>CM050325.1:132431608-133031608 GCA_027475135.1 Bactrocera correcta | reverse complement strand
AACTGTAGACCCTGTGCAGTAGTCGGCAGCAGTTTCCTATACAGAATACATGTGCTGTAGAATATCAAAATGTAAATGAGTATATTTATGTGTATATAGTATGTCTGCAAAAACATTAGTACAAGTAGCAGAATATAGCTTCGAGTAGGAGTCTATGAGTTGGACACCAGCATTGATGGCATACCGGAAATAATTGTAACGGGTAATTCGCTTCTATGCTATAAACTTCAATGTGTCATCCAAGGCTGCTTAAAAGTGTCTACATTTGTTGCTCACCTGCTTACATCTGTTTACTCTTACATATATGTATGAGTGTGTAATAGTAAAAGTATGTAAATGTGTGCAAATGGCGCATTAGAATTAATGTTATTATTATATGAACTTGTTTTCACATTGCCATCATTTTAAGCAATTGTTTTTGGTTTTTATGGCGATTTCTTTTGAGGACATTTGCATTAAATTGCCGTTTAGCGTCACTCTCAGGTGCACTTGAAGTGCTTTGTACGGTCGTTACTTGGGCCTCGACGGAGTGAAGTGTGTGTGAAGGCGACAGTGTCATTAAGGAAATGAATAGAAATAATTTATTGCATAATGTATAACATGTGTTTGCACGTGTATAATGGCGTGTGGAAAGATTTACAAGCAAAATCTAATATTTATGAGGCGCAACGATTGAAGTAATGAATTGAGTGTAGGCAAATGCATGAGTATGAGTCTGTAGCTCAAGTACGAAATTCATTAGGAAATTTATGAGAAATAAAGGCAACCGAGCAGAAGATTAGGAATTACACCCGAAGGATAGATTCTAGAAATGATGAAAATATTCGCTTTGAAGCTTAAACAAGGTTTCCTGTATACGAGAGGGATAATAGATTTTAAAAGATAATTCTGTGTCGACAAAGATCATTTTAAGATCAGTTACTGTCATTTCACTTCGAAATAGCTTCCAATCTTTCTTTTCTGCTTTCCAAATGAAATACAGATATACTTAGTCTTGCCATAATAGTTTGGTGGGGAGTCTTCTGTAAAAGTGTTACAACTCTTCTGTGAAAAAGATGCTAAGACCAGAACAAAACCCACACGATGTTTTCGAAGGCGTGGTTAAGCGATTCAGTAATACCCTCTTCGATTGACTGCATTGGATTTTCCAGCAAGATTCTGCTCCAGCACTCAAGGCAGAAACCACGCAGCAGTGGCTTGAAACCAATATTCCTGGTTTCAAAGCTGCAGATGATTTGCCGTCCGGAAGTTCAAATTTGAATCCATTGGACAAAAGTTTGTGGTCAAAGTTGGAGAACATAGTCTGTCGAGTATCCCAAAAAAATTTGGAGAATCTCGGTAGAGACAGAAAACTGGTTCGAGAGTGGCACCAATAGAAACAGTGACTGCTAATATTGGTTTTAAGACGAATTAACGATTTAACGGCTCTTAACTTGTAACAGAATTTATGGTAGGACTTGGGAGAACTTTCCGAGCTATTGATTAAGAATGTTTCGCCTTCTCAGCTTAGCTCCTCTTTAGCCTTGCCTACCCAGAAGATACTTGTCGTAGGACCGAAAGTCGGTAGCTGCTTGAGCTATACATACATATGTAAAATAATAATTTCTGGTCACTCTTAAGTGAATGGGAATTAGAGAACTTTCTTCTCTTGCCTGAACTTATACACATGTCTCCATCCTGCAAACTGGTGAAGCAAAGTCCTCTCTCGACGAATAAAAATCAAACTCTGTAAGTCACTCTTTAGTCCCGTCCTGATGGATGGTACAGAGGCATGGACGATGACAACATCTGATAAGTCGGCCTTTGGAGTGTTCGAGAGAAAGTTTTTGCGGATGTATGATCCTTTGAGAATACCGCAGTCGATGGAATGATGAGCTGTATGAGATATACGACGAAATTGATATATTTCAGCGAATTAAAAACAGTAGCTTCGCTGGCTAGGTGATGTTGTCCGAATGGACGATCACATCCAGTCCTAAAAGTATTCGACGCAGTACCGCCGGGGGAAGCAGAGGAAGAGGAAGATCTCCATTCCGTTGGAAAGACCAGATAGAGAAAGACCTGGACTCCGCTATGGAATCTCCAATTGCGCCACGAGGCGAATATCGCGTAAGTGGTGTCTACGCCTGTAAAGAAGAAGAAGAAGGTGGAACTTTATCAGATGCCTAATCGAATCTGGAAGAAACATCGTTAGAATAACAGAAGTAGCAAAGTCGAGTACTTTTTAGAAGCTCTCTTGTGTTAGTACCATCTGGTCAAATTTGGCCCTGGCTGGTCCATTTAAATTGCTCACGTAAATCGAATCGATAAACATTTTCTTCCTAGATTGACTCAACACTTTGTGGTTAAAGTTTTTTGTATAAAACCTGAATCCTTTGTAAACCACTTTGCAAAAGAATACTAAAGAACGCAACTGAGGACGCTGCCTTCTATAAACGAATCAATTTTGCCGATGAGACGTGGGTTTATAAATATGACGTGGATCGTCAACGTCCGTATGAGCCTCAAAAAATCTATAAAAAACCGTATTCCGAAAAAGCAAAATTTCCTGAAGACATCGATAGAAGGCTATTCCAACGAAGGTCAAAGCAAGTTTATGGAAAACTGTATGAAATGGCAGTCTTATTATAGCTAACGCTTTGTCACAATTGAGCAATCGCTTAATAAACATTTTTCTGAGAAAAATCGGCCAAAACGCAACAACAATAATATGAGAAAAGTAAAAAAAGTCTAGTTAAGGTGTAGAGCCTGCCACATATGTTTACTTCTTTATTACATTTAACTTTTTCCCCTAAATTGCCTAAAGCAACTCCAAGTGTCGAAAGTAATTGAATGAAATTACGCATAAAATAGCGAAAACATCGACAACAACGACAATTTTAAGACAGTAAAATTTCTAACCTCAAAAATTTATAACCATATTCATTTTGTTTATTATTGTAATAAATTTTGAATTAAATAGAAATCATTTGTCTGCCGAATTGGCCAAGACATTGACCGGGTTTGCTTAATGGATGGCAAACAGCAAGCAAATTTGATCGTCTGCTTGTGCTGATGTGTGTGAAGAATACATATAGTATATGGTATTTGAGTGTTTGTTGCTTGTTTGTCTAGCTGCAAGCCTAGAAATATAAGTGACTTGCCCGTCTAAGTGACCTCGAACCCAACCGTCGCTTGCAGCCGCCATTTCCTGCATGTGTCGCTTGACGTTGTCGCACTATTTCTCGGTTAGCCATGCGCCCGTTCTCCCGCTGCTACGCCTGTCCGCTGTCTGTCTGGCTTATCACACTGTCTCGGTGCTTGGCTATTTGTCTAGCAACTGTCTGTTTGCCTTAAGGATACACTCAATATGCCACAAACTGGCAGAGACAATATACGACTCGAGATAAACATATGCAACTGCAGCTGTTTGTGTGCATATGGGTGTGTGTGTGTCTACAGTTTAAAATGCATGTAAGCTTGCGTGGTACTGTTACATAATCGCATATTGTTTTGTATGCATGTGTATGTGCGCTATACTCGAATTTGGACATCGGAGCTTACAAGCATAACTGTGTAGACGGCAGCGCAAATAAATCCTGTGACGTAGTTGATGCACAACTTAAAGCCAAATAAATTGGCTTAGGAATGTTGAGTTCAAAGGATGACACAAGGAAATGAAAGGATTGTTTGTGAGTGGAAATAAATGCTGCGCTACCGGAAGGGACAAACAAAAATGAACTTGAAAAAAAAAAGGAAAATATTAGAACATAAATTTCGCTAAGTCCATACCATTTTAGACAGGGGCTTCTGGTTTTGTGAGCAGTAGTTGGTAAGGCTTAAGTTAACAGGCTAATGACTGTAAGTAAAGAATTATAGTGTAACGCTCTTTTGAGCAATTACAGAACGTAGAGGTATATAAGGAGAAGCTGTAAGGAGTAAACGCTAATATGAGGAAGTTGCTAGTTTTATATTAGAGAGGATAAGAGATAACGAGAGGGAGATATATAGAGTCTGAAACAAGAAAAAACCTTAACTAAGGCTGCAGGGAAGTATAATACCCTCAACAGTTGCTAAGATATGCATATCATATAGCATGAAAGGGCATAAAAAGTTGTTTATCTTGATAGTAAACGATAAGTTTATATGGCAGCTAAATGCTATAGTGATCCGATCTAGAAAATTTCTTCAGGTATTACAGAGTTGTTATAGAAAATAGTCTATGCTGAATTTCGTGAAGATAACTTGGCAATTAAAAAAGTTTTCTTTAGAAGGACTTGATTTAGATCTGTCAGTTTGTATGGCAGCTATATAGTATAGTGATCCGAACTGAAAATTTTGTACGGAGATACAAAAGTGTTCCATATATGGACTTGATTTTGAGCAGTTAGCTTGTATGTTAGCCAAAAATATAGTTATATGATATGGGGGTTCTTGAGTATAAAATTTCAGATCGAAAAATATAGATACTACGAGTAGTACGCGTATATATAGATAGACAGACTGACAGAAAAGGCTAAGTCGACTCAGCTCGTCACCCTTCTTATTTATAAATATATTTTATAGGATCTACTTTCTTTCCTTCTAGTTGTTACAAACTTCGTGAAAGTCTTAATACGTTTTGTTTAGTGTAGGAAAAAGATAGATAAACTGATTGATATAAAATGATAGAAGAGTAGAGTTGTTTGGAGTTGATGTAAAGTTTTCTTAATTTAGTTTACTTATCGGAACTGAAATTTGCTCATGAGACCTATTTACAAAAAATGCTTTTTAGTCTCTTTATTATCTCTTTTGCGGTTGAAGAAATAAGGCAAGTTTTATAATATTCAATGGCTGAAATCTCTTATGTAAAATAATAAGTGTGACCAAGTTTGTTTTACTAGAGCATAAGTCTTCTTTTATAAACAGCAGTTAATACTGCATTGAAAACGTTGAGCACAAGAACTCTAAGACATCGATAAATGTATTCTTTGAGAGATGCACAGGTTTGAAACAGAAATGCTGTCTAGAGGTTTTAATTGGCTTATACATATGATGAGTGACTTTAATTCACCCCCAGAAAAACAGCAATGTTGCCTGGATAAAGGCCCAGAAGCTGGGACTTACTTTTGCCGGAAGTATCTCTCTACTGGTTTAAATATCGGGATACATTGAAGATCTCATATAACATCATCACAGTGAGGGATTTTCAAAAGAAGCCTGAAAGCAGTTCTGTTACCCAATCGCAGTCTCTATGTGTCCTTTCCTGTCAGTCATGTCGTATGCCTCAACAAAGCCTATAAAACCTTTGTTCTTAGGAAATTAAAATATAAAAACCTGTGTTGGAAAGTGAGCGGTGATTTGAAAATATTGGGATATTGGTAGGAGTACAATCCGCGTTTACCAAATTTCCTTACTGTTTGTGTCTATGGCTTAGTGAAGACCGAGCAAATCACTGGTTCACGAAGTATTGGCCTCAAAAGGGTTTTAAAGTTGCTGAAGGAAGGTGTTTTCGTTGGACCAGATATTCGGGGACTTTTGGCTGGTCCACAGCCCTGTGCAACCATGACGGATCCCCAAAAAGTGGCGTGGATTACCTTAAAAAGGTCATTGAGAATTTTCAAGGCAATAACAATAACTAACTACAAACAAATTGTCAAAGAAATGTTAAAAAACATTTAGCTTTAGATCGCCTATTGAGTCTAGATTTACATATTCTTTATTCTTCCTTCGAATATTTTCTATAAATTAGGGAGAAGTGAGTGAAAAGCAAAATGAGCGATTACATGAAAATATTAAAGAGATGGAAAAAAATACCACGGAAGATGGTGAATGTTAATGATGACAGTCTACTGTTGGTCGCCTTAGAGAGACTTTCATGATGCTTATACAATGATTATCAAAATTTCAAGGTCTCTCCTTGGCAAAATTGAAGGAAGGTATTTTCGTTGGACCACATATTTGGCGGCTTTTGGTTGATCCACAGTTCTTTCCAACCGGAACTTCAAATATTAGCCTGAATTGCCTTTTAAAAGGTCAGAAAAAGATAGGCAATAATAAATGCTCTAACTACAAACATATCGTCAAAGGAGTGTTTAAAGAAAAATACCTTTCTGCTGTTTCCTATAAACAAAAATATACCTAAAGGAGTCTGACTAGGAAAAGTAAATGTGTTTACAGACTTGTGTAATCACTATTAGTAAGGATAAAATGATAAAAAATCTGTCTTGAGTGAAGAAGTTTGGTAATACTAGTACTTCGACTCATACCTCGAATATATGTAAGTATTCCTTGGAAATCCTGGTTTACTCATACTTTTCTATACTTCTCAATTTCTCAAAAATAAGAAAAGTGCCCTTAAATCCTTTCTCAATCCGAAAGTGTTCTCGAGATTAACAAAAGTCACTAGCTTGCAATTTATTCCTCTTTCAGTCCGCATGTTTACCATGCGTTCCGTTGTCTGAACATGAAAATGCTCAGTTCTGTGTAATTTCTCTCTGCAGGGTATGTTTTATCGCTGTTGTTGTCATTTCTGTTGTTGTAGCGTACAAATATTTATTTAACTATTAATTTCGGATATACAAAAATAACAGCAAACAAGCTAAACTCAAAAGTAAACAACAAACGAAAGCAAAGTTTTATTGACTCTCCGCCGGGAGCTCACTGCGCAGCAAGGGCCGGGGAAACGCAATGTGTTCATAAATCCTTTTAGCTTGCGGCCAATGAGTAGAGAATGCGCTTATGAGTGTAAATTTAAATATTTATTTAATTGTAGCAAATTTAATACACTAAAACGAGCCAGCACTATTTTACACACACATACATATACATATAATATATACCTAACAGAATGGCGTACAGACAGATAACAGATATATCAGCAAGTGTGCAGTTGGTTTTGTAGTGTATCGGTTATTTATGCACACACATAGCAAATTTATTGATTTTTGTGCGTTGCGCCATTGTACGAAATAGCAACAATAACAATACAGAGGCTAGAAAAAAAAATAATAATAACATTGTTCGCGTTGCTCATATCGCTGACTAACGGAAGCGGACCTGGAAGTGGAAGTAAAGCGTCACTAACAGTTAGCTTCTTCGCTTTAGCCGCGGTACTTAGCCAAGCTGAGCTGAGCTGCGGTGAGCTGTGGCGGCGCAACTGTTGAGGTCAGCGGTTATGGGTGTGTCTGTGCGCCGCTTTTATTAAATTTAAAGTTTGTTTACTGCGCTTCCTGCAACATACACAACATCCGCACACAAACACACACACATACAATTGTGCGCCTGTTTCCGCTCGACTTGGCCTCGGCTTCCTTAGGGCCCGTGGGAGCAAATTATGTTAGCGTGTTGGCTCCGCCATGCACTTGGGCGCTTCAAATGGCCGTCGCTTGTAATAAGCAATGCTTCACTTCGTCGCGCCCCTCACATCGGCGCACATACACACACAATTCCACCGAAATAAACCATCGCTGCCGGAGTGTGTTGCCAGCTGGCAGTTGGAAGTCGGTAGTTGGCGTTTAAACAAACTCATTTTGAAGTGCTTTTTGAGTTTTATTATCACATATCGATTTTGTATTTGTATTTGTGTTTGTATTCATGATATTAAGCGCGCACTTATCGCTGCCGGTTTCAATACATTTTGTTTTAAATTTGCTTTGCAGTTGTTGCTGTTGTTTATGTTGTTGTTTTTGCTGTTTGTTGGGAGCTTTATTGCCGTTTATGTTTATGCCGTGAATTGCAATTCACTTCACGCCATAAATTCATTTTCCTTAAAAGGTCATGGATGTATTTGTATTGCATACTTTATGGCGCACACCATAAGATGATTAAAATTTTATTTGTAGCATACATTTAGTAACGGCATAAAAAATTTTATTTGACGAGGTGAAATTTCACTTGAGACTTATGTAGTGTTTATTGGATGGTGGTGCTTTCGGCACTTAAATTTAAAAATCAATAGAAGCCACGATGTAAGGTCATGATGTTATCACCCTCATGAAATGTATGGGACTGGTATTATTAATGAAGTTGTTCGCCTTTTGAATATAGGTTAGATTGATTACAGAGCAATACTGAAAGTTTATATGAATTAAGTTTATAGTAGAAAAAATAAGAATAGCTTCGAAGAGATCATTTAAGAGGGGAGGTGGATTTCAGAACCATATAAATGAGTATTTTGCTATTTTTTGTCGCCTTCAAGATAATCCCCACCATATGTGATACACTTATGACAACGATTTTTCCAGTCGCCAGCTTTTCATAAGCGCTTTTTGTGATGACCTTCAGCTCCTTCAGCGAATTTTGTTATATCTCTTCCGACTGAAAGCGGGCTCCACGTAACGGCAATTTAAGTTTGTTGAACACAGATCCAAATCTGGTTAATACGGTGTCTGATCGATGGTATTCATTGCGTTTATGGATTTACATCCGGTCACAATCGTTAATGTTATGGTGCATTATCATTCTCTAAAACCTTCCACAATTCCGGCCGTTTTCGCCGGATGTTTAACGGAAATGCAAAATACGGCCAAACAAAACTTCTTTTTCGACCCTTCTATCCCTTTCCGGTAAACAAATTTATGATGAAAACCCAAAAAATTTCGAAAAAGCCAATGAGTATTCCCCTTTGATTTTTGAGCAAGCTTTGTCTTTGGAGGTCAAAGGGTTTGTTCAGAACGAGACTTGTCTTCAATAATCTTTCGACTGTCTTTGAACGCTTATGTTTAATAACAGAAATTTTGTTTGACAAATTTTTCCTTTTTGTTCTGTTTTTTTCCATTGTAAAAATCGAAACACACTACTGAGATTTACCGACTTAAGCAGCTATTGTAAACAAACTGGTTGACAGATCATTTTTTTAATTTCATTTAGTAGAGGAATTACAACTACACTTTCCTGCTGTGCTTCATTAATATGGCAATATTTCGTTTCGATAGCCCTTGAGAGTTGAGGAAGGTTTTTGACAGTCCAAAAAGCTCAAACAATATCTTTTCTCCTTCTCACTTTTTTCTGATTATCAAAATCATTGCTTTGTTTACACAAAGCTCAAAACATAAACTGCCTCTGATTTAATGGCAGTGTTTTTGTTATTTTCGCAAGCCGATCCAATATTGCCAGTTTTTTCAAACAAGATTTGAACTTTGATTAGGAAAAGATATTGGTAATCCAAAACATAACTTGTGGTAAATAGAACAGTTTAATGGAGACAAAAATTGGTGCGGCTAACCTATAACTATCAGGTATGAATAGTACGAGTATACATATGTAGAATTTCGTTCTCTATTTTCGCTTCAATATTGGCCTAAACGTAGTGTGTTCGCAACTCGTCAAACGAATGAAATTCAGTTGAAAATTAAAAATTTTAGCTCCGGGAAATCTCATTACGGCACAATGAGATTTCAAACAATTTCCGCAGTTAATTAATATTAGGCATGTGGTAGATGCATTTGACCAAGTAAATATGTATATGTACATATGTATGTACATTTCCGTATATGAACGAATGTGCGCGGAAAAAGAAATTGAAATTCGGTTTAGTCAGCATGTGTCCTGCAGCAAACGTGCGGCAGACCGACTGTTGTACAAATGTTGAAACTTCAAAATTACATTTGGGAGTTGGACACATGCAACACGTTGATCACATTCAAAAAGAGTTTCTATGAGGAAACTGAAAATGCAACAACCCAGTGGTAAAGTGGTGTGGTGAGTTCTTAAGCAAATTAATTAGTGCACAATGGCAGAAAAATGGTTGAAGTTTTTTATTAAGTTGAAGAATGAGTAAAAACAGTTAAGGGTAAAATTTGACTAAATTTAACTTAACTTAACGTAGCGCAACTTAACGTAATTCATTGATTTAATGTTTTGAAACTAAGCTTAACATAATATAACTTGGTTGGTATCTTCATGTTAAGGAAATGTAACTTAACTTAACTTAACTGAACTTAACGTAACTTAACAAAACTTAAACTTAACTTAACTTAATTTAATTTAACTTAACTGAACTTAACGTAACTTAACATAACTTAAACTGAACTTAACGTAACTTAACTTAACATTTAAAATAACTTAACTTAACTTAACTTAACTTAACAAAACTTAAACTTAACTTAACTTAACTTAACTTAACTGAACTTGAACTTAACTGAACTTAACTTAACTTAACTTAACTTAACTTAACCTAACTTAACTTAACTTAACTTAACGTAAATTAACATAACTTAAACTTCATTTAGTTTAACTGAACTTAACGTAACTTAACTTAACTTATCATAACTTAACTTAACTTAACTTAACTTAACGTAACTTAACATAACTTAAACTTAAAACTTTTAAATTTTATTTGAGGCAAAGGAAAGTTTTGCATTTACCTGCTTAAAAATATTTTTAACCAAAAATATAATATTCTGGGCTACGCCGTGACCAAGAAACCCGCTTAACGTTTACAAAAAAGACTAAGAACAAGCACACGGCCGAGTCCTCGTACAATGCTGACGAGTGACAGCTGGCACGTGTGTGCACTTGTCAAGCCAGCGTGATGACGTAACTATGACATGGCGTACGACGAGTATGTCTGAGCGGATAATGCTGATGACCATACTCAGCCGCCGAAAGATGATAATGATGAAGAGACTGCCATAAAGCGACGGATTTCGAGGTACCACAGTCAACAAGTCCAGTGGGCCAAAGGCAGAATGAGTCAAATAAATGGCGAAATAAATAAAACGAAACGAAAATGCTACAAACGAATTGTCATAACGCAGGAATGTACGATGCTTGCAGGAGAGTGAGAAGATGGAGAGTTTGAAAGTAACTACAGTCAGCATCGAAAGTGTGTAACGAATATATCGTTAGCCACTTATGAATGTGTGCGTGCGATGATGCTCCGTTTGAAAATAATGAAAAATTCCGCCACAGTCACCAGCAGCCAAATGTGTGGCTGCGAACTGCCACCACGCACGGGGACTCACGAAGTCACAAAGCGAAAAGAGAACAAAAGTAAAAAAGAAATTAAAAGCGAAAATAACTGTGTAAAACTGTAGTAGCAAGAACAGAGCAAGAATTTAATTATGCTTTTGATTTTAATGAAAATGTGCAGCATTTGTCACATTTCACATTTCAACTGCATATGAACCTGCAACCTGCCAAGCTCTGTCACGCTGCGCGCACTTCATTTAATGTCCATTCGGGGATTTCATGGACCCCACACGCCATCATGTAGTTGCTCATGTAGACTTTGTTTTAGACACTATTTATTTACTGTTTTCATGCACGCCCTCAACGGCGAGTACATGAGTATTATCTGCCGTTTGTTTAGCCGCCGTCGCCGTCGCACAAAAACATTTAATTACATTTTTGCAAATTTAATGTTTGCTTTGCTTGCTGCCGGATAACTGTAACTGTAACATTTTTTGTAGCATTTAAATGTCCATAAAAAATGAAATGCGCAGTTAGGGACCGGCTGATGTGATGTGCTTTATTATGTTGTTGCCGGCGAGTTTCGAAAACAAATCTCTAAAACACATAAAAAGTTTTGAAAAAATCATAAAAAATAATGGCAAATGAATTTAAATGGCCAGGGTTTATAGTCGCTCACATAAAATGTGCAGCTTTTCTAGTATGTTTTGCTGTATGGCCGTATGCAGCACTTTTTTCGAGCTTCAAAAGCTTTAAAGGTCTATTTCAATGTACATTTTTTTTAGAAAATGAAATCATAGAATTTTTTTATTGCAAACAACTAAGCTGCTAGTTAAAGTTGATTATTCCAAATAATAAAATTTATTGAGTTGTTCAAAATTTCGGAGTATATGAATCAAAAAATAATCACCTCGAGGAGATTTAAATAAAATTTAATGGCCACAAACGAGGTCGCTGAATTTATGGTATAAATATAATCCGTTAAAACACGGGTTCAAATTTCGGCTAAGTCAAAACAATTCGTTAATTTGCGGGTTTAAAACTCTGCCAAGTCAAAATCAAAGGTAAGGGGAAACAAATTAGCGGGCGAAGGTCTAACGTCGAGGACGTGCTCTTGAGAGGTCCAGCTATTTCTGCTTACAACATTTCTACAGTTGTTGACAAAGGTCGGCCATTTGTCGGATCACATCTAACGTATATCACATATGGTTGAAAAACTTACGTAAGACATTTGACAAGTAGGAAGACGCACTACGGGCAGTCGTCGATACTGCGAAATGTGCGGTAAGTGGCAAAAGATGGAAAGGTGGCACAAAAACGTACTGCGTTGAATATCCTGGATGTCATGAATGCGTTTAATAGTTGCAAAATGGCCACATATAATCAAAGCCCTGGATGAAATAAACGTCCCTGAATACCCTGTAAGTATTATATTATAAATAGAACATTGATTTTTGAAACGAATGAAGGCAGCAATAGCTAATCTATCTCGAGTGGAGGCTCAATATTAGGCCCACACATATGGAACGTCATGTAATACCACCAACTTAACTTAACATATGCGTTCGATCTTTTAGTGATATTAGTGGTAAGACCATTAGTCGACTTAAGAAACAAATGCAATGAGTGCTTAAATACTTTGCCCCAATGGTTCCCTACTGTGGGTCTGGAACTGGCTAAGTACAAAACAGAAGTTTTACTCATAAGCTCCAGCATGGTGGAAGAACGAATAGAGCTCACCATAGGGGAGTGCGAGATTACTTCATATTACCACGCAGCCGCAGCTAAAGTATATGGGAGTAATATTGAACTCTAAATTAAAATTCAGGGAGCACTTGGCTATACCTCCGTTAAAGCAAACAAAATTTATGACGCGCTATTAAGAATGGGTTGCGTGTGTTACAGCCGGCGAACTTTAATAGCAAATACATTGAGTTCCGTAATACTGTATCAAGCACCAAAATGGATAAAATCAATGGCTATAAAAGCGTATTCTAAACAAATAATAGCAAAACATATGTCTTCTGCAATTCGAATAACAAGTGCTTTCCGGACTTTATCAACCAACGCTGCTGACGTGTTAGCCAGTTTGCATACCATTGACATCCAGGGAGATGAGCTCAAGTGATATTATCAGCTATCAGCGATGATAACTTTAAAAATATTAACGAAAAACGCGTCTAACAATACCAATATATGCCAAATCCAAAAAGAAAATCGACTCCGTTGCAAATATGTACTTTAAACTATATTTATTGGTTTAAGACTGTGCTAAGATATAAAATATTGCGTACATATAAGCCGTTATTTATTATAATAAAAATGTCTTAAAAGCTATTAAAAAAAAAGGAATAATATTTAAAAGCACGGAGGAGCAAATCTTTGATTGTTACTGAGTTCGTTATATAAGGTTTCGAAAAAAGATGTCGCTTATTACCCCGTCTGGACTAAAAGTTAGAGAAATAGGAGTCTCTCAACTTAGTACTCTTAGAAATTCTCGCGAGTCAGTATTGAGTGTGGTGCTTGGCGTGGTCATGATGAAACACAACTCCACTCCCATTGAAGAAAGCTGGCCGCTTTTGGGCGATTGATCCAGTCCAATTATTGAGAGTACACGTTCGAATAAAGAGTTTGGTTGCATGGCAGTAGCTAATAATAAATGATTCTCTGTCAATCCAACTGTATACAACTTATAGAAAAACCATTTCCGTCGGCTCTCCGCGATTCGAGTTACATTGTTGCTCCTTGAAGTTGTCAACGATTTTGTTCTGATTCAGCAGTGATTCGCAGATGGAAATTCGATCCTAGAGTTTTCTTATATCGCGCTTCTTCTTATATTCAGCCTTTATTAAATGGTTCAAAACGATTTTTGAGGAATTTTTAGGAATAGGGCAAACATGATGGTAAAGCATACTTTATTACAGTGGGTTTTCCACGACTTTGACATCAAAATCCTCGAAACGAACTCGGCGAAATAAAAATTGGCTTTTAGAATATTGGAGTTATTATAATTATTCATATTTTCAGTCATTTGGCTAGAGTTTAAACATTTATCGAAGAAGACTGTGAGATATGGCACATTTTGTTATGGTTGGACCATGTTTTGGCGTGTACTCAAAGAATACCGAGTCAAGCAAACATAAAAATGTGTTCTGAGAAGTGTTTTTATTATGAAATCCATAAAGCGTAATCAGATTGCGCTTGTGCAATGCGAGTTCTAGATTATATAGCATCTATTGGAAAAAATATAGATATTTTATATGTTTTACATCCAAAAATGCTCCTAAAAGACGACTTCATAATAAATATTTTGCGCAGCCACATCTAAAGCGATTCTTTTCTTATAAACTTCAATGCGGCTGTAAATTAGGTAAAGGCTAATATCTGTTCTTTTGCTGTACCAAAATCACCCGAGCACAATCTACTAAAAAGCAACGCTCCGCTCCTAAAGGTATACTACATCTAAGGGGCTAAAGCGCCATCATGAGCTTTAAATAATTCAAATTTTAAATGTCACCGCATATACTGTCGTCGCCGTCGGTCGGTGGCCGTAATAAGATTTATGATTTTCGCATTGAGATGAAGAGTGGTTGAGGTGAAATTTGCGGTTGGCTGAGATTTTTTTTATGTGTATATAACGTTTAAGTCTGTAAATGTGTTAGCAGGTGGGTGTAAGTAAAGGTTGGCAAGGCGCTTGATACCTTAGTGTCGAAAGGTGCTGCCGCTTCTGGGAGCGGTTTTATTTTCATATTTTGTGTATTTGCTTTCGTCCGCCAGTAGTTCGACTAAAGTGGCGCGCTGTGCAAAGGAGGAAATGTGAGATGGCGTGGGATACCCCAGAAATCCGGCCAAAATAAACGCATTTGGTTGTTGCACAAGTTAATATCAAAAACACAAACAAAACAGAAGTCAGCTGTAAGCCGAAAAAAGCTTAAAAGCGTGGACCTTAGTAGTGTGGGTGCCAGGTTTTTCACTCTCTGCAGTGACTTATGCTTTGCATACGAGAGTAGCCAGCGAGGCGCCAAGTGTGGCGACACCACGTCACACGGGCCAGCGCCAAAAATGCGGCAACGCAAAGTTTATTTGAAAGCGTATTTATTATTTATGAGTTTAGCACCAAGCCGAAATCTACTTTGCAGTCGAAAGTGTGCCGCCACGCAGCTTCCGTTGTGGTTAAGAGATTTTTTCGGGATTGCAGAGGTGTAAAATTCCTTCGCACACCTTTAGGCTGTAAATTTTTATGAAAATGTCGGTAGCGCCCACTCAATATTTTGGGCTGACAGTTTTATATGCGACAAGACGTGCTGAAAGTAATCTGAAGTTGCAAAGATTTTTCAATTACTTTGTGCGCGTGATTTATCACAATTATGGCGGGGGTTCAGTGACATCTGTTCTCCATTGAATTATACATTTTTGCTTAAGGTTTTGGTTAATAGAAGCATAAGAACAAGACTTGAATACAATTTATAAGAGTTGAATTTTTGAGAACTATTTAGAAAGATGTGAAAAGATATTATAGAATGTGGCAATGGGTTTTTAGTCCGATATCTAGTTTTAGTTATAGTTCTAAGTCAAAAATATTGAAACCAAAGAAATTTTATTTAGAGACAACTAGAGTGAAGAGAAGACATGTTTCATTGTTTGTACTAATGCAAAACATAGATCTTCTTCTAACTCACAACGACCCACCTAGCCCCAGCATATTGATAAATTCCAATATACTGCTAAGGTGCTAGTGGGATCCCTATTTGAAAACATGGATCCAAGGGTCTTTAACCTGTGTTTGCGGACTGCATACAATTAGCAGGTGTTCTGGAAACTCGCTCAAGAAGCTAGCTCCATGTTAATGGCAGCTCTTGAATTGTTGTTAAACTTGCCATCTATTGACTTCTTTGCTGTGAACTGCGGAAAGATCGGTGGGACGACTGTTGGCTGCAGGAGAGTTGATTTAGAGTAAACTTTGAAGGATATGGTATGGCAGCTCCTTGCAAAACAAGCAAACTTTATACGGATGACTCTAAAATGGATATCGAATAAGGATATACTGCTCTCAGTATGGCATAACATAGCCGGGTAGCTACCTTATAAGGCATCAGCATGTAGATTCAGAGTAACTATCGACGAACACGACCAAACAGTAATAAAAGCAATAAGCTTGTTTCGCAAAGAGCGTATTGGATGGAGAGTGTTGCCAGAAAGAGGCACGTCAACGACGTAACGAAATTGTGGACGAGGTTGCTAAGGGTGGTGTATGGCTATCATATGGAAACGTGTCCGACATTGGTAAACTATTGCAATATCTACACGACGATCTGGACAGGAGCATGCCAAAAAACCCAAAATGCGTTGGATTGATCTATCGCGGTAGAAAACTACAAAATCATGTACAAGGGGGTGGATCAGAAATACACGAAATTCCTGCGGCTCTCGCTAGAAAGGACTGTAGGAACATTTTTGAAATTCTGACTGGCCGCAGTCTGAAGCGGAGTATGCTTCGGGTCGAGACTCCAGCAGAAAATATCGAGAACAAGGCATTGGGGAAATAATAGAGAATTTCCTGTTTTTTTTATTTGCAGTAGCAAGAATAAAAAAGACTATGGACATATCGTCATCCGGAACCAGCTAAACATAAGTAAATAACGCTATATTCTCTCAAAGTTAGATTTTAATGGCCATTTCTAAGTGAGGATACCGTCTAGACGTGAGCGGTAAAGAGGTTTGATAGAAGAGTATGATGCAGTCTCTATCAATACTGACTAGCCCAAAATGTACTGCGGAGTGGGTGCAATTTCAGAAAGGTTTTAAGCTTACTGACGAGTCAACTTTACCGGCCTCGGGAACTTTTTCGGTAATGAAAAAGCAGACGAGTTAGCCAAACTAGGAGTTTGTTCAGATAAATCCAAAGCGCAATACAAGTCAGACATAGAACATTTGGAACTCATCGGGCCCCATACTTTGAATGCCTGTCCACAAAAGCAAAGCGGACTTAAATAGTTTCATCGAAAGCACAAATTGGTTCGAACGTAAAGATGAAACGAGATAGATAAGTTTATAGAAATCCGACGATATTTAAGCCCACAGTGGCAGCACCCATACCTACCTACTTACCTACTCCTCTGGTATCACTACGGACAAGGACGTGTGCATCCCTGGCTACACGACTAGTCTAGCTAGAGCTATTCGCTATTTTTTCGTCATGTTATGTGGTTTATCCGGTCCATTTAGTAATATCTTCATAACCACACTAAAATATATTATCTAAAGTGACTCAATGCAATCAAAATATTAAATATTTACCATTTAAATAAATATTTGTCACTTAAGTACATTGTAAATTGCCAATCACAATTTCATTCAGTAGAACGAATTATAGAAAAAGCATTTATGCTTATTAAACTTTGTAGTGCGAACTATTAAATTTACGCAAGTTTTACAACAGCAACAACTATTTATCATATATGTTATTGGCTGCGCACTAACACAATCAATTATCGAGAACTAATTTGCATTAATTTGCGGCATTTACAAGTGATTTCCACTCCAGCCTATTAAAGGACTCTCAAGTGCAAGAGCAAAAGCTGCAACGCTCACCACGTACATAAATATCTATGTACCATATATGATATATATATATATATCCAGATACACAAATGTACTTGCACATTGCGTTTAAGTGTGCGTATGCTATGTAATTACCTCAAGCATTTCTAAAATTTTCAATAGAAAGCAGTTTGAAGGATTCTCACGAAGTCTGTGTGGATTGGCCTAAGCACATATTTCTTGCTTTTGTGTACGTACGAATGTGTATTTGAGTTCATGTTCGTTTGCGTTCGTAGTACAGTGGCTTTTGTGTGGCTTAAATCAATGATCAAACATAAAACTATTTGTCTTTTGTTTATCGATGTGAAATTTACTGTGAGCGATCGATTTCTATTTGAGTGGTTGCCACGAATCACACTTGGATTGTACTGTGAACTTAAACAAAAAGAAATAGTTGAAAATTTTATTTTAAGATAATATTTTCGGGTAATTTATAACCAACCTCAAAAACTTAACTTAGCTGCTAGCACCTTTCGAATGACCTTCAACAGTTTTAAATTAACTTATTTTTAACTTTTAGCAATTTATTTATGGGATAGCTTGATAAGAGATTTCATAAAGGCATAAAAGGACTTCAAAATATCTTAGTTTTAATGAAGAACTTTTAACGCCGAAAGTTAATATTAAAACGCAATTTTCTAACAGAAATACCTAAAATTTTGCGCACGACCGAGGTGGCCACCAAACTTGGTTTTCAATAAATCGATTATGATATTCTGTGTGGCTTCTGGCGCCGTCCTGTTGGAACCACATATTGTCCAAGTCCATATCATTGGGCCAAAAATGTTCGGTTATCATTGAGCGGTAGCGATTCCCGTTCACAGTAACGTGCCGATCGTGATCATCACTGAAAAAGTACGGTCTAGTGACGCAGGCGGCCCATAAACCGCATCAAACCGTAATTTTTTCAAAATGCAGAGGTGACTCATGGAGTAAATGTGCATTGCTGCCTGACCAGTAATGAATAATTTACTTATTGATGAAGCCATTCAGCCAGAAATAAGTTGAAATTGTTGCTCAGCCCAATTCACGAACATAGAACGATTCTGGTGGTCAAGCGGTTTTAGTTCAAGGCGTCAATTTGATTTTTTATGGATGTAGGCCAGAAACTTTTCCAGAAATTCGTCACAACCTCGTCACAGAGATGCCCCAACGTCAATTGATGCGCTAACGGCAGCAATATTCTTCACACTACGGGCACTTCTTTGTGTCAATAGCACAGGATCATTTTGTTCTATCTGATAGGATGATTATGACGACCACAAATTATGATCGAATTTCGGTAGTAAATTTTAATAATTTCGAATGTTGGATGGTATATCTTTCCATGATGAAATGGTAAA
This sequence comes from Bactrocera correcta, assembly GCA_027475135.1. Classification (NCBI taxonomy): domain Eukaryota; kingdom Metazoa; phylum Arthropoda; class Insecta; order Diptera; family Tephritidae; genus Bactrocera; species Bactrocera correcta. The sequence goes on along the minus strand of CM050325.1, from coordinate 133,012,793 downwards.
CCCTACAGAAGAGAAATGTCAAAAGAGTGGGGGAAAATATGGCGTAATTTGCTGTCCCTATTGGTCTACTTTTGTGGCGTGGTTTTGCCAAAAATTTCAATCAAAGGCTGTCACATTAAGGGCTCCCCTTAACTTGAGAGTTGTCATATAAATGTGATTACAGTTACTGGAACGATCCCAAAAAACCCTACCTACCTTGTAGGAAGCCAAACCTTAATACTACCAAGAAAGAATATCTAAGAACAAGGTATGAGAAGCTGTATGAAACCAACACTGTGCAATTGTACTAATAAAGCAATTGTGGTCCAAAATATTCAGTGCACAAACCAAGTGTTACTGCGAGCAAGTAACTATTTCCCCAAATTAATTGAATTGATCTGCAATCAGAGAGCCCTTTAGTACCCGAGATGAATGGCATATGCGCATACAAAAATATATATGTACATCTATATTTGCCGAGGCAAAGGAAGAGTCTTCCATTTAATTATGAAACTGTGCGAATCAAAGGACCTATTCGCTTGTCATGAGTTGTATGCATAATATAAGTAAAAGAGCCACACAAACACACATGCAAAAGACAAATACTCGGTAAGTATGTGTGAGTGTGTGTGTGCTATGGAAAGTTTTGTGGCATTAAATAGGTTTTGGAAAATTTAAATGGCATAAATTAACACTGCAAGCGCTGTCAATTTGAATGACACTCGAAAGTACTAACTACCAAGTGGGAACAAGTATTAAGTAGCACAAAACACACACCACATACATATATTCAAATATACTTATATGCAACGCTGGTCTTACACATGTCGTGCATTTGTTGTCGCGAGAGTGAGAGGAGTGCCTACAAGGCTTAAGACCCTCATACATGCAACCGTTTATATAATAGGAGGATGTGTGCGTGTGTTGGTAGTAGGCGTCCTGGCAATGCAGTCGGTCTAATTCGTTTGAATGACTTCGAGTGCCAACAAGATAAGAAACTTCAAATCGTATTAAGCACTATTGTAGTAGATTTTCGAGTGCCTAACTGCAAGGCTATCAAACACACACACACCTACAATGGTTTGCACATATATACATGTGTGTGTGTAACAAGGCATTTATGTGGAACTACAGTTTAGCGTGGCGTTGGCACTGCGTCCGACTGCCAAATGGCGCTTTGGCAGTAATTAGTGGAAAATTGTGTGAGAGGATGCTTAAATTTGCTTTTAATTAGAAACTGCCAAGCTGTGCGAGATGACAGAGCCTGTGCGAGCGTGTGTGTGTATGTGTGTAATTGCATTAGCTCTAGTATGCACATTTCTATATCTACGACCCCCTCTTTGTTTGTGTGCGCTTTGATTGTTTGCGTCAGCGTGTGTTTAGCTGCGAGACAACAGATTTTTGATGCCTATGAAGGAGTGCACATACCCTGTAGGTAATTTCCGTGAATTTCAAAATTTATTTTTCTTATTTTAAGGTCTAGGGGTTAGGTCAATTTTTTGTTAGATATTTATTAAAGATTCGATTATTCAACATTGAAGCGGAACTTTTTTTTATAAAAAAAACGAAATTTTGGCAATGCATTTTGTCTATCAAAAAAGTTTTTTGGTTTTAAATCCTCGTGTTGCTCAGGAAACAAAATTTTATTCCCGAAAATTTACCGTATGATGTATTCTTCATCTCTTCCTTTGATGATTCTTCTCTTCTTCTTTGACGAAATTGAAGCACACGATTTTTAATTCCAACAAGATGGTAAGCCTTCTAGTGTTTGACGTCTAAATAAGGACACATGCGTGCAAAATTTGTGTACTCGTTAATTTCGAAAAATTGCCCTTTGAAATGGCTGCCAACTTCTTATAATTTAACGCCTCCAGAATATTTCCACTGGTCAGTTAAGCACTTGCGTCTGAAGATTTCGAAGAAAACATCCAACAAATGGAGCCACGGTGGTCATTTAGCTGACATTTTGTTCAAATAAAGAAGGAACATAACCCATTTTGACACGCCATTCTTTTTGGTAGTCCCTATATTATTCAAGAAATGAAATTCGGAAAAATGTTGTTTAAACGATTTCACATCAAGTCCAAAAATATGATTTTTTTTTAAATCTTATAAGAATTTTGGTAAATTTTATGTAAAACAAATTTTTTACATGGATTCAAGTTTGTTGAATTTTTCACAGGGCTCATGAGCTGAGGCAAATTCAAGTATATGTAAATTCAAACATTCTTACTGTCTGTCGGCTGCAGCGGCTGATGCAGGAAATTATCAATCTTAACAGGTTTGAAGCAAAGTTGTACACAAACTATAAATATAAATGCTTAAACAGTGACAATTTGTTTAAATAAATTTGAAAATTTATACTAATTAAGTTGTATAAATGGAATTTTAAGGAAAATTTTCACTTTGTGTGTTATAAGGGATTGATATATATATAAATAAATTTAACAAAAAAAAAAAAATGAATTTCAAAATATTTTCCGAAAAGGCTGTAGCTTCAAAAAACTAATATATTAGAGCGTCATTAACAAGCTGCTTTATTAATCCTTTTAAATCACGATTTAAAATTTAAACTACGTTTCTTAATTTTATTTCAGAAAACCTATCGGACTAAAACTCTAAACTTTCCATTCTTCTAAACTCATAATCCCTTAACTATATACTTTTGTCGTGGTATTTTACGTTTTCAACTCGAAAGAGAAAATTTCTCATACGATTCTACGACTAACTATTTGAAAAAGGACCTAATATAAAGATTTACGAATTGGAAAAAAATAATAATTTTTTTGCACAGTGTAGCCTATTAATTTGCGAAAACGAAATATTTCTACGGGAGCGCTATTTTACTATTTAAACCATTTTTGTAACATATGAGGTCACATCTGACGCTTAAGGTAAACGCGAGCAAACCTGACCTAAAATCCGTAAATTCAAATAGTTCCACTGCAAGTGCCACAGGCACTGATTACCCACACGTATTTAAGTAATAGTAGTTGGTTGCCGTAAATAATGAATGCACGCATGTGCTTGTAGTGCATGTGTGTGCGTGGGTCGGTGTTGCATAGAGGGAAATTTGACAGAATGTTGCAGAAAATGCAAATTAAGTGAGCGAGTATTAACTAGAGGGACTCGAGCGGTGCACCGATGGCTGCTAGTTGAAGATTAGGCGACAGGCGTGTTTGATTACAGCAATGCTGTCGACACACCAGCGTGCCATGGTATTAGTGCAAATACCTGCCAAACTGCATTTACACCCACCCAAACCTCACTCCCACCACACCACAGGACCTGCACTTGTCAGCTGAAGAGCGCGGTGGCTGCAGGCATGCATGTCTGTGCGCTTGCAACATGCAACACGTGCAGCGACATAAGCTCGCCGGGTAACGGCCAGCCGGTGCGCCTGTCGCGCATCTGCATATGCGTTTTGCATACCAAATGACAAGCGTGTGACAATGGCAAGTTTGTGGAGGGCCCATTTACATGCGGGCAGGCGGCTTTAAGTCGAATATTCCTGCATACGTGTCTGTGTGTGTTTACCGTAGGCTCTTCTGCTCTCATGCATATTTGCTATTTAGGCGCCCTTAAAGTCCTACTCACTTCGAGGCGCACTCAAGTGACGGCTAATCAATTTAAAGTGGTTTACAGTTGCAGCTAAAGCAAATGCAAATGCACGCACACATACACATACAGTCATACTTAAATGCGCATATTTGCATACTTGGAAATGTATATACATATGTGTGCGTATGTTGGTGTGCAAATATTTGCCTTGGCACCTCAAGCGGTGCGCCACAAAACTTCGCCTCACCTCACCTGCCGGCCGATTAGTCATTAGTTAATTATAATCTTGTGTTATTCATTAGTTTGCAATTTTACCGTTAATTCAGAAACAATGTAAACAAACAAACGTTAATTGAATATGCATGCAAGCGCTTGTTTGTATGTGTGTGTGTGTGTAAATATTTCCACTCCGAAATTTATAAAATTGTTGTAGGTTATTCTATATAAAATATTGTTGTAAATTTGTTGTAGTTTCATACATTTTGACTCACTTCTCGAAATATTGAAAGCTCGTTCTCACCATCTTTTGTTGCTTTTATTATTCATTTCAACATATGTGCTTCTCAATTCTCTGGCATTTGTTTCCCCTTACTTTAAATTTCGTCCTCCTTTTACTTACTCACTCTTCACTTTCATCTGTTTTTGCATAATTTCGCCATTTAAATTCCCTGCCATTACTTTGCAGCATTTCTTTTGTCTTTTCAGTGTTCTTATCAGCTTTAACGGTGTCCAGCGATTGGCAATTAATTATTCGTTCCACCTTCTCACCATCACTCTCTGTTCTTAGTACTAAAGTATGTATATATAAAGTAAATTCTTTATTTTTCTTACGCAATGTATTTGCCTTTTATGGCTGTTTCGCTGCTTATCTGCTTTCAGGCGTTCTAGCGAGTTCTGAAGTGGCTTGGAGTAATTTCATACAATCCAAAAAAAAAACAAAAAAAAATAAGTAAACTAATATTTTACAAGCGTGCACACAAAAGGACAATAATTTTAGGGATATTTTTAATATTTTTAAGATTATGTGGTTTTACTTAGATAATTGCGGGGGAACTATTATATTTTTAGTTATTGGCTGCAAGCTTATCACATTGATGCCATCACTCTACCCAAATCTATAATTTCATTCACGAAGTAGAAACCCAAAATAAAGGCTGCGTCGAATAAAACTGTCCGTTATATTTTTTTCAAACCTTGGAATTTAAAATTACAATTAAATATTTTTTTATCTTAATAGCTCTGAAGTAAATCCCAGAAAATAGTATGCGTCCGTTAGAATCAATAATAATTTAATATTTCTCTCGACAATGGAAAGCGAAATAGAAGTGTGCGAAATAATAATTAAAATTTTCGAAAAGCATCGTAGTGGTCTTTTAAGAAAAGTGCAAAAGAGATAGCCGCTAACCCTAAAACCATTTCTACACTTTTTAAACGGTGTAAGGAAGATGTGAGCATTTATAGAAGAAATGTTCTGATAAAAAAGAGGCCAGATAATCGTAAGAAGGCGTAGAACATTGTGACCATTCTCACGAAAAACCCAAACATTTCGGGAAGAAAAGTAGACAGGAAGACTGATTGCTCAGATTCTTTCGCCCCTGGATGCAAGTGGAAGCTCGGCTGAAGACGTACAAAGTGCAGAAAGTTTTCAACATGGAAATGCTGTTAATAACGAAAACACAAAACAACGAGCTCAGAAGCTGACGAAGGATTTTGTAAGAAAATTAAAATTCTGCATAACGCACGACGAGACTTATATTTTAAACGTATTTTTCTCCGCTATCTGGACATAAATTTTATGCAGCCTATTCTCGAGGAAATGAAATTCCATTGAAAATTTTGTGTGGCATATAATTTGCAGTTGAAGCAAAAGGAACAGCTCAATCAACAACGAAATATATGTGGAGGAAAGTTTACAAAACAGATAGCTGTCATTTTTAATTCAAAAATTTGGAAAAAATGGAAAAAACAGCCTTAGAATGATTCCAACCGAGTGGAGTGATTTTAGAGAACGGAATCCACCTAAATGTCCGGAATTAAAATCGATTTCAGAGATAAACTCGTTATATACATATACTTTCCGCTTTAGTAAAACGGTAGATGAAAGAAACAAAAAAAGTGATCTTTTGGTTTTCCAGACTTTAAAGAAAGTCATATTTGGTAGCTATGAGAGAAAGATTTTACAAGAAATAAAGTATGGCATTATTTTTGAGGCGGACAATTTTATTCCCCGCAGTCCTTTATAATTAAATATAGCTATGATCTGATAAAACTTCACCCAGACTGACAAAACAACTATATTTTCGCATATTTTAATACAAATCTTTATTATCATCATTCAAAATAGGTTGCTCGGCTAATAAAAGCATTTCAACGTTTAATTCAATTTTTCATATATTTCTCCTAAGTATTAGCTGAAATGCCCTTTAGTGTCTTCAGTGAATTTTGATATTTTCAGTTTTAGCTCATTTGAGCATAATTTGCTAGATTGTTGGACATTTTTTTCGTATTCGTAAACTCAAGTTTTGTCACCACTAAAAATACTATGTTTGATGAATGTCAGTTCCTCAGCTGCGTTGTCAAGCATTAGTTTGATTCAGGTATTTACTCAAAACACTATCCAAATTTTATTTAGCCGATCAAACGAGATGTTGAGAACCACTGCAATCTCTCTGGTGGTAACACGACGATTTTCAAGCACTATTTCTTTACCTACTCATTAACACAGCTTAATGGATGACTCGCATGCGGCGTCTTGATGACTTTGATCATCACGCGTTGTGTCACTCAAGTCAAAACACTTTTGTAACATTTTCAAAGGTTATATGAGGTTCCAAGGGAACAATAAAATATCAAGAAAACTCGATGTTCAATTTATTTCCATAGTAAAAATCGAGAGTAAAATTTTTCGCATGGTAAACAAATAGCTGTCAAACACACACCAATTGACATATGGAGAGCAATCTTCATAAGAACCAAAAAAATTCGGTAGTTCAAATTTGTTCTAATCTCGTCCGTGAAAAAGGTTAGTATTTCATTCCAATTGAAGTATTTTTCGATAATTGGGCCAATTATATAATAATTGCTGAGTAAAAATACTCATCTTGGAAGGAGTGAAGAAGATGGGCGAAAATGGAGACTACTAAAAGGACGTGTTAGCTTTTGTAGATCAATATAAAGGCACAAATAATACTCAGTTTCAAGTAAGCCTAATGAAATTTTGAAGAAATCATTGCAATAACTTAAAAATCTTAGAAGACTTAGTACTAAGTCTGATAATTTGAACTGTATGCAGATTTAAATGAACGGGGAAAAAATTGCTTTCTTCCGACTTAAATATGGTGCACATGTTATTGCATATGTGCAAGTAACCGCAACTAACATGCTCCATCGCAGGCAAATACATAAAACTACAATGATCCGAAGGAATAAATATTTCTCATGTAAAATTACAGCAGCGACATATGTCACGAAAATCCAAATGCAATGACGGTTACTAAGATTACTGCTGAGAAAGGATAAGTGTGTATGAGCAAAGAACAACTTTAGGGTGTTTGTGTAAGGAAGGAGTTGAGTGTGTGAGTGTGTAAGCATACAAATGTAACAATGTAACAGAAGAAATCACTGAAAGTTAATAGCCAGAAGGATTTGAAAGGCAAAAAATCACGGCAATAAAAACCAAAGTCAGACTGCAAGTGGACGCTGGATAAAGTGGCGGCGCTGAAGCGTGGGAGCATGCAAGGCATTTGCGTGTTTGTGTAGAAGAAAAGTGTAGAAATAAGCTGAAAAATATGCCAAGCAAAGTAAAAGCGAAGGCGAGCATAAGTGCATTGCAGTCACGGCGAAATAAAATGCAAATGTTACTCATACGCAATGGTATGCATTAACTACGGATATGGAAAAGAATATTGCAGTGGAAAAAATATGCATGACGGAGAAAATTATGGCTTATAAGGAATGAAGAATCAAGCTAAATTTAGTGTTTGGACATTACAATTCGGAAGATTTGTAGCAAGTAGAAATTGAGCATGCCGCGCTTAGTGAAGCTGCAGACGCAGTGTATTGGCTTTTAGCAATACTTTTTCAAGTTGAAATTGGCTCAACGCGCAGCAAGTGTGCTGCCAACTGCGCTTATATTTAAATAAGTGCATATCATGCAGCGCTTGAGTGCGGTGCGCAGCCGTATCTATGCAAATTGGCTTAGAAAAAAGCGGCAAGCGGCAGAGAGTACGAAATGCCTCCGACATTCTTTGGCGATTTTGTTTGCCACAGCAAATGTATGTGCCGCAAGCGTCTGTCTACTGTTGCGCAAGCCTTATTTATGGATGCGATCGCATAAATCATACTGCATACAAAAGTTTTTTTTTTTTACTGGCGCCAAGTTGCGGCAGCTGGAAACCTTTGCGGAAAGCTGCATGGATCTGCCATATTTCAAGGGCTCCTTGCACATATCTTGCGTGTTATATTGCCTGCACATATGTGGAAGTGCTTAGATAAACATATTTGTGTCCGCATTAAATTGAAAGATTTGCATTTATTTGCCGGCGGCGCGTTGCCAAGGTTCCGTTGCCTTTTCAAGTCACTTAAAGTGCTGCCACTTCATGACCCCTTCACAAGCCAAAAGGCTAAACTAATATATTTGCGGCACATGTAGATGAAACGCGCACACACATTCACACTCATTCACTTACACACAAACACGCACATATGCATATAGTTGTAAGTCATATTTTTGCGCTTTTCATTTTTCACTTTTCGCTTTGCTTGCCGCCGCAGTCGCTTGTCCTTGACAGTGGTAAATGATGAAATTATTGTTGCCTGGCGACGCGTTTGATTTACCTTTGGCGCTTATCTTGGCGCTGCCGTCTACAACCTGCCTGACACTTTTTCCCCTTTACTTCGTGTGTTTATCTGTGTGTGTGCGTGCATTTGCCTGCCTTGTCTGTGTTCTGCTGCCTTCTGCATTAGTTTTGCATTTCTTTCCTGAGTCTTAGTCCACTTTAATGTTTTATTCTCAAACTTGCGGTGGCTTTGTTTTTCGCTCGTTTTGGTTTGTTTGGGTTCACTATGTTGATGGAATGTTGCAATGAAAGTGGAATTTCTGGCACTTTGACTGGAATGTCACATCGGTATGGCAGCTTGGCTGACTTATAAAACAAATAGTGCAAATATGGCAAAGAAATGAATGCCATGCAGTTTGCACGTCAAATGTCTAGACGATGACTAGAAATATGGCACTGACATACACACATGTACACAGGACTTTTCTTCCTTTTTTTGTCAGAAGTCATAAAGTAGAATGAATTTGGTGTGAAAAAAGGTTAATGTGTTTGAAAGTGATTTGATTGCGGGCGAATATTGGTCGGTAGCGATTGAATTTGGTGAATGAGCGAATTTTAATTTTTTTTGCAAGAAATTGGGAACAATTTGCATTTATATTTGCTATATTCTGAATTATTTTTGGTAATAAGCGCAGTTAGTTTAATGTTTAGTATAAGTTATGGCTATGTTATGTATGTTTATGTTTTCATTTATAATTTATTCACTTGTATTTAATGTTAAACATATTTCACGAAGAGATTCGGCTTGAAAATTTAATTTGCCTGTTCCAGAAACCGAAAAATATTTACGTCTGAGCCATAGCATCAAGTTGCTTTGATATCAGGCTACACTTGTTCGGTTACCTGGTCATGGCGGAATTGCTGAAAATCGCAGCAAAAGGCATCTTTCCCTCTATCTAATCAGTCTGGATCGGTTTTCCACTTGTGCATTTTCCCCTTTGGTTGGGGAGCTTAGTAAGCCAAATCTGTGCGACAGCGATATTTTTATTGCTTGGAGACACACACAAAATTAATGAACAGGTGATAATTTTATTTAATTTTAAGGAAAAAGCATCACGATCTCATTGAAAGATTTTGTAAGGAGCAGTTTCGATGAGAAACGGAAAAACTTCGAAATAAATTAAATCATTCGGTTTGCAGAGCACCTTCATTTATATCAATCGGTTTGTGAAAACGAAATCTCATCAATTTCAATCAGTTTTTGAAACATACCGTTTATCCATTTCGAAATCCTATGAATCATTCTTTGAGCTTACACGTATTATCTTTACTGCAGCAATTCTTCAGCTGGTTTCATATTTATTTGCCATAACAGATGAAACTTCACCTTCTCTATATACTATGAAAGCAGTTAAGAGAGTATTTCGACTGGCCACATTAACAGACTAGTTTTAAAGAGCATACCTAATATGAACTTAGTAAAACAAAAAAAAACATTTTTTAATATTTCTATAAGCTACACTTTAAAAACCAACAACAGTAAATTTTAATCCGATATCTCAAACAGTTTTTATGGCACTGTCTTCTAAAGTGAAGCCGCTCGGTTCAATCAGCACAATGAGTTTATCTTTAAATGTTTCTTTCTTCAAACATAATGGTCTAACATTTGCTGCAGTGATCACTAGAAGCCAAACTATTCGATACTATCTAAATCACTAATTTTTTCAGGAGTTCTGTATATAGTTTCCATATAACGATTTACCTTTTTTAGGACAACAGTTTGGTTAAAATTTAACTAGTTTTTAAAACGCCGCCATTTTGACAGTAGTTGATTTTTGCATTGATGGTAGGTTATTTTAGGATAAAATCTTTTATTAGTTCCGCTGCAATTTGCATGAAATTCCAGAAATATGTTTCTGTTTGCTTCAAACATTTTAATAGGCATTTTTAAAATATAGCAATATACTCCACGCCGGTACTGATTTGGGACTCTATATGTTTTATATATATTCTTCGCTCCTGCTAACTTTGCTTTGCATAAAATTCCAGATGGAGGAGAACAGGGACAAAAAGCGCAGTGAAATATCAGCCCAAATGTCGGTTCAAAAGTGGATGCACCACCGTCTTACACAGTGCTCACTTGCTGTGTCGCTAGCACCCATAACTTTGCCGTAAAAGGAAAAGTTCATAGCGGTTGTAGCGGTACTGCAAGAAGTCCGAATGAATGATGTCCCTGGCATGGTTGTGCCAACTGTTGGTGGTGCGGGCTGGCTGAATCGTCTCAAAATTTTGTAATGTAAAGATGATCCCTTTCTGCTATGAGTAAAGGAGAGCTTACAAAGCTTGAAGGCTTCAAGATAGTCGACCGGAGCTTAATTCCGACCATTCCGAAAGTGAAGGTACCTCGCGCAATGAAACCGTGGAATACGCTGTGGCTTCTTCAAATGCACAATATTGATGTGCGGACGGAAGATTGGAGAGTGTTGAAGGTCACCAACTCCTCATCTCCCAAATAAACAAGTGGACCGAGGAGATTTTATACAGAAGTTTCGGGCGTAGGTAGCAGCAATAATAACTTAAACGAGATGGAGAAGCGAGGGGTCTAGAAAAATCTATATGAAATGAAGAGACTCAGAGAGGATCAGCTGCAATGCGGCTTTAGTTCAAGAACCATGGACAGCCTAGAGAAATATTGTAACGGGACCGAATTCGCTGTCATACTACACACACATCCCGAGTGCAACAGACAAGGTAAGACCTACCACACTGGTAAGCAGAAGTTTATATCCAGTCATATATTGTAATATGACTAAATTAAATTTCTCATCAGATTACCTGACAGTGGTGGCTGTAAAGGTTATCAAGAATGAAAGACTACTTCTACTTTTATGTCTCACGGTGACGAAGCTTTAAAAAATGTAATATGAAATGTTTCTAAGATCGGTATGAAAATACTCGTTACCTCATCAGTTTTGGTGCTAGAGAAATTTTGACGCACCATTCTAAAGATATTATATTATGCATACATTTATGTAGAATTCAAAAATAATTAAAATAAAAAATTTAAATCGCCTTTATACGTTGTCACACAAGGTGTGTCCATCGACTTTGATCCATTTTCCATCAAAGTATACGATTTATTTACACTTAGATGTCAGGGCGTCAGACAATTTTGCTGTTAATTCTTTGTTTTTACAAAAAGTTTCAAGCTTTTCAGTTTATTTTTGAAATACTACGCAAATTTTAAATTGATTTCGAAAAGAGAAAATACCCACCAGACAATACATTAGTGGCCAGGAAAACTTCTCACCTGGTTTATTAAAGACCGTGTTATCTGAAAGCACTGTTTATATTTGCTCACTTATTTTTAAAGTTTTTTGTTACAAGACAATAATCTACGAATACATATACTTACTGAAATATATACTCGTTAAAGAAGTAAGCTGATTATTGCAACTTAACGACAGAATGAATTTTTATTTAATTATTGTTTCAATTCTCAACCTTCTCTTATTTTTCCTGTTGCTAATCGCAACTTTTGACCTCCTTCATAGAGTACCGATATTAATTCTCACATTCATCCACAAATACCTCCAACCAATATAAATAATCATGTGTGAAGTGTAAACGATACAAGAAATTGCATTAAAATGCTATAAAATATCGAATTAAACATAGGAAAGTGAGCACACAAGCATATCCGGTGTAATAAACTCACACATATGAAACACGAGTTCCAAGGCAATCGATAAGAAGTCAAAGCCAAAGAGCAAAAGTACAAAAAAATCAACAAAGCCATTGGCACTTGAGGGAAAATTGTGAAAGGGGATAAGCAAAAAGAAGAAAGACGTTTGAACTCAACAATATTATGTCGCATGCGTGCAACCTCGAACGACAAAAAGTCTCGAAGCTTCAAAGCAAACGACAAACAAAGCTGTGGCAACAAAGCCCTGCCAACTCTGGTTGCTACTATTTTGATTGTTTATGTTGTGTTCTTTTTTGTTATACTTGTTATTGTTGTTGTTGACATTGTGTACATTTTCCAATTATTTTGGTTCAGTGAAGCTGAAAAAGACCAATCTCAAACACACGCACACAAAGCGGTACGAAAAACAGTAATATAACATGTATGGCTGGAGGGCAAAAAATAAGCCTAAATGTATGCTACATAATGCTAATATTTATAAAAACGCGCTTTGGCGCAGGCTTATCAACAACCCCAGTAGACGCGACTAAGCCGAAGAGCTGATAGTGCTCTGTTTTTTCTGGCTGTGAGATATTTGTTGAGAAATAACGGAAACAATAGCAACATCATATGGGATAGTGTGGCAGTCATGTGATTTATGAATGTAGGCAAAACGAAATTATGCAGCATAGTTTGCGGCGTGCGTGAAAATATGTAAAATCGGGTGCGACAGAAAACAAAAGCCAAGCACAAAGTTAAAAATTGTCGAAGACCTAAGATGAATTATGACGAGACGCTGTCACAGCTTGGAGCGGGATTGGATTAGGAGAAGCACAAACGTGATCTGCGACAGACAAACAAATAAAAACAAAAGTCACTAATGTTACGTAGCATACTTGCCAGGTGAAGGTGAAAAATTGCAGACGACAAAGAGACGTTAAGGCATTTAGTGATTATATAACATTAAAGCAGCAACAGCGTTCAAACATTATAAGACCTCTGGGCGCTTACAACCCCTGAAATTTGTGGCAGTGTTTGCATGGCGTATGCGTACATAAATGTTAACATACTTTTCGGCGCATTAAGTGCTGAATGTGATTTGCAAGCGCATAGAGAGTGCAAAGGCTCCCCATTTTTCACTTGTGAGACATATTTTATTAAAAACTCTAGTTCTTCGCCTAAAAGCACCCAATGCACCGCCTGGGGATATGCTAACAAAAAACTTCAAAGCGCTAGACATCCCCAACTCCGCGGCGGCTTTAGCGTCACCCTCTGTGCGTCTGTGCGCCTTTTTCACGGCTAAACGCACTTTTTGCCGCAATTCAATTGTCATTGTGGAGCAAATAAATGCACACGTTTATTTCATAGCATACATTTTGGCGCCCCATAATATTTTTGGATTCTTGGGGGTAAATATTGTCGTCGCATTTATTTATTTCCGCACTTAAACGCGCATAAGTATAAGCCACCCTCGTATTGAATTAAATTTCATTCATTTTTACATTATGCTTGGCAACTTTGCAGAGTTGCAGCGAAAAGTTATGATTTTTTTAAAGAGATTATTATTCCTTTTTGGAACTGTTACATGTAATCTGTAATCGTTGTGTGCTTTGTTAGTGTTCAGTGCTTAAAAAATAATCTGGAAATGTTACTGTGTAAATAATTGATGAGAGAGTGCTTTATTTGAGTTGTTTCATTTCTTGCTTTGAATTTCTTATTTCATCATTTGAGTAAAGCAAATAGGAAGCTTAAAAGCGAATGCGAAAGAAGAATTCGAAAACGACTTATGACCGTTGTTCTATGTCCTTATTTGTAATCGATTTGTTTGTGCATTTTAAATCCATATGAAATCAGCTTCTTTGCCGCAAAATCAGTTCTTTGATATTCCTATTTGGATTTGAATGTAAAGCACGGCAGCAAGTCTTTTTACAAACTTTTCAATGTGTTCGATGTGTTTGACTTTATATAGTTTTGAATACCAGATTTTGACTAAAATTTTAATTCTGTTATATGCGGGCTACAGTTAAGGAACTCTTATCCACATTCACATAATGAATTTTAAAATTGGTTTCAATAGGTTTGAGACCCAGTCTTAAGAAGCAGCCTTAGAATAGCGCAGGCCATATTTGCATATATGAGACCTCTTTGTATAATACAAGTGATACTACCTGGTTGTATCAGCTGATTTTTTCGACTTCAGAAAGTATACTATATATCCGACAGCATCTACTAAATGCCAACAGATGTTCTGAGTCAATTTGTTTATTCGATCTAAAATAATGCAATAAGATTTTTACGAGCAGAAATAAAGTTTTCCTGTTAATTGTTTTTGTAACCAAATTTCGTGCGTGGAATGTTGCGAATGTTTGAAAAGGGTTATGGTGATTCAGTTTTCAAAAAACACAAGCTCGCGAGTCCGTTCGAAGGAATTTGGTGGATATTTTGGATATGAAATGCGTTCTTGCTCGACTCGTTCCGATAAAGCTGAATTTTTTTTCAAAAAGAGTATGACCGAATTAAAGCCAAAAACGCAATAAATACCATCAGTCAACCACCGTGTTTATCAGATTTGGCTCCGTGCGATATTTTCTTGTTTCTTAAACTGAAATTTCCGCTTGTGAAACCGCTTTCAGCCGATAAGATAAAACCGAAGAGATAAAACAAAATTCACTGAAGGAGCTGAAGGCCATCCTAAAAAGTGCTTATGAAAAGTGTTTAGAAGAGTGACTTTGAAGCGACTAATAAATACTGATGAATAATAAATATTTTGCGTTTTGTTTACAATCTCCGGTTACTTTTTTGTCACAATTTAGTCTAGTGAAAAAACAATAATATTTTTGCATTAAATTGAAGGTTTTGTTTAGCATAGTTAGAATGAACCGATTTAGGTGAAATCTGCACTGTTTTCTTCGATAACTTTAAATCATTTCGAATTAATTGCATAGTGTCGCTGCCACAGTAAACGATTAGCAAAAAAACATGCGCCGTCGACTTCAAAAAGTTTTTCTTGAGGTTCCCTAACAAAATCAGGCTGGAAAAGATAGTTATCAATTGATGCCAGATCTAGACCATAAGGTGGACGTATAAGCTCATCTCAAGCAATCTCAAGAAGCTTTAGGCGAGCCACTTTCCACGTATGTAGCTTAACATGGGCTTGACGAAACACAATTCCTCTCCTATAGACAAAAGTTGGCCGCTTCTGGGCCATAGCCCATATAGAGAGCAGCTCATAATAAGTATATTACTCTCTGCCAGTAGCACGAAACGTACGAGGAGTGTTCAAAAATTATCGCGAATTTTGTGTTTTTTCAAAAATTATTTATTTATTCATGAATATCTATTTTGTCCCCTTCAAAGTAATCCCCATGAGATATTATACACTTGTGCCAACGGGTTTTGCAATCTTCGAAGCACTTCAAAAAATCATTTTTTTTATCTTCTTCAGCTCCTCCTTCGATGCCGTCTTTATCTCGTCAAGAGAAGCGTAATGATAGGTTCAGGGTATTTCTGTCAAAAGACTATACATAAAAGTCTAAGTGTGATCTCCCGCTTTCCTCGAGGATCAGCTATAAAACCTAGCCTAACCTAACCTATCCTGTCTTTCACACCCCAGTGAATACAAAATCTTCAGGTAGTTTTACAGAAATTGTTTTTGAAATGATCTTTAAGATATTCAAATTAATGGTTAGAGTAGATCTGCGGAAAGAAGGAATTAACTTCGTAATTACTTTCGAAAACATTACTTATAGAAGCATTTTAGGGCAATGAGTGTTCACTATTAAAGTGAATATTTTAGAGAAACTAAAATTAGCGAAGAATCTATTGCACTCATAGTGAAAGAGTTAAAAGATGATAATCTAAAAATTGTGCTATAAAATGGATAAAAAATTTTAGAGTTAGTTGAGTAAAATCGCAAAAAAGAGCAAAAACTCCACACAAATAACTGACATTCCATTAAAAGTTTGACCGCCAGCAAATTACAAAAACATAAAAACAAACAAAAAACACGACCAAGTGAGAAGAGGGTGTGAGAAAGTTAGTACGCAAGCCTTAGTGCCAGAGATTTTGTGCACTTCATGAGCAGCTATTAACGGTTGACGAGCGAAAACACTGGTTTACTGGCTCAAATTGCTGCTCAAATGTGAATGTGAGTGTGAGTATGTTCATATGTATTTGTGTGTGTGTGTGGTCAGCAAAGAGTGCAACTGGAGGCTATGGATAGTGAAATGAAGCAAAAAATGATTTGGCAGCCAATACAACAGCAATGTCAACAGCGCTGGTAGTGTGAGCCTAGCACAGACGAAGTCACTCATACGCCACGGCGCACCCAAAACGAGCTGGAAACTCATTGCATACACATACGTATGTACATATTTGGGGCACTAAGCGCTCGCTGCGCACTGTTTATGTTCATGTTCGAGTGCGCTGGTATGTCTGTGAGTGTTTGTGCGAGATTGTGCCACCGATAGTGCATAACTACCTGTCGTTCGGGGCGGCCAACTGGCGAGTCATTTTGCATATTTTCACAATTTTATGTGTCATTCGTTTTGATAATTACCACCAAACAACATATATACCGGCAGCGGGAGTGAGCGCGGCGGTGGAATGACGCAGCAACAGCTGTTTTGCTGGCAGCCAAAAACAACAATAACAGTCGGAATAACAACGTGAAATAAATTTTATGCAAAGCAACAACAAAAGCGTCGTTTAATATTTTTTCCGAAATGACGCTAGGTGAGCCAGTTTATCGGCGGAACAGGTGCCTGTGTGTGTGTGTGTGCGTGAGTGCATGCTTTTTGCGCCAACAAATTCACACATTCGCAGTCGCGCCGCCACACTAATGGCCTAGCCGAGCAACTGGCGGCTAATGGTGAGTTAAATGGCAACGGTTGATAGTCGTTGGCTAGCGTGGTTGATGGTTGTACGGTCGCTCGCTGGGTTTCGCCTCGCTGGCATTGATGGCGTTGGAGTTGTTGGCGTCGCACCGCAAACGGTTATGTTATGACCCGGCTGCATGTAAAATAGGTGACAGCAAAACATTGGCACACCAAATTGCCAACTACTCGATTCGACGACGCGACTCGATTGCTAGTTATTGTCATAAGTGTTGTTGTTGTTGGTGCATTTTCATTTTATATATATTTTTTGCTCGTGAGCCGTTGTTGCCTGTTGTCAATATTGTTGCCATTAGTGTAGGCCCCATTGTTGGTATTGTTGTGTGCTGATAATTGTTGCTGTTGTTGTTTATGCTGCCGGCTGGCTGAGCACGTTGCCAAACAAGCGGAAAAGTGCTTGTCGCCCATTTGTATGCAATACATCCGCTCGAAAATGTTTGAGGTTAAGTGCAGGAAAATATGCAACGACTTTGTTGTGCTTGTTGTTGTTGCTTTTGCTCAGCGCAATAAAGCCATAGCACTTAA
Source organism: Bactrocera correcta (assembly GCA_027475135.1). Lineage (NCBI taxonomy): Eukaryota > Metazoa > Arthropoda > Insecta > Diptera > Tephritidae > Bactrocera > Bactrocera correcta. Next base: position 132,995,370 of record CM050325.1, on the reverse strand, counting down.
CGTGCATGTGAGTGTGGTTGTGTATGTCGAGTATGCAAAACAGGTGGCATAGGCAGGCGCATATTTGCCAAATGGCGATACACACACACGCACATATAAACAAATCCACACATATATGTGGATTCACACATACATCCATACACCCATACATTCATATTAGAATATATTTGGCTGCCATTGCGGAAACCGAAAATGTTTATTTTACCGGCACTCACACACTGACAGTCCAACTAACTATTAACTATCACTGTCAGTGTGTGTATATTTGTGCTTTTATTATGGCTACCAACACTTTCGTGGCTGTCAACATGAGCCCCGCTCCAATTTAATACTCGTTGGCAGCCAGCGCATTTGGCTCTTTGGCTTTTTGCCTGTTCGACCAGCTGTTTCTTGTTTTCGGTCATTTCGCTTGCTTTGCTTCCACCAATTGCCATTTACAGCTGATTGCTGTTGTTCTTGTCGTTGTTGTTGTTGGTGGCGGCAGTGCTGCCGTTGGTCTACGCTAATTTACGGCTAACCGTAGCCAAAGTATGCGGCGTACATTAATTGGTGGGCGTTTTTTATGTTGCATAATATTGTTGTATTTTATTGTTCTATGTATGTGTTAGTGTCTGAGTTGTGCGGGGATCGGCATTTACTTGAATTTAAAATGCAATTACGTCTAATTTGCTTGGTGTAAAATTGTTCACGGGCACACACTTAATTTTAATGGGCAATTAAATAAATGCACTAGAAAATTTAGAATGAGCAGCACAACTTCATCTAAATATTAGTTTCATACAAACTTAACGAGCTATTAGTACGGAAAAGTGATTCGAAGCCAATAATATATACACACAATATGAAAAAATTACGTGTTTTTTGGTTCTACAATGTATTTTAATATAATTGGCGATCGATCAAAATTGTTTTCTTTTATCTTAAGGCTAAAATTTAAATTGAAAGATAATTAAAAATTAATTAATTCGGACAAGAGTAGAAGACAGTAACGTAAATCCATAAGATATTTTATGAGACTTCTAGAACTCTTCTATTGACAGACAAACCAGTAGTCGTAGCCAACAAATACTCCCTGTCGATCCCAACCCAAACAAGTTCATCTGTTAATCGACATTTATTTCTTTTGAAAGCCAATGGGGTCTAAAAACTACATGCAGAAACCATAAAGAATGAAATAACTCTCATTAACTAATTTAAGGGATCGCCTCAGTGAGACCTTCCGAAAAATCACAAATCGCGATTTTTTTTAAATTTTTTTATATACATACATTCATGACGAATACAAGATGATTTTTTTATGTTTATTTATTGGGTTTACAGTAGTTAAATAAATTTTTGATATAACATATACAAAAAAGTCCTGTACGATGTCCACGATTGCGGCCGCAATTTTGGTCTAAAACAAAAATTTTAAAAAGATTATCAAATTATGCTCGTAAGAAAGTTGCAATCGCGCTATGGAAGCTTTTTTTTTCTTATTTTTTTAAATTTGAAAAAATGGACTGCAGTTTGAAAAAAAGTATCGAATTTGCCTTTTTTTTCCACAGTTTTCTGTAGACAAAAATAGATATTTCAAACTAAAAAAAAAAAAAAAAAATTAAAAACTTCCATAGCACGATAACGAATGACGTTAAAAAATCACTCCAAATTGGAATTAGATATCTTCTAAACTCTTCCTCTGAGAGTGGCAACCTTATTGAAAAAACCATTCTGAGAAAGCGCGTTTAAAGATTGGATCGCTATGTTCCCCACCTGTTCCAAAAACGCTGTATCAAATCGTAGTAATGCCAATTTTGATTTTAAAAGGCCAAAATGATCTATAGCTGGTTTACTATCCGATAATGTAACAAAAAAAATTGTCGAAAATTCACACTTAGACGAACCCTTAGAGCGATAATTGCTGAGCTTCGGTGTTCATATAAACAAAAAGGTTTTCCAATGTCTTGACTTTTTGGGATTGATGCGGTAGGTTAATTCCGAGATCAAGTTTAGGATCATGGCGAATATACATGGCGTATCGTACGCGAAATTTTATTTTTAAATCGCTGGATTTGTGTAACAGTGCACCAAACTTGGATCTATAAGGCCAAAATGATCTAAGCAGCTGGTTGTATGTATCACCTAAAACTAACCCAGTTAGATATTCATATACAAATGACTAAGATGACTGTCTAGGTACCGAAAATATGGACCCCGGGAGCTTTATTTGACTTTTGACTGAAAATATCGGTCAATGTGTTAGATATACAATTGAAAATTAGAGAGAAAACTTTCCTAGCAGCAATGTCTGTGTGCTATAAAAGAGTTTAATGGGTTCAATGTATTGCCGTAGGCTCATATACCTATTATAAAGATTTTCGAACTTCCAAGTGACTTTATTCTGTATACATCGGCAATATTCGGTTACGCCTAACTTAACTCTTCTTTACTTGTTTATTTTAGTCTTGTCAAATTTTTTTTTTCTTTCACGAAATTTTGTGTGAATTTATCTTCTTATCCCCAAGCACACCGTATTTTTCAATTTAATATATTTATTTTTCATCCGAACATTGATTTAATATCAAACTTTAATTTTCAATCCAAAAGTCACAAGTCAACAGGTCGGATTTTTCTGTTTAATGTGGGTGGTTTTTAAGATACCGTTGTTGACCACAAAGCTATTGAGGTGGCTAATATCAATTCAACTTATTTCGCTTGGAATATATTAGATATGAAAAAACGAAATGCCGAACAATGGAGCAGAAAGTGTCTAGATGTTAGCACCTCGTCTTCCTCCATGCAACTTTGACAAGTGAGCATAAGTACCAAAAGGAGAGTATATAGTTCGAACAAACTTTTTCATTGCGGTTTTTTTACATTCCACTCTTGGCTTTTACAACATCATAAGTGCTGGTTACTGTCCAATGCTTGCTGAGCTCACACGAGGTTCATAAATTCTGCGCTGGAACAAAATAGTATGACTCGTTCTTAATCTGTTGAAGTTTTAGTAAAGATACCTTTTTCTTGTAATCTCATCGGTTTTAAAAAGTTTACAGAAATTCCCCCTAAGCACCCAGGCAAAATTAATGTTTTTTTTACTGCTAAAGAACTTATGTACTCCTTGAGTAGTTCAGCGAGCTCAAGTTCTGCGTTGCGGCTTTGCTATTGAAGTTTAGACAAACCTCTCTGAAAAACGCTGTACTTAGGAAATACATCTATCTTCAAGGTAGAAGGCTGCCACTGCAGTGCTCAGGCAGTCTGAAGCAAGCATTGAATGAGTGCTCCAGACAGAAGAATCTCGCTCCAACATTCCTTTTGAACTTCGATCCATCCACAAAAGCTTACTGGATCCATTTCCAGTGACTTTGATCCCTCGAAGGTATGTGCGCAGTGAAAATATCACTAGCAGTAGGCTCGGCGACGCGGCTATCCGGGATGCAGTCAAACTGAAAGGTAATTTCGGAATGTGTCTTTCTGGGACTATTAAAGAAACTGGTTTTCTGGAGTCGGATAATAACGTTTGCGGCATTGTACCTACCGGCTATGTTCACGGGTGTTATGCGAAGATTGGCACTAAGTGTTATTGTTGGTGTTGTAGGTAGTACAGCTTAGTAGTTTATAGATTTAGAAAATGGAAAGATTTATGACCAGTTTCATAAATATTGCATACAAAAGAGATTCTTTGACGAAAAATCATAGTCTAAAGTGCTAAGATTGATGAATATTTGTGAATAATAGTTGTAGGGATGCAATTTTCGGTTTTCTTATACCAATGTTGTAGCTATAATGGCTCGTGATATTCGCAGAAAATTTAAAAAAATTACAAAATTAATGGTAAGACTTTCAAAAAAAAAATTCACACCTAAGTCGGAAAACTTTCTTTAAAAATTATTAACTTTTTTTTATGAAAAAGATAATTAGGAAAAAAATTTTTTTTTGAAAATCTGTTGTGCAAACAACTTTCCAAAACATTCCAAAATCCCTTTCCATTGTGAAACACAGTCTAATCAAAGCTTTGCTGTCTAGTTCAAATCACATATTTACATATGTACGACTATTTAAATTTCGACGCTTTTGCGCAGCTGCCGACAAATAAAGAAATTAATCATATTTGTTAGCAAGCCATCAAGCGTCATCAAAGGCATCAGCGCTGCGGCGGCGGCTGTGGGTGCGCCTGATTTACCACCCTCAGCTGGTTTTCCTCCTCCCACATACACACACATACAACCAAACACACCTATATCTGTTTATATGCAGGAATTTGTGTGTTTGTTGTAACTTGTTAGCCGGTGATGTATGAGTATTTCCAAAACAATTTTTCAAAATTACCCGCCCAATCTGTCAGTATGACAAATAACTGTCAAGAAAAGTGTGTATGATACAGCCAGACGGCGGCGCACATATACATACGTATATAAGTGGAGAGAATTAACATTGTTGAAACTTTGCTCCCCCGCCTACATGTGTGCGGCAGCCTAAGTGCTTTTATAAGTATGTGTGTACCTGTATGTGTGTTTAAAGTCAGTGTAGACAAATGAAACCTGAAATGCGAGCTTTAAGCATTTATTTGGAAAAGTTTTTGCATTTCTATTTTTGGCTCGTTCGCTTTTGTTTCTTACGTTTGTTCGCCAATTAGCCGTCTTACCGTTACAATAACGGCATTTATACCAAATTTTTTTGGAAAAAGTGAAACATTTCTCTGGCTAAAAATACATTTCTGCTTGAATGGGAGGGTTTCTGTGTGTGTTTCTGCATCCGCCCGCCTTGCATGCCAAGTCATCATAAAATATTTTTGAAATAATCTGCAGTCCCACCTGCGTGTCAGTTGGCACGCCCACCCACGACTGCCCATCAAATCATGCAAATACACATCATTAGCTTTATTGCGCCGCCTTTCCCGTGCAAATGCGACAAAAAACTAATACTCTTACAACCGAAGCCAATACACATACTCGCAGCTTACATAACACACACAGAGATGACGTGTAAATTAATGGATATGTTGCTGAAATACATATTTCATTTGCGCGACTGAGTGCTGAGTGAGTGGAGTGTGGAATGAAGCAATGTAAAGTACAGGAAAAACAGAATTTAAAGACAAAAGAACAACAACAACCTTACTGGATTTAATTAAAACGCACCTGTGCTAGCATTTTTTCGGCTTTTATTTACGCCTATTTGCTTGGCATTTTCTTTAATTCTTACTTTCTTTTTTCCCCCCTTTTTTCTCTCCTTCTGCAATTTTTTAACTTCTAAATCATATGTTGACGTTGAAAAAAGTGGAGTAGAGAAAGTAGCGTATCTAAAGGGAGCAATAAAAAATGGGATTCTTTGCGCGAATTTGATGCCAATGGTTTAGATCATATGGCAGCTGTATGCTATAGTGACCCGATCCAAATAATTTCTTCGCAGATTATAGTGATGTCTTGGATAATAATCTCTGTCAAATTTCTTAAGGATATCTCTTCAAATGAATGCTTCCCATATAAGCATTTTATGGCGATCGATCAGTTTGTATGGCAGCTATAAGCTAAAGTGGTACGACAATGTCTGCTCTAATAAATGAGCAGCTTCTTGGTGGGAGAAAGAGTTGTGCAAAATTTCAGATCGATATCCCAACAATTGAAGCAATTGTTTGCATATATAACGACATCGCTTAATCGAAAATCGACACAGTTCCTCCCGCTGAACATTTCAAATGTATTTAATTGAGTCTATGACTCAAACTTTATGTATCCTTTTGGGATATAATATAAAAGTAATATTAAGTAACACTCATGACTAACTTACGCTATCTATTAGCATACTTCAAGGCGTGTAGCATGCCTTAGGGCGCTTATAATATTTACCATTAGCCGTTTGCTTTAACTTTGCATAAATTTTCATTTATTAAAATATAAATTTGGCTGTTTTTATTATTATTGTTGTTGTCATTTTATTGGCGGACTTGTTTACGCCACTTGTGGAGTTCACAGGTTCATAGGCCTTTAGAGTTTGAGTAAGGAGCAAAAGTTTTTAATGCATCTCATTCTCATTTCCACAGCAACACTCACACAGGCACTCCATGCAAATGATACGATAGTACCGGCAACGTCAGGCATGCGAGTGTGCGAGATATGTCAAATTAAGCAGCACGCACCAGTTGTCAAATGAAATGACAGTTTGCCACTGGGTTTGTGTGTGTGTGTGTGGAAGTGGGAGCATGACTCAGGTGCGTGTTGTTCGGTAAGCCGCATGTGGTCACTTCAAAAGCGGATTAAGTGCCTTTTCCTTCCAAACAAAATGTGTTTTGTGAGTCTTTTATGATTTTCTGATATTTTTACTCAAAGGCGGTTGTATATATATATGCGCCGATATAAAGTAAACATTTTTTGAGATTTTTTTTAAATTTGCTATAAGAAGTTCTTCTGCTAAATCAAGTAATACTCCAATTTGTACAAATCAATTGAAAATTGTAGTAAAGGACTGATTACTATTTTATAAATTCTTAATTTGTATAATCAAAGAAAAGATTATCGTTTATAAAAAAAGTCAACAAGTTTTCACATTTTTTAACTTTGCACAAATTTGACCTAGACTAAAAAACGCGACTGCATTTTTACATGTTTTAATACAAATATTTATCGGCGCCATCAAAATAGATTCCTGATCCAATACAAGCATGCCAATGCGTTATCCAAATTTTCATATATATATATATGTATACCTATATAAATTTTCATAGCCTCGTTTGGAATGCCTTCAGTGCCTTCAGCGAATTTTGCTCTTTTCGATTAATCGACGTCGTTTTTGGATTTTTATTTAGGTCTTTTGTTGCTGAATCTAGCACGGACACGCTTCATAGCCAAGACAATAACCAAAATCTGTTCGGTCGATCCATAAGAGATGTAGAGGTCCTCCTCTCTCTCTCTCTCTTTCCGCTGCCAACACCATTACATTCTTTAGCTTTTTTGATCTTATCTCCATTAATGGAATTGGATTTGAGGCAAGTTTTCAATGACTTTACGACCTTCTCTGAATTCTTTGTGCCACTGAAATACTTGTGTTCGTGTTAAAGTAAATTAACTGCCGAAAATATTTCTGCAACTTCGTTTTTGAATGCGTAGTCGTGGTTTCATTCCAAATAAAAGAGAAAATTTGTTGTTTCATACTTTTTCCAAGATAAAAATCGCTAGATAAACTGTCGTAAACAAATGGCTGCCAAGCACATACGCCTCGGAGTTGAAACTTTATACAAACGTAAAAAAAATTATCGGGTCAAATTTGTTCAAATGCAAAAATGTACTCAAAAAATTTTATAAATGTTGTTGAGAAGGCAGTCCTTGATCGCATGTAAATCTCGGTCCATTTAAGTTACGCAGACCCGACAATCGTCTCATCGTCTTCCGTGTGAAGTGAGGGGGTTTCTTCAGAAGAGTGCTGGATATATACAGCAAGTCAGTGAATAGGTGGAGAGATCTCGCCACAAACTAAATATCTCTAGCCTCATCTTAGTCTTATTAATTTTACTTGAAGACCCTTATGCTGAAAATTAAAAGAAAACTTAACAAATATAGAAAAATTAAAACATAAAAAAATAATACAAGAAAACAATAAGAATTACAACAAAAAGAATTAAAATTAAAATAATAGAAATAAAAAAAATTAAAAACTAAAAAATAGAAAAAAAAATTACCGAAAATAAATAAAATTAAAAATAGTATGAAAAAAATAAATCTTGAAAATTTTCTATTATTTTAATTTTAATTTAATTTAACACTTAGGAAAATTATTATCAAAAATAAAATTAATAAATATTATAAAAAAAAAAATGGAAATAAAATAAAATTAGACAAAACATTATCAAAAATAAAAATATTAAGCAAAAAAAAAAAATTATATGTATATATAATAAAAGTTACAAAAAAAAAAAATAGAAATTAAAAAAAAGGTATGAAAAAAATTCAAAGTTGCAAAAAAAAACTTAAATTTAAATTTAAAAGTAAAACTAAAAATTAGAAAAAAAAAATAATTAAAATAAATAAAATTAAACCAGAAAAATATAATATAAAAAATAAAAATGGCAGAATAAAGGAAAAAAAACTAAAAAATAAAAATTAGTAAAAGCATTATTAAAAATTAAAAGAAATTAAAAATATTATAAGAAAATAAAAGTTATAAAAAATTTATATAAACAAAAAATTGGAAGTAAAAAATTAAAATGTGATAAAAAAAGTAATAAAAATAATATTACAAATATAAAAGTTAAACTAAAAAATCTATATAAATAAAAATGAATCGCCAAAATGTATGTACGCTCATAACTTTCATACGACTGAACCAAATTTGATAATTGTTTTTTTAATGTGTTCGTTGTGGATTGGGGAAGGTTTAGAAATAAAAATACCTTATACTTTTAATTAGGAAAAGTCGAAAAATTGGACAATTCCAAAAAATAACTTCTTTTCATATAATTTTTTTTCAATTTTTGTTTGTTTTGTTTTTCAATATTTTGATTTGTAAATTATTTGAATCGTTTAATTTCGGTCGCTTGCTTTTTTAATGCAGCTATTCAAAAGAAATATTGTTGAAAATTATGCGTGTTTTACATATAAAGATCAATTACAGATTGAAATTTGTTACGAAGCCACGAAGAGGTCGCGCTAATATCGGTCGGCGTTCTGTTTGGCATCAATTTATGGCAGCCTAAGGCAAGGCAATGCAGGAAGTACTCCCAGGATGCGATGACATATAGTACGTGCTGAATTATGGACCGCGATAGCTACTCAGCGATCTTCACGATGTCACAACACGACTTTTCAATCAAAATTTACGATATTTGATGGACTTTATCTTGAATCAACGTGCTGTTAGATGTTGGATGTACCCTGTTGAGGGACAAAAAAGATGTTTGCCGCTTCTTCTTTTTTGAGTGGTGGATGGTGGTTACATTAGATTAAATTGATGCAATCATTTTTGCGGAAATTCCTGATCCAGAGATAGATTTAGAATTATACGAAGTGGTAAAAACCAATATGGGTCATGAACATTGCGAACACCACAATCCTTCTTCGGTTTGTATGTATGTCTGACGATAAATGCACGAAACACTATCCACGTGCATTTCTTTAGGAAACGCAAATTGGAAATGATGAATATCCACTGTATCGGCGTCGCTCACCAGACGACAATGGCAGAACATTTAGCATTCAATTTAAAGGAGTGAATATCGAAGTTGACAACACATGGATCGTACTATATTCGCCACTTCACATTGAAAACTTGAGTATTACAGTTTGGTGAAACCACTGAAATACGTTTTCAAATACATCACCAAAGAAAGCAACATTGCGATTATTGGCCTTGAATGAGATGAGATCAGTAAGTATCAAAAGCGCCGATACGTGAACTGCAATAAAGCGCTTTGTAGGATATTTACATTTGCATTTCATGAAAGTTTTCCGACTATGGTGCGCCTCGCGGCGCGTACTGTGAATGGTAAAGTGTTTGCAAGCCAGCAAGTACAATTAGTGGAACATGATAATAACTGGAATCAAATGATGGACGACGCGATAGCTACCCCGCATTCCACTGAAGTTCGCATACTTTTCGCGAAGATCATTTCGACATATCATCCTTCAAATTCGCGTCAATTAAGGGATACGTAAAAAATGATATTGTCGATGACATTTTACATTGTATTCGCTAATGATTGGAAATGGGCAAATTACGATTGATACTTTCATTGGTTTGATATAAATTTTTCCTGCCTACTGTAAATTCACTTCAACGAAAGAAGAACTCATCACGTTTATCCCAACAATGGCAAATTGTCTAACTGCGATTGCTTGAGAGCCCGCGCAATTTTAGTTGCCAAAAATACCGATGTTAATGACTTTAACTGGAAGATTCAAATTCAAATTCAGAAGGGTTTGCGTTCATACAAATCGATTGATCGTCTTGACAATGATGAAAAAGCCGTGAATTATTCAGGGGAATTTCTAAATTCTTTGAATAGGCCTGGTACGCCGCAGCATAATTTGCATCTCAAAGTTAGGATGGTCATTAGTATGTTTCACAATCTTCATTTATTCACCGAAACTGTGTAAACAACCCCAATAATTGTGACGCAGTTACCGAATAAAGGGCACAGTAATTTCATTTCAAACATATTCCGTTTCCAGAGCAAATTGCATTTGTAATGGCAATCAACAGGACAAAAGGATAGATAGATAGAAGTGTGGCATAAATCTAGGAAAGCCATGTTTTTCACACGACCAGATATACGTGGAGTGTTCACGAGTTGGAAACCCATCTTCCGTGTATATTTACGCACCAGAACAGAAAACCAAAAAAAAATTTGTTTATCAAGCTGTGCTACATTAAAAAAATAATAAATGATTTTCAATGCAATATAAATCCAACTTTCTTTTCATTTCAAAAGACATAAGTTCACGCAGGGCAACGGCTGCGGGGTCAGCCAGTAATATATAAAATATATAAAAAATTAAATTATTAAATAGATATATTCTGCATTCATTCTTCTGAAAACAGCTCTGTTTGGGAAAAAATATTACTCTTGTGGTTCTCGTAGTCATAGTAATAAGAATATATTTACGGAAAAATAAGCACAAGTGGTCTCAACTTTGAAACACTTTTGCGTTCAATTTCGAAATAATACTCCAAAAAGCTTGAATTTGAGTGTGTGTTCTGTTGCCCTGAACCGCCCCAGCAACTTGCCAATCTCTGCCGCACTCAGTGTTGCAATCAAAGTTACCTTTTCTACCGATTTTCTTTTCGCCGGTTGCCGGCTTAAGTTGACGCAAGCCAAAAGCGTTAGAATAGTAAAAAACCAGCTGCCATAATGTGGCGGTTGGTAGCTAAGGGTAAAGACTGAGCTTGTGATTTCTTAACTTTTATTTGCTCAGCTAACGTTTGTGGCGGCACTTTGTTTTTGTTGTTTTATGTTTTTTTGTTGCCTCTTATGCTTCCTTAATATTTTTTTTACTTCTCCAACCTTCGTGCGGCAATTGACGCTTAACTAACTCCTTTTATGTTGCGCTTTTCCACCTTGCAAGTAAATATAAGTGCTGTATGTGTATGTATAAACATATTCCCATTTTTAATGCTCCTTGCCACATGTGGCACATGACTGTGGCAGCAGCGAATTACCACGAAATTTGCTACGCTTTTTCGAAAATAGAAAAATACGGGGCATAAATGTTGGCTTCAGTTGGTTAAACCGGTAGTAAAATTAATTCACTTCAAATTGTTGGAGAACTAGTGGTTTTTGGACTAGTACTGCTTTAACTTTTCTTGGAAGGAAACGTTAGCTTCGGTGGAGTGTGCATACTTAACGGAATAAGTAGGCCAATAATAGCCCCTGAAAGGCAAAGTTTAGGGAACTTTGAGCCGCGGCTGATCTGTATTAGGTAGGACTAGTGAGCCGAGAAATTTTTTGGTAATTTTTATTGGATATATTTTATCAAACCTTATTATTTGAGCGGATGATAATGTGGATATAAGAAAAAGTCAGTTTTACAGGGTCAAGTCGACGAGAACCCGTTCAAACTTAAAACATCCACCGAAATCATTCGAACAGACTCGCGAGAGATGTCGAGCTCTCGTGTTATCTCTGTAACACTTGCCTTAACTGATTTTCAAGCCCTATATTCTTCGTATACAAAGGTCATCAAGGATGTCTTCAACGATCTCTTGATCATCTCTGAAGGCTCTCTCAATTGTTCTCAAACAAAGATGTGTTCTTGATCTATTCTACATTAAGTGATAAAATGATGTTAATTGGCGAAAAAGCAGGATATCAATCAATTTTGACAATTTTTGTACTAGATATCTTCCCTTCTGAAAGCTGTGCTGTCAGCGAGATCTTTCAATTTCGTATGCTTTCATAGTGGGTTATCATAAGTGAATTTTTTCTGCCGCTATAGTGCCTCACCTTAATATATTTATGGTATGTATAGTACGTACAAATATTTTATTTAAACTGTTTTTGTCGTTGCGTTGAAAGCTTGAAAGCATAGGTAGATACTTACTGCCAATTTTTTAAACCTTAAGTTTTGCACGGCATTTCACTTTCTGACTGTGCTTTTGATACCCTGAACAGGGTATAATAAGTTTGCACGAAGTTTGAAAAACCAGAAGAAATCGTCGGAGACCCTATAAAGTATATATATGTAGAAGTGATTAATGTGAGGAGCTAGGTCGATTTAGCCATGTCCGTATGTCCCACGGTCCGTCTGTACATATATACGCGTTCTAATGACTAAGTTTTTGTGTTATCGACTGAAAGTTTGCACACGTCTTTTACTCTCTAAGAGTTAATTATGTGTCGGAATCGCCGTATGTGAAAATAGCCGAACGATAGGAAAGAAGTTCTTATATGGGAAACTTTTTTATTTGGTAATTTTTCAAAGCAAGGCTATAATCTCCGAAACAATCTTTTAGATCGGACAAATATAACTTATAGCTGTCATACAAATCCTTGTATGGAAAACTCTTTTATTTGACGAGATATCTTCGCGAAATTTGACATGATTCATACCTCAAAGCAACGGTATAACCTCCGAAGAAATCGTAAAGATCGGATAACTATAGCATATAGCTGTCATATAAACTGGACGATCAAATTTAAGTCCTTACATGAGAAACTCTTTTATTTGACGAGATGTCTTCGCGAACTTTGACATAATCCATATACCAAAGTAAAGATATAACTTCCGAAAAAATTTTTAACATCGGACAACTATAGTATAATAGCTGTCATACAAACCAACCGAACAAATACAAATTTCTGTATAGGGACTTTTTATTTGTGGGTATTCTTGCTCTGGTGCAACGTTTTTTCTTGTTTCACACACACTTTCATACATATACATATATATAAAAAAAATTAATAATTGTGTGTGTTTCCGTTCGTGCGCCACTCGCCTTGTTTTCGGGAGGCACGCAGCGCAGTTGCTAAAGCGCAACGTTATGAATTTTTAATATGCTTTTATGACAACTTGTTTTTGTTTTTGTTGTTCACGTGAATATGGTACGTGCAAATTTTTTACTTTGAAACAGACCGAAACTGGTAATTGTGCGGGATTGGCGAATTAAGGCAACTATTCGAGTAACTGCAGGAGTTCGCTGCTGGTTGTTTTTGTTGTTGCTGAGGGTTTATTAAAATTCAAAATGTGCGCTCACCGATAATGGCACGAAGCGAAAGGAGATATACACACATATACAACTATATGTATGAAAACATAACCATCTTCTATATAAGCTTAAAAGGCACACTCTGGTAACTGCGCTCTGCGGTGAACTTTTTTTGGCGCAAAAATATAGACGCTAAGCTATAGATGAACCTCGCTGCTTGCCTTCAATTATTTCATACCGCCTACTGTTATTTTAATGGCTTTTGATATATGTCACATAGAGTGCACGGTAATATGCGGTAACAACTCCAAAAGATGTCTTCTTTCATTTTTTTGTCAGCACTAATTTTGTCTTATTTGCGACGCCTCGAATTCTATTTGTCATATTTTTCAAAACGGGTTTCATTACAGCGCTCATTGATACCCTTAAGCATTTTGACAGCTTGACGTGTCACACGTTGGCATGAAATTTATTGTTTGCGTTTTTATTTTTCGCAATAAAACAATTTTTTTCTAACACACACACACTCAAATGCTGAGAGCAAACACGCATACAATTGATTTGATTATAAAATATTTGGCAAAATTTGCACGAATCTGTCAATTTTCAATTTGACTCGATTGCAAGTGCCGAGTGCTCACGTATTTGCATGCTTCCACGCACACGGCTGCATAACTAATACCATAAGAGCAGCAGGAGTTTTTGCTGCACGTTCGCTATTTACAACACACAGCAACGTCTTTTATTGTGTTTGCATTTGCATTTGTTCTTGCGCGCGCGTTTATCGCATTACGTCGCGTTGCCAACTACTGCTGTGCGGCGTTGTGTGCCGGAATTCTCCTATTTTACTCATCAAATGTCAGCTCATCAAGTTTTATTGTCAACACATGCAGCCGCGTTTAAACCTTATTGTTATTGTTGTTGTTGCAGAAGTGAGTTTGTGATTTTTATTCCGTATTTATGTGTTGTAACTTCAGGGACTGAGGAAGAGTAGAACTATTATTGCTATTAAATCGTTGGGTATCAGAGAGTGATATATTCTAAAAAGGTATATTATTCTGGGATACACTATTGCCATCGTTTTAAAGTGAAAACTTTATGGCGGACCCTCAGGCCCAAATACAAGCTAAGCCAGTCCATTAAAGTTAGAAAATAGGCGTGATTCCGAAAGAAGTTTGCATATCATTAGCGGGCAATGTGAATCGTGATTGCTGCCTTTCTACAGCGGCATCTTTTAGTTTCCATCACACTCTCAGTTACTTCTGAAAAATTGTTAGCCTTTCTTTCTCAAGAGATTTCTTAATTTTCATATCGGCCTATACCTCAATGGTAATTGCGTCAGACTTTTTCCATATTAGACTTCTTTGGATGCTCAGTCACAGGGTTATCGTCGGAAATCGCAAAGCTGATGAGCTGGCTATAGGGAGTTTCATTCGATTGTAAGAGAGACGGTGGTCCATTTTCCTCCTATGCTCTGTGACTTTTGGATCACTTGTGAGCTCTATATGCGCTGCTCTGTAACATGGCGAGAACTTTCTGTCCTAGAGGAAGCTGTAACAGGTTCTCTAACTTAGACTTGTTTGAGTATTTGGTTATAGTGTAATTGTCGGAATTTACAAAGACGCTGAGCTTGAATGGAAAGTCTGGCACTAATGTCCCAATTGGATCCAATTGGAAGCGAGTCGATGCTGAACTTTTGGGTCACCCGTGAGCTCTGTAAGCTCAACAACCAGAACGTGTGCGATTACGAATTTGAAAGAACCGTAAAAGGTGTTCTAAATTACTTGTTCTTAGCAAAGTCAATTTCTCGTAATTGATTGTAAGCAAGTCGGTCGTCCATTGTGCTCATATGTTCTAAAGCATTTGGACCACACATGAGTGTTGTGCAAATAACTAGCACTTATGCGGCTACGAGATCCTTCTGTTCTAGAGGGCACTGCGGGAGGTTCTCTGGCTTAGACTTGTTTGAGTGCTCTGTTACAGTGGAATCGCCGGAAACTACACAGTCGATGAACTTGCTAGAGAGGGCTGGCACCATTAACCCAATTTGACCCAAACCCTGGAAGCGAGTCGGATCACCCGTGACCAACAACCAGAACTTTTGCAGCTGATCTTTATGAATTAGATTTGTTTGGGATATTACAAGGTCAGTGAGCTTGTTAAAACTCAAAACTTACCCATTATCCAACTATGTATAAGCGTGTCGTGCTCCGTTATAATTTGCGCTACACTGTTGGACGTTCACCCGTGAGTTTTGTAGGGGCAACAAAGAGGGCTTAATTATTTTGGGATAGAGTTGGCCGCAAAAGGCGTTTTAAATTACTAGTCCTTAGCAAAGTTAATCTCTCATGGGGGTATATAACCAACCTAACGTTCTTTATTTTTGTGTGACTTAATGCAAATTGTTGAGACTTGTTTAAAAGGAAGCTGTATTACTTTTTATAGAAATATTTCCTATATCAATCACATTCCACTGTTCCACCACCTTAGCGAATACATATATATATACTCGCGTGCTATAAAATCTCAAAGAGTGCTATCAAACACAGACAGCACCAGCAAGTGATGTGCTAAAGTTGACTCTAACGAGTCAATAAGTAAACCAGTGCACACCGCATTTGGCGTTACGCCTAGAACTATGTTAAACTATGTGCCAAGCGACTGCATTTTGCGCCAAAATTTACACATTTCCACAGCTATTATTACCCGAGGCAGCGGAAGTAAGTGAATTCTGTAAAAAAAAGTTAGTAAGATAGGTGAAAATGTGGTGTGGAATTGCCTGGAGGTTGCGTTTTTTACTTCAACTGGAGTGTCGACTAAGACTTCTGAGCTGTTTTGACTATTTTCACAAAGTGAGTCTGCATATAATTTATACTTTCGCTTTGTTGCTACTTTTCGTTAAACAATTGAAGCTTTTACCTTCTTCAACTTTTGGACTGATGAGTTTAGAAAATCCGATTGGAAGAGATCAAAGAATTACAGCATCAAGAATTGAAAAAAAGCGCTTTAAAGTAATCTTTATGTAGCAACTGAAGTTTTAGCATAATTTTAGGCACCTAATACACTAAAATTACCAAATCCCATTTTCATTTTAAATTTGATCATCCATATCTGCTAAGAATTTGCTCTTTGGCACCTAAAACTATGCAAGGTAATCTTTTTTTTTTCTAATCCCACCGCCAAGCTTTCTTGCAACATGCCAACTAAGACAATTTCTATTCCCAAAATCCCCAAAATAGTTAAGGCGACAATGTTTTGCTGATGACACTAACGCTTAGAGCCATTTGTAGCAACAAACTATCAATTTGTGTGTGTGCGTATGTGTAAATGTTGGTGCGCTCTCATGAACTTGTGATTCCACATGAATGATGCATGGGTTTGTTAGTGTGGCGGTGCCTTGTAGCCAGCAGCGACCAGAAGGTTAATTGCAACACATTTTATGGTCAACAGCAATCATGGAGAGTAGCATATTTTAAGGTGTACGAGCATTTCGAGCATTCACACTGATGAAACACACATATACTAACAGGTGGTGTTGGCTGTGTGGGTGTATGCTGCAACATTGTGAACATTTTCTTATGGGCGTGTGCTAAGCAACGCCCCCGAGGGATGTTAATTTAGATGTCTTCCCAAATTTAAGCTTCCTTATAAGTATCTGCACCTACACACATATTTATCGCCACAAACACATACGTCACACACATCTAAGTAACCGTTAGTTCGCTTGTGCTTGTGCGTCTATGCTCCGTTGCGCTTTAACCTCAATTTTGATTAACAATGTCTGCCAAATGGAGTTGTCAACAAGCGGCAGAGCGTAAAACGAAGGTAGATGACGCCGAGCACTCGTCGAGCAGCTCTCGAACAGTGAAGCAATGCACATCAATTGACGGTAATCAAAGTAGGCGAGCCCAGGCAGCAGCAGCAATTTCTGTGTTTGTTTAGTATGTTCACTCTGACGAGGAGGTGAAACATTACAGTTATAACAAATTGAGTGGATTTTGAAAAATTACAGCTACTTTGTGTGCTTACATTAGCAGCTGAGCCAAGGAGTGACTTTCATTGTATAAGCGTGCACAGGCAACCAAGCGACAGTAGAGAGCAAATATGTGGAATTTTAGTTAGAACGAAAATTCTCAACTTTTTTCTCTTCATTGTTAAGATTAAGCATTCAAATATGCAAATATAAACAAGAAAGACGTTAACTCATTCAACAAAGTTGCCATCAACAACTTAATTGTGGTCGATCAGTTTGTGTGAAGCTTTATGCTATAGTGACTTCATCTGAACGGTTTACACCATTATCTTAGGCAATAACCCTTGCCAAATTTCGTGAATAAATCCCCACAAATGCAAAAGTTTTCCTTACAAGCACTTGATTCCGATTGTTTAGTTTGTATGGAACTACATATATGCTATAGCGATAAGATATTGACGATCCAGATAAATTACCAGCTTCTTGGGCTGAGTTCCCCCAGAGGGTGTCAACTGGTAAGAACGGATTTTTCAATAGGGACACTACAAAAAGATACCGATATGGACAGTAAATGACGCCATATTTTTCTCGTTCTTTGGATAGTTCAGTCTTCAGTAAGGTTTGCCATTTCATTACGGAAAGATATACATACATACAATCCAACAACGAGTCGATATTATTAAAATTTACTACCGAAATTCAGAGTCAGTAGCTTCAACTTTAAGGGCAGAAACGACAGTGGTCGCGACTGTCGCAGAGATGGATCGGAAGTTGTTCATCTTTGTTGCAGTGGAGATATCTAGCCAAAATTTGACTTTGTAGTTGAGTGTTTGTTACTTCTCAATTGCACAATATTCAGGTATGACGTCTTACCATGTTAGTGGTTACAAAAAAGGGCTGGAGCAAGGTTGCAGCGACTCATTCGAGTTCCAGCCTAACTGAGGGCTCTTTAAACTCGAGTCAGTCTCGAACACAGCTTACGAATACCTATCCCCTAACGGAGGCGTACCTTATTTTGTCTACACTGCATGGTTCAAAACTTTAGTTACTAAATTAGAAAAGAATGAAACCCATATCGTCTTTTTTTGAAACATCTCCTCCGTTTTAGCTTCTGTTTCAGCAGCAATAGCTGCAGTAGAGGTACCAGCAGCAGCCACAATTTTTGGAAATATGCGAATCTAACTAATTATTCCCTAAAGGAGGCGAGCTTTCTCAGCAAGTTATGATAGCTAGTATAATGATGAGAGCTAAAACCGGCGACTTTCTTTACGAGCTCTATAAAGTATAAAGGTAGGAGCTTAACTACAGCTAAGATTTCCACCAGTAAGGTTATATCATCATCGAAAGCTGGAATCAATCCTTGTAACCAAAGTTAGGCAATCTACGCTTAAAAAAATAACTTATCTTTAAGGTTGATGACCCTGAAAAAACAATGTATGAGTAGAAGCGAGGTACTGCTTATCTTCTTAGAAGGATACAGCTACCGACCAACAAGCAGCATATAAATGAGCTATTGGAATCCATTGATTCTACGAAATCTGTTCTATCCAACTATTAGATGACAAAACTTTGTGAGAAAGAACAGCTTTTAAGCATAAGAACTGATTAAAGAGTATCAAAGAATCGGAAATAATTAGATAATACTCAACTAACCGAAACTATGCAAAAAATGGTTTGAAAGTAAGCATCATTAAACTTAACCCTTAAACGCTTTATTCTAATATAAAAATATAGACCATTTTTGTAAAAAACCCGAATATTTCCTACAAGACTATGAGCACTTGATATCTAAAATAATGTTTATTCATTAAAATTTTATTTTGTAGAGCATTCAATTACCTATAAAACGAAATATTGGAAACGAGATACACCTTTACAAAAAAAAAAAAAAATAGGAAACCGTTAGGCGGAGAACCTTTCTCTTACAGTTAGGAGCTTATAGTTGGAAAGCCTTTCTTAGGGGTATACTAACCAATTTTTCAGAGTATCAAGTGAAAAAAAAATGTTTTTTTGAGCCACCCTAGTGAACATATGTAAATATATAATTATGATAAGAGCAAGCACATAAGCGTTTTTAAATGTTGCATATATTAGATATGTAAAAAATTTTAGAAGTAGTATACCCTCTGCTCACACATATGTATGTATGTATCTATTTGTATATTCAACCCTACCCTACTAACGAGGACCGTTCAAAAGAGGTATCCAAAGAAAAGAGGTACACAAATTTAAACTACTAATAAATTTACTGATACATGTTTTACATACAATAATTTATTGGTACATTTTGCAAGAACATTGAGTACAAGGGCGAAAAAATGTGATGGCAAATGATTAAAATAATGAAATATTTAAATGAATTTAAATTTTTCCTGGGCAAAGCGAGTAAGTAACAAATATGAGGGCAATCGAATATATTATTTCTATCAGTTATAAACTTCTAATTTGACATATAATTTACTCTTACGGCATCTCCAAAAATTTTGAAAATTTTACTTTTCAATATTCCTTTACATTCGCATATTACTCGCTTACATTTCCTATAATCTAAAAAAAAAACACGTATTTTGTCGAGGTATCCCCTTATACTGTTGTATCGAAACTACACGATAACTTTGGTGCAGCTTCTTGCGATGCAAATTTTGTGCCAACAGCGCGAGTAGAAGAATGGCTGAATCGAACACCGCTTTCGTTACATTTATTACACATATGTATTTTACTAAATAAGCTGCATAACAACAATGTATATACAAGTAAAAGGTTTTCTAGTAGTGTATTTTAGCGACTGGTGGTGTCTGCCAGTCTGTGATTAGCGGCAGTTTTTTGTTCACTTTGGTATTGCTATAAAGACTTTCATAGCTTTGTGGTTGTATTAGCTGGCTTTTCATATTAAACTGCTGAATTTGCTTCCAATTATTATTTTTCACTTGCAACTGCTCCAAGGGCTCAACAACCGAACGTCGTTTTTCTTGCATTTTACCCTTATTGTTGCGATATTTTTGCAGCACAAACGTGGGCAGATCGACGAGCAGAAAGTAGGCCAACTCCATGGTGCTAATCAGCGAGCAACCGAGAAAGAGACCAGCAATGCCACCAAAGGCGACTGAAAGTAGCAAATTAAAGCAGATTTACAGTTTAAGCAAGCAAAGAAGGAGAGAGTGTTGCGCCAACAACTCACCCATCAAGTCTACCCAACCGAAGATTAAACTTGTACGATAAACCATCATTGTCTCGAAACGGAAATGTACATCCAAGAAGATATATGAGTGATTGCCGCGCGTTTCCGGCGGTAGAAATGATGGACGCGCATCCGACATATAGTTGAGCGAGTAACAATTGCGGAAACACTCACAAACCATGCCCTCGTGATAGTTGTGCACATATAATTCCTCCTCCTCGCGGTGCGAATATACAAAGCGCTCTGCAAATACGAAGATGGAGTGAAGGAGAAATATAGAGTGGAAGAGGAAACGAAATTGAGATAGGAAGAGCGTGAGTGAGTAAGTGGAGCTGCAAATTATTGCACAGTTAATATAGCGTATTACCGTTATTCTGCGCCAAACACACCAAGTCCTTTGCGCGACAGCTAGGGTAAGGTCCTGAAAACATAAGTAAAGTCTGGTTTTAAGAAGGGAAATTACACTAAAGAAAGGTTGATCTACGCATAATAAGTATGAGTGAGTGCGTGTTTATTGATGTTAAATTGACGAGCGATTGAGTGGCGCTCTTGATGGCTTGTACGTGCTTACCAGGTGGAAATAGAAAGATCCATTGTGCAATTGCAAAACTTCACCAAGTACTGTTGATGGCACTCCGATTGGCAATTTTCAATCATATAAACGTAACCTTGAAGTGTTCGAAAATTTCTAGCGCCCCCTTCGTCCTTTTGTGCAGTAGGAAATTGAATGAATAAAAATAAATTTTAAGGTGAAAGTTTCAGTATCACTGTAATTCAAATCTTTGGTGCGTCTTTCTATGTTTCCTTCATTTTCTCTTAATACAGAAGATTGCGAGTACGGTACGGAACTCTGTGGTTTGAGCAAATATCTCTTTGAATCTATGTTACACCGAATAACACTGTCTACCTACTAGAAAACCAAGAAAATAATGATATAGTTCCTACTTCCCTTTGATATGGGGCTTTCCTCAAAGCTTGCTGAATCATCTATAGATGATGAAGTTCACTAATTAGTTAAAGCTTTTTCTTCCGTCTGCGTTTCTTCTCCAGTTTTGGGCCTACAGATCAAAACTTTTAAACAAATTTAGTCCAATAATTTCCTTGAGTCTATTGACCAATCCGCTACCTTCAGTACGATTCTGTATCGGGATTATATTGATGTATACGAGGGTATAATCCTCTTATGAGATTATATATATATATATACAACAGGTAATAGATTTAGATAATAGTGTCATCTACACATGGGCTGCCGTGTCGCAGTGGACAGAAAGCAGACAGCCTACAATGTTACAATCGACCACAACTCGCTTGGGATGGGTTAGATACCGAGAGTTGAAGAGGGATGTGAGATGCATTTGCAGACTAAAAAGGTGAGATGCCGAAATGCGTGAGTGCGAAGAGCTTGACAAGCTGGATGACAGGGGTAATTCTCAAAAAGTCTACGAAAGGATGCGGCGGCTAACCGAAGGTTTCAAGACTGGAGCATACTCTAGTAACTGATGCCCAGAGCATACTAAAATTATGGCAGTGAAAGCATAACTCCAGGAGATGGTGAACCCTATTCTGCACCGGCACCATCTCATTATTCTCGTCCTACGATTTGGACGAAGACAACATCTGATGAGTCGACGTTACGACTTTTCGAGAGAAAGGTTCTTCGGAAGATTTATGGTTCTTTGCGCATGGCCACGGCGAATGTCGCATTCGATGGAGTGATGAGCTGAATGAGATATATGGCGATATTTGCAGTGTTCAGTGAATTAAAAGACAGCGGCTACGCTGGCTAGGTCATGTCGTCGAAGTGGACGAAAATACTCCAGCTCTGAAAGTATTCGACGCAGTATCTGCCGACGCAAGCAGAGGAAGAGGAAGATCTCTACTCCGTTGGAAAGACCAGGTGGAGAAGGGCCTGACTTCGCTTAGATTCTCCAATTGGCGACACATTGTAAAAAGAAGAAACGACTGGCGTGCTGTCGTTAACTCTGCTATAACCGCGGAAGTGGTGTCTACTCCGCTTTAGAAGGAGAAGACTTATGGACCTTCTTACGAGTGCTACATGGGCACGACTGACTAGTTTATTATACGTAATGCTTTAAAATGGGTTTGATCGTGGGGAAAGAAATTGTCCAGCTATCTAGAAATGGGTTTCTACAGAAGGAAAGCTATTGTCCTACACAATTTCGTATAAAAAAAAGGTACTAAAGCTTCTTATCGCTTTTACTTACATCGAAAATGCATTCTCTCAACTTAGAACCCAATCCCCGCGTGTTGTTGTCATAGAAATATACGACGGGCTCCACTTCTATCATTGTGTGTGTATTTTCTGGAATGTTCATTGGATCCTTATGCCACACAGTTGGTTCCACGATCATAACCTAAAAGAACTTTACTAATTATTTCTGTCTCTATTTAATAATAAAATAATAATAAAACCATTACTCCACTTACATTTACCCCCTTCTCGTTGGTGCTTCTCGGATACTGTTTCTCTGGATTGACATTTACGCGCACTATAAGGCCACTACCCGGACCGGCGGCGCCTGTATGCCAAGGCCACAGCGTATCAACCTTTTGACGCTGTCGTCCCTCATCCGTTTCCAAAGAGTTGAAAGCCCAACAAGACCATTTTTGCTACGTCGCAAAGAGAAGATGTCACAACAGTTCATGGGGAAATGATTCCAGACACATTCACTCAATAATTCTTCACAACGCCAAGTCATGAATGTCATTACTTCGGTAAAGTTGACGTAGTTCAGCGCATCGAGAGAGATGTTTTGGAATTTCATAAAACTCTCAAAGCCGGCAAAGTGTATGTTATCAAAACTGCCAAGAACACGCTCGAAGAGTTCTTGATTTGCCGGTGTCACATCGGGATCGAGATAACGACGCTTGGCCTCATCCAGCCTTTCCCAATTCAGTTGGTTCAAATTGCAAATGGCCACTACCGGAAAGCGAATATGATAGACGGGCCAACGCGTGCTATCCACTACAGTTTCTAAACGGCCTTCGCTGAAGCGATCAGAGAGCAAGTGACTAACGTAAATGGCGCCGAGTAGAGCGAGCATGACAGTGAGGAACCAGACACAGCTGTGGTATAAGAAATTAGAGGAGATTCTAAACAAATTGGAGTACCTGACCTCTACTACTCACCGTTCATACTTTCCAGCGCGCCTGCTGAACAACCGATTGACGCCGTGTATTGTCGTGCTCTGGCCGAAGCGGAAGGCCAGCTCCCAGGCGGAGGCGCTGATCTCACCGGCCGTGCGCCGTATGCTCTTCCAGGACGGCAGCTGTATTATCATGCGTGGCTTCTGTGGCAATGGCGTATGCCCCGGCGAGTAGGACAGCTGCAGCGCGTTAGCTTGTGGCGCCTGAAAGCGTGCTGGATAAACCATTTTTCCGTGATTGATTGGCGGTTCGATACCAACTGAAAGTGAACCAAAACTACACCATACCAAGCTGGCTAGAAACTTCTTTGTATTTTGTTCTATTCTGTTTTTCATGACGCTATGTTTACCTAGTCAATGGTTTATAGACTTCTGACCACAAATTATTTACACGTCTCATCCTCTTCCAATGACTGTCGGGTCTTACTTGATTATAAGTGTGTGTGTGTGCGTGTGTTTTTCAATATGCGTAGCAATTAATGTCTGTGTGCTTTGTGTATTTGTGTAACTGTGTGCGCTGGTAAATATTTACCGTTTGTTCCATAAATATGATTATTTACAAAGATTTGCAAAAAATTGTCCACACGCTATTGAGTTGGTGTGGTTTTGAGTGCATTCTATCAGGTCATGGTCTCCGTGCCACGTGTGGAGCTGACAGTGCAACGCCTGCCTCAAGGTGCATAAACGGTTTTCTGACTTATGCTTTCGGTTGTGATTTCTGCGCTTTATTGTGCGTTTAGCTTTGACATCGGCAGGAAAATTCGGTATGAAAACAAAAATATTTACATACAAAATTCGAGATTTTTTGTGCTATTAGTAGCTTAATCACTTGTTTGCTCTGTAAGTGGACTCTGTTGCATGAATATGTGCTTTTAAAAATGATAAAGGACAATTACGAAGTAAATAAGTGAACGCAGTTAAATAAATAATTGAAAAATCATATAAATAGTTGCGGTTCTTGTATTCTCATTGCAGTTAACAACAGGTTTTCTTCATGGTTCCTTCAAATTTGAAAGTGATTCGCTGGTGTTTAACAAACTTTAGAAGTGTGAAATAATATTTTTTTTAGTATATTTGTGGATATTATAGTTGTGACAAGTATTGAAGAGATGATCCCAAGTTCTAGTTCTGAGCTTTTAATATCTCCATTAACTTATATTTGTGTTCTTTTAATCTTATTCAAATAATACGTATGGAAAACTTCGAACTATACCGACGGGTTGTAAATAATATCCAATGATCACGGACTCCCTCTCTTTATTCTCAAAGCAGAAGTATTAGGTATAGAGAAGGCCTGTGAAGTTACATTGAATTACTGTAGGAGGAAACTCAGAAAGAAGGTATACACACAGACAGACAGGTGGCGTTGCAGGACTTGTCGGCCCTTTAGGTAAATTCCAGCGTAGTCCGCAATAGCAGGAAAGCTTTAAACTCATTGGTAGTTCAACTTCACTTGTCCATAATTTGGTTCCCAACCATTGCACCATTTTCGGTGTCGAAACCGGGGAGGAGTTTCTGACTCACTTTGCACAAATACATCAGAGCAGATGGAATTCAGTAATTAACTAATGGTGAGACTAGAGCTAAGGACTTTAACAAATTGAATGATTGTCCACAAAACGCAAAACGAATATCAATAGTTTCATTGAGAGCACCAAAGATAAAAACGAGATATCAAGATTATAGAAGTACTTGGATAGTACATCAAAATGGCGCATCATATACCAATTGTGCCCGAAGTGGCAGCAGTCTTATACAATGAACGGCATTAAAACTTCTTACTAGTCAACTATATTTCCACCTGGTCCTCACACATATTTTCTATATCTACTAAAAGCAACTTTCCAAAGTAAACAGTTCTCGATAATTTCCGTCATACAGCCATTTTTATTACTTATGTATACGAGTACATATACCTAAAGTTGAAGCTAAGCATTTGCTGCCATCGCAATTAGAGACCTATTTTAAACCTTGAAACGTTGCATTTTTCGACTCCAATTCGACTCCAGTCATCTACATGAGTCGCCGAAAACCCTTCCGCGATCTCATCGGTCACTAACTTATCTTTTTTAAGGCTGAAAATGCGCTACTTTACCCAATTTGCTTTGGTATACTTTAGATCATAGTACACGAGGGCATTCAGGTAGAGGCACGATAGCTTAACTTTTCTTCTGATATCTTTTGATAATTAATCAACATATCATACAAATTGGATAAGACTCACCGACATTTTTCGCCGGTGTTCTGACTCAGAGAACAGGGAACAGAAACCAATTCCAACTTAAATCAATTTTCTAATTTTAAGAGCAATTTCCAGTCGGTTCCGCGAATTCCATCTATGTATATCATGTCTCTGTTGGAATCAAACATGAAACCATCATTAAACACAGACACAAAAAAAGACATTTACATTGTGAAAGTCATAGAAATGAATGAGAGATCGTGTACTAAAATCGAAAAAGGTAATCAGTCTAAATACAAGAACTGTCAAGATATTTTTCTACAGGAGTTGGCAGCATATGGTAGAGAAACGAACGTGCACGGTTTGAAGCGCATGTTAAGCACTGCCACTGGACGAGTGGAACGGTAGGTCTATCGTTCTATCTTCAAAACAAGAAATACTAAAATCTTAGAATTCTTTCAGCGCACTTTGGGTACTGTGTGTCGTGTCTGCACTGAGCCTGCTCATTTACTTCAGTCAATACCTTGCCAATCGCTTTACTCAAACTATGTTCAAAACCACCATATACTCCACCAATCACCCCATTTACAAGGTACCCTTTCCCGAAGTGACTATATGCAACAAGAATCGTTTGAATTGGGCGCGCCTGGAAGAAGTAAAGCAGAAATATCTGTGGCATGCACATCACAACACTTCGTATGAGCGGCTCTTCATAGAAATTGTCGCCATGCACGACACATACTCGTTCGGTTACTTCGATCGTTTCGCGAATCTAACAGATAAGCCGATAGCCGAACTCAATTACATCAATTTCACTGAGGTGGTGCGTAGCATGACGTGGCGTTGTGAGGAATTCCTAACGGAATGTGTTTGGCGTATGCACGCTATGAACTGCTGCGATATCTTCATAAGACGACGCTCGACTTTGGGCATCTGCATGGCTTTCAATTCGATAGAATCGTCTAGCGGGCGTTTGAAGCAGGAAATAGACTCGAAATGGCCGTGGCGTGTGGGTACCAGTGGCCCGAAGTACGGTCTGCAGGTACGTACATTACTGAACGAAGATAAGCATTCGCCGTACTCGACCAGTTCGAAAGGTATTACGGTGAGTTGAAGGTGAAAGTGTGTTCGCATTTTTGGCTGAAAGATAATTTGCAAGTTTTAATTCTATAGATCATGACTGTGCAACCCAAAGTGTGGAGCTTTACGCCTATCGATATACCGAAAGATGTATATGCGCGTGTGTACCTCGACGCGTTGATGAGTTTCTTCGATCCAGACACGAGGCGTGTGTCATCGAAGAAGCGACGATGCGTCTTTAAGGTTACAAACTAAGTAAGCTTATGTGATTGAATCAAACTCACGCTCCCCATATATTGCAGGACGAACAGGATAGTCCCGACTTCAAAACACTCAACGGACACGTTTATATGTATGAGAATTGCCAAGCTGAATGTCAGCAGGAGTACCTAATGAAGTTTTGTAACTGTACTGTGGACATATTCTTCCCAATCGGCGCGTACCCAATCTGCAAGTTGGTGGACTTTCCATGTTTGGCACGTCACAACCGTAAGAGTTGCGAAGAAGTAGGAATGAATATGAAAAATAATCACCTTCTCCGTAGATCTTGTCCAATATTTCCAGGAGTCATATAAGGAGGCCTTTACGACCAACCATCCGGGCATGGTATGCAAGTGTTTTTACAACTGTCGCTCGTGGCGCTACAACATAAAGGTGCGTACCAGACCTCTGCAACAGAAAGAGCGTTGGAAAACAAACGATACTCTGTTGTTGGATATAAATTTCCAACGAGATTTTATTATCGTCTACAAAACAGATATAGTATACACTTGGGTCGATTTTCTCTGTGAGTATAGCAGATCACATAGAGCTCTTTTTGCTAACTCCACCTAACCTCTCTCAGATAATTTTGGCAACATCACTGCGCTCTTTCTTGGCTGTTCAGTCGTCAGTCTTGTGGAGTTGTTGTACTTTTTTCTCGTAACAGTGCCGCAGCGTCGCTTATGTAGCCGAATAGATAACGGTCAACTGCATAAAAAATTGCCATTTAGACGCCCAGCGTTGCGCTCGTACAGGGAACGCAGCGAAAATAATTTAAGTTTATATAAAAATGGCTTTAAGAAAATCAGTTACTAATTGAGTGGAAATTTTGATCCGAATTTGACTTGCGTCTTATTAAAGACGATTGTGTTATAATAAACTGTTTTTGAGGTCTTTTGTATTTTAGACTCTTATTGGATTTTGAGTACAGTTTAGACCAAATTTCTGATAATTCCTTCAATTATTTCATAAAATTTTGAATATTATTTCACACCCTTTATTACATAATTACTAGCAATAGCACTTATATAATTTCAATTACTTAATGAGCTTTTTTCGAATGCACAATCGTTACAAAATTCTCTCACTAACCTATAGTGTGCCGCGTAAGAGTCCTAATTACTCGCGTGTCACTTATTCACTGTTAAGTGAAACTCTTCGGCCAGCGTTAATGTAATGAGGGAGCTTTGTAAAATCCACTTACACGTGCTTGTAATTATAAATATGTATGAGTGCAGTACAATATATGTATGTATATAGCTTTTATGTGCCGTTATTCATTTAGATTTTGTGCAAAAGGGCTGTTAATAAATGTGCAAATTTATCAGCAAATTTTAGACTCAATCAAATGTCAATTAAACGTGCATAAATGCAAAGAACTCACAGAAAATCCGACTTTTCAAACGATAACAAATCAGGCATACAGACAAAAGTGTTGGCGTGTGTGTGCGTGAATATGCACGCCCAACATATTAGCACAAGGTCATTTGCTGGTCTGGCAAAAGTATAAAATCATGCAAAAATTCGTTTTTGTCGGACAGTCAATTGGCTACGAGAGTCATTTTCACACAGTAAACAGCGCGTACTCACTCTCAGTTAAAAAAGACTCATTCTTTACTGAACCTCAATTCAGGTATCTGAGGCTTATTAATTTTGAGGATCCGATTTGTGCTAAGAATGCTATCACCGATAGTTTTTAAACCCTATCGTGCCTCCAAAAAAAATTCCAACTTCCGAGGTTTGTCTAGTGAAAAGAGAGTGAGCGTGCAAGAGTCGAGTTCTCGTAAGCAGGAGTGCAAAGTTTTAGTCAACTTGGTGCAAGAATTCGGGCAGGAGACCACTCTTCATGGCGTAAACGTAATGCTGGCGCCAGGTGTGAGCAAATTTGAGCGGTAAGTTATGAGAAGATCGATACAGCTATTATTATAGGGCCTTGGGTGTAAAAAACTAATTAGAAGCGGTCGAAATCAGTATAATTAATCTACAAACTCACGCATATCCTGACACACACATTCCTCTTGTAGCGCTCTCAGCACAATTGCCTTTGTTGTCGCCTTTATTCTCCTCGTCTGCATGTGCCTCTTTCTCGCGTCACGCTTTGCGAAGGGACAATTCAAGACAGTCGTCGAAAACACACACTTTCCATTATATAAAGTGAAATACCCCGAGGTGACGATTTGCAATAAGAATCGGCTTAATTGGTCGCGTCTACTGGAGGCGAAGGATAAATTTCTGCTACCGACGCATCGCAATAACTCCAAAGAGGAGCTCTTTACCGAAATAATTGGACTCTACGATACATTCATCTTCGGTAAATTCGATCGTTTCGCACAGTTAGAGAAGCAACCGTTAGATGAGCTGAACTATATCAATTTCACTGCTGTTGCACGTTTTATGGCCTGGCGTTGCTGGGAGATCCTGACGCATTGCAAATGGCGGAGTCACGTGTACAAGTGCTGTGACATCTTCATGGAGCGCCGTTCACAGTTAGGTTTCTGTTTGTCCTTCAATTCTGTGGAAAGGCCAAAATGGCAGAAAAATGACTCGACTTGGCCTTGGCGCACGGATAGAGGTGGCAAGTATGCGGGACTCGCCGTTAAGGTTGTGTTGAATAAACAACAACATTTCACGGGCGGTATTGATGGCATAACGGTGAATCGTTTGCAAATTAAGTGTCTGTTTGACTAAGTTAACTCACAATTTGCAGGTCATGATTGTGGAACCGAACGTCTGGTATTACACACCCATGGATATCCCCGGTCAGACGCGAACGCGACTCACTTTGGATGGTTTCCTTAATAAGTATGAAGACGAGACGAGGCGTGTCTCCTCCAGTGAACGTGGTTGTGTATTTAAGGTATTTGGGGTTAAAAATAATTTAGTTCTCAATAAGATGTCTCCCTTAACTTGTATATAGGATGAGCAGAATAGTGATGACTTCAAAACTCTTTATGGTCATCGCTATCGTTTCGAAAATTGTCATTCTCAGTGCCAGCAAGAGTACCTCATGAAGTATTGTAACTGTACGTTGGACATATTTTTTCCACCGAGCCCTTATCCGCACTGCAGTCTCGTGGATTTCCCTTGTCTGGCTAAATATAACAGTAAAACGAGCTTATGATAACAGTTACTTTCTAAGGTATTAACGTTCAATATTTCACAGATTATCTTGTCAACTTCGAGATACCTGGTCAGGAGAAGTACATGTCCAGCAAATATCCGGGTATTGTGTGTAGCTGTTTTGTGAGCTGCGATTCCCTACGTTATTTTGTCGCAATCAAGTCGAGGGACCTTATGCCCTCGGAATCTGTGGAGAACCGTACCATAGTTGATTTAGACGTGTATTTTGAGCGGGATTTCATTACGAAATATAAGACGATTTTGGTCTTCACTTGGGTCGATTTGATTGGTACGATTTTTTAAGGTCTAATTGTTGCGTGTTTGTCTTTATCTATTTCTCGCTTTGCAGTTTCATTTGGCGGCACCACCGGTCTGTTTTTGGGTTGCTCTCTTATAAGTCTTGTGGAACTGGTTTACTTCTTTTTTATCGTCGTACCGAGACGTGTTAGAAAGAAACAAGAGCAACCACATCAACTACGACGCAGACCGTCCAGGGTCGAGCAAACTCAAATCAAGTTGAGAGAATATCGGGATGTGTACAGGGTGCAGCAGAAGTTTTAAAATAAAATTATTTCGAATAATATTTATACACTGTCCATTATTAGTTGTAAGACAAGCAATGGGTTATCGGTTATCTTTGTTTTGATGACAGGTATGTTTATTAGGAAGGGATGGTGGAATTCGTACGTACAAGGTCTTTCTTTTCTCAGTGGTTTTTTCTGTACTAAAAGACTAAAAGACAAAGCTTGCTGATGAGGAATCTTATTTTTGTATATTTGCCATATCTACTACCGTGTGTCGTACTGCATCAAATTTGTCATTGTTGAAGTTTCTGGCATTTATGACCCTTGAACAAGGTGAGCTAACTACATATTGGTTTCAAATGTACCAAACTGTATGCCATATTTTATGTCTCAATATTCAGGGAACCATTTTGAGATCACAATAATTATGAAGTTCTGAAGGCTTAAACCAAATTTACGTTATAGCAAAAAAATCGAGATTTGAACGACTTTTTATGTTATATGTTGCTTTTCAAAAACAACACAAGTCGGGTCTCGGCTATGTTTTTTGAAATACCGTGACTATTTCCATTATCGGACATACCTAAACCTACCAAAATTGCTGATAGCGGAGCTGTGCTTCTGGTGGTATAAAATATAAAGTTACGACCTTTGTATAAATGGATAAGATAGTATGACAACGAAGAACAAAGTGTTTGCTGTGCAAAAAGTGTCCCTGATGTTGTAATAATGCATGTCTTCCAGATTAACTTCAATTAGAAAAAAAACTTGATTTAAGCAAGTTGTTACATAACTAACTCTTTAAACAGTTCTAATTTTGCACTCTCGTGGAGCTCTTTGACTGTTGAGTGCCGCAATCAAATGTCAATCAAAATTAAATGTGTTTGTATTACAAATATTCATGTTTACAATAAATTAAATAGCGCAGGTCAAATAACGGCAAATACATGCAATGCATATGAACTTTATTGGCGCCCCCTGTTCGCCAGCGAGCGCCAACGCTGGGATATAAAATATCAGCAGTTGACACTTGTAAATAAAAGACAACCCACGGCAATTCCGCGCACAGCTCGAGAGTCCGCTAAAAGTTAATGTATTGTACGCCTAACGGCAATATGTAATTTGTGTTTTGTATAAAATCGCATGGCGGCGCCACTTGCCGCGCTAAAGTGAAGTGCACGCGTTAGCGCCGAGGTGTAAAAAGGTGCCAACCGAATTTAGAAATAGAAATTGGAAATATATTTGTTGAGTTATTGTAAAATTCAAGCACTTTCCTTAAAAAGGTACCAGCAGCAATGCTAACACAAGAGATCGTACCGAATCGCCGTTTAATTCGCATCTATCCGCGCGCTAATTTGATAACATTTGAAAACCGTCGCGAGCATAACGAAACGCGACCGAAAGCGTGTAAAGACTTGAAAGTCGTAAAACAATTTCTCGCCGAATTCGGTCAGCAGACCAGCATACATGGCTTGAACAAGACATTCGAGGCGAATATGAAGCGATTGACGCGGTAAGAAAAAATTAAAGACAACATTTTCTTTTGCCGCCTGGTGATTAGTTTTGGAACTCTTACTTTAGTATCATAGAGCTGAGAGCTAAGAATAAAATGTTCAACTCCGTCCCTGCGAATCAACTACGCAAAGACTATCGTCGAGTTTTTTCGCTGAGAGTGTATATCTACATATATGAAATTAGGTGAGCGTCTTTGCCTGTAAATATTGCAGCATGTTCTAAAGATTGTTTAATTTAGTTGAGTACTTTCCCTAGCCTTCATATACCCAATATGTTGATTAGGAGATTAATTTTATATCCTGTAAAGGGTGATCCTGAACCTTAGAATGCAATGAAAAAAAGCCTAAGGTATATCACACGATCTTAGTGGCCAATCGCCGGCCTAAACATGAAATTATCTGTTCATCGAAGTATTCTTTCAATAAATCCATTGATTGATGCGAAATGTAAGAAGTGGCGCCGTTTTGTTGAAATCAAATGTCGCCGAGATCACCAGCTTCAATTTCAGGCATCAAATAGTCGGCAATCATGGCGCGATAACGGTCGTCATTGGCGGTTACGTTCTCACGGGCATTAGTTTTGAAGAAATATGGATCGGTGATTCCAACGGCCAAAAACACACCAAACCGTTGTTTTTTCTTTATGAATTGCTAGCTCTTAAATCTTGACAGGTTGGTCTTTGTCTCAAATGCGGCAATTTTGCTTGCAGTCATATCCATTGAGGCAAAGCTTCGGATTTTCTTGGCTATTTTCAATAGCTCATAGAATGAAGCGACATCGCTTGGGAAGGTCGAACGGCTTCACTGCTTGCAAATGCTGTATTTTGTCAGCTTTTAATCTAAGATCGCGACGTAAAATGCACGAAGTTGTTCTATACGTCAGTTCGAGTTGTTGCGAACGTCGCCGGATCTACACTATCAGCTTCGACTGCTATATTTTCTTCATTGAGTGCTGAACGTGGTCTATTCGGTCGATTATTATACAATAATGACTCTCGGGTCTCAAGATGGATGATGGTGTTGCAAATAGTACGCTGAGTAGGCTGATTATGTTGACCATAAGTTGAGCAAAGCGGCCGAAACACATTCTTTATAGAACCTGAATTTTCGCAATAAAGTAGAACGATTTGTTAACGTTGTTCAGGCGTTAGTCTTTTCGTGATAAAATGTCAATCAATGCTGAATAAAAATTATATAACAGCTTGACACGATTCACGCGTGATCTGTCAAAAAAAGGCTTTTGAAAAAGTACTTCTACACGGATCACCAGTTATATTGCTTTCATACATTTGAACTTATATTAATATTTCTTAATTTGTGCACTAGATGAGATTATAGTTTATTATCGTGCCTGAAGATCAGTAATTTTTGCAATGTAAATATAATTAATATCACTTAAATTTCTAAATAATTCATTTGTTATTCAAGCTTCTCCAGTGGTGTATTTTGACGATTTGTGGCGCCTGCCAGTCTGCGATAAGCGGCGGTCTCCGGCTAATTTTGATATTATTGTAAAGTGTTTCATAGCTTTGTGGTTGAATTAGTTGGCCTTTCATGTTTAATTGTGGCTTCAAATTACTAATTTTGTTTTTGTACAGTTGTTGCAAGGGCCTAATGGCCGCACGTTGTTGAATTTGAATTTTACCCTTATTGGTGCGATATTTTTGCAGCACAAAGGTAGGCAGATCGACAAGCAGAAAGTAGGCCAACTCCATGGTGCTAATCAGCGAGCAACCGAGAAAGAGACCAGCCAGTCCACCAAAGGCGACTGTAAGCAGCAAAAACCACAGCTTTACAGCTTCTGAAAGCAATGATAGAGCTACGCCAACAACTTACCTATTAAGTCCACCCATCCGAAGACTAAGCCCGTGCGAAAAACCATGATTGTGTGGAAACGAAAATGTATATCTAAGACGACAATTGAGTGATTGCCGCGTGTTTCCTCTGATATAGATGTTGAACGTTCATCCGTCATATAGCTGAGCGAGTGACAATTGCGGTAACACTCACAAACCATGCTCTCGTGATAGTTGCGCACATATAATTCTTCCTCCTCGGAGCGAGAGTATACAAAGCGATCTACAAATACAAGGAGAGAGCGTAAGAGACTGCGAAAAGAGCAAGAGTGCAAGTGGTAGAGCGCGAATTAGTAAGTTAACTTTAGCGCGTTACCGTTATTCTGCGCTAAACACAACAGGTCCTTCGCTTGACAGCTGGGATAGGGTCCTGAAAGCACAAGTAAAGTCTAGTTTTAGGTACGAAAACTGAGCTTGAGTGGGAAGAGAGAGAAAGCAACGTTTGGAAGTGTGTATGAGTCTGTGATTGCTGTGTGCGGTTTAGTGATGTTAAATTGGCGCGAGAAAGAGCCGCGCATTTGATGGCTTGTACGTGCTTACCAGGTGGAAATAGCAAATCCAACGTGCAATTACAAAATTTCACCAAGTACTGTTGATGGCACTCCGATTGGCAATTTTCAATCATATAAACGTAACCATGAAGTGTGCGAAAATACTTTGAGTTAGTTTCGTCCTGGTATACGGCGAGCAAATCAAGTGAAAGTGAAAACAATTTAAGAGAAATTGTAAATTCATTTTAAATTCTTTAAATGACTGAATAAATAGAAAAATAATAGACGTGGTGAGATTTCACTCCTTACGGTTTCTTAACTTTTCCTAAAATGAGTATTAGAGTCCTCGCCTTTAGTATCTACTACACATATGTAAAATTGCATCCCTCTTGTTTTAAATTAATTTGAATTGAGTCCATACAGTTTCGATCTTCGAATTGTGATTTTGTGTTAGCTAATCTTTTGTTTGTTAGTAAGAGCTTTTCTGGAGCTTTGGGCTTAAAGGTATTTGCGATTCATGACAAAATTAAATAACAGAGTCACTTCAGGGCTTACATAAGTAATCAGTGAAGTTATTTCGAAAGGGAAGTTTTGTATGAGTAGTCCTGATACAGTGCTAGAGTCTAGAAAGAGATAGAGTGACAATCGTGGTGTTAAGAAATTGGCTTTATTTGTATAAGTACCGAAGTATACTCCTGCTAGCTACAATAAGGTAAATCAATGCTTACAAAAACTTGAAGCTCATATGTCAAATGGGTTGTCAGAGTCCTGAAGCCAGAATAGGTATCTTAAGCGACACCTATTCGCACAAATTGAGCCGACTACGCGTCACTTCGAGCATTTCTTTGATTAGGTTAGATGGCTGATCAGAGATCGCACGTGTACTGCTATTTGTACTCCTTTCTGTGGCCATAGAAGAGAAGAACTCTTGTGTTCGAACTTATAAATAAGCAAAACGCTTAGTAACCAACGTTTAATTTCCGCTCCCGGCAGTTCGATGGGATGTCTGAAGGTATCCGCTGCCAAGTGTTTAAGTCTTGACTTTCCAAATGCGGACAGTCTTGATTCTTTTTTTTTCTTTAACGGCGTAGAGGTAGAAGTTTACATTTTGTAAATTACAAGTCCATAGAACTTTCACGATATGTAACCCAATTTGTTGACCAGTGCGATACTTACAGATCGCTTAAAAGACTTTTGGTTGCTCTAATGAAGACTATTTACTGTTCTTAACCACTTGGTAAGGGAGGATTATCAAAAGATTTTAAAAGAGGTGAATATAAAATGTCAGTTATATTTCTTTATTACCAGATTTGATGTATCTTAGCGAGTAAGTGGCACTATCACAAATAATTGCTTACATAAATTTCGGAACATTGCTCACCCAATGCCATGAAACCGTTAGGAGGAGTAACCTA
This sequence comes from Bactrocera correcta, assembly GCA_027475135.1. Taxonomy (NCBI): domain Eukaryota; kingdom Metazoa; phylum Arthropoda; class Insecta; order Diptera; family Tephritidae; genus Bactrocera; species Bactrocera correcta. The sequence continues at coordinate 132,959,490 of CM050325.1, read as the reverse complement.
CTTGTTCATGATTATTTCATAGATGTGAGTGTCTAATTCTCCTTAGCACTAAATACTATCTTATGACATAATACCATACCTAAGAAAGTAATAAGTTTCTTCAGGTAATCGCTTACATTGAAAATGCACTCTCTCGACTTAGTACTCAATCGACGAGTACTATTGTCATGGAAATACATTTCAGGTTCCACCTCCACCAATGCGTGCATATTTTCGAGTATGTTGATTGGATCCTTATGCCACACATTTGGCTCTGAAATCATAACCTAAGAAACGTTATTAATTAATGCACGCTTCATTTAAATAAATCCATTTCTCATCTTACATTTACTCCCTTCTCGTTGGTGCTGCTTGGATAGTGCTTCTTTGGATTAATAAGTGCGCGTACGATGAGTCCACTACCTGGACTGGCGGCGCCTGTATGCCAAGGCCACAGCGTATCAACTTGTTGCTTCTGACGTCCCTCATCCGTTTCCAAAGTATTGAAAGCCCAACAGAGACCATTTTTGCTACGTCGCAAAGAAAAGATGTCACAACAGTTCATAGGGGAATGATTCCAGACACAATGACTCAAGAACTCCTCGCACCGCCAAGTCATAAAAATCATTACTTCGGTAAAGTTGATGTAGTTTAGTGCATCGAGAGAGATGTTTTTGAATATCATAAAACTCTCAAAGCCAGCAAACTTTATGTTATCAAAACTGCCAATAACATGCTCGAAGAGTTCTTGACTTTGCGGTGTCACATCGGGCTCGAGATAACGACGCTTGGCCTCCTCCAACCGTTGCCAATTTAGTTGATTCATATTGCATATAGACACTACCGGAAAGCTGATGTGATAGATGGGATAGCGCGTGCTATCCACTACAGTTTCCAATCGGCCTTCTCTGAAACGTTCGGAAAGCAAGAGGCTGACATAAATAGCGCCGAGTAGAGCGAACGTGACGGTGAGGAACCAGATGCAGCTGTAAAAATTTGGGGGAGGGATTGTAAACTAATTGGAGTACTTAACCTCTACTACTCACCGTTCATACTTTCCAGCGCGCCTGCTAAACAACCGATTGACGCCATGTATTGTCGTGTTCTGGCCGAAGCGGAAGGCCAGCTCCCAGGCGGAGGCGCTGATCTCACCGGCCGTGCGTCGTATGCTCTTCCAGGACGGCAGCTGTATTATCATGCGTGGCTTCTGTGGCAATGGCGTATGGCCCGGCGAATAGGAGAGCTGCAGCGCGTTAGCTTGTGGCGCCTGAAAACGTGCTGGATAAACCATTTTTCCGTGGTTGTTTGGCGGTCCGATGTCGACTGAAAGGAAACCGAAACTAGGGCTTACCAGCCTGGCTAGAAAATGCTTTGTATTTTGTTCTATTTTGTTTTTTATGACGCTATGTTTACCTGGTCAATGGTTTATAGACTTCTGACCACAAGTTATTTACACGTCTCATCCTCTTCCACTGACCGTTGGGTCCTACTTGATTATGAGTGTGTGTGTGTGTTTTTCAATATGCGTAGCAATTAATGTCTGTGTGCTTTGTGTATTTGTGTAACTGTGTGAGCTGGTAAATATTTACCATTTGTTCCATAAATATGATTATTTACAAAGATTTGCAAAAAATTGTTCTCACGCTATTGAGTTGGCGGGCTTTTGAGTGCATTCAATCAGGTCACGGTCTCCGTGCCACGTGTGGTGCTGACAGTGCAACTCCGGCCTCAAGGTGCATAAACGGTTTTCTGACTTATGTTTTCAGTTGTGATTTTTGTGTTTTGCTTTGTCATCGGCAGGAAAATTGGGTGTGAAAACAAAAATGTTTACAAACAAAATTCGAGATGTTGTGAGGTATTAGTAGCTTAATCACTTGTTTGCTTTGTAAGTGGACTCTGTTGCGTGAATATGTGCTTTTGAAAATGATAAAGGACAATTACGAAATAAATAAATGAATGTAATTAAATAAATAATTGAAAGATAATATAAAAAAACATATTTTATGAAACTTTCATATTTATATATATATTGTACACATTACAAACAATGTTGCAATTTGGTCAATAATGTGTCCAGTCACCACCGGCGTCGATAATTGCCTGGCATCTCCGAGGCACGCTTCCTACTAATTTGACGGCGTATTCTAGTGGCAAGGATCTCCAGATCCGACGAATTTCGTAAGACAACTGCTTCAAAGTGTATGTGCGTCTTCAATTTAAAAATTTTCAATAGGGTTTGCATAGGGTGACTGCGACGGACAATTCAATACAATGATGCCAGATTGATTTTTCCACTGAGTACAGAGCTTGCTGCGGTGTTGAGGATCGTTGTCCTCCTGCAGAATCGGCATTTAGGTTGTCAGTAATGAGGTACAAAGTGCCGAATCCGTGCTTTGAGAAGCAGCCCCAAAGACGCACCTTTATTCCATGTTTTACGATTCGCTGAAAAAGCCTATTGGTGGAAGTTGACCAGGCTTGCGTGAGGACAGAACGTGCCCATTTAGAACATTCATCATTAAAAATGACATTTTCAAAATTTCTATAAATATTCTCATGCGCCCAAGCGAGTTGCTTTGTCACAAGTTTTTCAGTCAACAGAGACTTCTTCATTGTGTTGCGCCATTTCAGATCATGAGTATGAAGAAGGGTTCGGATAGTTTCGTAGGATATATCTAAACCTTTTGCCATTAATTTTGCTTGTCCTTGCCACTGTGTTAAAGCAGGATTCGCGAAAACAGATGCACTTTCCTTTTTCATCTTTTTTGCTCACTTTTCGTATCGAACGTTCTGGTATCGACATTTTTAGCGACTGCATATCGCTGTATCTACTTCTGTCAAATGCATTCGACTTTATCATATATTTAGCAGCCGCTAATTGTGACATTTTGGGTTCTTTCGGGTGGATGCAAAGGAACACAGCCTTGTAGCGCGACTCTTACTTAGTACTCATGGCGTTTAATGTGATTCTCTTACAAAAGATCAACGACAACTGAACCTTAAGTCGACCACGCTCTTACTTGACAGAATGTAGGTCTTATTGGGTTCCGGTTGCAGTTACCAACGGGTTTTCTTCAAATCTCAAAGTACAAGCTAAATTAATTAAATGTTCATATAACTGAAAGTCAGAAAGGGTCAGTTGGGTTAAAATCTCCTTAAAAATTTAGGGGTTGTGAGCACAAGAACTACATAGAAATCGACTAGGAAGCTGAGTATGCTTTCACCTCCGTCATAATTCACTCTTCGTAAAATCTATGATGTTCCAGTTAGTGATCGCAAAGTATTATAAATTTGCGTCAATAAATCAATTAGACTATTTCATAGAAGTACAGCGATCTATATAATCGCAAAGTTGGAACCAAGGAAAAGCAGACTCATATTATAAAGGTTAAACTAAAGAGAGAAAATTAACACTTTCATAAAATCGCAAAAGATAATCAGTCTACAATTTGGACAAAATTTCTGATAACCTCTTTAATTATTTCAAAAAAATTTGATATTACTTGATCCGTTTACTAGAACTAAAATTAATAAAACTTCAATTACATAATTGGCTTTTTTCTATTGCACAAACCTCTCTTACTAACCCATAATGTGCCAATTACTCGCGTGTCACTTGTTCACTGTTAAATGAAACTCTTCGGCGAGCGTTAATGTAATGTGGGAGCTTTGTAAAATCCACTTACACGTGCTTGTAATTATAAATATATATGAATGCTTTAGAATATATACTATATATGTATATAGCTTTGCATGTTCCGTTATTCATTTAGATTTTGTGCAAAAGGGCTGTTAATAAATGTGCAAATTTATCAGCAAATTTTAGACTCAATCAAATGTCAATTAAACGTGCATAAACGCAAAGAACTCGTACAAAAATAAAAAATCCGACTTTCCAAACGATAACAAATCAGGCATACAGACAAAAGTGTTGGCGTGTGTGTGCATGAGTATGTACGCCCAACAAATTAGCACAAGGTCATTCGCTTGTCTGACAAAAGTATAAAAATCATGCAAAAATTCGCTTTTGGCGGACAGTCAATTGCCTACAAGAGTCATTTTCACACAGGGAACAGCTAGTGCAAGTACTCACTCTCATTGTAGAAAGGACTCATTCTTCAGTGAAGTTCAGTTAAGGTATCTGAGGCTTATTAATTTTAAGACTCCGATTTGTGCTAAGAATGCTGTCACCGATGGTTTTTAAACCCCATCGCGCCTCCAAAAGAAATTCTAACTTCAGAGGTTTATCTAGTGCAAAGAGAGTTAGTGTGCAAGGAGCGAGTCCTCGTGAGAAAGGAGTGCAAAGTTTTAGTCAACTAAGTGCAAGAATTCGGATAGGAGACCACACTTCATGGCGTAAACGTAATGTTGGCACCAGGTGTGAGCAAATTTGAACGGTAAGTCAGAGAAGTTCGGTAGCTATAGTATATCGAATATACATATATATTATATAGATTTGGGTGTTAAAAATTAACTTCATGAGTTCAAAGTCAGTATAATACACATGCCGCTAAACACATTCCTTTTGCAGCGCTCTCAGCACAATTGCCTTTGTTGTCGCCTTTATTCTCCTCGTCTGCATGTGCCTCTTTCTCGCGTCGCGCTTTGCGAAGGGACAATTCAAGACAGTTGTCGAAAACACACACTTTCCATTATATAAAGTGAAATACCCCGAGGTGACGATTTGCAATAAGAATCGGCTTAATTGGTCGCGTCTACTGGAGGATAAATTCCTGTTATCGACGCATCGCAATAACTCCAAAGAGGAGCTCTTTACCGAAATAATTGGACTTTACGACACCTTCATTTACGGTAAGTTCGATCGTTTCGCACAGTTAGAGAAGCAATCGTTAGATGAACTGAATTATATTAATTTCACTGCCGTGGCACGTGACTCATTGCAAATGGCGGAGTCACGTGTACAAGTGCTGTGACATCTTCATAGAGCGCCGTTCACAGTTAGGTTTCTGTTTGTCCTTTAATCCTGTGGAAAGGCCAAAATGGCACAAAAATGACTCGACTTGGCCTTGGCGCACGGATAGAGGTGGCAAGTATGCGGGACTTGCCGTGAAGGTTGTGTTGAATAAACAACAACATTTCACGGGCGGTATTGATGGCATAACGGTGAATCGTTTGCAAATTAAGTGTAACCGGACGTCTGGTACTACACAATTTCCGCAAGGGCTCACTTTGGATGGTTTCCTAATAAGTATGAACACAGACGAGGCGTGTCTCTTCCAGTGAACGTGGTTGTGTATTTAATGGTATTTGGGGTTAAAAATAATTAAGTTTCAATAAGATGTCATCTATAGGATGAGCAGAATAGTGATGACTTCAAAACGCTTTATGGTCTATCGCTATCGCTTTCGAAAATTGTCATTCTCAGTGCCAGCAAGAGTACCTCATGAAGTATTGTAACTGTACGTTGGACATATTTTTTCCACCGAGCCCTTATCCGCACTGCAGTCTCGTGGATTTCCCTTGTCTGGCTAAATATAACAGTAAAACGAGCTTATTAAAACAGTTACTTTTTAAAGTATTAGCGTCCAATATTTCTTTCACAGACTATCTTGTCAACTTCGAGATACCTGGTCAGGAGAAGTACATGTCCAGCAAATATCTGGGTATTGTGTGTAACTGTTTTGTGAGCTGCGATTCCCTACGCCATTTTTTCGCAATCAAGTCGAGGGATCTCATGCCTTCGGAATCAGTGGAGAACCGTACCATAGTTGATTTAACGTGTATTTTGAGCGGGATTTCATTACGAAGCACAAGACGATTTTGGTCTTCACATTTGGGTCGATTTGATTGGTACGTTTTTCTAAGGTTTAATTGTTGCGTGTTTATTCAACCAACCCTCTCTTTATAGTTTCGTTTGGCAGCACCACCGGTCTGTTTTTGGGTTGATCTCTCATAAGTCTTGTGGAGCTGGTTTACTTCTGTTTTATAGTCGTACCGAGACGTGTTAGAAAGAAACATGGGCAACCGCATTAACTACGACGCAGACCGTCCAGGGTCGAGCAAACACAAATCAAGTTGAGAGAATATCGGGATGTGTACAGGGCTCAGCAGAAGCTTTGAAGTAAACAGAGTGTTTAAAGTAATTTTGTTTGTTTTAATGGAAGGGTGTAATAAATAGGGAAGGATCAGATAATATTGTCGGTATAGTAAGTATAGAATATATTAATTTCTTAATAGCTTTTTCTGCTGAATTCAAAATTGCGATCTCGAATTTGTTATCCGGTTTTACAACTTTTACTAACTGGGTTGGTAATAGTTTTAGAGACAGTTGGATTTATTAATTTAGACTACTTTTAGAGGTTTTGGGCAAGACTGCTCATATCCAGACAAACACTACGCCTTCTGGTCTTTTAGCGTAATCAGTGTAGTGGCATTAGACACGAAGCGGTTGGTGTCTACTCTTTACTTTTGCTTAGCTTCTACATCTGGAAATATTCTCAACCATCAGAGCGGTTTTCCATCATCTCATACGCTGATGATTGTACTTTATCAATGATGGACAATGAAATATATGACACACGTTCAAAATTAAACCTCGGTCTGACACATAGATATCCTTATTACCTTATACCTTTACGTGCATTGTTCTCGACGAAAAAAATACTTCAAATATCATACATATCATTCGAAAGTGTTTGAGTATAAGAAAGATCTGTACAAAGTGAGTGCTGCTGTTTCACTAATCCAATGAACCGTGTCACAACTCGTGAAAACTATGACAAACCGGTATGAAGTGGGCTTCGAGTTGATCCACATCAACTGACATTCCAAAACTGGCACCCAGCCATTATTTCGCGTTCTCAGATCCCAATAGAATGATCGCTGGGTAGAAATTTTCGTCGAAGGAAGAGGTGATCGCCGAAACTGGGGCATATTTTGAAGCAAAGGGCAAATCATACCGCAAAAATGGAATCGAAAAATTGGAGGGTCACTATAATCCGTGTATCACCCTTGTAGAGAACTATGTTAAATAAAAAAAAGAATTTTGTCTAAAAAAAAAAAAAACTTTTATTATGGTAGAACGAGATTTTTTCAATCGACTTGTTAGCTCATTGTCTTTTCTCGGTTCTACTCTCCAAGGAGCCTATCCCTCTCACCTCTTACTAAATCTTCAGCGATCATACTAACGAACTAAATGAAAGAGTATACTCTAAACCTCAATGTTGATGAAATTCTTATCACGGTCCCATCAATCTATAAATCGCTAATAGGTAGTAACTGAGGAAAGACAATGAAACATTGTGCACAACTTAGGAGGCAATCAGTCGGTCGGTCTTAATACACCGTACCAGCACGATCGCTCGGACATTGTGAAACGCGAACGAAGAAGCCTAGAAATCATCCTTGTCGTCACCTCGTTCGAGCGGAGTCGGCATCTAGGTGTATCAAGAGATAATTCCTTAATTATATTCCACATTTGCTGGCTAGACTATGAACGCACTAACTTAAGCCATACACAGAAAAAATTACGTTGGAGCTAATAATATCTTCACTGCATTCTTTGTGTGATGTCCTGGGGTCAAATCACCAACCATAGTAGAAGAAGAGCTCGAGTTGCCTTGCAAACTAGAGAATTATCAAAAATCTGGTGATCATTTCCATTAAATTGGTGGTGTTTTAATGTAAAATATGGATAATCGGTCTTGATGATTCATATGACATGCAAGAGAAAGTAATTGCTGTGCAAAAATAGTTCCCTTTTCTACACGGTACGTTGCAAGTGGTGCAAGTGCTTACAGATTAGCCTTAAATTTCAGCAATTGACTAAAACTAGTTGTTACAAAATTAGCTCTTTAAACACTTGTAATTTTGCATCCTTAAAATATGCATTACACGTGCCATTTGGAGCAACAAATTAACACATATTCACTGTCTGCACCAACACACTCTCGTAAAGTGCTTTTTTACTGAATGTGCGTTGGACTGAGTGCCGCCTGTCAGCACCGCAGCCGCAATCAAATGTCAATCAAAATTAAATGTGTTTGTATTACAACTATTCATGTTTACAATAAATTAAATAGCGCACGCCAAGTAACGGCAAATACATGCAATGCATATGAACTTTATTGGCGCCCCCTGTTCGCCAGCGCTGGGATGTAAAATATCAGCAGTTGACACTTGTAAATAAAAGACAACCCACGGCAATTCCGCGCACAGCTCGAGAGTCCGCTAAAAGTTAATGTATTGTACGCCTAACGGTAATATGTAATTTGTGTTTTGTATAAAATCCCATGGCGGCGCCACTTGCCGCGCTAAAGTGAAGTGCACGCGTTAGCGCCGAGGTGTAAAACGGTGCCAACCGAATTTGGAAATAGAAATTGGAAATATATTTGTTGAGTTATTGTAAAATTCAAGCACTTTCCTTAAAAAAGTACCAGCAGCAATGCTAACACAAGAGATCGTACCGAATCGCCGTTTAATTCGCATCTATCCGCGCGCTAATTTGATAACATTTGAAAACCGTCGCGAGCATAACGAAACGCGGCCTAAAGCGTGTAAAGACGTGAAAGTCGTAAAACAATTCCTCGCCGAATTCGGTCAGCAGACCAGCATACATGGCCTGAACAAGCCATTCGAGGCGAATATGAATCGATTGACGCGGTAAGCAACTATGAGGGTGCGAAGGTGTTAAAAAATATAAGATATTTATAAAAATATGAAATGTTGTTAAGAAAAAAATATTATTTTTCTCAAAAGTGTGACAACAGTATCATTAGGTACCCCTGTATAATTTTGGCACACCCTTTTAGCCAACCCCGATATTCTCTCAACTTAACCCATTAGGTCCCAATTTTTTTTTTGCAATTTTTTCCCCATTTTCTGTTAGCCTGGTCCAAAATATAAAGACAAATGCACAAATTTCGATTTTCAGAAATGATATACAGTGTCGGACAAAACTCATTGGACTAACTCGAGTCTCACACATATTCCGTCATAACTTTTTACATAGATGCATTAGAAGAATAATTTTTTTTGCAAAAGAAAGATCACATATTCTATATTAACAAACAATGCAATTTTATTATCCAAATTTTATGTAAAATTTATAAATGATAACAGAAGGGAAAAAAGTAAAAAATTCGTGCGACATAACTCATTGGACTAACGCTTTGGACATCGAAATAACCACTTCCAATGAATTAATCTACAGTTATATGGCGAGAAAAGAATTTTGCAGGTACTTATAATGGTTAATCGTAGATCACACTTATTCGAATTGTTTATTTTAATGGGAACAGGTGTGTTGGGAAATTTATAAACTTTTCCCAGATAATGCTACTAAAAAATTATTTTAGAAAATAATTTTAGGCAAAATATGTTCAAATGAACTTAAATTATTAATTACAAGCGAATTCACAAAATATGTGAGGCAAAGGAGCTTTGCACAAATTATTCTCTAGGAAAATCAGCTGTTTCTGCTATTTTACGCAAGAACAAAGCTGAAGGAATCGTTAAAAAACTTAATATTGGAAGACACCATAGAGTCAATTCGATAAAAGATGACTTGCGAATAATGCGGGAGTTAAAAAAATATCTAGAGATATCATCAAAAAAAGTTGTAGGTAGCTTACAACTAAGAGTGAGTACGCGTACAGTACAACAACGCGCCGTTGATGCTGGTCTCTTTAGGTTCCGTGCTGCGAAAAAACCATATATTTTCAAAACAAAAAATAGGATAGCACGTTTGGAACTTCTGAAACTGCATATTAATTGGTCTGTAGAGCAACGGAAGTCGACATTGTTTTAGATGAGTCCAAGTTTAATTTGCAGAACACAGATGAATATCAGGTGTACGAAGTAGTAGAAAAGCGTTTAGACCGTCGATATTTGCAGGGTCCAGTAAAGCATGGTGGGTTAACATAATGGTGTGGGGATGCTTTTCTGGTCAAGGAGTAGGACCTATTTACAGAATAGAAAAGAACATGGATCGGTTCCAATATAAAAATATACTGCAAACCCAAATGTTACCTCACGCTATCCAAAAAAATGCAGCCTGATTGGCAGTTTCAACATGACAATGACCGCAGACACACCCTCAAAGTTGAGAAGGATTGGTTTTTGGAATAACAAGTTTATATTGCAGATGGTCCGACCAGTCTGCTGACATGAATCCAATTGAAAACTTATAGGAAACTGTCAACAGGCAAGTTAACAAGGAACAGGTTCACGGTTATAAAAACCAGCTATTATTGCCTTAAAAAAAGCCTGGAATGGAATAAATGGCACACATATTAGTAATTTGATTTCATCTGTGCCTAAAAGATGTGTTGCAAGTAAAAATAATAATGGCTACTCAGTAAAATATTAATTTAAAACTAATTTGTTTTCATATTTTCCTAAAGTCCAATGAGTTATGTCGCACGAATTTTTTACTTTTTTCCCTTCTGCTATCATTTATAAATCTTACATAAAAGTTGGATAATAAAATTGCATTCTTTGTTAATATAGAATATGTGGTCTTTCTTTTGCAAAAAAAATTGTTCTTCTAAAGCATCTATGTAAAAAGTTATGACGGAATATGTGTGAGACTCGAGTTAGTCCAATGAGTTTTGTCCGACACTGTATATATTTTATTTCATCTGATTAGTTAGTTCCCAAATGGGAACAATGGGTAAATAAGACTTAAATTATATTGTGATAGTCCACAAAGCAATGAACGTGCATACCTCGGTCGCATTCAGTACACATCTTACGTGAATTTTTTTTACAGAACGCACATCGTTTTTGTTTTCCATTTAGAATAGCAGCTAAAACATGTTTTGTGATTGTCCTGTTTTGTTTGAGTGTACGAACTGGGCGACCAAGTATTTTCGGATCTGAGAGATCAGAATGTATATGCAAATAGCTTCGCGCTATCGTACGAATAAAGTCAAAATAAGGAATCCTTTCATGACTTAAGTTATATAAAACGAATGCATTGTACATACAAATATCCACACAGTTTGTAAAAAGCCTGAAGTACCACTTTTTTCCTCTAATTTTGACGGGGTATTTATTTATATGCCAGTCTTCTATAGTTCATGGTCTTCAGGATTCTCCAGATGATTAACCATTGAAGTTATGACCTTTTCTCCTACACCTATCAAATCCTTCTCAAGAGGATCTTTTTTTCCTTGATACAGTTCAATATTGTGACAAAACCCAGTTTCTCCACAGGCCATAATCCACTGTTTTAACCCAAAACGTATTGGTTTTCCTTTAATAAATTGCTTTAGGAAGTGACCTCCGTAATATCGTACCATCTGCTCATCTATGGACAGTTGTTTTGAAAATACGTTTAGTTTTATAAAATTTTCGTTGAGCTTTTCTATCAATGGTTTAATTTTGAAGTCCTTTTCCGGAACACCGTTGGCAACGTTGTCGTTGTTAGCAAAGTGCAAAAATCTCTTGATTTCAAGGTATCTGTTTTTCGGCATACAGTTTCTTACAATTTGTATATCAACGTCATCGTCAGTGCACCAATACATCTTTTCAGATGGTAAACTGTGGTATGATGTAAAAGTCAATATGCCTAAAAACTTCCTAAAACACTCTGAAGAAAGGGAAAAACCATGAAAATTGTTTTGGTGTGCATAGCGCATACTTTCATCAACTATGTGTTGGACTATAAAATCGTCAAAAAAGAACTCAAAAATTTCGAATGGCTCTTTTTGTTGAAATTTTTCCCGAATTCTTGCTTTACTATTTTCGCAACGTTCAGAGGATGGAGAATTTTGGCTGTAGGTCGCATCAGTATGAATCCAACGTGGTGAGCTAGTTTTGCTGGCTGAATTTTCTTCGTCTAGCTTTCGTCGTTTTGAAGTTGTACTTGGTGTGAAGTCGATATCTTCTTCTTTTTCCGTAAAGTGAATTTCTACTTCGCCAGGTACGTCCTTCAGTTCTGTTACTTCAGCGAGATTGTCTTCATCAACATCTTCGCAATCAGTCAGACAATCAGCATCTGGTGGCAGTTGCACTGCGTCTTCGAGAAGTTCTTCTAAAATTCCCTCAATTTCAAGAAGTTTTCGAGCTCTCTGGCTGATCATACTTGGTATATAACAATTTCAGCCTAAAACGACGACGAAAAATATTTACACTATTTTGATGCACATAGGGACCAATGCTCCCAATTGGGAACATTGCAAATTCATCGGAAATGTGAAACCTATGCAATTTCTTCAATACAAAACTATTTATTTTATTTACTTACGTCACAATATAGCACAATATAGAAGATAATACCTAAATTTTTTTGTTAAAATAAGAAAAAATTGCGACAAAACCCGAAGAAAGGAAAAATGTACCACTTCCGAGAATATTTGCTTTCTACTGTGCACGTGTGATCATTGGAGATCATCAAGAACAGCTGATTATAAGCATAGGAATGTGAGAGTGTGTAACTAGTTATCGGATGTTCGATATATGCCTCATTATCGATAAAATCCTGTTATTTGTACAAGTTCCCAAATGGGAACATTAGGACCTAATGGGTTAATTTGAGTCTGCTCGACCTTGGACGGTCTGCGTCGTAGTTTATGTGGTTGCTCTTGTTTCTTTCTAACACGTCTCGGTACGACGATAAAAAAGAAGTAAACCAGTTTCAGATTTATAAGAGAGCAACCCAAAAACAGACCAATGGTGCCGCCAAATGAAACTATAAAGAGAGGGTTGGATAAAGAATAAACACGCAACAATTAAACCTTAGAAAATCGTACCAATCAAATCGACCCAAGTGAAGACCAAAATCGTCTTATACTTCGTAGTGAAATCCCGCTCAAAATACACGCCTAAATCAACTATGGTACGGTTCTCCACTGATTCCGAAGGCATAAGGTCCCTCGTCTTAATTTCGACAAAATAGCGTAGGGAATCGCAGCTCACAAAACAGCTACACACAATACCCGGATATTTGCTGGACATGTACTTCCCCTGACCAGGTATCTCGAAGTTGACAAAATGGTCTGTGAAAGATATATTGGACGTTAATACTTCAAAAAAAAAAACGTTCGTTTTACTGTTATATCTAGTCAGACAAGGCAAATCCATGAGACTGCAGTGCGGATAAGGGCTGGGTGGAAAAATATGTCTAACGTTCAGTTACAATACTTCATGAGGTAGTCCTGCTGGCACTGAGAATGGCGATTTTCGAGGCGATAGCGATGACCGTAAAGCGTTTGGAAATCATCACTATTCTGTCCAACATTCATCCTGTATATAGTTTAGTGTAGATTTCTTTTCTCGTAAATTGGAATCCATTAAATAAAAGGGTGTGCAGTATATATATATAGGGTCTCCTAATGATTACCTAAAACCGGCACAAATTAATGTCTTCTTTCTCGCTTTCAGCCTATTTTGGACCGTTGGCTTTCTGTGCGCACTCGGCATGCTGATCTTCGTCATACAAAAGCTAGCCGCGCGCTACAACAAACGCCAGTTCAAGACAATTGTTAACTCAACAAATTATCCGGTTTATCGCATCGTTTTCCCCGAAGTGCATATATGTAACGATAATCGCTTGAATTGGGCGCGTTTCGCTTCGGCAAAAGAAAACTTTCTACGTCCCGAGCACCGCAACACCGAGCTGGAGCAAATATTTACACAAACGGTGGCACTTTATGATAATCTAAGCTTCGGTGCTTTCGATGTATTCGAGAGCTTGAGCAACAAATCGCTTCGCAGTTTGGACTATGTGAATTTCACCAATGTGGCACAATTCATGGCGTGGCGCTGTGACGAACTGCTGACGGATTGTGTGTGGCGTCATAATCCTATGAATTGTTGTGATATATTTATAGCACGTCGCTCCTCATTTGGCTTTTGCATGTCTTTTAATACGGTCGAAGAGATAACGGGACAATTAAGAGTACCGATAGACAGTAAATGGCCGTGGCGTGCTAGTCAAGAGGGGCCGGGTAATGGTCTAAACGTGCGAGTGCTGATAAACGAACGGTTGCATTCACCTTTCGCTCATAACCGAAAGGGAATTATGGTGAGAGTTTGAGAGGTTTACTAGTTGTGGGAGTGTGAGAGCAAGCGAAGAGTTTTACAAGTGGACGTTTCGCTTGGTTTTGCATATTTTTGCTGTTTTTTTTTTCTTCTTAATTGCAGTTGATGGTGATGGAGCCTGGCGTCTGGTGGAGTTATTCGAATCACGTGGAATTAAGTGATGTGGTTTTCGTCCAGTTGAATGCACAACTCAGTTTCTACGATCCAAATACTCAAAGTATACCGTCGAGTGTTCGCGAGTGCGTCTTCGATGTAAGTTGATTTTAGCTCATTTAAGCTGTGGTCCTTTTTAAAGAAAAAGGTTAAAATTAGAACTTAAAATAATTCTCTTGAACCAGTGGTCTCTCTTAAAGAAGATAGTTAAAATTAAGAGCTTGAGAAATCTCTCTTCCCCACTTTTTTATTTGAAGAGCGCTTTCGACCTAAATTTGGCGTGATTTATAATAAAATAGCTGGGGTAGTTTCTTGAGATCTTTCCACACTTAACATGGTGTACTTATCTCGAAATTTCCAGAATGAACACAACAGCGCCGACTTCAAAACACTACTTAACCACAAATATATGTTTGAAAACTGCCGCGCCGAATGCCAACAGGAACATACGATGAAATATTGCAACTGCTCGCTTGACATGTTCTTTCCACCGAGTCAATATCCCTCGTGCAAATTGTCAGACATGCCCTGTTTGGCGAAGAATAACGGTAAGCTAGTATATTTCACCAAATTGTTCGCCAAGCCTTTAACAAATAGCTCATCTTATTTGCTTTTTATATTTCCAGAACGCTTGAAGTACTTCCAGCAAAGCGGCGAAAGCGAGGTCTTGTCGACAACCCTGCAAGAACTTGGAATGGTCTGCGAGTGCTTCCTAAACTGTCTATCACTGGCCTATCTCGTAGACATACGAGCTTATGATTTGCCACATGTCACGCAAAAACCGAATGATTCATTTGTGGACTTAGATTTTTTCTTCATGCGCGACTCGATTGTTGTTTTTCGCACGACTGTAGTTTACACTTGGGCGGATTTGTTGGGTGAGTAGAATGGAGAAAATGAAAGTCTGGTAGGAGAGGTTAAAGGCTAGATTGGCGTCTCGGTAGATACTCACAAAAACAAAAAAAAAAGAGAAAAAGTTTTCAATTCAGTAGTCAAAAATTTCGACAATTATCATCTTAATGAAACTATTCCGAACCTAAATCAGTGCAACGTATTTCAATTCGGTATCTTTTTGGGCTGAATAAAAATAGTTAAGGTAAAGGCTTGTCTTCTTCAGATATTACAAAGCTCAAATTATTGTTGTTAATATGAAAATTATTTTAAACCATACATCCTGAGAATCTAGTGAGTTCCGAGAGTCTCTCCGAATTTGTTGGGTTGTTGGTTCAAAAGAAAAGGTGTGTGCGGGAGATCACTGGCGACCGTACTTAGGTCTGTCCACCATCAACATTACCCCAAAGTAACTTTGTGGTATGCCCTGTGTTGCTTATGTTCCGAAATCTGCGGTGTTCCTCTACGATCGATTGCTTTAAATAACTCTTGAATGAGCTTAATGGTCTGGAGCAGCTTAGGGGAACTGTTTCTTCAGGTTTCTCTAAGGGGTTGACTATTAAAGTAAACATTAATTGCTGCTTCGATATCCACTAGAACATTTTTGGGCTTGCTGGTTTGAACAGATACCCATTTGACACATTCTGTTCGGCCAAGACCACAAATTCGACTTAAAAGACTGCATTGAAATCACATAGGTTGAAGCTACCTTCTCTGTATGGATCACCATAGAATAAGACTGCTTCTGTTCCTATTTAATCTTTCGATTCCTAGGTGAATATGAAGTTTTCCTCTTTGGAACTGTAGATCATAGAACCATTGGCCCATTCTCTTCTATGGGGGAATGAAAATATTTTGTTTACTTCCTCATAGGTTTTCCCTTCCCGGTCTCATTGCCAATTTAGCTCGATTTGATTAAAAAAATCGACTGTGATACAATATCCTCAATGAGGCAGGGACTGACTCCAATAGTCTAAAATCATGATCTGTCTGGCTGTAAGCATTAGCTCATACCTCACTTGTGTATGTACGGGCCGAATGTCAAGGATAACCTCCAGATCTTCAGATGACGTAGTTTCATTTTTCGACAATGCCATTCTCCATACAATCCTGTAGTAGTCCTGTGTAGGCCCAATCGTCATAGGGAGTTGTAAACCGCACTTTGGGTCAATGGCTCTTTAACTGGAGTTCCAGATTCGAAGGGGTTTTGAATCATTGTTCTAAATGTGTTCTCACGTGCTTAGTTCAGTATCTAGTATAATTCCCAGCTCGAGCGATAACTCAGAGCTCGAGCGTACAACAGTATTAGCGTTTGAAGGCGGGAGATTAAATTTTGAAATTTGTGTTCTTATGACAGATTTAGGTTCGTCCGAATAGACAGTTAGACTGTGACTCTCCATCCAGTTGGTGGATATCCTTTTTCCCTCCTTGATCCGAATAAGATTCATTCCTGGACAGAGAACAATTGGTCGTCCGCATAACCGAGTACTTTCGGCGCAGATAATCCAAAAATAATAGAAATGAAATCTAGTAAAAGAACTTGAAACTTGAGGTTAGGGCCCACAAGATAATGCATAGGTCTACTAGGGCTATTTATGAACTTTGCTTTTTGATCTCCACATGCTTAAGTTCGTTAGAAACCACACCTATTAACCCATTTATCTTTTTTCACAGTGAACTTCGGCAACGCCACCGCACTCTTTCTCGGCTGTTCCGTTATAAGTGTCGTCGAATTGATCTACTATTTCTGCGTTTACTTGCCAGGACGTATTCGAAGTGTACACAACAAGCGCAAAAAGCCTTTAAGAACCGCCAACAATTACCACAGCAAGTTGTTGGAAGACTGGATGAGGCAATTATATGACCACGACGATAAAAATAAGGAGCCAGAAAACGCCAAGGAGAAGCAGGCCAACAGTACTTGAGACCGATAAAGCGTGTGGCATTTACATCAAATCCAATGGCAATCATAAAAATCACTTACCGCTCACAAGAAGACGGAGTAGAAGAGATGTGATGCGAAAAATGTACATAAAGCACTTAAACAAAGCGATGTGGAAAATAAAAGAGAAAGGCGAAAATAATCATTGTTTCGTGTCATTTCCGTTTCATTGTCTTGCCTACTTCTAAACAAAGTTTTGCGTGCCCCGCTTTGCCGCCATTTAAGTTGCTGCTTCACCATTTCCTTTGCCAGCGACGCGTTGTGGTGGACGGAATGTCGTTTGTGGTGGCATTCATCAACGTTTTCACAATCTCTTGTTGCTGTTGTTCTTGGCTTGATTGCAGCTGTCATTTTCACGGTCGACTGCAACATGAATGAGGTGGATTCCGTTGGGCAAAGGCGACATCATGGTCACTGCCAGTGTCACTGTCACCAGCAGCGCGCCACTGAAAGTAACTTCGATATTTCACGCTGTTGCTGCGCTCTACGCGCTATGCTAGTTTGTGGCCTCTTGGCTGTGCTTCCTCTGTGTATACTTCTTATTCTTCTTCCCTTTTGTGTTCAACACAATCATATTTCTCTTGCAAAGTTGTATTTTCATAAAATTTTGCTGCAGTCTCGAGTGTTCCCTTTCTTTAAAATTTGCCCACACAATTTGTACTTTTTTGTTTTTGTTGCAATTTTTATTGCATTTTATTGTTCTCACCGCTTAACTTTACTAAGCTTTACAGACACTTTTTTGCTGCTTTGGCCGCTGCAAGTGCGTGGTTATCACAATAACGGTTTTTTTTTTTGTTTTTTTTTTTTGGAAAAGTTGTGCGTTTCTTCTTAACTGTTGTTTGACTGTGGCAACGTTTACGAGCAAAACTACTTATTTAGTTGTAAAAAGAATCAGTCAGAAAAAGTGCGCGGAAAATAGAAATAAAAATTAGAGGCGAAAGCGCCCCGCCTGACAGCGTGTTAGAAAGTTTGAAAAGTTTTGCGGTCTTTGTTATGACTCGGGTCACTGAACTTAAGAGCCCCAATTTCCCGTTTCTACTTTCTATTTCTTTAATTTTATTTCGTCCATTTAAATACTTAAACAGTTAAGTATGTTTGGAGTCGAATGGCCACTTACAGTCTAACGGTCAGCGTGAAATTGCGGTAAAAGTCATTATAGAAGAAGGAGATTAGGAAGCCAAATAAAGTAAAGCCTAGTTACTAGTCGCTGATAAAAGTGAGCTCTTTTTAAGTAGTGGTTAATTATTGTGACTATGGAATGTGTGGTTGTGCTCTCGGGACAATCGCTTTTAGCTTATTCTTCGCAGGTTGCTCAAGTATTTGTTAGTACAAAGATTTATGGTTCATAAAAAAATATGAAATTCGACTACAAAACTCCAAACTCGTATTCAAATACTGTTATTTTTTGGAACTCAGTCCTAACTTTGCTTTCGATTAAGCTTAACAGGTGTTATTACCCCGCAAAAGCAAATAATAATTAATTTACTTGCAATAGTCTCATAAGAAAATGTGAATACTTTTCTGTCGTTCAAACAACAACAAGTCAATAGCTAATCGGTCAATTGAAAAGTCCCCGGCCTACCACATTAAAAGATTTTTTTTTCAAAATTTTTATTTTTCAACACAGTCCTTTCGTGGATAATACACTGACCTCCTACTTATTGATACTATATCTTATAAAAGTATCTCTTGCAAAATGTTGCTTTAGAGTAAAATAGTTTTGCTGTAGCGTGATTTGTCCTTTGCTTCAAATTAGGCTTCAGTATCGGGATCACCTCTTCACTCGACGAAACAGCAAATAGTCGCTGGTGGTCTGTTTTGGAGAACACTGTGAATGAGGAATCAATTCGAAGTCCAATTCATGGATTTTTCCTTTCACTTCACGCTTGACTACTACTGAGGGAAACCACTGGAATATTGACGGCTCGAAAACATTGAATTCATTTGTCAGACACCGGAAAACCGATGAACTTTTCATACCTATGGGATGTTTTCAGATCATCTTTCAATCTGCAGTTTTTACAATAAGTCTGAGTGTAGAAATAAATCTCCAAGGCAACTATCGCAATGAACGTATTGCTATACTCCGTGATAGTCAATCGGCACTCAAAACAATCTCAGCTTACAAGGTTAGATCGCTATTTCTGCAGGAATGTACAGAACGGCTGAACAGCTTATCAGTTTGTATGCGACGACACGTCATTTGGGTGCCACATCCTAAAGGAGTAGACTGTATGAAACTAGCTGACGAACTTGCCCACTTCTAGAATGGTGGGAAAGGAGCTGCAAAGTCAGGAGGAGAGTGTGAGCCTAGAGATACATATGTATATTGGAAAAAACCAACAGGCATGTGCCAAGCAAAGTTACTAAAGGTTAGTTACAACTTCACAAGGTTCTAAAGTGTCTACAACATCCTCAGAGATGAATTCCGGTAACTTGAGACATTTTATACTGAAAATTCCATGCTCAAGATGCAACTGTTCAACATAAGTATAGTTCTTGTGAAAACTGCTGGGAGTTCTAGAACACCTGATTCTACTCTACATAGCAATCTGTTGAGGCATAAATATATCCAAAAAGGTATCTCATCTTCTGTGTGATAAAATGAAGAATACAAAAAAAAAAGACCTTAGCTTGCATTGCCAAACTCAATTTATTTCTATTCTATTCAAAAAGGGCCATGTTTTCTCTTTAACAAAAAATTGTAAAAAGGAAAAATTAATTTATCTAAACTCATTTTTTATAAATTTCCTGCCATAAAAGTTCTAGGTATTTGCTTTGGGCGTCATCTTGTGTTTACTATTTGAAACAATAACCTACTTACTTCCATTTAATACAAATTCTAAAGTTTCACTACAACAACGGTAGCATAGACACAAAACAAGTTTTCCAATAAAAGAACCATGCTTTGAAAAAAGCACAAATGTACAACTGTTGTAGCATTTTGAAAGCTTTGGCAGAGTTTTTAACCTACAAGCTTACCATGGAGCTTTTTAAAAGCGCATATCCTGCAAAGCTTTATTCTATCATGCAATTTATTTTACATGTACCAAAACAAACCACGGCTAAAACTTAAAACCAGAGAATATAGACTGAGTGTAGTATATAAGTAGATTATATAATCTACATTCTGCGTTAAAACTTTTACTAGAAACATATTTATAAAACCAATTTTAGGAAAGCTTTCTATTCACTATACTCAGATAAAAAGAGATAACTGGAAAAGTATAATTTACCTACTATATACATGTACTACATTTACGGTTAGTTCATTAGCGGTCATTAGGGTAGCTTAACCTAAGAGTATTGATAAACATTTAATTTCATTAATTATATTATTTAGTTAAATGAACCTTTCCTGACTTTATATGAATTGAAAAGAGATAATGCTAAATAACTAATTGGATTGAATTCTTCAAATAAACTGATGAATAGTCATGAGGTCTTATTGCTTTCCTGGTCATATACTTGTACTATGGAAGATAACATCACAATTAAGAAATATTTGGAAAATTCAATGATAATGGTTCTTTTCTCCTCTTTTGGTTTAATTTTTATTTTGTTGAAATGAAGGAAGAGTCTCTGTACCTCTATATCAATATACGTTCGCTGGCCTCCATGATAAGACTCTTCAAACCATTACTTACGTTATGTTTAATATCCGGTTTCCACTGAACTAATAAATCTCTAAATATTTTCAAACAGTTTGATTCATATTATTTGAATAAATTATGGTTGACTGCAAAACTAATGCACAGGCGCGGCACTGAATTTGAGCAAATTGTGACACATAAAATTCAAAATAAAGCAGTCAAGCAGTTTTTGTAGAGTGGAATTGAACATCCTTACCAACCCCCATTTATTGAGTTAGCTTGCTAGAAACTTTCTTGCTTATTATTTTATAGCATGCTTTCAAGCAGACTTCAAAGAGCGGCATCGAGGGTGTAAAAGTCGTACAGGAAGTTCAGTTTGGTTGCGCTATATAGTTGAAAGCAGTTCGTGTAGAGTTGCGGCGAAATTATCACAGGGTGTCCTTTTACCCAATCCCAAGAACAGAGTGTTAGAGCATAGAACATTTTATGTTCTCTGGTTAAAGTAGTACTGAAATTATCCAAAACGAAATAGGAAGCACTTTGAATTATATTATTTTATGCTTATATGTTTCTAATATTAAATAATGTATTGAAAACCAAAAAAGAAATAACATTTATAATAAATTTTCCCACCAAAGTATCGGATGTTTGATTAATCATATTATACTCGATTTTTGACTAGCATTCTTGACATTCGAAACCGACGCAGTTATGACCGTGAACTTGTTAAAATCCTGCAGTCAAAGTTTTATAAAAACTATTTGTGGTTTTAAAGAATTAGTTGTCCCTTGCGCCGTGGAATTATTAACAACCAGGATATTGTGGAGCAGTAATCGGCTATAATATACAATGAACTCTCGTCTTTCGCAATCATAGTCACAGCAGATTTCTTACTGCCCATGCAACAAGGCACAAGTGTTCACGTTCTTGCAACATTCCAATTTAGTTTATGTTAGAGGAAATAACATTGTCTATGAGTAAGTCAAGCATAATCTTTAATTTTGTGCGATAATGGACTGAAGACCGTGGATGATTATACTTTGGTCAGATACAGACTTTGATGCCTGAGAACATATCAGCTTAACCTAATAAAATATTCGGAACTGTTTTCTTTAAACCTTGTAACCATAAGACTTTTCTTTTCAAGGGATAAAAATATTGTTAGTGCGAAAGTAAGATTCGAAAGGAATAAAAAATTCCGTAAACTATATGGGTATTCGATGGTTTAATCAAATTCTAAACTATATTATTATATATTATATAATAATTTTTATAATTTGAAGTTTTTCAAGAAGTTAACAATACCCAGAAAGAAACATCGGATACCCTATAAAGTATACTATACACGTATGTTCAGTTGCAAACTTTATTTCTTTCCAAAAAGCTGCTTTTTTGTTGTAATCTGTATGATTATACTTTGGTCAGACACAGCCATTGGTGCCAGAAAAAATTGCAGCTTATACTAGTGAAACTTAGATACTCAATATTTTGGGAACTGAGATACAGAAGTAATAATAATTAATTTTTACTTTAATTTTCATATTAGATAATCTAACAATTTCAGAACTGAGTGGCCACAGAGTGTGGTATAACAAAAAATTTCTATTAGCAATGCATGCAGGACTTAAAAGGTCACATGAGGTTGATTAGCGGATAACAGTAGTTGAAAGAATAATTTTTGCAATATTTAGAACCATTTTCATTTAACCATGCAGCGATAAGAGATTTCTTTAGTCGAGTTAAGGTATCATTAATGAGAAAATTAGATTGAGATAGGAAGAAAAAAATGCGGAAAGTATTGAAATCTCTGAGGTAAGTATCTGAAATTTTGCTTATGTCCCTTACTCACCAAGAGGCTGCTCATTTGTTCAAACGGTCGATATCGGAACACTATAGCATACAGCTGCTACACAAATTGAACCTTCGGAATAAATTACTAGTATGAAAAGTTTTTTATTTGACAATATATCTTCACGAAATTCGCTACATACTATTACCAAAGGCAATGTCACAATCTCCAAAGAAATTGCTCAGATTTAACGACTATAAAGTATAGCTATCATACAATCTGAAAGATCAAAATCTAACTTTTGTATGGAAAGCTTCTTATTTGACGAGCTGTCTTCACGAAATTTGAGATGAGTCCATGATGAAAATTATGGTATAATTTTTAAAGAAATTGTTCGATCGGATCGCTATAGCGTACAGCTGTCATACAAAGTGAACGATCGGAATGAAGCTCTGAAGTTATTGTATGAAAACTTTTTTTATTTGTTAAGATATTTTTATGAAATTCAGTATGGCTTATTGGGCAAAAAGAGTGGTTGAATCTCTGAAGAAATAGTTCAGATCGGACTACTATAGCATATAGTTGCCATACAGAAGTGCTTTTATAGAATGCTTTTATATTTCTTAAGATATCGGCACGAAGTTTGGTATGGATTATTTGCCATGAGAACTCTGCAATATGTGAAGAAAGTTTCCATATCAGATCACCATAGCATGTAGCTACCATACAAACCGACCGATCAAAATGAAGTTCTTCTGTGGAAACTTCTCTTCTGAAGGTTATTATAGCTTTGGTGCAACGGAAGTTAACGTTGTTTTTGTAATGAAATAATAAGAAATTAATCATTTTGAATCAAATGTTTTCAGTTTTGCTAATTTGTTTATAAATCATATGTGTGGTACATATGACCAGCCAACCCGCATTGAAGACACAGCTCATTGCATTTCAAATTCCAAGTGCCAAATGAGTTGCAAAGCAACCAAATAAATATTTGTACAGTCATTTGTTGTTAATTAAAAATGCATTTATGCGCATAAATTACCAGAGAAATCTTGTAAATATTTGAGCACACAACCGAAGCCGAACGATCATTACACAATTATCGGAAACAAGCTTTCAATTAGATAACACTTAATTTCATTTCGGGCAATGCATTTTCAAATTGCGAATGTGCAAATAAATTGTGTGCGAATGCTTGTAAGCGCAACAATAACAACAAAACGTAACACAAGGCAAGTTAATGTGCAAATGTTTACATAATAAATATGTAATTTGACAAATAAATGAACTTCTGTTGCTCATAATTGTGGCTTTGACTCAATAAATTCTCCGTGGAATTAAACTGCATGCAAAGGAGCCACTGACCTACATACACAGCACACAGTACATTCACACACACGTACACTCACTTGTGTGCGAGTGTGTGCAATTAAACGCCAAACACACTGTTGTTGTTATTGTTGCAGCAACAAATGAACTCGCCTCGGCAATGCGAAATTATATAGACATTAAAATGGTATGTGTATGTGTGTGTGTGCGCACATATAACGGCATATTTAATATAAGCAAACAAATTTGCTGCTGCAAAGACCGCAACAACAACAGCAACAAAATCAAGCAATCAAATGCGAACGCAAACAAAACCCACAAACACCAATGTAGTTATAACTGTATTTGCATATAATTGTGAATGTGTGTGTTTGTAAGTTTGTGTGTGAGTGTGCTTGCGCGCCGCATATTATGCTAAAGCAAATTAGACACAATTTAATTCAGTTATCTTTCGATGCTTAAATGAGCGCACAAAAGTATGCAATGAAAATGAAATTGTCTAGAAATAAACAGTTGTATTGTTTAGACGGAAATCACACAATAAAAACAACAACAAAAACAAAGCAGAAACCGTCAGCAACGGCAAAACAAGCAGTTAACGAAAATGAGCTCTTCATCGGCAGATTCAGACAATAATAATTCCCACAACAGCAACAACACACATATATACATACACATGCATGCATAGATGTGGCATTTGCGGCATGCATAGTGATTAGAGTAGTAATTATGCATGTCAGTTATATAACAGCGCACAGCAATTGAGATTGAAAGTGATAGGAGCGTAAAAAAAAAGAAATATCTCATACAAAATCTAGTACACACGAAAATACCTATTTTGAATAATTTAAATTTATTAAAGGGTGCAAATCACAGCTTCAATTAGTAGAATACAGAAAGTTATAGGTTGTCAAAATACTGTGCCAGTTATCGAGCCCAGGGGAGGCCCATTTCTTGCCTTGCATTACTGAAGCAGTAGAATAAAGAAGAAAACCTCGGATAACAGGTGCTAACTTAGTTAAATGAGTTTTGTGCTCTAAAAGGGCCGCAGTAAGCGGATTCAGACCACTATGTTAATAACTCAATATTTCTTTAAACCAGGTTAGCTTAGGTTTAGAGGTCGATCCAAACAAGGATCTCTCTAGAAGAGCTTAGAGCCGCGGTCCAATGCTAGTAAAATGATAGCTTTTCCCTGTTCAATCCTTATCGGTGATTAATGCCTCTAATAAACGTGCGCCCACCTGGTTTGTATAGTTTCCGCCATCCAGTGCACCCTGTTTAGGTGCTAATGACCACCAAAGGGTGAGACAAAAAACTTCAAAATACTTTTTGGGGGATTGCCACGCCCCTAATGGTATAAGGCGTGTGATTGATGATACGCCCGAAAGCCCGGCGGGTCCTCTAACTTGCCTAGGCGCTGGATGCCACAGAAGGATGCAAAAATATCTGTTTTTTCGGCAAAACGAAAATTTTACTTTCTAAACAATTGCTATGCACCTGTTGGAGATAGCCAGGGGCGAGGGGTTTTACTGAAAGCGCTGGGGGTCTTACAAGTGATATACTTAGTTTCATCCCCTACACCCATGCCCACTTAGCTGGAATGAAAAATGGATAGCCTCCCACAAAATTGTTGAGATGGCTAATGTCAATTCTGGCTATGTTTCCTGGTTCGCCAAAGGTAAGGTTGCCGAGAAGTTTTAAATCCTGGAATATGGAAAAGCAGAAATTTAAAAAATTTAGATATATTCAATAAACATGTTATAAATATAGCTGCATCCCGATGGAGTCAATTCCCAAACTAACTCAACAATCCGGCAATGTGGGGATTATGGTTTACACATGCCGTTTCCACGACAGTCGGGTCTACGTAACCGGAACGGACCCGGATTTTTATCCGTCCAAGGAATGTCAATTCGCATGATTCTGCCGCTTTTACAACAAGATTAAAATATTAAAACTCAAAAGGAATAGCATAAGAACTCTAGTACTTACTCGTAGGAGGTCTAATAGGTGACTGTCTAATTAAGAGATATGTTGGCAGACAGTCAATACCATCAATGACTATTGTCACATCTTCTATGCGAATGCAGAGCTTTATACATCGGTTTAGCTCGTCATGTTCTTCATTTATATATTTTTTATAGTATCTTCGATGGTTTCCTCTGTGTTATTCAAACTTCATGGCAAACCTAAAATATCCAGCGTAAAGTATAAAATATTGAGGATACAGAAACTTGTTCGAAATATTATGTTAGCCTGGTAGACCTATGAGTCACGCATAGACCAGCTTTGGTCCTTTACGACCTCTTTTACGATCTCCTTTAAAGTATGTCAGAGGGTTACTTCCTCTTATTTCATGCCAAGTTGATGGCATTCCTCAAAATTATTTCATATCAGCTCCGACATTTTATTATCAGCTGCATCAAATACACAACAATGAAGAACTAAATGCGGCGACAATCAACGTCCTGCCAATCCTCGAATACATCAAAAATAAAGAAAATATTACAGAATTTCCAAAGGCAACAAAAAACCGTGTCACTTAGGTTAATGAAGGCAACCACTTGGCCGCATAATGGCTGTCAGCAATGATGATTGCTTTTATGCGCCGCACTTAATTTCGTCAGCAATACAAATGACGGGGGAGTATAACGGTGCTACACTTAAATAACTGTATCACTATTGTTTGGAAATTAGAATGGAGCAGCCAAATGAACTCGCGCCACTGACAATTGAAAATTGCCGGAGAAAAAAGTAAACTTAACACACATACATACCCACATATACAGCAATGAATGCGCTCGACTTGTGGCACAACAATAGCTGCTGTTGTTTTTGCTGTTGTAAAATCGGAGGAAATCGCATTGCGAGTCATAATGCCAACTACAAACCGACAAATAAAACTCGAAAGCAACAAAAGCAATAAAAACATAAATATATATTTCTATATATATATATATATATATATATATATATATATATATATGTAGTTGTGGAAATAATGGCGAAAGCAATTATATAGTATCATAGCTGTTCATCGCTTGCGTGTTGCTGCTATTGTTGGTTCGCAACTGTGATTGTTGCTGTTTTTGTGCGCGATGCAGGCGATAACAATGCGAATTGACACTTGACGTGCACCATTACACCGCAACAGCACAACAACCACAACAAGTGATGCCACAGCAAATACAACTGTCACTAACCATCAATTGCTGACAATAAACACCAACAATAACAACAATAATAACTGCAACTCTATGAATTAGTTGCGGCATTAGTGTGTGTCACGTAAGATACAAAAGCAAAAACAAAGCCGTTTGTCCGATTGTATTGTATGTATGCGCGCGTGTGTGTGTGTGTGTTGCTTGCGGTGTGTGCTGTCATCAACATAATTGAACAAGGATAATTATGATAAGCAATAAGCGGTTGCGGCGTTGAGAGTGAGAGTGTGCCGAGGTGACAATGATTGCAGTCAACAATCAGATAAGGAATCGTACATTTATATTTATATATGTATGTGTGAGCTGTGTCTGTGCTTGTAGTTGCATGGAATTTGTATTAATAAATCGAGTATTGAATGCGGACCCTGCAGGGAACTCCGCTGAAAAACGACATATTACTGAATTATTGATTTTTGTTGTGCATGGAGTTGGTGATACCGTTATGCGGCTCGGCTGGAGTGGAGTAAAATTCCCTCCTAAAATCAGTTTTACACTCCGTGTGATCTGAAAAATATGTGTATGAAGCTCAGTAACTCCTACGATGAGAGCGAATTTTGAGGGATCAGACCCTTTCAAATTCTCAAATTTTGAGAGTTTTCTCGGTGAGAGAATGTTCTTCGGGACTTAAATTCTGCCTTTAGTTCAGTTCATTCATTATATTCAATACAACTCCTTCTCGGCCTGCCTTTATTTTCTGATTATTAAGGGATCTGTTATATAGAAAGATATTAAAATTGAGCCTTTGCACTGCGACCTACGGTCTATTGTTCCCTACCCTATATCAAATATAGTCACAAACTTCCAGGAACCTGCTGGACGCGACTGAGATGATGTGGTCCCTGTCCACGTAAATGGAACCCAGGGTCTTGAGCCTACTTCTGCAAACTACTAGGCAATCCAGAATAAGGTGTTTTGAAGTTTCCTGATTCATGTAGCAGAACCGGCAGTTTGCGCAGGAGACTATGCTCATGTTGGACAGTGTCCTGTATAGAGCGCGACAAGGAAGCTGAATTTGTTTAGGAAAAGGTTGATAATTTCCTTAAATCTTGCAAGGTTGTATCCTCCCAGAAGTAGCTTGGTATGGCGCATTCCTGCTGACCGCTGTCAATTCGAGTTTCCCCCTAATCTCTCTTCTTTGCGGAGCAGCTCCTTTAAATGATGTTTGATCTGTCGTATAATAAACACTACTGTCGTCTGTTAGCCTCACACATACTCGTATGCTCATACTCATACTCATACTTAATGTGTACAACCTGAATGCCGCAAATTTCCAACAGGGCATGCTTAAGTCTAATAAAAGATTAAAGTGTACATGAGGGATTTAATATAATTGGAATGTCAAATGAATATAGATGTGTCTATGGCGCGTTGACAAATATTTAGTAGAAAGAGAATACGTAGGCGCATTGTTTTTACTCGAAGTAGTCTATAAATAAAAAGATGCAGTCAATTGACTTGAAAATGATAAATTGCGCAATAAATGAATTTTCCGAAAGATTAATTGACAAGCTATTAGCAACATTTAAAAACTACTTGTCACACTATGTGCTAATGGATGCATTCTACGTAAGTACTTATGATACATACAGACACACATATAGATAATATATCATACACCACATCACTTGGAGAAATGTGAAACAATAAAACATTATGCTCACTTGATTAATGAGCATTGTAAAGTTTATTGGAGCTAAAATAGTTGATTTTTAGTATCGCTGAAGATTTTTAGTATATCAACAAAAGCAGCTCTCACATAATTTCTTCAGAAAAGATGCTACATTGCGTATATATATTTAAAATTCCATCTGTCAACAAATTGTCCACTTTTATTGCTTTACAAAGTGATTGCGTATCACCATTTGTATACATTTTCTTGTATAGCAACACAATGCGTTAAATAATATTAAATTATAGTTTAGAATATGAATATACTACTGTGCCCAAAAAATAAGGCATTGACATTGTATTTATTTTGAAAATTTTATATTTATTCTTCCAAATCAATTTCATCCCCTTCAAAGTAATCCCCTCCCGATGCAAGGAATTCATAATGCACAACACCACGATAATCGAAGAAAACAGTCAACATGACCTTGATTTTTGAGCGACTTTGGCGCGATTTTTTGGTCTCGGCTCCCTTTTGGCACGATATTTGCTCGATTGATCAGTTGTTTCGGGGTAGTAAGCATATACCCAAGTCTCATCGCCAGTTATAATGCATTTCATGACACCCTGGTAGTCGGAAAGCATCATTTCACACACTTCAACGCGACGCCTTTTTTCCAAAAAATTCAATGTTTTCGGTACCAGTCGAGATTTGACGCGCTTGAGGCCCAAAACTTCAAAATGGTATCGGCTGAGCCTTTCGATATGCCAACTTCATCAGCAAGGTCTCTAATTGTTAATCAAAGGTTTTTCAACACCAAATCTTTGATTTGTTGAACGTGAGCTTCGTCGGTTGAGGTTGATGGTAGCCCTGGACGCTCTTCATCTTCGGCCGGCTTGGAACTCACTATACCACTTGTAAAATTTTTTTTAGACATAGCCTCATCACCAAAGGCTTTCTGCACCATCCTCAACGTATCCGCAGCAGAAAATTGATTCCGTAAACAAAATTAAAAACGAAAAACTCACTTTTAGCAGCTCACAAAACGACACATATCTTCATTTTAGCATATAACTGTCATTCAGACTAATGGATTCAAATCAAGATTAAGAGATAAGGATATTTTTATATTCTTTTGTACTATGAGAACTTCACTAGTGAAGGTTTTATAGCTTTAATGTAGCCGAAGTTAGCATTGTTCTTGTTTACCTCGTTTATGTGATACATCAAACCTTAATATTTTTCAATTTTCAAAATTAACATTTCTTTATCTAATTCTTTTATCTAATATCTATTCGCTGTTCCTTATCTTTTACTGTACTCAAATGCTTTCGGTTTCTCTTCATGCCCTTTTGACCAGCTATAAATCGTGTTCGCAGAAATTATCTTACTATTGCTTGAAATTTGTTAAAAAAGCATCTATTTTATATATTCATAAGCCCGGAAATTGTTGACAATTTCATATTACAGACGCTTGCAAAATCTCTGAGAGTAAAAACAGTGGAAATACCCATATGCAGGAAACATTCTACGGATTATTCTGAAAAGCTTTGCCAAAGAACATATGGGTCTAAAAACGGGTTTGATTCCAAGTTTTTTTGTACAAGATTAGCTGTTATATTAAATTAGACAGGACTACCCGCGTGGCATAAATTAGTAGAATCGATGACTCTTTCATCGAATTCAAGAATTTATGATCAGATAACTAGAATACACATTTTAATATAAAAAAATTTCGTTCCACGTAGTTTGTCCGCGATGGACTCTTAAACTGCGGAATCGATTTTAGTAAAATTTAGCACACTGTGGCCACTTCGAACCAACTTGGAAGATAGGATAGTAAAAAAAATTCATAAATAAAGCTCTATGAAATGGACGCTCCATTAAGCGGACATATCCATTAACCAGGCACATTGGCCGGTCCCATATTTAGTTGATGTTTATGAAGTACAATCTATTAACTTGACAGAAGGACTGGTAACCAGGCATTGAGAACGCAGACTTGAATTCGTTATTTTATCCAATGAAATTTATTTGTATGAACATATTCAAAATTAAATTTCAAGTACAAGACAAAAACGTTTTCGGCCTTATTCCTAAATACATTTTTCACTGTGTTAAATAGTTTATTATAAGAATAATAGTATTAAATCTATACCACAGCAACGCGTGGCCGGATCCAATAGTTATTTTGTACAAAATAGAGCTATTTTACTTTTTATAGGCATATCTATGAATCATCAGTGAGAAAGGTAGGCAATAATTTGTTTAATGAGATAGAACTTTTTAGTAAAGGTAAACAGCGTGAGCACTCCGAAGGTTCTTTAGATCAATATAAGTACAATGGCTTTTTCTTTTAAGTTCATCTATACCATTACCAACAGAATATTCAGGACTATTTATTCAAAAATAGTAAAGAGAAATATCACTTCACTATCTTTATACCACAAACTATGTTCAGCGATAGTAAGTGCAATATTTTCTGTGCCTCATGGTCCGTATTTGATAACAGGCCAATTTTCCATTCGAAATTTTCCGCTTCCCCTTTCTAGTTGTTTAGTTAGCTGCTCTGCACCGCAGTTCCAAATTTATAACTACTCTAACCTGCTGCTCTCCCATTTCACTTCAATGAAAATCAAATAATGTTCACCACTTTGAGAGGTGCCGCTCTTAAATCTCCAGCTAATGAGGTTTGCCAACTTTAATGGGTCCAATACTTTACGAGCACAAACGAGAGTGTATGCCATTAAATGCTCAAGGAAACCCCGCACACAGCTGGAATTACTGTTATCTTCATTTGAGCTGTTGATAACAACTGCAATTTTCCGCCTTTAAATGCTTAAGCTAAGTCATCATCAGGCTGTCGGCCGGAAGAAGAAGAAGGAGCGGCACGGCAAAAGCAAACAATGACACAAAAGATAGAGCATACTAACTTGGTGGCGGCATGGCTTCGCTTAAACTGCGCGGCGACCACATTTCATGGCCTCCGGTGGGCATGCCGCCTATCCACTAGTTTAGCAAATTATAGTCCATGCGAAAGCGCACAGCCGCGGCAGCACAGCTGCTTAAATAGACATGCCGCCTCAGCTGGTGTGCGTCTCTGTCCCTGTAGCAGAGCGCTTGTACGCTACATTGCCTGTCTGTCTACCACTGCCTCTTCCTCGTCGCTTTCGAGCGCGCTGCTTGATTATCCGCCCTCCCGCGCGCACTTTGTGTAGTCGTTGCTTGATTATATGGGCGACTCACCTTGCGGCTAATCGACGCTTTAATACTACACTTCTGTGAAATCTCACACCAGCTGCCATGGATGCCATAGCTACGATGCCGTGTCTGGAGCTGTGAAGCTCTTCTCCGCATTGCCACCCACCAGGCGCACACACATACCACAACACTCAGCGCACATACATGCGCGCTCCTTGTTTGAGTGTGATTTTACCGGTTTATTGGTTGGCCACAGGCATCATCTTAACGGCATGTTGTGGCATGCCACCAGTCGTGCTTGCTAGGTGTGATGGCGGCACGAGGGCGCGCAACGTCAAAGCAGCGCAAAGTCAAGTTGCTAAGTAAACAGCCGGCGTATGATTTCCCTTAATAGCACGCCCATCGCCCATCGTCCGCAGGCGTCTCTCACTTGTCCCAGATGAGGCGTAGCAGTTGCATTGGTATGTGTACTCATACAAATATACAGCTGTGTATATATGTGTCTATATGCGCGTGCGGTTGTGACATAAAAATTGCGCCCCAAACGTGACTTGACATAACAATCTGGCATTGCGCTGGATCACGACGCGCCGGCAGGGCACGCTTTCAGACCGCGCAGCACTTCTTCGCTCCCTTCTCGCCCAGCTACTCTGCGTGTATTTGTGCGCCGCTAGCGCTACTGTGAGTTTAGCTGCTGCTTCCAACATTGTATTCAAAGTTACCCATATACCCACACCATGCCCCGAATCGATGTGTTCGCTCTATTTTCAACTTTCGCTTTGCTGATTTAATTTTTTAAATTCCACATTTCCCCCGCTTCGTTTGCCGCTCGATATCTTGTTGATCTTTTCTTTTCCGTTTATTCTGTGTTTTCTTAATTTGCCATTTTTTACGAAACGCGTTTGGTACTCTCACATTTCATCGCGTGCTCCGCAGCGCCGCCTTGGGTGCCGCAGTAGGTGAAAGGCGGCAAGTGTTAATTTAAAAGAAATTTAATCAGGTCAGCAAACAAAAGATTATTTGCAAATCGTTGCAAGCATTTTTCCCAAAGACCAAACGCCATTTTTTCATGCTGAAGCTACACAAATTAACTTAATCGGGTCTCATCTAAATCATGCTTTCTGCACTGGCTTGCGGTTTAATGTGTTGGCGTTGGCGCGACGGGGAGTTCTAATCGTTGATTAGAGCTTGTGCGCTATTGAAGTGTGCCACTGGAGAAAGTTGATTGCAGATATGGTTGCGGTGCTTAATTAAACATGTGTTTCTTCAAAGGTTCTTTTTTAACGCAAAAAAATCAATCAGAATAAATTGGCTTCTCTTGACATGTTTTAAAAACCAAGCGTAGTTAGTAGGAGCCTCCCCATTAGTCTGTTGTGCTGATATATTTTTGGGTGACGATAATGAATCTTTTCTACCATGAAATCAAGGCTTGGAGGACTAATCTTCGTACATTGCTTCTTAATCCCATTAAATAAAATGTGTCCAAGGATCCATTACTGTTTGACGTATTGCCAATTCTGTTGTATAGAGTGGTTTTTTCCATCCGGACAATGTGACCTACCCAGCGCAGCCGCCGTCTCTTGATTCGCTGAACTATGTGGATGTCGCCGAATATCTCGTACAGCTCATAGTTCCATTCAATATTCGCCGTTGCCAATGTAACTTTGCCTAGTAGCTTTATGACCCCAGCAAAATCTTTCTCTCGAACACTCCTAAGGTCGATTTATCAAATGATGTCATAGTTCATGCATTCGCACCATTAGCAGGACGGGAATGATGATGGACTTTACTTTTGCCTACCCAGTCCATAGTAGCACCAGTTGGAAAGGTTGCTTCTTCATTGGACTTCAAGCTAACATTGTTGTCGCGGTTAATACTACTTTGTGGTTGAATAGACACATGCCGCTTTGTTGTTCTTCAGGCGGGTAATTGCTATTCTAACCTCATCATTGTCGAACAACGGAACATTTATTCCATCGATTGGGGAATCGGGTTCCCCATTTCCCGTCGTTAAACTTTCACTGCCGTTCAGCACTTTTGCTTGTAGCTGTTCGAAAGGAGATTGAAATATCGGGTTGCTGATGAATGCTCTCAGAGAGTAGGAGTTGAGTAGAAAACGTTTGGCTGCCGGTAGTAGCTTCTCGACGTCGTACCTTCCCTGTGTTTGTTGTCAGACGTGCTTCGCTACAACAATATAGTGGTCCGAGTCTATGTTAGGTCTTCGGGGAGAACGCACGTCAAGAACACGCTCTAACTTAAATTTTTGGAGAAAAGAAAATTTATGTATCGTATTATGTATTATGTAAATGGATTTTTTTCAATTTTGCAGACGAACTCTGAATAATACTTTAATAAAAAGTTTAAAATCCAATGCGCCAAGTCCATGAATTACAGACTGTACAATTTTACAGAACAAAACCAAGAAAACCCTTATGTTCGGCTGCACTAAAACTAAATATATCATTGCGAACCATTTGTGCGAAATAAGCACTTTCACGTCGATATCTCTAAAACTGAGGGCAGATATGGCTACGTTAGGTTTGACGGCTGATCCATCGGCTTAGCGGAGTCATCGAACTTAGACCGTTATGTACAGTCCTTTGTGAAGCCAAACGAAAAGCTCCTGTAGTTGGATATTAGCTAGGAGCTTGGAAAGCGCTATAGTTGTCAGAAATCCTAAAGCTGCAGCTGATGGACAGTAAACGGTTATGCCTATATCGACTTAAATCGTCAGGTTGAGTTATTTTTATATACAACTTGCTGACCCCGCAGCCGTTGTCCTGCGTGAATTTGCAATGAAAAGAAAGTCAAATTTATCATTTTATTTTTTTTTTTTTTTCAATGTGAACAACATTTTTTTGATGTCTGTTCCAGTATACAGAAAAGATGGTTTTCCAACTCGTGAGCATGCCACAAATATCTGGCAGTGTGAAAAACACAGCTTTTCCAAATTTATGGAACACACTATGCGACTATCTTTAGGTCCTGTTGGTTCTCATCTCAAATGCATTTTCCACGGGTAAACGGAATACGTTTGAACTGAAAAGAGAAATCGTTAGAACTCAAAGGAGTTCGTAGAATCAAGCATTCTGCCCCCTTGTATACTATAGCTGCGTCACAATCAGTCGGGTTCTATTACATTTCGGCGTATGAAGGTTGCGAAATATAATAACGAAAAACCCAACTTTGAGACGCAAATGATATGGTGTCATACCAAGACTCTCCAAAGAAGTTAGAAATTCCACTGGATAATTCATGTCGTATTTATTGTCAAGACGATCGATCGATTTGTATGAGTGCAAGTCTCCCGGAATTTAACTTTGAATCTTCCAGTTTAAGTCAAAAACCATTGGCATTTTTGGTAGCTAACATTGCGTAGTTACGATAATTTGGCCACGATAGTTTGGCGAACATTCGTGATGAGTTAATCTTTCGTGAATTGATGAACGGCGGATGAAATTGATATCGAACCACCGGAAGTATCAACCTGAATTGATCCATTTCCAATTTTTTGCGAAGACGATGTAAAATGTCTTCGGCAATTTCATTTTTGTTCGTATCCCATAATTGACGCGGATTTGAAGGCTGATATGTCGAAATAATTATCGCGAAAAGTGTGCGAACTTAATTTTCATTCCAGTGATTAACATGTTCCAGCAATTGTGATTGCTGGCTTACTTCTCCAAAACTTTTACACACCGTACCATACATTAATCAATAGCAACCGAAGGTAGAAACAATCGTCGTTTTGTGGATTGTGTAAACTCTTCCTAATGCATTAGGTTGGGGTTAAAGGGGGGCCCCCCCTTCAATGATGCATTCCATGTATGGTATCTCCGAATAGAACAAAAGTTCACTCATAAAAGTTGAGAAAAAACTCGTAAATATTAATTTGGTTGCTGGCGGCGTTACCTCTGGCTGTACCCTGAATTGAAATACACTCTTTGGCCATTCTCCAAAACGGAAAACGTAAATGAATTGCAAAAATAAATATCCTACAAAGTGGTTTAATGCAGTTCACGTATCGACTGTATCGTTCAAGACCAATAACAGCCATCTTGCTTCCTTTGTTTGAGTTTTGAATTTGGATTAGACAATAATGCTGAATATAGTACGATTCATGTGTTGTCAACTTCGATATTCACTCTTCTAAATTGAATGCTGAATGCTCTGCCATTGTTGTCTCGTGAGCGACGCCGATAAGGGAAACTATCATCTCTAGTTTGTGTTTCCGAAAAAAAGCACGTGGATACTGTTTCGTGCATTTATTGTCAGACGTACAAACCGAAGTTGGATTGTTGTTCATCACTTCGTATAACACTGGATTTTTTTTTGCATCAGGAATTTCCGCATGATTGAATGATTTCATCAATTTGATCCGGTTTAACCACCATCCAAAGAAGAATGTGTGCGTGCGGCAAACCTCTTTTAGCCACTCAACACAGTACATCTTGCATCTAACAGCGCCAAATATACATACGTTGCTTCAAGATAAGGTCCATCGAAGCTGTTGCTTGAAAAGTCTTGCTGTGACATCGTGACGATCGCTTTCTGATTGACCGCGATCCATAACACCGGACGTATACCATTGCATCCTGGGAGTACTCGGTCATGTGCCTTGGGCTGCTAATGTCTGTTGATGCCAAAAAGAACGCCGACCAATATTAGCGCGACCTCTTCGTGGCATCGTAACAAATTTCAATCTGTAATTGATCACTTTGTGTGCTACACACATAACATTTTCACTGAATAATTTTCAAAAATTTTTGAAGCAAACGACAAATTTGAACGATTCAAATAATTGAAAAACAAAACAAAAAAAAAAGTAAAAAAAAAAAGCTTGTATGGAAAAAATTAACTTTTTGGAATTGTCCAATTTTCCGACTTTTCCTCACGAAAAGCATACGGTTTTTTATTTCTAAACCTTAACCGATCCACACAGAACATTCTTTGAAAATTTCATCAAGATTGGTTCAGTCGTTCCCTTAGCGTTACTAATAAACAAACATTCATTCGTTTGTATGGAAAAAAGAAAAGGCTATTTTTAGGTGGTTCCCGGCAATTATTCGAATTTTTCTTGCCGTAAAAACCATCCTTGAGCCTCACCGAACATTTTAAAAAAAGAATTGGCAAAATTGGTCCAGGCGTTTTTGAGTTATGCGCTTACCAACACATTTTGCGATTCATTTTTATATACAAGATGTACATACATACATTTTATAAGGTTTTCGACATTTTCATATGGGATTCGTTCAGAGTATAAAAGAATAATAACGAGAAAAACCGTTGGCTTCGGTTGTATCGGTTTATGTTTTATTTGCCATACAAGGTTTGATCGATCACTTTGTATGACAGCTACTTGCTTCAGTGGTTCGATGTCGATGGTTCTGGCAAATGAGCAGGTTCTTAAGGACGAAAAGACTTATCAAATGGATTTCCCAAAACCTGAGGGACTGTTTCACATATTACTACAATGACCGACCGAGAGGATGACGGACATGGCTAAGTCCACACATCTTTATAGTGTAGGAACTTCGTCGTTTCTTTCTGGCTGTAATAAAACTTCGTGGCGTACTTAAAATTCTTTGTTCATAATCTATTTTTACCAGGAACAGTTCACAAAAATTCCAAAAAGCGGGACGGGAATAATGAGTGACTTACAGAGTTTGGTCTTTGTTCGTCGAGAGAGGACTTTACTTCTCAATTGCCTTCCGAAGTACCTTCTGTTAGCAAGAGTTATTCTGTGTTGGTTTTCGAGGCTGACACTGTTGTTACTGTTAGTGATGGTTCCAAGATGGACGAAATTATATACGACTTCGAAGGTATGAGTCAACAGTGACGTGGGAGCCAAGTCGTTAGTGTGATGACTGTTTTTTTGATGACAGGAGATATTTTTTCGACTTGCTCCAGTCTGGAGAAAGAAAAACTAACGGCGTGGCTGTTTAGGCTAAGGATATTAATACATGACAAGGCTAACTACAAAATCCAACCAATTTTAACATCTGTACAAATGAATTAAGGCCCTTATTTGCCTTTTTGCCGGCATATCTGGAGGAAGATTAAAAACTTCATAAAATTTCATTAAATCTTCGTAAGGCAACAGACATAGTTCGCGGCGCTGCATTGCAAGTGGCCTTTTCAGTTTAGCAAATCGAGCGAATGTTCATTTATTAAATAGAGCACTCGTACGAGTATATATGATTGCAATATGTTGCACGGAACTTTGTTTGCCACTGTTCAATCAGAAACCCTATTCAATTTCGAGCTTGCAACGCGAAATTGCAACAAGATAAGTGAGGTGAAACGCACCCAAGCACACACACACCCAAGCGAGCGTGTTTATTCCAATTTCTATTGCAAACGACACTGAGTAGAAATTCATTTAGACAGCTCAACACAGCTCGACACAGCTGAAAAACGGCTGAAACACATTTCAAAACGAAAATATTTGAAAACTTGCAACAACTCCACAACAGGCAATGTGGCAGCGTGTGAACTATGCCAATATATTGACTGGCAGAAGTCAGGCCAACAACAAAAATAGCTGCCACACGCACACACATCTACGTGATGGCGCCGGCAGCAGCCACTTGAACTTGAGCAATATTTGCGAGAGTGTATTTGTTTGCCAGTTGGCAACTTTTCATCTGCATGCGATGCGAATTGATATGAGACTTTAGCAGCTGCGGTGGCCACAACCAACATTACAACAATAACAATAACAATAAACGGTTGTAGTGCAGGCAATAACAACTTGTAGTGCGTTTGCGGCGGCGTTTTCGGTAAACAGTCAAAAGTCGAAAAGCACGCAAAGGAAAAATGTAAACACCATGTGGCATGCGGCGTGTGCAGCGCGCACACATACACTCGGATGGGGCAACACAGGTATGCGGCAAACTTTCGATTAGAAACCGAAGCACCTCAGCGACTGACACTGCTGAAATTGCCAGCATTCAGCCGCATACACCATCGCACACATACACACAGTGGCATGTAAACGCTGTGCTGTCGGCGGCGCCACTGCAGGCCGCAAGCATTAAACGCATGCAAGCGCGGCGCAAACGCAAGCGGAGCGCAGTGTATTGGCTTTACGGTACATGCGAATGCGTGCGATTGTGTGTGAGTCAGTGCGCGCCACCTGTGAGTGGCATGCAGCAAAGAATTGCAGCACACCGCTGGCGTTGGTGGCTGTGGCGACTTGAAAAGGGCGAAATGAGTTCGTTGGTCTCGGTTTTACCTCCGCATTGTCAGCATTTTACGGAAATTCAAAAGCAGCACAGCAACAAAACGAGGTGCCTCGCTGCCGGCTCGTCTGTTGGCTCGGCTACACACCATTCCGCTCCTCCTGTTCCTTTCCAGTGCTGTTTGGTGTATCGTTGTTCGTTCGCCGCAACACTTATACAGCTCTTGTCAACTGTCAGCGCTCCTGCACGCCTCTTCGCCAGTCGGTCTGCCTGTCAGCTGGTCTGTTCATACGCTTGTTTACATAACACAGCAGCAGACATTACAGCGTCCAACTTCAATCGAGTTCCTCACTTGTTTTTCATTTCGTGTGTCCCGGTTGCTTCCTAGCGGCTTCTCACACCCATTCTCACCCTTTCTTTGCCGTTCCACTCTCATCATCCTGTTGTCTGTCTGCCTGTGCGCATAATTCGTTCATTTATATTTCGATTTCCCAATTCCAATTTGCCAATTGTTTGTAAGATTACTCCAAATTTGCCATCTACATATGCAGATATGCTTGTGGTATTCCTATTGGAGCCCGCCTTTGCCCACCTGATGCTGTTGCATTGTCGCCTTGTCCAGCAGCGTTCTAATATGCAATTTCACTAAACACACACCGCACCGTTATGGATTGGCGCTGGTAACCAGAGCAGTTTGTGTAGTCCCATAAAGCTTATATATTAGATAGTCGTATGTGTGTCTGTGTGTGTGCGTGTGAGAGGTATTTGCGCGACAACTCGGGTCATCTGAGTATCACTTTCAATTGCTTTGCCCTGTTCGGTTCATGTGTGGCTTTGTGTTGCAGGCGTAGAGCAAATGTGTTGTCAATTATGCAGTCTCGAAACGATAACGATTTTCATTGTTTGACAGCTAATAACAGTTGCTATGTATGCCTAACCACAAACGAGTACCTTGGACCAGTAACAGTGGCTATGAGATCTTAAACCCAAAGGTAATAAAAATAATGTGTAATATGTACCTCTTACGTCGGTATCGCTGTTAGAATAGTAAATAATAATAGAATAACAAATATAACACTGAAGAGCTCTGCCAATAGAGACTTTGACCTCATGTGAAAGAACGATCTTTCAGATCAGTGAAGTGATCAACTGAGGGACAAAAACTGAATGGTTTCTGAATTTAAGAGAGGAACATAGAGCCATCATACCGAATCTACTCCCAAGGATCTAATACTTTTTAAAATGTGGGTGTGTGCTTACCGGTATATCTTTTGAGAACTCTAGACCGCTGCATTTTCATCTCTCGCTCGATTCATCTTCAGCATTCTATGGTATATTCCTGCATGATCACGTGCTTTGAATGTACTAAAAAATACTAAAAGATTGAAATAATAAATAATAACTATGCAATAATTTCCCATGTATCCAAGGAGTAATTACGTAATTGTCTTCTTGAACCACAACTCCTTTTTCTGAAAGACTAGTCTCTAAGTTGTAGAGATATCGATATGAAATTTTGCATACGATTCTACAAGAAGCTGGGCGCTCGAAATAGTCACACTCTTTAAGAAGTTTGAACGTGTCCAAAAAGCATCTTCTTTCGGCATCTCTGGTACACTGCGGACTACACCAAAAAAAAACTTAATGCCATTTTACACATTGCTCCAGTGGACATTGCCGGCAGGTACGTTACTGCCAAGAACGCAGTTTTAAAGTAAGCTGGGTATATGAAGGGATCCATAAAAGGGCACGTCGAAATTCTCTTTTCCTTCAACGGCAACATTCCTGAAAACTTGGATCACTGCGTCGAGAGGCTACACGTGGTGGCTTTCGCTTTGCTCACATATCGACGAGGCATATGTGGATGGGGATAGCGTTACTAAAGAACACACGCAGTGAGCTTTCACGGACGGCTCGAAGCTTGTAGGTAAAGTTTGGGGGGAGTTTTCGCCCTTGGAATGAGACCGCGGTGGATCTCCATTGACATTTTGCCTTCTAGCACTGGACTAATGGGCCTCGCGTGAGCTTTTTGACTTGCGCTTACATGATCGACGACCCTCTACTGTGCGACTGTAAATATATTTGGCTGTAAGGTTTTTACATTGTCCATGTTTTAAGCTAACGGAGGACGGTGTATTGCTAGAAGTACTGCAGTTAATAGACACCGTAGTCAACACCATTGGAAATTTGTTAAGTACAAAGGCTCCAGTTTGTTTCACAAGGAGAGTTCTATCATCTCGAACAAGGAATTAATAACTAATATGTATAAGCCTACAGGAATCATTTCCGGTACTTTGAGTAATCATACTCCCCTCCATCAAGGTATGAGAGTCCATTGCACACTAGTGGTATTGACTGGAACCAATATGGACTGACTTTAGGAAAGCGGTGTCGTTTAGAGTGTTCGAAAAGTGGGGGGGTGGACGAGCAAATTGCTAGTCTTTATGAGATAGTTTGAGGGGTAAAAATAGGGTTCTTAGGGGGCATGAAAGTTTCATGGTTAGGAAAATTAAGTAATGGGCGCAAGAGTTAACCTTGAAGAAGAGGACTGTAAGGCGATTGAAGCGAAAGTTTCAGCGCACCCGATGATTAATTCTGACAGGCTGTCCCAGCTCAGTTAAATTTACTTGTGTGGTTAGGGAATATAAGGAGATGCTAGAGAGAGCCGGGGTCGTAAGAGGCAAAATGTAACTTTTCTTCGCGTCGGTGACACTCTGTTATCGTCGTGGAGAGAGTGTGCGGAGTTTCTGTTGGGTGCGTTCTTTTCCAGGCACCTGTCCCTCTATTAGATGTTGGTAAGTTGGTGTACGCCTTTGACCTCGTTAGGTCTAAACGGTTCCTGGGGTTTTG
Source organism: Bactrocera correcta (assembly GCA_027475135.1). Taxonomy (NCBI): domain Eukaryota; kingdom Metazoa; phylum Arthropoda; class Insecta; order Diptera; family Tephritidae; genus Bactrocera; species Bactrocera correcta. Next base: position 132,917,745 of record CM050325.1, on the reverse strand, counting down.
ATGGTTTGAATGGAGAGAGAAGCGCAAAAGTTTCTGGAAGTTCATTCCGGAATACCTGGAGACCATTTATGATAACTTTGACTGGGAGGTATACTTTCCATGCGGGTGGAAAAGAGCTAGGGATGTTTCTCTCCTTAAATCCCCTGATAAGAACATGAGCGATCCTCGGTCTTATTGGGGCATCAATCTCCTTCCAGTGCTTGGAAAAGTGCTGGAAAGAGTTATGGTGGAATGGCTTCAGGAGCTAACGTATGTGATCGGTTAGGTAGTATGGGTTCAGGAAAGAACGCAGTATAGAGGACGCATGGTTTCATGTCCAGAATGTCGTTCGGGAGAATGTCAACAAATATGTTCTTGGCATATGTGTTGATTTCAAGGGGTCGTTTGATTACATAAGCTGGGTTTAAAGGTACAACGAGTGGAGTGTCATCGTTTGGTGATATCTTTCTGTGTGTGGTGGTACCGTCTTGTGTAGTGAGATCATGTGAGTGCTCTCTGTAGATGTATCTTGGCTTAGCTCATTTAACCATATGGAAAAGTTAAAGTTACAACCATTCGCTTTTCATCTAACCTAAGAATCATTAAATTCTCCACTGAGATAGAAAATCGAGATAAATAAATATTAAAAATTCGTAGGGAATCCATAAAAAATTTATAGAAACATGCAATGCGGAAGCAACAAAAAGGGTTGCTAGGAAAGTTGATTGTTTGTAAACGGTGCTAATTTCTATTAATTGAATAACCGAGTTGGAAATATTGAAATATTGCTGAATTTTTATTTTTTCTATCAATTTAAAAAAAAAAAAACAAAATAATTGAAACAAAAATATTTTTTAATAATAAACAACTAAGAAAAAGCCGCTATCTGTTCGTGACAAAGCGCCGGAAATCTGCTGGTTATTAAAACACATATTTTTTGTTTCACAAAAAAAAAATTCTTTTTAAAAAAATAAAAGCAATTAAATGTCGCCGAATAAAGCAAATATTTGTTTAATAATATTCGCTTTTATTGACAAAGAATTCATAATAGCCGATGCTTTTTGCTCGCCAGCGCGCGCTTAGCACTTGAAAAAGCTTCGATTTTTCGCCGTTACACAAAAGCAAAACATAAATTGCATGAATTTTACAATGAGAGCGCGGTCGGGCAGCGCGCTTGCGGTCTCCAAGTTTAAATTGCAAATTTGGCGGGCGCGCAAACACGGCGAGTAAAATTTTTATTGCATTTTAAGCGAACTGTACGCGCATTTATCGCCCTCATAAGTTGTCACATATGACATTTTCGACAACGACAACTAGGCGCACACTGTGGCAACAACCCAAGGCCAACAACGGGCGACACTTTGATGAAAATTGCGCGCTTCATGCCAATAAATGGGCCAAGGTCGGCGGTTGGCGGGGAGGTGGTCCATTGTGCGTGGTGAGTAGGTGAGGGGCTGGCAGAAAAATGTACAGAATGTCGTTACTCTCTCTGCTGCTACGGCACACGGAAATTCATGCGGCTAATATGCGCATAATTAAAAATTCATCAGCGCGGCAACAAAAACAAAAGCAAAATTAAATAGCATAAAATAGGGAATGAAATCATGGCCAATCGACGGCAGATGACAATGTTTGTAGCTCGCGAGTGCTTTAAAATATCATTTACATACATAGCATGCATTTTGAGCTGCTTTGTCCACATAAATGTGTGAGTCGAAGGCTTGCGAAAATTATGCATTTGTTTGGAAAATATGCAGTTGCATTCAAATTACACTAGGCAGCAGAATAAAATGGTGCATTTTTGTATTTCTTAGTGTATTGAGACCTTCAAACGGCTAAAATGCAGAGAAAAAGAGAAGTGAAGAAAGAGAAGTGATTAAAAATTTTGGGGTCTTCGCTATTGCGAAAGCAACGAAGCTTACCTCTAATGCACCTGCAGGCAATTCCAGAGTCAAAATCTACGTAGACAGCCAATCAGCAATCAAGGCAGTAACTTCGTGTCGCATGTCGGCCAGAAGTGTCTGGTGAGCAGGGCAGCAAAGGATGACTTCTTCTCTTGGACCTAGGAATCAACCTCCATCTGATAACGTAAAGGACCAAAACAGGTCTATGCGTGGCTAATTGACCTACCAGTTTAACCTAACCTAGCATAGCCTAAATGAGTATGAATTTTCGAAGAGTGTGTTATTCAGGGATTTTGAAAAACTGGACAGTAAACATTTTCAACCTCTTCTACCTTCTCACTTCACTTGTAGCTATGTCAGTCTGTTCGTCCGTCTCTATATGTAAGAACTATTCCCTCTGTTTTTGAGAAAAACTGAAATTTAGCAAACATTGTTTCCTTCCCAATAAGCATATACTATATTTCGTTGGAACAGCCGATATTGGACACTATGGCTCACAAAATGAAATAGCGTAATAAAGTGCTTGTACGGAAAGTTCTGTCATTTTACTAGATATTTTTAAGAATTTTGACATGTGTTATTGTCTAAGGGAGAGAGATTACGTATCAAAAATTTCCTCAACGCAATGGAAGTTGGTGCAAACTGCGCTGACAAACGTGGTGCTAGAAGTTCTGTTAGCAATCCCGTGCGCCATCGTCACGCACTGATACCGGCTGGTACCAAAGAAAACTCAAAATGATTGCATGCGACGACAAGAGATCAGTCGGACCTTACAAAGCCGCTGTAGGCAAGGTAGGGGAGATATATATCTCGGTGGTAAGCTTGTAGCGGTGGACAAAAAACATTACATCGAAGCCAAGGATAAAGCTCTGGCCTCCGGCTACATCATAGCAGCTGGACTGGATAATGCAGCTCATCAGAATTTGTAGCCTTCCACGTAGGGATGGAAATTCGTTAAGGCATTCAAGAACCCCGTAGCGGAATCTGGCGTGGAAGAAGTTGCCAGAATGCAGATTCTGCCGTTCCTAAGGAAAGAATCCACCGAACCGCTAGCAAAAAGTGGCGGAAGATGAACTATGTATTCACAAAGGTGAAAATTCCTACTTACAAGACGGATACCGATGCTGCAGACAACCTAGCATCGGAAAACAAGAGTTGAGATATAGCCAATGGACTCATCAAGTGATTTAGAAAGCATAGAACAATCTAATTATTCTTTGGAGCCTGAATCTTGCAGACAGACTCTAAAAACTTAACATTGACAGAACTCTTGAGCGATCCTCAAGAAGACGCAGATAAAATAATTATTGATCTTCATCATAGCAAACTAACTTCAGTATTCTTGATTAACCGTGTGACAATAGATAATTTTAAATGAGGGGCATACTAGCGGATTGAGGACAACAAACTACAAGTTATACATGACTAACTGCGAAGGTAAGGCATGTAAAAAAAAAAACAAAAAAAAAAACTTTAACGGTTTTATGTTATACCGTTATGCCATAGCATAGAACAAGCGCAAGCTATACATATATATATATATATAATATATAGTATGTACATATGTATGACGAGGAACGAGTACCATCGCAGCTGTTAAAGATGTAGTAATTCAACCTTTGTCACAAGAAACAGACAATAAGTATTAGTTATCATACATTTGTGCGAAGAACTTTTAAATAACCCAAATGGGAAGTTTTTGTATAACACTCCTTTTTGATTTAGTGATATTTTGAATGTATGTACTTGTATAATTGAAGATATTGTAGACAGAGTTAACAATATCAGGAATATGAAGAAACATATTCCTATGATTCCGTCATTTCAAACCAAGTACAAGGAGGACCCAGCCATCATCGTTAAACGATTCACGGTATCCTGCCGAAGAGCAGTAGAGACGACTTGCCCTATAACACGAAGTAAGGGAAGAACTCGATCCCATAGTGATTTCCTAAATTAAAAAAAAATACAGACGGATCTACTGCAGGATAATTTGACGTAGCTAAATAATCCATATCTGAAGACGATTAGAATTATTATTTATTATACGTTGTTATTACAAAGTTTCAAATTCTACAAAAAATAGATAAGAAAAGAAAAAATAAACTCTTTGATGGACTTTTGTAATGATATTGAGACTACGACAGAAACGTCTTGGCTTATCGGGTACCTTCAGAATATTAGAATGAGTATTAGGCCTCTATTAGATACTTACTTCCCATCCAACTCTGAAAAGTTGTGACAGATTCCATTCCTGTAGACTGTTGCTGTAGTTTCAAAAAGCTATGTATTTTGTGCCACAAGCAATTTCAAGCCTTTAAACTGCCGGAATTTGATGGTTATTTCCGTCTCAAGTGCACCAGCCCCATAACTACATAAAAGTCTGGTTAGTAACCATTCTAATAGGGCGCTGCAATTAAACAATATTCCCTCGTTATGGAGGAGAGTCGAAGTCTTATCCAAAAGTAGATAAGAGCTCGCATATAATTCCAATTACCTTAGATAAGCCTCAGTAAGATTAATAGAAATATATATAAGAAACAAATTAAACCCAGAAAATCGGGCAGTTTCGCAGCTCTTTATTCGAAATGAATATTCACCAAACACAGCAAAAAAAGAAAAATTTTAATTAGAAGTGGACAGTGCCACGACTATTTTTTATCGAATCAAAAGAGAGACTAATTATTAATATTTCCGCACTCCATTTAATGATTTGCAAGAGTTTGCTGGATTTCATAAAATCGCATTGAGGTACCAAATTCATGTAGCACAGTGTAAGCATAAAAAGCAAAAACTGTAACATAAACGTGGAAGCTAATTTATAACAAATATTTACCATAATTTCTGCGCGGTGAATTGGTAATAATTTACAAAAGCTGCATTTTCCCATTAAAAAAATATTTATTTTTTTTGCAAAAACCATTTTTATGTTCGTTTGCGCACAAAAATTAGAAAACTTTCGTTGTTGTTTGTCACTCGAGGCGCGTTGATAAATTACATCGAAAGCACGTTGCACTAAATTGCTGTTGGTTGACAGTTGCACCCACACCACACACGCGCACAACCATACAAGTGTGCTTCAATGCCCATGGTTATCAGTGCAACAACAACACTAATATATCAGATAAAGTTAGTCATTGGTTGCTCTTTCATGTGTGCGTGTGTATGTGCGCGGCTATAAATGTGTTTACGCACGTGAGTTCCTAGGTATGTGTGAGTGTGTTTACAGGCATTGTTTGTTACTTTGGCAAAATATTAGGGAAATTACCTCAACAGCTGCCACACCGCAACACAGCGCGGCTATGCGGTGGCGCCAGCCTGTCTCGCTAACTGTTTGCTCACGCGCGTCTATCTATTGTCGCCCTGTGTGTGTGTTTGCGTGCGCATAAGTGAGTGTATGCCAGCGCGGTAAGTGCTTTCGATTGCTATCGGCTTCGCAATCGATGAATGTAATATTAAACGTTGTTGATATAACATTACCCACTTGACAGCGGCAGGCAGCCGGTAAATGTTGCTCGGAGCAATTGGATGCGCGCACCGCTGTGAGTGTAACGCAAACGTGTGTGAGTGTGTGTGTTTGTACTATTTGTTACACTGTAATACTAAACGGCTCTTATAACGCTTTGTGCACACATACAATGGCGCGCGCACACAGATACACGCACACGCGCGCGTCGCTTCAGCGCGTTAAAAACACGCCGCGCTGCCGTGTACTGTTACGCTGTACATTCTATAGTCAACGCGTTGGCTGCGGCGCGTCACCTTTGTTGGCGGCGTCGAGAGCGCTGGAGTTTCAACTCAAATTTGATTTGATTTCGCGACGATAAGTGGCGGATTTTAAGTGTTTAAACACACTCATGAAAAGTGAATGAAAGTTCGCTCGTAAAATGCATAAATTTATATTGAATAGGAGCGAATATTGCGACCTGCACAAAGTTAGGTTAAGTGTCGGTTGTAAATATTAGAGGTTTAGGCTTGTTTTTAAGGCATGTGTGTCGATACTTAGCAAAAATTTATTAAAAATTAAGAGCGTCATATAGAACTTAGTCAGATTAAATTTTTTTTTGCCAAAAATTATATTTAGTCGGTTTGATTATTGCTTTTCAGTCTGTTGTCGCTTAAAAAGCTATTGAGCTTTCCCTTTTTTTGTTTTTAAAGAGATCGACGAGAAAGCTTCAACTGTAATCTTTAGCGCTTATTTAATCAGCAGTCAAGGTTTCATATAAAATAGTAGAGTTTTGGGATCTTCCTGGTGCCAAGGGGGATTAAGTTTACTTATTAGTTGTGAGGCCACGAAAAATCCTATTTGTCTGCTGTGATGCCCAGAGCTCCTAAGTATGGATCAAAATTATCGTCGTATATCCACAAAGCACCTAGAGCCAGATACAAGTTTATTGAGCTGGCTTATATCAATCGCAGTAAATTTACCGGGTTAATGAAAAGTATGACAATTATGACAGGGTTTCCCGGTGAGTTTGAAGTCGAGGAACTAGATATAGTAAACGCAACCCAAAAATTATACTACAGGATGAGGAGAAGTTATATGCCTCTAAGTAACCTATAGCTATTTAATCAACAAAAACAACAAACATAAAATAAAAATAGTGGAATCTCGATGATAATAAATGATTTCAGAACTCTTGTATGGACTATTGCAACTTTTTGTATTGATGACCTTCATTACAAACACATGGTAAATCAGAGAGAACATAATGCACAGAGTGAAGGGAGTTTAGTTCTGGTAACACAATAGACCTCCTAAAAGTCTAAGTATATCATAAGACATCCACTTTACCTAGCTACTTTGTACTCTATTCTACGAATCATTTTTAAGTCTGCAACTGCTGCATACTAGATAGCAGAGAAGAACCCAATGGGATGACTTCTCCACTATGCCGAAAATGGACAATTTTTGATAATTTTTCATGCAAAACTTCGTCTTCCTAACTTTCGGTACAACTGTAGTGGTCATCAAGATTTATAAGAAAAATACAATATCATCTTTGGCTACTCTCAACGAATAACTTGTTTTTGGTCAATGCAGATACCGGGTTTTGGTATATCTGACATAGGATAAACCTATTTTTCCAGTAAATGGCTAACTACAGCTCTTGAAAATACTGCAAAGTGTACGTTTTAGATAAGATATAACAAATTGACCTTAAGAGACAAGTTTTAATTGGTTGCCTATTTTATCATTTTTAGTCATCAGTTAAACTCAAAAAGCTAATCACTAAATCTGAAACACACTTGCCTAAACAAGTGGAACACACTTGTCTTAGCAACTTTAGCGATTTAAAATTAATTTTTTAAGTACCTGCTCTTGAACACACAAAGATGTACACATTACTTTTAATTTATGGGTAGTAAAGTTTAATAGCCGATAAGAAAACTAATCACAATTGCCAGTCAAATCCAAAAGAGGTCAGTTAATAAAGCGCGGCAGTCTGTAGACGATTCAATACATTTTACGACCCTGCAGTAAAACGAAACGTTTTTCGAAATGATAAATAGTAAAATCTAACTTTTATACGACTGCTTAATTAGCTCATTTAGCATGGCGTGACATTTCGAGAGGCACAGGTGCTTATCTAAACTAAAAGTGCGTAGAAAGCAAATGGATGTCTGCAAGCAGCGCTATACAACCATCGACAAGCATTTATAATAACCGAAATGAAGTAGATTTAAAGTCGAGAGCCATGCGCCGCAACTAAAGAGCAACGCGCCACTCCAGTTTTTCCGCCAACACAGTGACCCACAGAGCGTGCGCCGCGTCGCCGCTTGGCGCAACTACAGCACCGTTAATGGAATGAATGTGAGTTTAGTGGCCAACAATTGAATGCCTGCGGTTGTAAACTTAATTTTCTTGATTACCGCAGTAAAAGAATTACAAAAGTGAAGAAAGTGAAGGAAACAAGCACGCATAACGAAATCAAAAAATAAACTGACCGACGGCAAGTTGGTCACCAAGCAATACGCTTGCTCATATTTTCATTACTTATGTACCAACTGCTTCAGTTTTCTTGTGCGCGGCTTGCCGGGGTCTGGCGCTGCGGTAATTATTAACCAGCCAAGGTGATAAGGGACAACAGGGCGAGTGCGTGTGCACGCCTCGGGCGCGCAGTTTGTTTCTCCTTTCAAGCTTTGTCGCAGTACCGCTATTGTGCGCTTACGGTCCCCCGACGTAGAGGACCAACTGAAGTTTTTCATGAATGCGGCGCAAAAAGGAAAGAGCAATTGGTGAAAAAATTCAAAAAGCGCACTAAATGAAAAGGAAACAAGCAATGAAAGGCTGTCGGTGCTGCAACTCCTCGCCAGCTTCTCATTGTGCCTGTCTGTACATGTGTGTGTGTTGGGTCCGTCCGTAGGCCAGTAGTGACCGACTCTGTCGCGACACTCCCAACAACAACTCACCTACCTGAGCTTGCACTTGTCGGGGACGAGCGCGAGCCGCACGTTGCGGATGTCAATGTCTTTCCATGCTCTTGAAGGCCTCCGCGTGCGATGTGTGAGCGCTCGTCAGATTGTTTACACCGTTTTGTTTCGTTGTTGTTGCTTTGCGGTGTTGTTATTTGGACCGACTGTGTGCGAATCACATATGTCAGTGGATTGTGTAAATACCTGTATGAACACACGTTCTTCATGCGACTGTGAACACGTGCTTTTGCGTAGTTATGACGGCGTATGTCAATACAAACTGTGTGAAAGGGTTCTGCCAGATCAAGTGTTCTGATTTAAAGACGGTATGTCACTGTCTGACGCCCCTTTCTTTCATAAAGCGTTATATACGGCAAGTGTAGCAATGCAGATTCAAGGTTTCCGTATTTTACTCTTTGTACTACGTTCAAGTGGATGAGGGTGCCATGTGTTGTATCACGCAAGGGGGGGTTCTCTGAACTCCATTCACTTGGAAATGGACTAGATAAGGTATTTAAAAAATTGCAAATGCTTATACCATCTGATCAAACTTGGCCTGGGCTGCCTTATCGGCAAACATTTTTACAAATCTACATTTTTATACAAAACTTTACCTTCTAAATGCGCATGTAATCGCATATGCGAATGTCCTCATTGAATGAGATATTAATTGTACATCTGGATAACTTCCGGATTAAATGCAATGACTGCATAAATGGTTCGCGCCGATGGTTTGCTATCATGACTCAAGAGCTGGCTGAGCAGAAAACAAAAGTCTTGCTCATAAGCTCCGGGAAAATTGAAGAAAAGATATAGCTCACCATAGGAGAATGTGAGAATATTTCACAGCCACAGTTGGTGTAATAGTGGACTCCAGGCTCAAATTTAAGGAGCACTTGAAAAGTACGACGTGTAAAGCAAATAAAATGTAAATTTAAATCTATAATAATTTATCTAAAATGATGAAAAAATAAAGGCTGTATGGATTCCAGCCGACGATTTCCACCACTAGCTCCACTATGGCTTTTTGCAATACATACGAAAAGTGCTTTCCGAACCATATCATGCTGAGACCGATTGTGATCCAGGGAATATACATTTTATCAGAGACGTCTACTGCAGTAAAAAGAGAGGAGAGAATCAAAATCATCCATATTTTCGGACGTGTACAGAGTATATAAAAGTACTGCCCAAAAGTCTGGACACGTACTCTATCATATCCCTCCACACTTGTGCGAGTCCTCTTTGAGAGATGTCAGCGAATCACTAGCTCCAATTATGACAAGATTGAGGCATTTACAACTGATTAGGCGTCAGTCAGTCCGTACAATATGTCTTCTTCTCTTCCATGGCATATTATTTTGTCTAGTGGTCCCGTGAGAGAAACATGAGATTGGAGTAGGTTAGGTTTAGCGGATCAAAGTCCTGCTTTGCGGCTTTCGAAGCTTCCACTTACTATAAAAAACCTTCTAAATAGGCTTTTGAGACAATACGAACATAATGACGCTTAATAATTTTTCCATAGCCTTGCTAAAAGCTTCGTGTGGATGGATTTGATAAATGATAGTTTGCAAAAAATGCATAATAGTAACCAAAATAATTTGAGTTAGCCCATAAGAAATTTTATCTGCTACCTTCTGCTATTTTCTGCTATTTTCGTGCCAATTGACACGAAATTTCAAGCAAACTCTTTAAAATTTTTTTCATCGCAAAAATCGCCAGATAAACGCTGCTGATATACGGAGAACAAACTTCACACGAAGACTGAAATTTAATGGAAAATAAATATTGAAGTTTATCTTTTTTTGTAGAAATATGGACCGATGATGCTACCGACTCACAAACCATATCAAACCGTTTGACAAAATGGCAGCTTTACATTTTTTCAGGTTGGTCTTTGTCCCAAATGCGGAAATTTTGCTTAATTGTATAAGTACCCATTGACCCAGAAATTTGCCTCTCCGCTGAACAAAATTTGGCTTGGAAACGTTGGAAGTGCCCATAGAACGAAGCGAAGTTCTTGCACAAGTTGCATATTATGCGCTTTAAATTTAAAATCTCGACGTAAAATGCGCCAAGTCGCTCCATACGTCTGTCTGAGTTGCTGCGAACGGTGTCGAAAGGATTTTCCACGGTCTTATCCAATAATAAAACCTGGGTTTCAAGATGGGTGTGGGTGTTGAGCGAAGTGCATTCACACACTTTCGTTACAGAACGTGGATTTTCGTAAAAAAGTTGAACGATTTGTAAAAGTTTTTTAGGCGTAAGTCTTTCGATGATGAAATGCAAACGAATACTGAGGAAAAATAACACGACAGCTTGACACTACTCATACATGATCTGTCAAAAAAAAGGCTATTAAACGAAGTACCTCTTCTTGGATCACCTGTTAGAACTCTTTTTATTTGCGGGCTATTTATATGGACCAGTCCCGGTGAGGTGATATAAATTTATTATGTTGAAGTTTGCTTGAAGGCAGAAGAAAGATCATTTTTCAGTTTTATTAATTTTTGCATGCTTTGACCTTAATAAAAACCTTTCAACTTCTTAAACCTAACACAACAAAATAAGAAAAAAGAAATATATTTTTTGTTATAGAAACTCAAGAGAAGAGTATATAAAGGAACAAAATGAAGTCTTAATTCAATTTATCTCAAAACTGTATGCGTAGATAAATATAAGTGTATATGTGTGTGTATTTGCATTTCTCTTCAATTCCAAAAATACATCTTTGAAGTTTCTATTGTTATACAATTACAAAAAATGCAGGCAGAAAAATTAAATAAAATCCATAAAGAATTGAAAGCAATTGTTTTCTTTGCTTCTTCGATGCACTCGAAAAGCAAAAATAATAAAGCAAAGCAAAATAAATAAATTGTAATAAAAATTTGGATATTTATTTTGCTCTATAAATGTTTCTACAAAAGTTATAGTAAATAAAAATGTAAGCAACAAAAGCGCACTTAAATCAAACTGAAATTTTATTTGCTAATACAATAACAACAATTTGCCTTAACTCACCACCAGCAAAGCGATGGAAAAAAGACAAATTTTGCCAAGAATTCTTAGCAAAAGTTAAGTACTTTTGAAATCGAAAAGTAAATACTGCACTTGTACCAGAGACACCAGAGGCAGCAAGCAACAAAAACAAATTCCAAAACAAACAAGCAAACAGACAAACAAAGTGACTAATAAACCCTCGGCACAAGAGTGACTAACTTAAGGAGCAAGTTCTCGTGTCTGGCGACTAACCTGTAGCTAATAAAATGTGACAGCTAATGAAATGTTACAGTTGTCAAAGCGTCAAACGAGTCAAGTTTAAGAAAACTCCGAGCATGCGGCGGCAATAAAGCAAAAATCCAATACAAAACTCACACAAGCTGAAAAAAGCTGGGACGAAGTGAGGAAGTCGGCCGAAGAAAAGTGTGTTTGTGCGTATGTGTATGCCTGGGCACAAAAGGTTCAAATGAGCAAAAGAAATGTTTACACATCAGCGTGTTTGCTTGTGTTTGTATGTGTGTGTGTGTGTGGCTTACAAAAATGTATATTAGAAAAATAAACTGACAGTTTTATCTCTTGACACGCACATTCTCCAGCAGAAATGTGGCAGATTTTTTATTTCCCGCCCACAGAGGCCCTGCAGTGTATGTGTGTGCGCAGCCATTCCATATATGCATATGTATGTATATGCGCTTGTCTATATTTGATGCTTATCAAAGTGTGAATGTGTAAATGTGTGAAAAATTGCTGGCATTTATTTTATTCATTCTTTGTTGTTGGCGTTTTTTTGTGTGAATGACTGTGAAAAATCTTGTGTTTGTTGGGAAGGCATGCGGTTCTCTTTTTGTTGACTTTAAAGTAGGCGTTTATTAGTCGAATGCCAACACTTAGGAAAATGTGCAGAGAAGATTTATTTTATTGTAAAGTCATCATCATAAGCTAGAGAGTGATGAAGGTATTATTTTTGTAACTGAAAGGACATTTTTTTAGAAGTCATCAACAAGGAAGTAAAATGCAAACAGTAGAGGTATTAGGCGACAATTTTTTAGTAACGAAATTTATAGCAATTTTTAAAATTGAATAAAATAGAGTTTAAAATTAGAAAATCGCAGCTTTATATTATTTTGATATGAGGTGACATAAAGATAAATATCAATAAGATTAAGTCTTGTTTTGACAATATACAGGCGCAATCTGCGCTGATTTGGACTATTGTGCGGCCAAGTGCTTTGTGAAAGCACCCAATATGTTAACACTAACGGAATTATAGAAAATTAAAGGAAGCCCAAAAAGCCTTCGATGACCGTTAATTGGTGGAAACGTTACTGTATGAGTTTCCATGTCAAATGCAAGAAAAGCTTGCTTCAGCATTGAGAGTTACATGCCAGGCCATTTAAAAGCGACTATATCCGTTGGGAATGATTCAGAAACAAGAAACTTGTGTTCCTTATGACCTCAATACCAGAAGAGGCACGAAAAAGTGATTCTACTACTTCGTGGGCTGATCCCAGGCAGTAGTGCCGACTTCTTGGAACCGAAGGTCTCTACATCAACTACTTTCAATTCAGGTACGCTAAAGTCATATTAAGGAGGGCTTTATGCGTTCTCCATTGACTGTAAAATTATGGCAATTGCTTTTGGATTACTCCAAATGTAACCATTTTGTTTAATAACACATTCCACCAAAGTTGAGCTTCATCGCTAAATAAAATTTTCTTGTTAAAATCAAGATCGGTGTTATCTTGTTTTTTGCGCATTCACAAAACATGCGATGTGCTGGATGGTTCGGTTTCTATATTTCCCGAGCTGTATTTTGAAAATTTGCAAACACAGATTGTTCCGCAAAATCTTCTGTAAAGTGGATGGGCATATCTCCATTTGTTTCGCGCGATCGTGGATGGACTCATTAGGTTCTTCTTCGATAGTCTGCAATATGGAGTCTTGGGTGAGTACTGTATGACGTGCGCATAATACCGGGTCTGCTGGGTGCTTATATCGACAGCAGAGTAATTAGTCCGAGTATAAATCAAGCAAAAGCTGTCAAAAAGTTCGATTCCGAAAATATAGCCTTATTTTATTATAGTTTGAGACCGGTTGGCAAGATTTCTCGAGAACTTCTCAACCGATATCATGAAATTTTACAGTTCCTAAAGATTTGAAAGAAGGGATCTTTTTCCATTACAACTATTTCAATAAAATAACAATAAAAAATTCTAATAAAATATTCAATTTTTTATATGAGAAAAAAGTGTTGGAAAAGCGATGCTTTGTATCCGAAGAAACGCATGTAACTGCTTAAAGCAGTTCAAATCAGCAATGAATTATTAAAAGAAAATTCAATCCAAAACCTTAGCCTAAATCTCATTGCAAGGAAAATAATCGAAAATGCACTAACCTTTCACCTTCGCTTCACCAAATATTTGTTTGGAATCTAGATTTCAGTATTTCAAAAACTAAAAAAGAAATAAAAGGTTTTACGTTGGGAAACAAATTTTATTAAGAAAATATTAACGAAAGTAAATAAAGTTGATAGAAAATATTTCTTTATGTGTGAGTTTACATAACATAATATATCTAATATATTTAAATAAATAAGATAAAATTTCACAAAAGTTTTTTTAAAGCATAAATAATAGCAATAAATATGCTGAAATAGATCCGACGATTTTTTTTTTATAAATTATTGCAAATTCTTTGTTAAATAATTGCCACTTCCGCGCCAGCGCCTGTTCACACTTTGCAGCAAAATTCAAAGTTTTTGTTATTGCACTTCTTTTGTTTATTTTTTGTTGCGAAAATTCATCGATATTATGGCGACATGCTTGCGCAAAAGTAATTAGCAAATTTTTCCACTTTGTTGCCATGTTTTTTGCGAACACTTGCCGCCGCAGCGAAACTTTCTTCATTTCAAATTTATACCGAGAGCACACTTAAACACAGAAAAACTTCACACGCTGGCAGCTGGCCGCTGACCATTGGCCGCTGCTCGTTGACCGTGCGGCAACCGCAAAGTTCACACAGCGCAAAGTTTTTTGCTGGTGTCACAGCACAAGCGGCAATTTTAATATAATTTATTTCCAAAAAAATACACATATAGACACACATACATATGTGCATATGTAAGTGTATATGTAGCTGCATAAATATGCATGTGTGTGTCGCATAAATTACACGATCTGCCATTATTAAATATTTACTCTAACATATTAATAGAATAATTAAAACGTTGTTGGCGAAATTGTTGCATTATTTATTCAGTTCTTTTATCGAATGATGCGGTTGCATGTCATTGTTCATGCGGCCGACATGTGTTGCGGCCATTCGGTTGACAGCTAAAGTTTGCTTGCTGTCAGCTTGAAATGCGTTTTATCATGTACATACATATATGTACATGAATATGTTGGCAATTGTCTTTGCAAAATGTGGCACAAACAGGGAATATTCAACGAGCCTACAACATGTGTATATACAAATGTATATACATATGTAAATTTGTAGGTTTATGTGAATTTCTATTAAGTTGTAATAAAATATAAGTTTGACTCATTTTCCTCAAGTATTTACTTTATTTTATGTTTACAGTTTTTACTACATGGAAGGCTGTAGCAAATTTAGTGATTTTTTTTGTTGTGTGTAATGTAAATTAAGTTTGTAAATTGTTAAAGAAAAAAATTAATAATTTTAGGAGCTCACAGTTTAAAGAGCACTTAAGACAGTATCGGCAAAGACAGAGAAGAGGAAAACCAGAGAGCACCAAAATGTGGCAGAAGCGGTGTCATTTCTCATCCAAAGAGCGCTGGAACCACAGATTTATACCGGACATCCACTCGCAGGTTGATAGATGATATGGTGACCTGGATTTCCCTCTGACTAAAATACTTAGTGGACATGGGAGCCTTAGAAACTACCTTTACAAATTCCACAATGACATTAGTCCCTAGTGAAACACCCATGAGTCAGTCGACTATTAAATGGAAAGCTGTTGGTGAAGCGTCCGCATTCATAATGACAAAACTGAGACTTTTGAAACAGAATAGCCGTCCATCAGTCAGCATAATAGAGGAGACTTAAATGTCCTTTTCCTACCACGGGGAGTAGGTTAGGTCTAGTGAATTAAAGCCGTTCATATGAAAGGTGTTCATATCAAAATATATAATTTAATTCAAAATAAATGAATAACTAACACATGAGTTTCAAACTAAAAAGCATTGAGAGAGTTTTAAGCAAACGAAGCAAATTTTTGGGAATAATTGCAATATTTTTGAAAAAAATTGTTTAAATAAATTTTAATTTTATAATATTGGTATCGAATGACACTACAAAATGGATAAGAAGATGAAAAATGGAAGAATATCAGATTTAAAGTTTAGTTTAAAAAAACATCATAATGAAAAAAATTTGGAGGTTGCCACCTTTATTATCGAATAGCACTACAAAATGGAAACGAATATGAAGCTCCTTAGAATATAAGATTTAAATTTTACTTTAAAAAACCATCAACATAAAAATGTTTTGGGGTTGCCACCTTTTAATATATTTTATTATTTTAATTAACTTAAAAAGATGAACGAATTTTTGTACAATAAAAATAAAAAGCATTGAGAAAATTTGGCTCAAAATATATTTGTGAAACATGGCCATATTTTTGAAAATTATTGTTTAAATAAGTTTAATTTTATAATGTTGGTGTCAAATTACACTACAAAATTTTATAATTAAAAAACCTTCACAATAAAAAAATAAAGTTTGAGGTTGCCACCTTTAAAAAAGTTAATTTTGAATGTATCGAAAAAGAAACGAAGTATTGCGCAATATTAAACTAAAAGGCACTGATCAAGTTAAGAGTAGAGTGGAAGAGTAGTATTTTTTTAGAAGGGTTGCCATATTTTTGAAAAATATAATACAAATATATTGAGAAAATTGATTAAATATTATGCCAATGGTACTAAAAGAAGTGTAGTTGAGAAGTTCCTGATGTCCATATGAGATATTTGCAATTGTAAGTGCGGAATGAGGCTAATGTTTACTGTCGAAACTGTTTGCATTGGACATGGAAGGATATCATTTTCATTACATATGTAGAAAATTTGCGAAACTTGTTAGGAAAAGCTTTGACTTCGAAGTTTAAGATTTTTAAGATTTTATGAATTTTAAGTCATACTATATACACATCGGGAAATACGTTTCCATATATTTCAGGAAATTATAGTGAGAAATGGGGTAAGCGGTTCCACTAGGATCTGAACGTAACGGAAGTGAGGTACAAGAGGGTACTGTCAACTGAAAAACTCTAAATAAAAAGCTCATAAAAGTCATTTAATCGAGCTACAGGATATGTATTCGACGTTTATTTCTCTGTTTACTGCGATATGTACTTATTTTTCAAAACAAAATTGATAATGTAAATATATCTGTTACTTTGTTACATTTTTTCTGATTTTTTTAATGTAAAGAAATAATGATTAAAAATAAACAAGAGCAAATCGTTTAAAATTATTGATAGTGTCATGAATTGTAAGCAAAAATATTGTATATTCAAAGTCGATCTTAACATATATCTAGGGCAACAAAACTACTGTATAACTGTGTAAAGAATGCCTGTATTATAATCAAATCTGCGAATTTTTTAATTGAAAATGTGAATTAAATAGTTATAATTTTTGATTCAAAATGTTGAAATCACTGCTCTAAAGTATTGAATTTTTTGGCTAATTAAAATTATTAAAAAAAAATGTGTAATATTTAAATAAATTTTTGTTATTAATTTTTTTTTAACTTTCTGTCCAATATTTGATACTAAAAATTAAAAAAAAAAATGTATTAAAATTTTGTGGTAAACAAAATGGGAAAAAAATGTAAATATTAATAAAATTAAATTTTAATGCATTATTTGCAACCCTGATTATAATGTAAGCACTATAACAACATAATATATGTAAATATATCATTATTATATCAAATATATATATGTGTATACCTAATACCAAATATATAATACTTACCTACTGCTTTTGCAGCTGTTTGCGAGGATCACTCATACGCCCTGTCGCACTTATTTATTATTATTATACAACTTTAACACCAAGATTAGTACTATTACGCTATTCGCTACATAGAGATTTTTGTGCGAAGTACTTATTTGCATATGTCAATCAAAAAAATATTGTTTTGAAATTTCGTATCTATCAAATCTAAACAAAACAAAAATCTAACCTCCGAATTCATGTGAAATTATAAAGTAAAGAGGAGAAAATGGTAAATATATAAAGTAAAAAAAAAAATTAATTTCAATATTCATAAACAAATATTTGGACGTAATTCAGAAAAAAACAGCATTTATTTTTTATTTATCTTTTGTTTTTCAAACTTCGGTTTTGTTCACACTTCAACACTACTTTTTAAGTTCGATAACTGATAGCAGTTATTTTTTATGTTGCCAAAACCGCAATAGCATTGCCTTTTTTCGAAAGTAGCGCAAAAATATTTGCCTAACAGTGATAAATATATTATTTTATTTTTAAATAAATTCATAAACTGATAAATACGCACAACAAAAACTTAGTTGCGACCACTTCAAACGAGCTGACGTTTACGAACTGCAAAGCAAGTTAAGCTCGAAGGCAGAGAATCGATAATAATCTCGTTAATTTGTCTGTCGGGATTTTTTAACATTTCATTTTACACTATTTTGCGGTAATTAATAATTAACACGCGAGCTGCTTAGTGAGTTGTTGTTGCCACTGACCGCTGTCAACACGCTTGCGGTTGAATTGGCAAATGCGAGAATGTCATAAAGTATTTAAAATTTAATCATTGTTGTAAAATGCGGACAGTTACCCTTTTTCTACGAAGGGCCACTGTGCTGGACCTGCAAGTGGGTAATTGCGAGGCTTTGCTATTTGGAAAAACTTGCGCTTCGCAGGCAAAATCGTCTAGCAAACGTGACGGAAAATGAAGTGCGTAGAGAAATCATAATTTCCACCAACAAACCATTGTGATGGGCCTGGATGTTTGAAATGAACACAATGAATGGGTGGAAAGTGAAAGCACATAAGTGGAAAGTTAAGCGAAAGCAAAAGCCAGCAGTGAGTTAAAAAAAGCTTAACCTTTCTTCTATAATTTTACAATTTTCAGTTTTTTCTTGCATTAAACACACACAGTTTTAAAAGCACACACACGCAAAAGTCTATGGTAGCGGTAAGGTTATTTGATTTTAATCAAAATAATGCCTTGCGGTCATAATTACGTTAGCGCAAAAGTATCCACATAAATGTTCACTTTTTTCGAATTATTTTTTTGTTTTTGTAATATCTTCAAATGGCGCTAAAAAGGCAGGTTTACGCTTTGAAGTCCCAGCAGCGTATTTGTTTAACTTTATGAATGAAAAAGTTATAAACGGAAATGCCTGCTGGCCAATTCACGCATGAATGATGTTGAGTGGAAGTGAAGGCGTGAGTTTTTAGCAAGTGAAATTCCCACAATAACGTTCATAGTTTGACTGTGTAAGTCTATTTGATATAATTTTCATTGAAAGCATATATGAGTGTTATTAGTTATAACTTTGTATAAATTTAAGCAAATTTAATACAATTCATCCGCTTTCAAAAGTGTTCACAAACGAACGAAACTTAGTTCAATATTGAAAATTAAACAATGGGTTGACAAGTTGCACAAAAATTCGTCTTATTTCCAAGAATAATTTTATGTTTGAGAGATAGCAATTAAATTTTAATTAATGCGTATGAAATGTCTCATGACGTAGCTGATCTCCAGTGGAACCTCGAAAAAAAGATGTCAAGTGGAGAGCAAGATGTTTCTGCTTTCATAAAATGATGTGGTAAAAATCGAAAATATTATCGGAAATCTCTTACCTTCGAGTATTCTATGACACATATAGTCCACACTTCAACACATTTAAAGTTTTGGAAGCCGATCACATGCAGTTCTTTTAAATATGCTCATATCTCCGAAACTATTTGCCGGATCAATTTTATAATTTCGGAAAATATTTTTAAATATGTTTGCATTTTATATATGTATTGGTAGTCGAAAAATTCTTCGTATTTCTAATAAAACTTCAAACTATTTTTTTTATATTCATACTAATGAATAAATAAACAAATATGTACCAATTGACGACCACTTTTTGCCATTCTTTCGCTAGAGACATTATTCCATCAGTGTAAAGCTTTCATCAGCGCCAATCGAAATTTCTAAATTTCCGGAATGGAAGCGAGCGAACCATTGTTGTGCTACACGAACTGATATAGCATCGTCTCCGTAAACTTCACAAATTTTATTTGTGACTTGCGTGGCATTCTTCTTTTTTTTATACAAAAATTTTAAAATATAGCGAATTTCTTCATTATTTTCACTCATTTTTGAAGAGCTGTAACTTTTTGTCAACTTCCCAGAATTGAACTTTTTTCGGTTAAATGAAGCTTAAAATCTCACCTTTCAACACTACATAACATGATACAATGAGATTGGTAGCATTGGTGATGTACGACTTCAACGGCATCTATTGACAAAATACGAAAAGACTTTTTTGACTACCAATATTTGTATTCTATTTATATATATTCAGTACTAAATTGTTTTTTAAATGAATGAGTGAATAAGTTCCCGTTGTTGTCAATAGAGGGCTCCAGCTGTTAATGGTGATTGGTTTTGATATGTCCAAAACGTGAAAAACTTAACCTCAACAAAAAGAAGCTGCGTTTTCACCGTAGTGACTTTGTTTATGTGTCACATAATTCTGGTTGTTCGAAATATCAGATTTTTTTCGAAAAATCATTTGCGGGAAGTGGAAGTGTTCCTTCATTCAAAGAATAATTTTCTGAAGTACATCCAGAACCCTAAGTGAAACAACGTTTAGTGATTGGTTTCGTCGCTTCACATACGATGATTTCGATATTAACGACCATTATCGTGAAGGAAGACTACAAACCTTTGAAGACGGTGAATTGGAGACGTTGCTGGATGAGGAGTTGTCTCAAATGCAAAGAAGAAAAGTTGTGACTAGCGATGGGCAATGCTTCATATAATTCATTTGTTACCATTTCCCTTTACAATAAAATAGCATTTTCATTAAAAAAATAGAGAAAGCGCAGTTATGCAACTAATATATATAGAGAATTCCAATTAATTTTATATTGAAACACATACAAAAAAACATACTTTATGTAGACTAGTGCCGAAGTTATTATACCCTTAACAGGTGTATACCATAAAAGGATCTTATATTCATTTTGATCAGCTATATGCCCGATCAGCTATATGACCCGCACTGTTGCTAAAAAATTTACTTTGAGACGAAGGCTTAAGTAGCCAGTAGTAGTTTGTCTGTAAATTTATTTACTGGTCATATTCAAATAAAATAAAATAAAATAAAAGTAATAAATAAAAGCAGCTTTTTGAAAAGAAAAGAATTTGTGAAAAATTTCAAGCTGATTTCTCAAAAATGAGACAGATAGACAGACGTAAAGAGACGGTCAAGGCTAAATCAGCTCAGCTCGCATATAATTTATGTACTATACTATATATGTATATAAATACGTCTTCGACGATTTCATCCGGGTGTTAAGAACTACGTAGCAAACTACTACCCTAATCATGGCATAAACATTACATTTACATATAACTAAACCCACTTTTTAATATGGATGCCAAAGTTCTTAAAGAGAAAGTCTAAGTAGGAGCCACCAAAAATACTTAAAGTCAGTTCAGCCATTCAAATTTCACTGTCAAACAAAACGAGTTCTTAAGGCGAAAAGTAGTTTAACAGCAAAGCCATCATTAATCTAATGACTCTTAATAATCTCTGCAGCTTGCTCGCTAAATTTACGCAGTTTGAACTTTAATCTGTCTCTGTCTTGGTGGCTAAAATGACTCAATTTCAACTTAAATTTGTTGCATGCTCGTCTTACTTTGTTTTGCCACTTAATTTCTTTGGCTAACATTTTAACCAACTTAAGTTAATTATATTGATTTTTCCACTATGCTCAAGTTGAGACAACACTTTTTCTCCTAAAGTGAAAGGTTTGTTGAGCTTATTAAACTATCGTTAACCCCAGCAGCGTTGCGCTTCTTCGCCAACTAATTCAATTATCAAGTGATAAACTGTTGTGCCACTTGCCGCACACTCGTGCAACTTTTCACTGCAAAAACAACAAAAACAAACAATGACAATATAAAAAACTTTAGCAACAAGGACCATGCCCGCCTATGCTGATGCCTCAAGTATGTACGAGTATGCACCTATTTGTAAGTATATGCGGTGCTCGCTAGGAACTCACCGAAAGGCGCTAAGTAAGGCGCAAGTTGACAGGCAGCGCGTGCGAGCCGAGGCAAGTGTCAGCTTATCCATCAAAAGTTAATTATATTATATTAGCAAAATAATGCGGAAGCGGCAAAGTGTGCAGGATAAGTAAGTAAAGAGATATTCGGTTTATCTTTGGTCAAACTAAAATAAGAAATTCTTATTTTAAATCGGTTAGCAGGACAAAAAATGTATACATTCGGCCTTCATCGTATAAAAGAATAGCAGGGTGTGGTTTGAAGTTGTTTTGAGCTTGCCAAAGGGTTGGTTTTCTATGGTTATGATTTTCGTGTATAATAGTAATAGGCGCAAAAGCGGTAGTTTGCCTAAGAGGCTATGCCCATGTCGGACAAGTGCTTTCTGAGTCTACAGGGCCCTCTATAAAGCGCAACAATTAGACGGAATATGTCTCGGGGTTGATCATATCTCTAAACCTTGCCAGGTTAAAATCTCCTAGTAGTAGCTTGACGTGGCCAGTGCCGTTTTCTACTCACTAACTCTCGGAGCATCGAGACTACCTGTAATGCATGGTTCTGACCCTATCATCCTGGAAGATGCTGCAGAGCTGGCTAGTTCGTCGGCCGGCTCATGGTCGGAAACCTATTTATTCCCCAGAACCCAGATCAGGTTTAAACGGTTGCAAACTGATAAACTGTTGAGAGTTCCTATACACTCCTCCACTAATAGCGATTAGACCTCACAAGCTGAGATCGCTTTTGGTGCAGCTTGACTATGCTGTGTACAGCGCTACACCGGTTCGATAGTTGTGATGGAGATTGATTTTTGCATTTTGACTTATAGCAAATACTTCTTCATGAAATATGCTCTGAAAATATCTCATTGGTATATATAGTTTGGTATGTGGTCCCGCAATGCCTGCTCCAATTCCTGCTGGTGTTTGTGCTGCCCCTCAGTAGCAGGTCGAGCGAGGAATCACTCCACACCGAGAACTGTCAAAAGGCCTGTAAATTTTGAATAAATACATAAGCAGCTCTAAAGCCTATGACCGGTATTCCGGTTAGGTTAGACTGGCTGCCTGTCCCGCCATATATGAAACTACACATCCTTTGTAATGCCAGGCAGGTATTCATTATTAATATGAGCTGAAGTTTGCATCGTGCAGGACGTCAACGCTACTAGCCATCATCTATCTCTTTGAACTGCGAAGCTCCTAGGCCGGACATAACCAGAGTGTGTTACAGCGTCTCCCTTATGCCTTATACCTCAGTTTTTACATCTGTCATTGTTTATAAAGCCCATATGAGTCGCATGTGATACAGTAATTGCTCAAACTGGATCACAAATCACGAGAACAACAATCACTTCTTTATCACTACGGAAGGGCGGCACGTCGGCTACCAATATAAGCATAAGTTGCGACCTGTGACAAGGTCAACATTGGTTTTGCAGTCTTTTCGAGACCGTGTTTGTGGAAGGCTTGCGTCTTCTGCTCCTGCGCACATAATCTTGGCGTTCTTGCTTATCCTTAAGGCATTCCATCTCATTCTGATCCATCTGTCAACTCTTTCGTAAATTTCATTGTGTACCGTTTTTAACGATTTGCCTATTTCTCGAAATGCTTCGGTATTCAACTGGATGACAGCTTTGGCAATCTCAATAGCAATTTTGTGTCCCGGAACGTACTTGGGGCTTGGAAACCAGTAAATACATAACGTTCTTTTGAATAGAGCTACAAAAGTAGACCGAAAGGGGCACAACACAACGCAATATTTTTCCCGCTTTTTTGATATTTCTCTTCTGTAAGGTTTGCAATTTCATAATAGAAAGATATACAATTCAACAAAAAGAAAGATATACAATTCAGTAAAAATTATTAAAATTTACTACCGGAGTTAGTTGCTTCAACTTTAAGAGCACCAAGTCCAATTTATGGCCGCCATAATCGTTCTGTCAGATCAGCAAATGAGCGTTTAGTGGACAAATTTGAATCCACAGGTACAGAACAAACGGTTCTAGTCCCAAATTGAAACAAAGAAGTGCACTTAGTGTCGAGAATATTTTGCTAGCGCATCAATGGTGGAAGACCCAAATCAGCCTCTTTCACGTCGTTCTCAAGCGCTGGGCATCTCCGTGACATCAATGTGGTGAATTTTGCAAAAAGATCTAGGCTTACTTCCTTACAGGATCAAATTGAAGGGAAGAACTCAAGCCGCTTGACCACCAGAATCGTCATAAGTTTGTGAATTGGGCTGAGCAACAACTTGAAAGTGACATGAAAGAGGATTTTCATCGAAAAATCATCTTGAGTGATGCGACTCATTTATGTTTGAATGGCTTCGTCAATAAGTAATATATGTGTTATTGCGTAGTTTCTATCACTATCATTCTTGCATCCAAACTATTGGTGTAAATTATTATTTTTCCTAATAGTCCAAAATCCGGATGAGAATTATTAAGCGTTCTGGCGTGGTGAACGAAATTCTTAAGTGAAAAACTGAAAATGAAATTATTTCGTAATTATAATTTATTTATTTATTATTTTCGTGATTAAAAGTTAATTAATTAATACTTGTGAAATTACAGGTCAGTAAAAAACTTTTAAAAATTTTACTAAATTTTATGCCTTGTATGCCTTGAAATATTTGCCCACTTTTCTTTTATAAAAATTTTTTCGTCCAACAAATACCCAATAATCAAAGGATAACAGAATAAGGATACAAGAGATATACTGATAATTAAAAAATGTTTATACTTAACTCGCAGAAACCATTAAAGCCGCTTAAATTCCCATTTCGTTCATTTTGTTTTTCTGCTTATTAATTTCACAACCGCAAATGAGCCGTGCATAAATGTTGTAGATCGCATTTGCTTGTAATTAAGACGACTCAAAGGCGCGCGCAAGCCGACACACACTCAGCTACACATGAATTTGTACAAGTATGTATGAGAGAAAGTAGCAGACTGTGTCGCCTGCGGCCTTGTGCGGCTTATGCGTAATAAGCGTGTGTGGCGATTAATAAAAATAACTTGCAATTACACTTAACCAAAGAAAATAATCACAGTGTTTTCATTTACTTTCGAAACACAACTGAAGCGCGCATAAATTATACAAAGAGGCTGCTTGACGCGGATCTCCGGGTTCAACACGTGCATACTGGACCGCACTGCGCCACTTGTATGTGTGGATACTGTCGCCTAGTGTAGTCAAAACGTTCGGCAGCGAACCTACAACCGGCGCGCGGCAAGTGCGCGCTCCTTGTGCCAGCGCACGCGGCTTAAGCGGCCGTGTTTAACCGTAAAGCAGCTTAAAGTCGGCAAAGTGCATAAATACGTCGGCGAGGGCACCTATCAAGCATATCAAGTAACCAGCAGTGTGTGGCAGCAATGTCATTCTCATTAACGGACGAATGCAGTGCGGCAGCGGAAGCGGCGTGGCGGATGTTGCTGCCGGCAGCAGTTGCAATTAATACGTTTAATGTCAGCGCGCCGGCCAGCGGCGCTTACGTGCTGCCTCGCGCAACACCGGTTGTTCTTGCTGTTGTTGGTTGTACGTGTGCGTCATATGTAGGTGCGTGTGTGCATGTGCGACCTGCCACAGACATTTCCGCCATTTAAATGTCAATTTTTCATTTCGTTTTCACATGTGGGCGCACGGCTGATGGCCTCCTCGTGTCGCCCGGGCGTGTGTGTGAACTGACCGCATGCGGTTGCGGTTGTGTGGCGGCGCCTGTGTGACATTTCACACACACACACTTTCGCCTTCGCAGCACATCCAGCTGGCTGACGTGTCATTTGTTCGCCCATACTTTTGCTCTTTTTCTTATTTATCTTATTTTGCTGTGTTTTTTGCATTCTGTTGCTTTCGCTTTGCTTCTGTTTCGTCGCACGTATTTACAGTTATTTTGATTTGCTGCAAACATCGACTGTTAATACGCGTACATATTTTGTTTGCTGTTGTTGTTGTTGTTGCTTTTGTTGGTTGAGTTGTGGCTCGGTGTGAATTTGAGGATTTCCAATGTCCTTTTTTTTTGCACTTTAATTTGTTGTTGCTGCGCTGTCAACCGGTTGTTTTAATTTGTTGTTTTTATTGTTGTTGCTGTAAACCCGCGAATTGTTTGCATATTAAGCGGCGTTAAACTCCAATTTAAATAAAAATGAAGGCAGTCAGTGGCATCCGCGGCAAGGCCACACACACACACATACACTTATACACTTGGAAAGCAAAGTGAAAATATCGCGAATAAATATGAAATGTGGCAGCATCAGCATATGCTGAAATATTCAAATACTACACATTGTTGTTGCTCACATTTTATTTTATTTGACGTTTGTTTTGTATTTTTTGGTGGCAGGCACACACTTTCATATTTATGTATTTGCCGGAGTTATGCAAGCAAGTTGCTAATATTTTGAAACCTTTTATGGGTTCATGCATGCATACAATATTTACCGTTACACTGAGATTCTTCAATTTTCACATAAATTACTACAAAAATTATGTTTGTATTAATAACGGTTTCAATATGTGCACTGTTAATATTTTTTTCTGAGATTGGCAACGCGAATGCTAGATGGAGTTGTTTGAATGCTATTTAAGCCATCAAGGGTATAAAATTTCATTATACAACTCCTAAAACAACAAAAAATGAAAAAACATATTACACATTTGCATACTTGAAATATTATACCCATTTTCCTGAGTTACAATTAAGCTTTGCCCCTCCACAGCTTAAAATTGTTTGCGTCGAGTCATTGTAATTTTCGAACTCGAGCCCTTTGTCGTAGTAAATGTGATGCATGTTGAGTCTTAAGTCGAAGGGTTGATCCTTGCGACGCAGGATCTCACTTGCATATGCAGCCAGTGGGCTTGGTGAATTTCCCTACGCTGGAATCTAGTACTACAGATAACCATATATCGGGCTCCGGCGAAGTCGATCAGATTCAACACATTTGGGGATGTTTCCTTATGGAGGCCGAATTTACCGTCCGTTGTGCCAAAGATACTTTCTTTGCCCACCCTGGTGTTAAAGTCGCCAAGCACGATTTTGGCACCGCTCATAGAAGGCATCTTTGGTCACATCGTCCTTTTCTTCCTTCAGGGCGTGGGCACAAATCATTGATGTGAATTGTGGCTAGACGCTCATCCACCGGGGTGAATAACGGTACTCGGCGATGGAATCTCTCTCCCACCATGAATCCCATACCGAATTTGCGGTCCTTCATATGGCCACTGTAGTAAATGCATCCTCGCATTTCTTGGACGGCGGTGAGGTCATCAACCACCTGGGCAGCGGCATCTTCTCAAGCAAGGAACCGAACATTCCAGGTGCATGCCCTTAAATTTTTACCTTTAATGCGTTTGCCATGGCCGTCATCAAAAGGGTGGTTTCTCTTCCGAGGCTCTTGTTTTTTTTTATTGGCGGAGTTTTTTTTTACGTGGCGCGTCCCAAACCCAGCGTACAACCGTTAGGAGGAATCGTTCGCCTTCTCATTTTAGCTCGCTATCAAAAGATGTTTTTTGGCTACCCAGAGGGTACTTGCTCTAAGACTGGAATAAGCCAGCTTGAGGCATATGTAAAAGAATCGATTCTGACCACTCACAAGTGAATGGCAATCAGAGAACTTTCCTTACTTGAGTGAACTTCTATTATGACTCCATCTTTCAAACATCTTTGGATACTTGAATCGGCCAAGTTGTGTGACCTCACAGAATGTGAGCCAATTAGAAAGTTACTAGTCAGAACGATGACCATTGCGGCGAGATGAATCTTGCTCAGAGCAAGTAGTTTGGAGGATCGCTTGCATTCCACCCGAGAGGGTTTCCATCCCTAGAGTGCAGGGATCAGTGGAGTGCCGACTCGTTGTCAATCGTTGCCAAAGTAGCTTAATGCTGCTGATAAAGAGAACTTTTTTGATCCTATCCTTGACAATTGTTGAATGCACTGTCAGCAGACTTAATGCTAGTATTACAGTTGTGCTATCGGAAAAGGGAAGGAAAAAAATTTCGGACTTTACAGATTAATTAGATATATGTATAATTTATAGGGGCTCCTACGTTTCCCTCTGAGTGTTGAAGGAGGTCGTCCCATGTGATCTCATGTGGGATTTTTAGGAATTATATTCGACGGCCAGTAAAGAGATAGAGCTTTAAGGAGATCGATTTTTCCAGCCTATCATATTAGATGACTTCTTTATTACACCCGGTTTAGGAGTATAAGAACGATTAATCTCCATTTTTAGTATCGGTAAGATTAAGAAGTCAGGGTTAGGTTCAGATTCAGTGGTAGTATGTTTTGAAGCAGCAGTTTCGGGTGGAGGACCGATAGATATCACGAGATTAATTGTTGAATGTCTGACCTACTTTAAGAAGACATTGAAATTTTTAAATATTATATGGATATGCCCGTTGAAATTCTGTCTGTTCTTGTCTTCTTCAACAGTGAGTTCAAGAGAGTTTCCTGTAATCCTGTAATCTCAGTAATGCCAGTCATGCATCCAGACAACGCACAAGACGTTCTGATGAAAATATCGAAGCTGTACGAGCCAGCATTGAGGAGACTCCATCGACATCGAGTTATCGCCGCTCTCAGGAATTAGACATCTCTCGCACCACTCTCCGACGCATAATTCATAAAGATTTGAAGATGTTTCCATATAAAATTCAAATGGCACAAAAACTAAACCCAGCTGATTATCCGCGACGCCTTAATTTTGGCAAACAAACAAATGGGTCAACTTTAAATGGCCGACCCTGTAGTTATCATTTTTATCTAACTCCAGAGTTTATTTAGTACCACAAATTCAGCCTTACGTAACCTAACCTGACCTAACTTTAAATCAACAAAATATTTCAGCTCGCGAGCACTTCAAACGTTTAAATTTTCACATTTTTTCCACAGCGAGTCAAAGAGCTTATTTGTATGTGCCAGCTGACATTGCCTTTGCTGACTTATTCACATGTATACAATTTTCTTGTTGTTGTTATTTTATAGTAACGGTTTTCAGAAAATCAGAAATTATTTATTTCGATTGGCGAATAGAAGTTTCACGCTACACGAGCAGCTGCACAAGCAGACATGCATATAAAAGCCAGGATTTGCATGTGTGTACATACACATATGAGTGTTTGGGTATTAAAAATAAATAAGTGAACAAGTGAAACACGTCAGGCATATCGGTGGCAGCGGCGGCGAAAATTGGGGCAATGAGTGGACCAACGACCGTTCGGCTTCCAGTTCGAGGTCACTTCGATTGCTGGTGTACTCGGTGTATGTTCAACATTTTTCGTTTATGGTGGATTGCTTTATTTTTGTTTTTGTTGCTGCTTTGTTGTTTTGCTGATGCGCTGCAAATCTGCGTTGACATAATTCGCCATTATTTCGCTCGCCATTGGCAAATATTAGCGATATGCCTGCAAATACATTGGTTACTGTTATTTGTTCCGTTACGAAACAATCCATTTACACATCCATGCATACCAATGTATGTTAATGGCCTTGCGCGGTCACAGCTTTCACATGAGTAGTTTGCTCATATTTCAACATTTGCTCGGCAATGAGCAAACAAATTTGGCATTTAAGCGCCTTTCCTCATTTGCGCTGCCAGATGTTTTTAAATTATAAGATGTTGCCTGACTTTCATTTGTTTTGTGGCCTTGTGTTGTCACTTGGTGTTGTATGAGATGATTACGTAAATTAGGGCGTATAACTTAGATTGTTCTGCATATTCATTAATATTTAATAAATAATTTAAAGAGGGTCATAGTATAATATAACTGCCTACCAGTTATTTTAATGTAATAAAAGTCAAAAAGAGCTAATAATTTAAATAAATTTGTAAGGAAGGCAAAGCTCAGGCGTAACGGAACATTTTATACTCTCGCTATTTGCAAGCTTCAAATCTTGGGGGATACTTTTAGGTTTTCAAATGATTTTTTATTAAAAACTATTGCGAAGGAATTCAAGATTCATTGTTCCAAGAAGTAGTAAAGAGTGCCAATCGTAGGATATAAGCCTTAGACTCACTTGGTTTCTATTTCTTTTGTATGTAAATATATATATTAAGATAAAGCTAATTAACTGAAATAAGATAAAGCTGATAAAAACTAAGGTTAAAAACATTCCACCTTTAGAA
Organism: Bactrocera correcta; assembly: GCA_027475135.1. Lineage (NCBI taxonomy): Eukaryota > Metazoa > Arthropoda > Insecta > Diptera > Tephritidae > Bactrocera > Bactrocera correcta. The sequence goes on along the minus strand of CM050325.1, from coordinate 132,888,030 downwards.
TTGTATAAAACATGGAAGTCTTATTTAAAAAATTTACAATTTATGGTAAAAGTGGGAAATTTCATATCCAATGAACGACAGATAAAGGCTGGTTTACCACAGGGCAGTGTTTTAGGCTCAACTCTATAGACAATTTTTACATCAGATCTTTCAACAGCTAATAATTTATTGTTCAACTTTTGCGGATGACCCAGTTTTAGTTAGCCGTAACAAATGATACATAAAAGCATCAAAAACATTAGCGGAGCTCTTAAGTTCTATCGAAGAACGGCTAGCTATCGGGCGTTATAATATAATAAATGTGAATGAACAGTTTTATATAATTATAACTTTAACCAGAGAACCGCATTAAATCATTATATAAGACCAATTTCAGTCATATCCAGTGCCAAGCCACATTATTTGTAAGAAAATGTATTCCGTTAATTTTATTATAATTAGTGCTGCCATAATTTCTGTTGGAAGTTCAGGCCTTCATAAACATGAAAATATCATAAACTTTTTGATAATGTTAATTTTATTTAATAATTAGTATAATAAAAGGGCGGTGTACAAAATATGGTATCCCTTGCTTTCACACAACCATGCTGAGTTCCAATAAGTATTGATGCAGCTGCTGAAACCAAGGTTTTTTAAGACTTTCCAAATTTTGGGGGTTATTCGATAGACATTTTCTCCAACTCTGGACACAAGTTGTAGTCAATAGACTTAAATCTAAACTTCCAGATGGCCAATCATCTCTATCCACAAATATTGCTGGAAAAATCATTTGTAAATGGTTTTTGCATTGCGTGCTGAAACAGAGGAAGCCCGAAGAAAGCTAAATCAGAACATGATACACAAGAAAAGAGAAAGCTCTTATTGGGTAAAATCGAAGGGTCGTCATGCCTATATAACGACGCGAAAGAAGACGACGCAGAACACATATTCTTTAGATCTGTGCAATGGCAAAGAGAATGCAGTGCCATAGAAAACCTGGTTAGCTCAATATACATATGTGCGCAATCTAATTGGTGTCAAGCTGGAGAGCGAAAAAAACTGAGGGATTATCAGGAAACACGCAGCAATTTTTCTACGCCGAAAACAGCGGGATGTGGACGCAGATGCGCAGAAATAAATCTCTCAATGAGAAAAATGGAAAGCTACGCAAATGCAAACGCGGTTACATGGTGGTCGACGGTTCCTTAGAGGGGGTTTTCTGGACCAGCAAGTTGCTGTAACGACAGCTCCGATGATGCGGAAGACATTTCTCACCCACAAAAAAAAAGCTTCTATAGATATTCAAATTAAATTCATCATTTGTAACTTCTGTATAAAAAGCACAATAATATTACTCATACGCACCGTACGGCAAGATCTCAGTTGTAATATGAGTACCAATTGACATGTGCGGGGCTATTGGCTTTACCAAGGTACTACGAAGAGAGTGGAGCAAAAATCACTGAAGAAAGCATATAAAATGAGATATGTCATATCAACAGAACATATCATATCACATGTTGAGGGTATATTTGGAAGCTATTAAAAACTTTAAGTGCTCAGAGCAGAGCGCACATCACTGAAAGGAACATCGTGTTACATATTTATCAGTATGTCATCAAATTAAAAATCACAGTTAAAGAATGAAGATACCATTGATGTAAAGATATGCAAAACACAACACTCGTGTATCATTTTTAACCGAAGGGAATTCAAGAACTAGTTTTCCATTACCCAATTATAACAAGAATGTTGTTGGCTGGTAAGGAGATCGAACTGATTTTTGAAATTACCTGTGCTTTAAGAATGTGAGCGTGAGCTAATGTGATCAACCGACCATGCTTATATCAAAAGGCGGAAGTAATCCTATTCAACCTTTGTATTCAAAAGCTATGACACAATGCTGACACGTAAGCTTTTCAATTACCACAAAAATGGAAACGTGAACTAGGCTAAATGGAATATAAAGTAGGAAAGTATTTTACTAAACCAGTTCAAAGCCGTGCCACATAAAGAAAAATAATCGAAAAAATACAATGTTAAGCATAAAACTACAAAGCAAATGTTAATAAGACCAATTTCGAAAGCAATTATTGTAATGAAAGCAAAAGCCGTGCGGAGCAGCACTGGCAACTATATAAAAATCAAAGCCTTCAATGCTCTTTGCATTTCACAGAACGAGTCTTGCCTCATTAAATCTAAGCAGACGTGCAAATATATTTCTCTTACTGCATATATTATATATGAGTGTAGGGGAGTGCAATTGAATGTGTTAAGCGAAGCAGGTGTTAAAATCCGCAAACCAAGCAACTTCGCATGCCACATTACCACTCGCTTAGACTGAGGAGCGAGTTGGTGAGCAGCGCGACGATGCCATCCGCATTAATAGTCCATTAACGCGCTGTAGACGCGCGTTTAAATCACGAAGCATGCAATGAAAGCAGAAATAGATAAACACACATACACACACGCTGCGTGGGCAATACAGTCACGCGGTGGTTAAATAGAAATGTCAAGCGGCAGCAAGACAATTTGCGCGGCATGCACGTACTTCAGCCGCACAAGGCTGCCTACAAGGCAGCGCTGACGTGCTGCAGATGCCAGGTGACAACGCGCACACACACATATGGGCGGTCGTAAATAAAATACTCGGCTATTAGCACATACTAAAGCAGCACGGCGAAAATAAAGGTGCAACTTCAGCACACTGATTGTGGCTTTCAAGAGCAGTTGTTAGCGAAGAAGTTTCCCACACAAGCACCAACACATATATACATTTGTGTCGCCTTGTTGCTGCAGTAATTGCCAAGCGTGGCGGTGGCTGTAGGAGCATGCAATCAAGTGCTGGCGGCCGCGCATAACGAACGAATTAAGTTGGTGTGGTTTTTGTAAATCGCTGGCGGTAGGTGAAAGGCGCGCTGCAAGGTGAAGGCTGCAGCCGCATGCCACATATGCACCCATATGGAGGTTTTAATGGTGGATGTGCAGGATATTTGCAATTATATCATTAAAACTTAATGTGTGGCATGAAAGAGAATTAAATAAGTAGGCGAAAACAATATGCAGCGAGAAGGTGTGGGTAATTAGTTGAGAAGTTCTGTTTGATTAGAAAGAAATTACTTAAATTTGAAAGCTTCGAAGGTTTGAGAAATGTTTAAACTTGCTCTGCTTTAGGCGATCGAGTGAATGTCAAGATCAAAAGTAAGGTGAAGTATGAAAATGAGAATATACTTTTATTTTTCACCATATTTGCGAATAATAATTGAAATTCTTGATTTATGATTAATTTCTAATGTTAAATTAATGATTCACGATTATGATTAATTAATAATGATTTATTTTTTTATTTCAAACTAATGATTAATTAACAATTCATCGTTTATTACTTAAGATTTACGATTTATGATTAATAATTAATGATCAAAAATTTCGATTAATGATTTATAATCAATAATTATCGACTTATGATTAATGATTTTGGACCTGGGATATAAGATTTAAGATTTCGAGTTCATGATTCATTAGTAATATTTAAGACTTAAGAATTAACTTTTAAGATTTAAGATTTAAAGTTTAAGATTTAAGATTTCGGATTCATGAATCATGAGTAATATTTATGACTTAAGAATTAATTTTTAAGATTTAAGATTTAGGATTGAAGATTTAAGATTTAAGATTTAAGATTTAAGATTTAAGATTTAAGATTTAAGATTTAAGATTTAAGATTTAAGATTTAAGATTTAAGATTTAAGATTTAAGATTTAAGATTTAAGATTTAAGATTTAAGATTTAAGATTTAAGATTTAAGATTTAAGATTTAAGATTTAAGATTTAAGATTTAAGATTTAAGATTTAAGATTTAAGATTTAAGATTTAAGATTTAAGATTTAAGATTTAAGATTTAAGATTTAAGATTTAAGATTTAAGATTTAAGATTTAAGATTTAAGATTTAAGATTTAAGATTTAAGATTTAAGATTTAAGATTTAAGATTTAAGATTTAAGATTTAAGATTTAAGATTTAAGATTTAAGATTTAAGATTTAAGATTTAAGATTTAAGATTTAAGATTTAAGATTTAAGATTTAAGATTTAAGATTTAAGATTTAAGATTTAAGATTTAAGATTTAAGATTTAAGATTTAAGATTTAAGATTTAAGATTTAAGATTTAAGATTTAAGATTTAAGATTTAAGATTTAAGATTTAAGATTTAAGATTTAAGATTTAAGATTTAAGATTTAAGATTTAAGATTTAAGATTTAAGATTTAAGATTTAAGATTTAAGATTTAAGATTTAAGATTTAAGATTTAAGATTTAAGATTTAAGATTTAAGATTTAAGATTTAAGATTTAAGATTTAAGATTTAAGATTTAGGCATTTTTCTCGAAACTACTTCTTTCGATGCAATTGCCACAATATCAAAAGTTTTATTCGACCGATTTACTTGAAGTATGACATGAATATTCTCTAACTATATCTCTATTATTTGAAAAAGAAAAATTAAAAAAAGGATTGTTTTAATATTTTTAAAAATTTGGAAAAGTAAAAAAAAATGAAAAAATCGACTTTTATATTTGAGCAGCCGGGAGATTTTTTTTTTAGTTTTGCAGCTTTCTAAATCGTCAATCGCACTCATGAAGAATTCATTATCGATTTGTTCTTCAGATGACCCGGAGGGTAGAAATCCTGGCGACGAGGACACTATTTCTCTCTCTACTTCTTCACGAATGAAGAAATAATTTAATAGTAATAATTTTTTTGTAAACTTTAAATATAAATAAATCAAATTCTTTTTTTTTTCATTTCCCAAAAGAGGCTTGAAATTCTAACCTCTAGACCAGAAAGAAATTCATGTATTATATTATTATATTGGAAATTATGTTTCATACCCGAAAAAAAAAAACTTTAACTCATCAATGATATAATACCCAGATATTAATATGCCAGGGTATTTTAATGCTCTTTACGCTCGGCTGAGTTTCGAAATAATATCAAATTTATTGCGGGCAAAACTACCATGGCGTATGAGTTACCTAATAAATATATAAATATATGCCTCGTGTTCAGGCGGCTGCTCTTCATTTGATTTAATATAACTGTATTTTCATTTAATTCGCAAATTAAGTTTATATAGTTTCAAAAAAATATGAAAACTCTATAAAATTGAGAATATCACTGCAAATGGCAAACAGCAAAATGCATGTTTTTGAAACTGAATCAATGAAAGTGAAGCGGAATCACCGCAATATATTTGATTTAGTAATCTATTAGAGGCAGTCAGGCAGCCAACAGCGAGACAGCGTGATAGTAAATCGTTTTATTATAAATAATATTATTGGAAATTCGATAATTTTGTAAATTTTCGGCAGCCGAAACAGGATTTTATGGCAAATACGGAGAAATCAGTCATGCTTTGTGTATATGTTTGTACGGAAAATGTGCGAAAGAGAAAGCTCAGGCGTGCACAATATATGTTTAGTTGCATACTTAAAGCATTATTTATGTTTGACAATAAATACTCGAAATTAATGAAAGAGATATGATGAAACGAAATGAGTGGCTGTGAAATTAAATGAATTATTTTTGGCACCGCTTTGATGGCTCTTTTGTTGCGCATTAAAAAATCAATTAATTTATTATAGTATGTTTGTATTTTGCCTTTTGTTTTTCGTTATTTGAAAAAGCAATTTGTATTATAATTAATCGCAAATAATAATTGCATTAAATCATAAGCGCTTATCAACTTATTTGTTGCAACTTTATTTGACTAGCTATGCAAAATATTCTCGCTAAACAAAAATTAATAAAAAAAAACTGTAAATGAAATTAAAATATTATTTCTACACAAGAATTTGAAATTACATAATTTTAATGCGTTCACTAAAAATATCAAACAAAGCAATTACTATTGCAAACATAATTGTGTCTGATCAATTAATTGGCTATAAAAGTATATATATGTGTACGAAATTATAATTAGAATATCAATACTTATAGTATATTAGTATGCATGTATATATTTATTTGTCTAAAGTAATTAATATTTTTTACCGTTTTGCAATAAAGCAGAAAAACTAATTTTTGTCCAGTGAAATACTTTTGAATTCATTCGTGGTTTATGAGCGATTTGAAGGTTCATGTACAAAAAAAAAAAACGTGAAAATGTTTTACGATTCACTCTGAACAACTTTGCCTAAGACGCTATGACTGTAATCTAAAACCGGTTGCGTGCCAGCGATTTTGAAGGTGACTAATTTACTTAAGATCTGGATTTCTAAGTGTGTAGGATTTTTTGTTTTTTATTTTAATTTCGGTATTATTTGGGCTTAGTGATGCTGTTTTAGCCACTTTTCCCATTTGGGATAGAGCAAGTAATCCCGAAATTCCTTGCAACGAATATTAAAATCCGATTTTGGTCGAGACCAGTGATGCTGCTTTTAGCGTAATTTCTAATGTGCATAAATCAAACAAACCCGAAGTTACAACGAAAAAATAAAATGATCAAAATCCCGAAATTTCTAGCGAGTATTGATGCTGGTTTTTGCGTATTTTATTAATGCATATAAATCAAATAAATAAATGTTGGTGTTTGCTTCTTTTCCCATTGTGTTTAAATCAAATAAACCCGAAGTTACAACGGAAAAATATCGGAAACACATAAAAATGATCAAAATCGCGACATTTTTCGGGATTATTGACGCTGTTTTTCGTGTCTTTTCTCATTGTGTATAAATCAAATAAGCAAAAAGTTACAACGAGATCATATAAAAATTATCAAAATCCTGAAGTTGTTCGGGTAATGCTGTTTTTTGGGGTATTTTCTCAATGTGTTTAAATCAAATAAACCCGATGTTGCAACGAAAGAATATCGGAATGTCATAAAAATTATCAAAATCCCGAACTTTTTACTCTCTTTTCTTATTGGGAATTAATCAAATAATCCCGAAATTACAAAAAAAATATTAAAATCCTGAAAATATTAATCCCGAAAATTTTCGGGATTATTGATGTTGCTCTTTGCTTCTTTTCCCATTGAGTTTAAATCAAATAAACCCGAAGTTACCATAAAAGAATATCGGGGTCACATAAAAATGTACAAAATCACGAAATTTTTCGGGATTAAGCCCGATGTTACAATGAAAGCATTCATTTTCTGATTGTACTTACAATACATACATAATTAATCATTAAACTATGAAGTGACGGTAAAAAAATTTTGGTATCCAGAGTTTTTTCGGTACTATTGATTATGTTGTTTTTATCTTTTTTCCATCTTCTCGGTTTCAATTATGCTTGAGGTTTAAAAAAAAAACGGGATCCCGACAATTTTCGGTACCAATAATATCATTGAAAGAAAGGGGGGACTGATTATTTTGTTCTTATCACCTTCCATTCTTTTTTCTGTTAAATATGCTAAAGATTAAAAAATATATCGGGATCCCGAAAATTTTCGGTACTAATAATCTTATTGAAAGAAAGTATTTTGGGGATTATTTAATCCCATACTTACATCCAGGCCACGGTACTTTTCGCGACTAGTAATGCTTTTGACAAAAATTAATCGGGATTCCAAAATTTTCTAGTCAACCTCACTGGAACAGAGTCGAAAATATCACAACACAGTTGAGTTTACAAATGCTTCAAGCAACTTTTTTTGTCCTGTTCAGTTGATATCGGCAATACAGAATACCAAATAGTTAGACCATTTTTCTTAAAATCAATATGTTAATAATTTGTCTTAGAAACATTATATTTTATGTGATTTGTTTGAAAAAATCCAAAATTTTAATAATTTTTATTTTCTTGATTTTGTAGGATTAATAATTTTAAATTATTTATATTTAAAATTCTTACAAAAAATATATATGTTTTAAAATAAATTATATTGCAATAATTTTCTAGGTAATAGGTATAAAAAAGACTATGGACTAGTTACAGGGTAAATCCATTTAAGTACCTTAGCGCTAAGAGTTTTGCTTATGCTACTTAACTTATACATTTTATGTGCTAATACTAATTTTTTCTCTCATACTATATTTGTAAAATGATCCCAAATCCCCTCCCCCTTATCGAGCCTAAACTACCACAGACCACATCGGTGCATCGCGTTCATGCGACTTTGGGCCGGACAGTTGAAGGCCTCCATGAATTCTGGCATCTGCGACAATGTGTAATTCAGCCGCAATGCGTCCGTATCGTGCCAGCGATCCTGTAGCTGATGGGTCGCCTCATCGGTGTTGCTACAGAAGAATTGCGCGAACTGCAGGAAAAATAAGCGGCCATTGGTTTTCACGAATTGTGGATCACGCATGAAGGTGTTGAGCGCCAAACGCGTACCGCTCACATCAGCAATACGCTCGGCTAGGAATTTGGTGCCTTGACTCAGACACTGTGAGTTGCGTGCAAAGTTCGCATTTGATGAGATGCGCTGCATCATCAGTTCATTCATGTTGCCCACGTGGTCATACTCGAGGAATGAGCTATCAAAGCTATGGATGAGCTCGTGGCCCAAGGTGTTGGCGAGATCGCCATACAGTAGTATGGACCAGAACTGACTATCGTAGAAGGGCGTTTGGAGGTAGGCGTACGGTACGATTATCATGTTGCTGAGGCAGAAATAGTAGGGCGTCGCATCCAGATTGTCAGGGAAGGTGGGCTCGTGGTAATTGAAGGTGTACCAAGCGCTGCGGCTATGCTTCTTCGAAGCGCTAGAAGCCAAACGACGCAGATGCCCATAGGTATGCGCCAAAGCGTGCATGTGATTGCGATAGAAGTTATTGTGGCTGACGTTCAGCTTCCACATGAGGTCCACATAGAATGAAGAGTTCACCGCTGGAGGCAAATTACCCAGGTTGATACGTAGCGTTAAGAGTTTCTGCTGCAAATATTCCACAATATCGGCATCGAACTGCATGCGGTTGAGCGTTAGGGTACGCGCAAATTCCGCTTTGAGTTGTGCAAATATTGTGAGAATGACACGGTCGCTGTCAGCACGCAAGGGCGCATAGTAGGCGCGGTCGTAGACGTAGGTCATAGCGACTGGCAGCGTTTTACGCATGTGACGTATACAGGTAGCGGCGCTGCTGCCCAAACGCACTGGGTTGTATTGCTGCTGCTCCAAATAGCTGAGGAAACGTGCAAGTGTGTAGAGAAAATTGATATGAGCATGTTCAGCCCGATTATGATAACGCGCCAACTTGCAAACTGTGGCCACTGAATCAATACGTATTGGATCAGCCGCGTGCATGTGTCGTCCCAGTGGCGCGCCGATGAAGCGCTGCCAATCAACATCCGCACAGCGCTGCGTCAGCTCAGCAAATGTTAGCGTCTCCGTAAGATCGCAATCCTCCTCAGCGCTGATGGGTATCACAGGCTGGTCGTTAACCGCATGTTGTTCGGCTCTTGCAGTTGTGCTACTCACGGTGTTGTTGTACGCCACACCATCCTCCGCGCACATGTTGTTCACCACGCCCTCGACACGTGTTTCCAAAGCGCGAAATTCCGTTGCCAACTCGGCGCGACTCTTGTGTGTATGTGCGCGCAACAATTCGTATATTTCCGCTGTTAAATTGAGCCGCTTATGTGTGTCATGCGGCAGCACAGTAATATCATGTTGTGACGCATTCTGTTGACGTACGCGAAAGAATACGAATTGTTCGCCATATCCATAGCGCGCGAAGTTGGCCAGCAGTTCCTGCCAGTGACGTTTGTGCGGCCGCAGTAGACCCTCTGCGCGTATCTCATCATAGTAGCCGCGTACGGTTGGCCGCTCTGCTTGCTTGCAGACGCGATAGTAGCGCAACAAGCTCGAAAGCACTAGATCGTAATCTTCAGCTTCCGTTGTCATGTCATACGCCTCTATGGGCACTTCAACATTTAAAGCTGTTTCTAGCTGCTTTTCACTACCACTTCCTGTTGCGCCCACATGCTTCGCCGCAACGCGAGTTCCATGCCTACGCGCACGCCGCACTTGCTGTCGCTGTGCCGCTCTCGTAAGCGCCGCTGTCACTGCCGCTGCATCGCGCCTTTCCGCGCGTCTTTCATTCAGTGATCGCTCAAATAGTTCCACATAACGCGCAGTCAACGCTTCTTCCCCCACTTGCAGCATGCTTGCGGTGCTCTGTTGTCCACTTGGCGGCACCCAATTGCCACAAGCGTGCGTGTGAAAGTCATCGCATGCATTCACCGTCCAATCGATGTTACGCTCCAACTGTTCGAGGTGCTGCTCGGTGAGCGTATTATTGCAAGTGCTCGTCAGACACGTTTTGTTCACGTGCAACCAGAGGGAGTGTTTTGAATCAGCCGATGGTTGATTGTTGTCTGTGTAGAGAGGGCGCGGCGCTGCGCCACGGGCTATTGGCGTCAGCAAGCTGAGCGTTAGCACGTGACATGTAACGCTTATCAGCTGCTGAAGTATCCCACTTATTTGTCGTTGTTGTGGCTTTGGCATTGCTGATGACCACTGGCAGCGCTTCTGTGCTATTTGCATATTGCTTAGCGGCTTTGTTGTGTTGGTGTGCTTTTTTTTTCTTCTTCGTGGTAGTCTATTTGCGTTCTTTCCTTTGCCTCTCAAGTAATGTGAACGCGCTGCTGTTGGAAAATGCTTTGTTGCTAAGCGCTAACTTCCTTTGAAAATTTGCTTCCGTAGCGTTTTCAGTTACACTGCGCTTCTCTGCTTTCGCGCTCCACGTTAATGCGAAAACGCTTTTAATGTTCTCAACTCGGCGGCGTTTCAGCCCAAACTGTACGCTGCTGCCTTCGCTTTTGTTCTTTGTAGTTTCAGTAGGTTTTCCTGATAATTTCCAATCATTGCAATTGCGCTGATGTTGTCCCCTCTGCTGCTGCCACTCTGTACTTTTGCCTGCTTAATATTTTGCTATTTTTGTTTTTGATTGCACGTGTCGCTTATGTGCCTATATTTGCTGCTGTTGATGAACGTGTGCACAGCCTTTATTAGCTCAGTTACCGCGTTCACAAAGTTTTTCCTTCTAGCTACTACTGGCGTTTTCGATCGCGTAATTAAACTTTGCTAAAGTTTGATGTTTAATATTTCTTAATGAACACTTAACCGTTTCACTTTTGGTTTGCTTGTTGCTCGCTTTGTTCCTAAAACGCGACTGACTGAGTTTCGTCGATTTGGTTTGGTCTTCAATTGCAAATATTCGGTTTCGTATGACAAATGGTCGGCGCGCACACACACCGCGAAACGCGCGTTTATATAGAAAACGCTTGCCGGCTTTGCCAGCCAATCAAGTGTCTTATCGAACGCGAGCGCGCGCACACACTTACGCCGTATATACGTACAGAGATTCATTCACGCTCAGTCAATATGTGCCGGATTGCGACGCTTCATTTCATTTCTTGCGCTAATTCAGTCGCTTCTCGCTTATCAGCGCAAATTTTTATACGCCGTTGCGTTGATTTTATGCGCGCGTTGCCCTTTCGCCGCACTTATCTATGCTCATTTTCATATGCAGTGTGTTGAGTCAGACACTTTTTACACGGTGAAAAATAACACGAATAGTTTATTTTTTTTTTTTAATTAAAGGAGTTTGAGTGGTTTGTCATCTTCTTTTAGTAAATGTCTTTCTCTTAGTAAATTATTGAAGAATTCATGGATATCGTCTTTAAGTTTCTGAACCTGTTTTTCTTTAAAACGAACACAAAGGCGACGGTTATTATTAGGTTGGAGCTCGAGTATTTTTTTCTTTCAATGAATCGTACGATAATGTAGGGGATTTGTAGGCGATAGATACATTTTACAATTCTAAAACAACTCAGAGAGATTTTTGTAGTAAAGGTGGAAGATTTTGTCTCAAGTGGAAACTGTTCCTAAACAACTTAACTAAATTTATCTCTAATCTATGGCAAAGTTTTGTAAAGAAAGTCGAAAGGAAACTCTGCTCGAAAAATCAGAAATGAGACATGTGTTTCAAAATGAGAGATTATAACAGTAGAGGTAGTAGATCTGGTATCAAGTGCAAATCTGCTATCAAAGATTTCTCATATTGCTTAATCCTTTGTTTCATCAGTACATACAGTTTTGACATTACAATTAATCCAACTAATAAGAAGACTTTATTTTCAATATAAGTAAACAAGTGATTTAAAATTATATGGTCGCCAAGAACATTACATACTATGACGTATAATTTCGATATGCTTTTCGACTCTAACGAAAATATTGGTAATCAATATCGGCAGTTTTTTTTTTTCAAATTCCATAAGCAAATAATATAGCAAAATATGGGGTCAATTCTTATATCAATGAACTTTTTCCCTTTCGAAATCGACCTTAAGGGGGTATTCTACTCCAGAATTTTGGAAAATTCGGTTTTTTTTCATATATTTAAACTTTAGACCCTTAGGAACATATCCTCCAAAGGATTTTTAAAAATTAAAATTATTTTAAGAGCTACAGTTACTTTAGTGACGCAGTACCCAGCCCGGTTCGACCGTATCGAATTTTTTAAACGCGTTTTTCTCGAAACTAATTTTCTTCACACGGTACCGGCATATCTCAAGTTTTTTTTTAATATTTCAAAAAAATTCAGGAAATTCAAAAAAAAAAAAAGATTAAAAATGATTTCTATTTTCAGGCAGTCGCCATTTTTCAAAAACAGCATCCTTACTGATTAAGAATATCTTTTGATTTTTTTTTTCAGACCACCAGGAGAGTCAGGATCAATGTCACCAGGATATGCCATTTTTTTTACACTGATCTCTCCTTCCCCCTCTAATTACTTTAATTTTTAATATTTTTTTTGTAAATTTTTTTTCTGTATTCTTAAGATATCAATAAAAACATCATAAAAAATGGATGGTAAAAATATTTTTTGGTTTTTTTTTTAAATAAAATTCAAAAAACTGCCCAAAATTTGATTTCTAGGCTAGAATACCCTCTTAATAAATTTTTTACATGATGTAAAGCACATAATCTTTTAACATGTTCAGATCTTTCAACTTTATGCTTAAATAAAGTAATGTGGATGACTGATTTCGGTACTACAATCTCTGACAATTGCTTGCAGTCTAGATTTTCAGACTTCCTATTAAGGTGTTAAGAGTCCTGTTGATTTATCCTCATATAGTTTTGGTTGAAACGAAATTTGACTCGGCTCTCAGAACAAATACATTCAGATGCAGGATTAAACTGAATTTTCTAAAGTGTTATATGTATATTTTGCTGCTGATAAAAGCTATACGTTTGCTTGAGAAGAATCAGTTGTGATACTCCTTAAAAATTATCATTTAAGACTCAAGTTTTTCAGAATGCTTTTTCTCTGCGTATTTTTATACCCTAAAGAGATAATCGCTAAGTTTGCCATGAAGTTTGCTAATTGCCTTTGTAATCGAACAGCACGACGAATTGACTCGATTTAGGCACGCTACTCCGTCTGCATATATTTGAAATAGTCTCTTAGTTTTAAATATGTTGATCTGAAAAATAACACAAGTCTTTCTTTCTCCAAAACGCTACTTATTCCTTAGAACCTGTAGAGAACCACTACAAGTATATCATCACATATTTTAATCCAGTCTTTGTATGGAAAACTTTTGTATTTGACAAGATATCTTCACGAAATTTGGCAAGAATTATTGTTCAAGGTAATAGTGAAATTTTGGAAGAAATTTTTCAAATTGGACTACTACATATAGCCTGCCACCAACCTAACCTGTCAAAATGAATTTTTTCTATAAAATATTTTTTGTGAAATGTATCACATATCAAAGTTTGTTTTTTGTTTTTGGTGTAGTTTAAATCAGCAGGCCAGAGGATCCATGATAGAAGAAAGTATTATGTGTGATTAACGAAAAAATTAAATTTTTGACAGATGAAATCGACTTTGACGATTGTACATTTAAAGCACTAAGTGGCTTTTAAAAAATAATTAAAACCAACCAATTTTTTTTTAAGTGTAGCCACAGTTTTTTAATGAACAGACACAATTAATGTCAAATAATTCCTTGTAATCCCGAAATAAGACATACAAAGGCCACACTGAAGGAGTACACTTGACGTGAACACATGTTTGTTGGTATGTATTCGTTTCTCAAGTATCAAAGTGCTGCACGACTTGAGTATAAGCCCTCAAATGAGTGCCCACTGCTTGCACGTACTACGACATATGCCAAACGTGATCGATGCCAATAATTTACGGCACCTCTTCAAATCGGAGAAGGCACTAAAAAGTGAAACAAAAGCAAAATCAAAGAATCAATGAAGAAAAAAAAGTGACACTAAAAATTGAAAGAAAAGTAAAAACAAAAAGAATGAATGAAGACACCAAAGCGAGTGGCAATGAACGATTCGAATGATATTTGAATCTGGATGACGCAATTTCACGTAAGATGTTGTAGTCGCCCCGCTGCTAGGCAGGCACACGTCTGGCAATTCGGCGACTTTTGACTAGACAATAAAAATAGATCATACTTGGGACTTGGCGCTGCTCGATGCTGGCACGCCGTGCAATAGGTGCTAAATTTAATTACTTGACACACATCCACGCACATTTCGCACGCACGTACTCAAATACCCCATATAAAATAAATATATGTATGTATATATACTAAATGATCACACATGAATGAATGAGTTAAGGCGCAAATTAAATTTCGAGATTCATTGTGTTTAATGAATCGCACACACACACACACGAACACAGACACGCAGCCACATAGGCTGTATTAATTAGTTTGATTATTTCAAAAATGTTTGACTTTGTATCGCAGCCTACAAAGCATTAAATCGGAAACACAAAACGCTTGAACACGGCGATTTGTTTGATAAGAAATGTCAACCCTTAATTGCGCGAGTACAACAACAATAAAGTGCAAAAACAACACTAAAGTGTAACAACAACAGTCGAGTGTTCAAACAAACGCACACATACATACATATACACATACATACATACAAACACACATACATACTTATATATTTATGTGTTTAATGGGCAATTTATAATTAAAACGAAGTGTGAATGAGGCGCACAGATGTGCGCGGCGCCGCCAACTGATAACCGCTTAATTGTCATTACCGATTAAAAAGTTGAATTGTCAATTAAGAGCAAAAAAATTACATAAATAATGAATTTATATTTTATAATAAGCAGACAAGAGCTTGTGTTTGTAAATACGCGACGACTCGCGTGCGGTTGTGTGTGTGAGCGTGAGTGCGCCGAAGCTTTTGGCAAGCACGTGAATTACGTCGTACGATTTTTGGAATTTCGCAAAAGCACGAAATGCCACTGCCTGCCGGCTGAATATTTGCTCGAAATGTTTATTATATTATATGATTAATATTTTGATATTAATTCGTTATCATGACTTTTGATAACATAGCTTAAAATATTTGAATTAATTTAATTCGAGAAAAAAGTTTTGGCTAAATTAGTTCAAAAAATTATTCCGTCTTTAAGGTGATGAAAAATAGGTCACCGCCGCTATAATTTCAAGACTAAAGTTTTAGGTTTGGGTGAACTCTGCCCTGGTATTACGTATGTAGAAGTGACGCTGAATGGCTGGCGGGTTAATGCTGAAACTGCTCCCGTCCAATTTAAACCGCGGTAGGCCTCGACTACGTTTCTCTCCCATTGTTATTAAGTTGATGCGTTAGGTATAGGTTGAGAGAACTCCTTCTGTACGCTAGTCGCGGCTACTTTGAGTGGGGACCCAAGAGAAAACAAAAAACCGAAACAGATGTTAGGAGAAGAAGGTGGGACCGACCATGATATAGGTGATATTGGACAGTGTCCGTGGTGACGGAATCGTTCTCCACGTAAAGCAGCGAAAAAACTTTCCTTTTGAAACCGTGGTTACCTTCTAGCTATGGTAAGTTAGTCATCAGATGCCTGCGGGCAAGATGCTTAGGTAGGGTTGAGGTGCGAGACGAAATTTATATTTTATAATAAGCACTTCTGATATTTTCATGTTGGATACGGGGACCCCAGGCAACACTAAAAGCTAATACACTTGATTACTTAGACCCGACTCTCGTGGAAACGGGGATGAAGTGAGTCCCACCCTACGGTTAAACGACACAGACAGAGGGAAATCTTCCCTCGAAGAAGTCTCGCACGGAAGCAGTATCTACTTTCATCAAAATCTTTAAACTGGATAATGGGGTAATCTCGTAAGAGGAGTGGAAACGCTTCACGTTGACTTTCATGAAGGTTATCAAGGGAAACTCAGTGCTACCTCCACGGTATTCACAAGCTGGTCAAGTCTGGTTACGAATGGTTGGAGGGAGTATAAGGAAGGTATCTAGGGTTGAAGAAGACAGCTAAACTAGAAGGTTTTGCCAAAGTGAACCTTCGGTTGCGACTTTGCGCTCGCGTCTGGTACCTTCAGGACCCTGCACCCCTGATGATAAAGGCAAGATGTTGCGTTACAACAATCTATCTCTTGCAACTGACGACTGGAGAGTCATAAGGCTTGAGAGAACTGATCAACCATATTGGTAGGTACTGATTCTCTAGAACAAGCAGTCCATCGACGGTCTCATGGATGCAAAAGGAACCGTCGGGCTACTATTTTTAGAAATGGTTCTTTATATCCTCCCAACCGAAACCAGAATGGATGTCACACAGCCTCCAGTAGTGACAAAAGAAAAAAAATAGAGGCTTAAAAGGCCCATAGAAGTGGACTCGTTCCTTTCGGATGCAGCGAGCGTTGCGGGCAGATCGTAGATCCACGATTCGGCTTTCAACCTCGAGCGGTTATTTAAGGAGAACAGTATAGAGCTGGTTCTCTAGATTAATCGCCAACATGTAGGGATGGCATCTGACAAACTATGAATTCTTTGTTGCCCTAATCCAAGAACCGTGGCATGCGATGCAAAATCTGTGGACTAATGATGAGAAGCCAGAAGCTTTTGGCAGCCAACGGTACGGGTGGAATTAGTGCTTGCTTGATGGTTCGAAACGAACTAAATGCTTTCCTCACTTAGGTTTTGCAAAGGGGACGTTGCGACTAACAGGCGATAATTATCTCATAAATAAGGCGGAGTGGAGTGATCCGACCTACTACTGAGGGACAGCACTATCTGGTGATACCAAACTGAGCTTGCCAAAGGGAAGTTTTCTGATCATTAATCTCCACCGCAACTATAACAACCAGCGTATCGCTATGAAGGAGTTGCTCCGCACGTAGGAGAGAGTGGTAAGTGAAGTTAAGCTAAGCCTCCTTCTATCTGTTAATCTCAAGTTTAGAGATAGATATTGCTAGACTCCATTATCGTCGTATCCATTTACATCATCGCGCTGGCTTCAAAGTAACGGTTAAAGTTTGCAAAATCTACTGTTTACCTTCCTAATAACTTTATACATTAGTTTTTCATTAACAAGAATATTTTCCATTCAATTTCAATTAATTTTAATTTTATAATTTCTATATTATAAGCAGTGCTATGAAAAGAAGGGAGTCGCCAAAGCAAAACTCGTAATTCTATTTCACCGGAAACTATCATAAATCATCGTGCCAGTTATCAGCGCTTCGAGTGAAAGTGCAGTTTTTATTAATTCCCAGTGACTATAATTATGATTAAACTAATTTTAATCGCACCGCCAATTCGTGCATACAATTTCAGCTGCGCGTGACGTTATTGCAACGAACGCTGATGAGTGCTGAGGCTTTGCCAGTTGCGCGGTTTGACCTTTCAAGCAGTTTCATTCCACTTCGCGTGTGTGTCGCTTACTTTTTTTGAGCTGTTATGAATAAAATAATCAAATGGATTTATTAATTAAAAACGCATATGAGTTTATATAAAAAATTGCACAAAAAATTGGCAGCTACGTGCGCCAATGAAATTGCTGATAAGGCCAACAGCACAGTTCCAAGCGGGCACAATAACTACACACACACACACACATAAGCGTAATTGCACTTAAACGTTTCATTCAACTCAGCGCTGCAGCAAATCGATCTTGCCGGCTTGCTGCGCCGATAGCGCTGAGGCCAGAGATGAAGAGCAAAAGTAATTTGAATGGAAAAAATCAGCGCACAAATGACGCAAAACCGCGCGCCCTCAGCGGCCACTTGACGCACAGCATAGCACACATATAACTATATACAAATACACAAAGTCATATATGTATGTGTGGTTATGAGCGCGCAAATAATCGCTCCGACAAGTGGACACGCCAACCAAACCAATCCAATCCAAGCCAAACCAATCGAGCGAATCAAGTCAGCCGAACGCGTTGCTGATAACAGCGCGACAGATAAGCGTTCGCCGCCTGCTAGCCTGCGCTAAGTGGAGAAGCGTGACAAATGCGTATGCAACGCTCTGCGCGTTGCGTGATGAAGCGCTTGTGTTATCTTGCAAGCATAGCGGCAGCGCGAGCGAAGGCGGTACGCGGCGCGCTATGGTTTGTAAAAGGGAAAATGTAGCGCGCGTGCTACTCTGAACACGCCAAGCGGCTGAGTAAATCCGTGACCTACTGCTGACCATCGGCGCTTACATACAAACATTGACATGAAAGGACGACTGTTGGCGTTCAGTGAACTTGACGTATGGAAAACTGACCAGGCAGACTGCGTGGAGCAGCTAACAGCATCTATCAGCTGAGAATAAACTACGTAAAGCGCGTTGTGTGCGCTCGGGTATATGCTTGTGTCTGAAGTATGTAGTTATAATTATATTATTTTAAAATCGAATATAGAAAACTTATGCGACGCAATTAAAATTCTATAATCTTCATAAGTTTTAATAATTGGACTAGACATATTAATCAGCATTAGATTGATTTTTTTGTTTTAATTATGATAAAGGATTCTTATTAGTCATGGAGTTGCTGCAATAAGAACTTTATTTAAATAACTCATAAACATATGGGTAAAATAATTCTTGGTTTACATGGCAGCGTTGAAAGATTCATTTGAAAATTTCAATGAAGGATTTAAAGGTGTATGAAGAACGGTTCCGAGATATTATTATCTTCCTTTAATCATTTAATTCACTTAGAGGTGCCTTTAAAACTTTCCAACTATTGTTCATTGTTTCAAAATTTCAGAAACAGTTCTTGGAAGTTTGTCCTTGATCTATCTCTGACCTTCCTAAAAGCAAAGATCAATAGTTTCATGCTTCTCTAATAAAAATGGCGACAACTGTGCGCCGACTGGATTCGGTAGAGGGCGTTTTGAGACCAGTTCGCTGTTAAATGACCAAATACAAAATGAAACATGCACATTGTCTTTTTTGACATCAAGGGTATCCTTCACCATGAACTTGCTTTTCCTGGACAACCGTCAACACCAAGTTTTACGTAGAAGTCTTCAAGGTACTCAAAGGAAGGGCCGATTTTATGCGTCGAAGTGTCGAAAGCGTAAGTTCAGACCTCGCATTCGTCACAGGAAGAGTACAGAATATGCGAAGGAAACAATAAATGATGTGGTATAGGTCTACATCGCAGTTCTTCAACGTTTCCAAGGCAGTCATGGCTAACTTGTTGTTTTTTGACAAGTTCACCTTTGAGATTCAACCGTTCCCATTTCCCCCCTATGAATCCGCCACTGCATAAACATTACCCCAAAGTAACTTTGTTGTATGCCCCGTGCCCGTGTGTTCGAAGACCTGATCCATCTATGGTCCATTGCTTCAAACAACCTTTGAATGAGCTGAATGGCCTGGGGCAGCTTAGAGGATCTCAAGTTACCCTCGAGCGGCGCAGTTCGCTTGCTTTTTATTCCCTTCTGTTCCTACATGATCGGGTACCAAGATAATGTTAACCGAGTTACGCAGTGAGATGGTAATCAGTTGAAGCAAAACCGTGGCTAAGTGATGAGTAACCGGACACTGTCCCAGGATAATCAACCCTCAACGGTTGGTAAATTTAGACGTGGTGAAATGAGCACCGAAGACCGTGAGCGCAGCGGATGCCCTAAAGGGGTTGTTTCCGACAAAAACATCAAAAAAGTCCACAAAATAAAATTGGATGACCGTAAAATGAAGCTGTTCCAGATGGCAAGCATTCCAAAGATATCAACTGAATGTGTTCATAATATTATTCACCAATATTTGGAATGAGAAAGCTCTGTGCAGAGGTGCTGCCGCGCAAGTTTCCCTTTGACCAAAAAGAAAGACAAATTGGATGGTTCGAAGCAGTGTTTGGAGATGTTGAAGCGTAATAAACCCAAGTTTTTGCGTCGATATGTGATAATGGATGAAACTTGGCTCCACTAGCATGACTCCGAAGTCAAATGAACAGTCATCCGAGCTCCAAAGCTTGGAAATACGCAACAGTCGGCAAAGTCATGGCGTCTTTTTTATGGGTGCGTACACAATCATTTTTATTGACCACATACCTCGGAAACGGAAATATCAACAGTAGTGACTATTAATATCATTTCCCTTTTACCTTTCGAAGGATGAAATCCCGAAGAAAGGCCATATTTGAAGAAAATTAAAGAGTCGTTTCATCAAGATAATGCACGGTGTCACAAGTCAGTGAAAACGATGACAAAAATCCTTCTCTACATCTCACTCCAGCGATTATTTTCTGTTCTCAGATCTCAAAAAAATGCTTGCTCAGTTTTCGTCGAATTATGAAGTGATCACCAAAACTGAGGCCTAGGCGAAGGGCAAATCGTATTACAACAGAACTATTATATCCCATAGCAACATGTTGCAAGAGTAGAAGATATAGTGTCGAACAATTGAAGGGTCATCAGTGTATCGTGCTTGAAGAGAACTGTGTTGAATAAAATTGTGTTATCATCACAAAATTCAGCATGGAATGGCCAATGGAACGGCACAATCCTCAAACAAATTTTTCAGATTGGACCACTCAATTGGTAAAGCGGCCATACAACCTGAGCAATCCAAAGTAAGTTCTTATACTGAAAATTATTTTTATTTCTGCAGAGTATTATAGCTTCGGTGCAGCTGAAGCTTACGTTTTTCATGTTTTTACTTCAATATTGTATTTCCAGTGTTTTTTTGTTTTTTTTTTTTAAGAAAAAATCGAATTTCGCGCTGCAGGCGTCCAATGGCATTTCGCCGAGTCAGTTTTAATGCAACGAGCAGACAGTTATTAGCATGAAAATATGTACATGCATTAATTCATATATTTATTTATGTATGCATATTTGCTTATGCGCATATTTATGTTTTTTTAGCAAAGGCGGAGGTGAGCGTGGGGCGATGAAAACTCTGTGGCAGTGAAAACTTTAAAGCGAAGTTGAAATAGTGGGAGAAGGCATGACCACACGTGTAAAGAGGATTATGACAACAAACATGCAAACACGCAACACGATTAAAGGCGCACAAATGTAGCGTATGAATGTATATATATAAATATATAAACATGTAACTCCTTATGTACCTACATATGTATAAATATGCAAATAAATATATGAAGGCAAATATAAGTTTTTGCAAAAATATTTCATCAATTAAGTGCCTTTTGAGGCCCCGATTTGCTTTGCATGTATGGGTGTAAAAGTATGAAATTAATATATATATATATATGTATATATCATATGTGTACATATACATGTAGTGATCGAAAAAAAAGCGCTGTGCTGCGCTAACGAGCGGGCGCCGGGCAAAGGGAGCGCAGATTTCTTAATTGAAAAATATTAAATTCTTCCATGCGACGTGATAAAGTGGATTGCCACTACAAACGCAGAAATGCATGCATACGCGCACCCACACTGGCATGCACATACACATATGCATACGTTATGTTTGTAGTAATATGTAACAATTATGCGCGAATAAAGCGCGCCGCAGACAATCAGTGTTGCCATTGAAGCGAAACCACGCGCCATCCGCATCATAACACATACAAATAAACAAATATATTAGCTTTATATGGATATACTTACATACATACATATGTATATGCATTATTTGTAGTTAAATAAGTACATACATTTATTACATAAGCCACGGCCTATCTGGCCACTACTTGCACACACATACGCACAGCATGGCACCCACACACACGCGTTGCCATGCAACGGCGCGAAGCTTAAACGCCCGCAACTGATTTTTTCAATCGTCCGAGCGCAGGATTATAGGCGATCACCGCGCCGCTGCAGCTTTGCGCAATTCCACACTCCGACAAAAACACTCGAACCCACACACACACACACATTTTTCAATACACACATGCGAATGCACTGTTTTTCATGCTCGGCTTGGCGCATTTATGTGGGCTGTTACGTGGGCTTGCTGCTCTGCTTTTTATTGTTTTTGTTTCTCCTTTGTATGTTTACTTATTTTTCGCTAATAAATTAATAAATTAAAATTTTATTTCAATAAAAATGCGCAACGCAGGCAAATTTCATAAAGCATAAGTTACAACAATAACAGCAGGTGCAGTGTGGGTAGTGAGAGAGCGGCATATAGGTGTTGTCTGTAAAGTCAATGACAAGAATTGTGTGAAAGCGTTAAAAAGCAAGGTCAACCCTATGAAAACTTTGCCTTGAAACATAAGCAGTTTTTGGATAGTTCTAAAAATAGCAATGCTATGTTTTGCGTAAGCCACCAACACGCCCAATATAAGGTTCAAGAAGAAAGTTTCTTATGGGTTCTTATAAGGTTCAATAAGAAAGATCTAATGTGTGAATATTCCTTTGTCAGATCACCAGGATTATTTTTTATTCCTCATAATTACAGATCGAGCTCATGGAAACATGGGAAACAAAAGAAAGGTTTATAAATTCCGTATGAGTATTTCTTTCTGCGATCGCTAACATTCTTTGGAGAAAATTTAACCAGAAGTAAGCATGGTCCTATTATCCTCACAATTGTATAGGAAGCTCTCATGAAAGGCAAGTACCGATGAGATAGTGGGGAGACGCCTTATACTATTGTAGAGAAACAATTGAGAAAAGGTGGGGTCTCTCACCAAAAGTGGTGTTCTGGCTCTATAAAACCATAGTTAAGCCAAAAACGTTTTATGGGGCCGTTGTCTGGTGTAGAGCGCTCGAAAAAAACACACAAGCTAAGAGTGGCCCCGTCCCCATGACGGCCGGGTCTACGAAACTAGAACGAACCTAAATTGTTTCTCCGGTCAAGGACGGTCAACTCGACAGAGCTCTGCCGCTCCAACAACAAGTGGCCGTCGACGGTATTTGTAATGCACTAAGGACAACATCAACAATGCAATCAATACACGTTACAACTGTAGACATAGTTAGTAGATGCTTTACGGCGATGGCTGCTAATAGACTTAGACAAGCTGGGTATATGAATTAACCCGAGAAGGGACACACTCAAATTATTTACTATTTGGATTACATTAATTGCAATCTAGATTGTAGCATCGCGAGAGATGTGTGGGCGCGCCGAAACGGTTGGAGCAGAAGTGCAGTGTGTTTTTCACAGATCCGAACTATTAACACTTATTAAAGTCCTACAGCACACATGTGGCGTGACTAAATACTAAATATATATTGTCTGTCCCTCTTTGCCAAAACCAGGTAGACAAGGTAGACACATCTTTAGGAAACCAAACAAAGTCACTAAGATTGATATTATGGCCGCTAATAAATTTGTGTTGGGGTCAAAGAGTTTCGTCGATCTATGAGTTAATGCGATGTAAAGAGTTTTTGGTGGAACACAAAGAACGAATAGCTGAACAAAAGAGATCCATCGATGGATCAACTCTACGACCTAACCTAACCAACCTTAGTGCAAAAGGTAGGAAAAATGTTATTAATAATTATAAGAAACATAACCATTTTGGTATACTTATATATGAAACAGGAAATAATGCTAAAAGTTCTTTGAGTTTGGTTGGCTGGTTTCAAAATTCAGGTGATTTGACAGTTCAGGAAAGTATTTCGAATAGACGATCTTAGTTGTGGTGGTTTATCATGAAAAATATTAGGAAGCCAAGCAAAGCCAGTTTCTTCTCCGTCTGGTCTTTCCAACGGAGTAGAGGACTTCCTCTGCTTTCCTTGGCAGGTACTGCGCATAATACTTTCAGAGCTGGTGTATTTTCGTTCATTCGGACGACAGGACCTAGCCAGCGTAGCCGCTGTCCGCGCCGTTAGTTCTGCTTTCTCCAGACTGGACAAGGAAGCAAAGCAGATGGGTCTGGTGATGAACGAGGACAAGATGAAATAACTCCTGTCATCAAACCAAAAGTCGTCGTACTTGCGACTAGGCTCCCACGTCGCTGTTGACAGTCATAACTTCGAAGTTGTGATAATTTCATCTATTTAGGAACCAGCATCAACACCAACAACAACGTCAGCCTCGAAATCCAACGCAGGATATCTCTTGCCAGCAGGTGCTACTTTGGACTAAATAGGCAATTGAAAAGTAAAGTTCTGTCTCGACAAATAAAAACAAAACTCTTTAAGTCACCCATTATTGCTGTCCTGCTATATGGAGCAGAGGCATGGACGATGGCATAAGATCCATGAAGATCATTGCTTCGATCATACAAATATATCTGTCAAAATAAAAATAAGAATAGAACTTTTTGAGTATCATCACTTCAAACTAATTCAAACAAAAAATATAGTCTAGTCATTTAGTCTACTGCGTAGTGCTGCCTAGCATATGTATTATTGTATGAGATAGAATGTGTCAGAGCAAAGAATTGCACAACGACTTCTCTCCATATTTTATTTATGCATGTATAAAATGCTTTGAGGCTCTATACTACAGTATGAGATTCTAAGAATTGGTGATGATAATATGCTTTACAATATTTTATGTTGTTATTTCTAACACCTTCGCTAAACATTTGCCATTAGCAGCATTTTGCTTTGACTGCCTCAAGCGCTGCCACTTCGTTGTCAACTGCGAAAATCAAGCGAAGCATCGAAAAGTGCGCAATAATTTCAAATTAATAAGAAAATAAACTTTTTTACTTAATTTTCGTTTTTTATTTATTTTTCTTTCTTTTTATTTTATTTTTTTTTGTGAGAAGCGTATAAGCGCCGAGACAGCAGCGCCTGTCGCTGAGGTTAGAGTTTCGATTCATTCATACATATACATATATACATATTTTTTTATAAGTAAACTTATGCTTATAAGCATATGTTTCTGCGCGCACATGTCTGTGAAAATGTGTAGATGTACATATGTATGTCAATTCTCGGGTGAATGCTCTACGCACAGTGAACGGGTGTCAGATTTAAGGTTGAGCAGTAGTACTTATGTACATACTATATGTATGCGAGTAAGTAGGCATTTTACTTAGGTTATTGTTATACAATGCCTTATTAAATATTTTGCATATTTATTTCATAAAGCTTATTACAAATCACGCTCATTAAACCAGAATGAAGGCTTTGAAAATGGTCAAAAGCGAAATCAAAATATATTCCATGTTAGCAGGTGTAAAAAAAATTTAGGTATGAAATATTAACTACTCAACCGATCTTCATGAAATTTTACACAGGTCTTTGAGATACAATTCTTAAGGACTTGGACGAAGCTTTTTTCTATTATAACTATTTAAGGAAAACAAAATGTCGCGAAATTTTCACAGAAATTTTAAAATTTTTGTAAAAATGTCTGCCAAAAATCCAATTTTAATTTTTTTTATTCCTTCTTCCAAGTTATAAGTTAACCCAAACCGTATTTTTTCACTTTAGATGATCCTGCAAGGGGTTATGCTGCCAACGCATGCGCATATTTTTTCTGAGAGTTACCGGAAATGGCGTCGCATTGGCCGAGTTTAAAATAGTTTTTTCCAAAAACTTCAGAATTTCTTTGTTAATAGTGTATATTTGTAACAATTAAGAATTCTAATAAATTATTTAATTTTTTTAGGAGAAAAAATTGTTGATAACCTCTTAAGGGCTTGTTTTGACCAATTCCGTCAAGGAAAAAATTAAAGCACCAAAAACATGGTTGACTAAAATTTTCTTATAAATTTTTAGGTTATGTGAAAAAAGTGTTGCTATTTCACTATACATCATCTTATAGAACTTGTAAATTTTCGGAAAACTGAGACAAACCTTAACTTAGGATGACCCTTGCTATCACTTTCCGACCCCAGACCGTCCTTTAATTAGTTTTTCTTGCATTATTATTATATTTTATTTCTTTTCTAATGAGTTTTAACTTATTGTAATTTTTTTGGGTTCAAAAAATTTTGACCTTGGTCTACTTAATATTACACAAATAATAAATTAAATTAATAAATCAACAAAATTATTCTAAATTCCTTTTTTGCCGTTACACTTTTTTTAAATTCTTTTTAAGTAAATAAATGTACCAACTTCGTAAAGGGTATATACTTTTGCTTTGCCTAAATTTTCCCTTCAACAGCTTATTTGCGCTTCTAGTTTCACAAGTGAGTTTGCAAATCAGCAAAGAAAGCGAAAAATAAAAGCAAAAGTAAAAAACAAAAACAAAACAAACATTGCTGATTTGTATTTTTTTATGTTTCTTCGTGTGTTTGAATGAATTTCGAATGATGCAATATAATTGAAGAGTGACATCGCGCTCCGGTTGGGGTACAACCTCACATGATGGTACCGGCTAAGGCGATATACAACACAAACACGCGAGCACATACATATATTTATGTATATATCATGTTCGTATGTATGCATGTAGCGGCGTATAATCACATGTGTGCCTGAGCACATGCTTTTATCGGTCGCGTTTTATTTACTTTTTGATTTTTTATGCGTGTTTTAATCACATTTTGGGGTGTTTCCTCGACTTTATTTTAATCAGCATGGGATTTGTTTCACCCACAAATGGTTTGACATATGCATACATACGTGTGTGTGTGTGTAAATTCGCACATAATTTGAATTGGCATAATGAAGTTGGTGAAGCGACAAATATATTATCAAATGAATGTGATTAAGGTGTTGGAATTGTTGTCATAAAGTGAATTTTATTATCACAGAGTTGAGAAGTATGAGACAAGTGTGTCATTAAGCGAGGTGAGCGGAAGTAAACGTTAAGGGCATAACTGGAAATACATAAATGAGTTGAAGGAGGAATTTAGCATATTTGTTTTCGTAATTTTCTATTTTTGATGTTTACTTTGATGCGAATTATTAATAAAATATTTCGGGAAAAGAATTAGAACCGTGAAGAGATTGCCTAAAAAATTAAAAATTTTTGGAATTAAAACACGTTAGCTTCGGTCGCACAGAAGATGCAATACTCTTAACAAATACAAAAGATTTTTTATAAGAAACTCGATTCTGATCGGTCAGTTTGTATGACAGCTGAATACAATAGTGACCCAATCAGAATAATTTCTTCGAAGATTATAACACTGCTTTGGTTGATAATTTATGCAAAAATTCGTGAATATATTTTGTCAAGTAAAAAAGTTTTCCATACAAAGACTTCATTCTAATCGTTTAGTTTGTATGACAGCTAAGTGCTTTAGATGTCCAATATCGGCATTTCCGAGGAATAAAGAGAAAAATACGTGTACAAGACTTCATGTCGATATCTTAAAAACTGATGTATATTTGTTTCATGGGTCATTCCTTCCATAATTTACATTGAAATATTTTTTCATGCAAAATAGTTTATTGTGTTCTTTGAGTCAAAATAGTTTTTCATTTTAACTCAATATGAAAAGTTTTTATTATTTCAACACTCGAAAAAAAGTTCGCTTAAACATTTGCGTAAAAATAACTAGCCGGCCAACGATTTTTTGTTAGCTTTCCAATGGGATATATTACTATGCGCATAAACTAGTAAGACTTATTAATTTAAACGAGTATTTCGCGCGAAAAACCATTCGTCAAAATATTTTTTTTCTAGTTTGGTTTAAGTGTCAGTGACATCTCTATGTCAATTGTCACATCTAAATAATCATTAGTGTTTAGTATGCGCTTGTCTGTCTTTAATACATAAAGTGTATTCGGCGATTTTTACTATTGGTGAAATTATTCAACCAAGAAATTCCATTAAAATTTGTGTTTGGATTCAAATTTCTGGTGCCGAAATGTTCAGAATGTTGGAAAAGGCCTTCGGTGATAATTGTTTGCCTCAAGCAAGGTTTCTGATTGGCACAAATTAATCAAAGGTCAAATGGTTGACAATGAACCACGTCCAGGACGGCCATCAGCACCAACAGTTAATCACCAAGTCAATAAAATAAAGAAATTGATCCTTCAGAACCGACGATTAATAGCCCGGGATCTTACTGACAACGTTGGAATTTGGAAATGATTGATGAAAACCATTTTTGAAAGATAATTTTTCAGCGCGTTAACGTCTGTGAAATAATACTTTTCGACTATTGGGATGTCATGAAACGTATTATTACTGCCGATGAGTCTTGAATCTATGTTTACGACTCGGAAACAGAGGACCAATCGGCCGAATACCGTGGCAAAGATGAGTCGAATTCGAAAAAAACCAAATGAAAGCACTCCGAATTCTTTTCAATCTACCAAACTGTCAACAAGGAATAATATTCGAGTGTTATGCGTAGTTTGCGCGAACTAATGGTAAAAAGAGGCCGGAATTGTAGGCCTCTTGGTTTTTCGTCACGATAATGTACCGTCGCATATTGCATTGATTGACGGTGTTCGCCTGAATTAGCTCCTTGTGAATTCTGAATATTTAGCAAACTGAAACGACCGATCGAAGACATAAAACAAAATTCGCTGAAGGTGCTGAAGGCTATCCAAAAAAGTGCTTAGAAAAGCGTTTCGAGGACTGGAAAAATCGATGGCATAAGTGTAATGTAATACACTGGTGAAGATAACTTTGAAAGCGAGCTTTGATTTGATAAATACTGATGAGTAATTAAAAATTTGGGGTTTTATTTACAATTTCCTGATAGTCCTATATTATAATTTATGTACTTACAGAACATGCAGATAAAATTTTGTTATTATCACTACAAATATTTGTTCGAAAAAATGCGTCTAATGATAAACTAATAGGGCTGGTTGAACCGAGAATTATTAAAATTCAAGAATGGTATTTGAAATGAAATTATGAATAATCCACATGTTGCCAGTAGCCCATAGATGCATTTTTGCAAAATTAATTATAAAATATAATATAAACTTGGCTTTACTACAAATAATTCCCGTAAAATCAATCAACCGTTAAACAGACAAATTTTAAATTTATTTCATTATATGTATGTACATAAATAAAATGTTTAGCATTAATTTTTTCTCTGTCAACAATTTGTCATTCATCATTAGACTTTGTACATTTCCAAAAACGTAAAAAATAATCTCTTTATAATTCAAAACAACAACTTCTTGTCCCCTAGACGTTGTCACCAAATGCTTTTAATACATATTTTTTTCTAAATATAGCTTTATATTCCTTCCATTTTGATGCTGCATGTACAGTGCTGGGCGAACTAAACTTCAGAGCCTAAAAGTATGCTTTAAAAAATATTTAGAGATGTTAATTGTATGAGCGATCGTTTAAAAAAGTATGGAGTACTATGTGTTGTTGAGCGAAAGGTATTACCGATGCATTTTGGTGAACTTGATACTTGTAAAGTGTGAAGTTTGGTTTATTAGTGGAATTATAGTTTTTTAAAATCTTACAAAAATATATTAAAAAATTTATTTAAAACAGACGAAAATGATTATGTTTGAGAGTATTGAAATATTAACATATTTTGAATAATGTAACCACATAACACAACGGCCTATTTTCAATTATATATATTTCGTATCAAAAACTAAATATTTTTTTCAAACTTTTTATTAGTTTAGAATACCTATTTTAGAAAGAATTTGTGAAATTTTTAAAGGAAAATATTCTAAACAGAGTTTCACCTCTTTTATAGCAAAAATAAGTAAACCAAATATTTTCTTAATTTTTCTATTTAAATATTCTATAATTAGAACAATATTTCACAGCCATTACAACTAAGATTATAACTTTGTAGGGTTTGATTTGAAGTGACTGATCTCCTAAACTATGAACACTTTTTAATTGCATGCAAAATAGGAAAACCCGTTGTAATGTTTCCCAAAAGTATATTGCAATTGAATTTTTAAATCCAGTTTTCTCAACTTTAGTTTGGAGAACAAAAAAATCACATGGAGCCAAATCTGGTGAATACGATGGTTGATTTATGGTATTCATTGCATGTTTGGCTCTAAATTTGGTCACAATCGATGGTGAATTGTCACTGTGTAAAATCCATGAATCACTGTTCCACAATTCCGGCCGTTTTCGATGCAACTTCTCACAAAAGCGCCTAATACGGCCAAATTGAACGTCCTATTGACCGTCTGTCCCTCCAGAATAAATTCATGATGCGCCAAACCACGAATTTCGAAAAAAACTCAATGTCACATTAATATTTGAGAAGTTTTGGCGTGTTTTTGTTTTTTGTTCTCACGATTACGATGATTGTTACATAAGTTAATGTTAAACTCATAAATCCATTTCTCATGGCTATTATGATGCTCTCTTTGAATGTGGAATCTGAATTCGCACGATCAAGAATGTTCAAATAGAGACCTATATACGGTACTTTTTGTTTAAAATCGGTACTTCAGCGGGATGAGTCGAGCGAGAACGCGTTTCATACAAAATATTCGTCCAGAACGAGTCATGCCCTCAACGATCTTTCGGCTGTTTTTGAAGGCTTTGTACCACTAGTAGGCTTGTGTTTTTGAGAAAACTGAATCAAAATCCTTGAAAAACATTTATTTTTATCTTTGTTCGATATTTTTATGCATTGTACAAATCGCCAGGTAATACTGTGGTGTAAAGACTTAAGCAGGCTCTGTAAACAAATTGATTGGCAAATGGCGCTCATATTTGACATATTAATTTAAGACAGTATTATCATCTTAGAAATATACATTTTTTTGAAATATATTTTATGTGGGACATTGAAATTACAATACCGAATCCTTTTTGGCACAATGTATACTGAGTAGTATGTAGTTTATTTTGAAAATATTGGCCACAATATCAATTTTAATTAAACTACGGAAAATGCGTAAGATTCTTTTATTGTTGCTAAGAGCAACTTAAAAGTTAAAATAGTTTCGAAAGTTCAAGGTCAAATATCATCACAATACTCTGTACAAGTCTTTATCGGTTCAATGTACATATGTATGTATGAATGAAATTTGTGCGAATATTATTTACATACATTTATTAAAAATATAAAACTAATATACTTATATTTTTTAGACTTTTTTAGTTTGTTATACGCCACTGTGCATCAAAATGTAATTAGGAATGTACACAAACACACACAAAATAAACTCAAAATAGCAAAGAAAACAATAATCAATATGGCAAAGCAAAAAACGGAGAAACAGCTGGGACTGTGGTGAAATTCACTCATATTTTGTTGCTTATTCGCTTTACATGACAATCGTTTGGTCACTCACACGCAGCGCTAAGTTGTAGAAGCAGTAGTGAAGTAGTTTGCTCTTATCGTGTATATTGGAAATATTTTTACACTCTGAAAGTTGTAAGTATTGTGCTAAATAATACTAATATAATATAATTGAAAATAATATTAAATCAAATAAATTTCTTAAACAGTAAATTCACACGAAATGGCTGCGCGCATTATGAATTTGCCGAAACACGGTCTCTGCCGTCTGATGAGAACAAGCGCTCTCGCTCGCCACTACGCCGGCAGCACCGGCACCGCGTCGCCACCACTGCAATTCACCACACTGAGCGTCGATGATAAGACCGGCATCGCTACGCTCACACTCAATCGACCGCCAGCGAATGCGCTCAACGCCGCCTTCATGGGCGAAATAGCGCGCTCCATCAAAGAGTTGGAGCAATCGAAATGTCGCGGCCTCATACTCACCTCGTCGTCGGAGCGAATTTTCTGCGCTGGACTCGATCTGAAAGAATGCTACCAAGCAGAGACGTCGCATCTGCAGGGCATTTGGGTTGCTTTGCAAAATCTCTGGCACACGCTCTACTCGACGCCGCTCATCACAGTAGCGCTAATTAACGGCCACACAGTGGCAGGCGGCGGCATGTTAGCGCTGAGCAGCGAATATCGCATTATGCTGCCGAATTTTAAGATCGGCATCAATGAAACTATGGTTGGACTGGCGGTGCCGATGTGGTTGATAGACACCTACCTCAATGTTATACCCAACAGGCGCGTCGCCGAATGGGATCTTACAACTAGTCGCATCTATAACAGTGAGGGCGCACTAAAGGCAGGTCTAGTGGATGAGTTGGCAGCTAGCAAGGCGCAAGGTTTGGAGCGAGCTGTGTCATTCATTAGCAGCTATCCCAAGCACTCGCTGGTGGCGCGTGCGATCACCAAACGCCAATTTCGCACGAAAGATTTAAAGAACTTCGAGAGTAATCGTCAGCATGATTTGGAAATATTTCTGAGCACCATACAGAAGCCTAATGTGCAGTCCTATCTGGGAGAATATTTGGAAAGTTTGAAGAAGAAGGTGTCGTAGGTAATCATAAGGCCCAAATGGGAAACTACATTTTGTGTTCAGCGTGAAAAGTTACTCGCAACTAAGATTTATTTTGGAAAAGGTGTAGGAGCCAGTTTTGAAAGACTATACTGTTATACTATATACTATTTGAGAAATACATGCTAAAATTTATATTACAAAAATTAAGTTTTCCTTTTTTTTAAATTTCATCTTGGATTATCTTGGCCTTATTCTATCATTTATGCTGGAGGACTTAAAATCATTTTTTTCTTTTTGTTCTAACTTTTCAAGCTGTGGTTGTGGATTCCTTGTGTCGAATTACACACAAATATATATTCTTAAAATACTTTAAACAGTTTGAGAATTCCAAATTTCAAGGCTAAATGAAGAACTACTTTAGTTTTCTTTACTTTCTAACAGCTTTCTCACTTCCAACTGATATTTTCTTACACTTTCAACTACCAATTTCTATATATCTCCTTACCCCAGTTTTAAATAAGTTTTTTTACCCGCACGCTCCCATGAGGCTCTCACTACTCACACGTACGCAGGAAACGCCATGACTCATGTAACGGTTACGTTGATTTCCTCCACAAATCACAATCAAGCAAATAAACTGCAAATAGCTTCACAAGCCAGACAATCACACAAAGCAATGATTCTGCGAAATAAGTTTGTGCAAATATTTGCATAAAATTGCGAAGGGAATTGTCGTCGCATATGTGTGATGGTGTGAGTGTGTGGTGCGCATATTGGCCATAAACCAGCGGCATCATAAAATCGATTTTTCTTTGCATAGTGTGAAGAAAAAGTGCACAATTGACAACTGGTGCATACCTTTGCACAGCGATTCACACACGGCTGACACACACACATATACAAACACATCACATTTGGTAAGCATACGACCCTATATGTACATATGTATGTATATGGCATATGACGAATAGTTATTTTTATGAATCTGCTCTCATGTGTGCGGTTGAAGGGCCAAAGTTACAAGTGGCTGCATTTCTCATAAAGTTTCTTTCACTCATAAAGTTTCGGGGAAACTACCACCAAATATACAGTTATACGAATTGTGCTAACCACTCAAGTAGCTAGTAAGTTTTTTACAACCCATTCACTAGCAGTATTTATTGGACGAGTTGCAAATGTGAGAATGAATGTCTTCAGTGCTGAACAGCTATGATTTTCATAGTTTTTAAATTGATTGAAACTACCACTGAAGCTATTTCCATAATGTGATGTCATGTGATGTGTGATTTTATATGACTTTCACGATTTAATGTGAGGTTATTTAGTGCACACAAAATGAGATGAAATGGTTGTACTTCTAATGTTTTACGCGACTTTCACAGTGTGATGTGATGTGTGATTTCATATGATATTTACGATTCGATCAGATGTAAGATTGAAGAACAAGGTTTTTATGTATTCGGATGATGATATGCTGTGTGATATGATGTACTATAACCATTTTTTTTTTTTGGATTTCATGGTGACATGAATTGATAATATACTCTGATTTTCGGATACGTTATTAGTTGATCTAACAAAGTATCTATGGCATGTGATCATCATATAATATAATGTATGGCGCCAATGTCATTATATGACCTATTGTAAGATCATGTGGTGTTATTATAGTTTGAATTATCGCAGAAACGCGATTTCGTATGATCGAAAATTTTTGTTTCAAAAGCAAATCGAAGCAGTTTAATATTATAATTTTTTTCCTTTGAGCTGACTTTGCACGAACTGATTTGAGAATTTTTTGGAAGCAAAACTAACTTAATTTTATCAAATATCAAATATTCACAAAAATTCACACAAAAACACAAATTTTTAATTTCACCTGAAAAAAGCCTAGCGTTAAAAATGATATCACGTGATATTATTTGCTTCTCTTATTTCTACGTTCACAAAATATTTTTAACTCTTCGCATAAAATTCTCAAAAATGAAAGTATATATGAAAAAAAATGTAATGTGATTTTATTATATGATATTACACTACACATAATGATTTGATATCATATCATGATATGATATATCATCATAATTTTTGTTTTTTAACTTGGAGTTCGTATTATAAAAAGTGATTTGAGTGTCAAAATTGTTAAAAGATTTTCCCTCAAAAGTCATATGGCCAAGTGTGATATCATGTGATTTTTTTTTTCTTTTTTTGTTTTATAAATTTAACAAATTTTTAGTCGCAGAAGTGAAGTAAAATAAAAAAGAAATTATCACATCATATGATGTCACATCACACATGTAGATATGATATCACATCGTCAGTTTGAAAAGCCTTACCTTACGTTTCAACGAAACGAAACGTTGTACAATTGCGGTATGATGTCGCATTATATACGACGATATGATATCACATCTCTAGTTTTATCTCACGGTTAAACAATGCCATGGAAAGATATGACATCACATACCAGTTGGAAATACATTATCTTACGTTTAACGATGTACCACACCATATGCTTTCAAATTACGTTCGAACATAGGATATGATTTCACATTACCAGTGTGAAAACCTTTATTTATCTCACGGTTCAACCATGAATCAAATGATGATATGAAGATATGATATCACATCACTAGTTTGAAAGCTTTAACTCACGCTTCAGCAAAACGAAACGATGTCAGCAGCATTTCTGCATGAAACGTGTACAAGTGTTTTATGCAATTAACGGTCACGTCACACACACACTCACGTTGAACGCTTTGAATACACATTTCATACTACATACATACATACTTACTATATATGCATCACTCCATATAAATGTAAAGTATATTTATATGGAGTGATGCTGACAATATTACCGCTGACTTTGCATCCTTGACATGGCCAACTATGTGGCCGTAATTAATGTGCACCAACAACAACCGGTGACACTGTCAACTGCTACTCTGCACTCACATTTCGACAAGTTCTTTTTGCATTATTTGTCTAATGAACTTATCTGCTCCAAGCACAGTGGCAGCAGCAGCCAGCTGTGGCGCCACCAACACTTTAGCTTTGCACACCTGCATATGTCTGTGTGTGTGTGTGTGTGTGTGAGTGAATTTCCAACGTGCTAAACTCATTTGCTATTTCGCAGAGTATTTATTAGCTGGCGGGCGAGCTGTGACCTTCGTTGAGTGGCGAACTAGTAGCGAAGAAGAATTATTGCGCTGGCGGAGGTGACGTGGCTTGCTCGCAAATAAGTCCTGCTGCGCGTTTGAAGAGGCGAGCGGTTGTGCAGGTGTGGAAATCTCTACTCGTTTTAATTTGTATTTCAATTTGTCTTGTGCATACAAAATTAATGTGCTTTGATCGTCGTCAGTGAAATTGACCTTTAACTGCGTCCCGCTGCTTATTTGTGCACGGTTGCCGCTACAAAGCGGCCACTGGAATATTTATGCCGCTGCGGTCAATGTTTGCTGGAGACGAGCTAACCTCAATTAAATTTGTAGTGTCTTGGTGCGAGTTAGAAAAGTTAATTACTTGGAAGTTTCTCGACTAAATATGTGTCCTCACGGCTGTTCGGAGTTGAGGTAACTTTTAATGTAGCTAAGAATTATGAGGGCACTGCGGGTTAAAAGTCTTAGCAGCAATTACTTACAGAACTAAGATGGGCTAATACTAGCTAAGCGCTATAGTAAACACTAAAGTAAGCGCTACGGCGCGCATTATAAACAAGTAAGTTGATCTGCCAAGTGACTTACCTTTTTTAACTCTTTTTCCGCCTACACAGCGCGGAAGAAGCTTGTTTGGTTGCCATTAATACATATTAATGCGTTTTTCATTCTTTTTTTAGGTTTTTATTTCAAATTTCATTTCTTTATAATTATTTATTTATTTTTAATAATTCATGCATTTACCTTATATATTTATACATCTGCATGTATGTATGCGTCTATGTGATCTGTTCTTATAAGCGTCTCTATTTTGTATGCTCAATCAATTGGCACCCATATATGTACTAATGTGTGTGTGTGTGTGTACTTACTAGCAATAGCTTACTACTCTAATTGCCACAAACAAATTTCTGTTTTGTTTAATGCTTAATAACCACTATTTATTATATCATTATGTAGTCCATAGCACGCTCTGCAATTTATATGTATGTATGTATATGCAAGAAATTGTTAACCGACTTTGCGCATGCCCAGTTCACTTAGTCTCAAGTATGCTTGCAGGTATTAACATTTCTTTTCATGCAGTTTTATTATTATTTTTTTAGTACTTTTTTTGTAATATATTTTTTGGTTTTTTTTTTTTTAATATTTTTTATTTATTTATTTATTTTTTTTTTTAATATTTTATTTATTTATTTATTTTTTTAAATTTTGTTTTTATTTATTATTTATTTTTTTGTATATTTTTTTTAATATTTTTTTTTTAATATTATTATAACTTATTTGATTATTATTCTTATTTTTTATTTTATTTTTTTTTCTGTTATTATTTTTATATATATAGTTTTTTTGTTTAATTTTTTCATTACTATAATGGCTTACCTTATTTAAATTATTTTTATTTTTGTTGTTATTTTTGCCATTATTTCTTTCTTGTAATTATAATTCTTTAACAATTTGACCTATTATTTTTTATTTTCATATTTTAGTTTGTTTTATTAATTTAATTTTTAATTTCCTATTCGATAATATTTTTTTTTACTTTTAAGACTATATTGTTTTTATTTTAAGCCTAATATTATATTTCCTGTTTTATATATGCAAAAAGCAGCCAGACACACAACCATGCGTGAAGCTTTGCCCAAAACTTCGTACTTTTAGAAAGCATTAATAGTTTTTGTATGTACTATATCGTCAGCTAAAATGTAAAAATAACGTATTATAAAAAAAAAAAAAAAAAAAATCGAAAATCGCTGTCCGATATAATAACCAAAATGTAACTAATATATAACCATTTTATTATTTGCTAAAATTTATATTGAATCATATGTAAAATATAAAACCGAAAGTAAAATCTGATTAAAATTAGCTTTTAATTACCCTTATAATATAAAATTTTATTTAAAACAAATGAAAGAATTGAAAGTGGTAAGTGTCACAAGGGTGAAGTGAAGTGGGCACCTTCTCAAACAGTGATCATATGTGATATAGGAAAGGTTGTACTCGTAATAGACCATAGGTCGCAGTGCAAAACTTCAATTATTTTCTCTCTATTTATAATATTAGATGATCCTTTTAGACCTGTGGACATCTATATACAAATTCGAAATTGTCAGTGTGATACTTACAAAAGTAAAAAGTAAAAAATTTCAAACCAATTTGTGGAAAAGAGAGTAGGCTCTTCAGCCCAGTTACTTTCAGTTCCCTATTAAGATCAACCTCATAACCTAAGATGTAACTTTTCAGTTTTTACTTACTGTGTGAGCGACGATAGGGCAATGGTCCGTTAAAAGCCCCAAAACTAGGGAGAAGCTAACTTTACAGAGGGCAAAGGGATCACTAGATCCCTTGCGATCGATCTTGGGCCAAGGTTACATATCACTGTTTGACGAATTTCGTGTAGGTATTGCAAAAGCAGTTGTTGTTCCAAAAACGATTGATGCTGTGCGCAATTGATATTGCAGATGGCCATGCGATCCATCGTTAGATTGAGAGAACTATAGGCATTCGTAGGATCAGCACACATACAATATTACATGAACATTTGACAATAAAAAAAATTTTCCAGGCTGAGTCATACACATTTGTCAATCGCTCAAAAAAGGCTTGTGTTGATGAGACAGTTGGTCAAGAGAAATGTCAAAAAAATACAATGGCAATGCTTCGAACCACATATCGTGCATAAAAGCCTTATCGCGAAAGGAGTTGAATTGTGGAATGGCTTCCTTTTATATCAGTACGAAAAACTTAAATGAGAGTTTAACGATTTTTGACAAGTTTTGGAGATAACTCAATCCCAGCGGCAAAAGTGTTTCGACAGTTGGTTCAAGCGCATGCAAAAGTGTTGGGATCTTAATAGAGAATATTTTGAAAAACGATGAAGTGATTTTCGATAATCATTTAATTATTTTTTGTTCTCTAATCCGGAAACATAAAAGGCAACCATCATATTATACCCTCAAAAATAATTAGAACCAGATTTTTTTTTTTTTATTTTAAAACAATCGTTTTTTCAAACGGGGATGCTAGGTGTGTTTTCTACGAATTGTTTGGATCTAAGCAAAAATTTAAATAAATTCTAAAACTTAAAATAAAACCTTTGAACCCACTCTTTACTTTCATTTTTAATTTTTGTTGTTATATTAATGTCTACTGTACCTTCAAGCATTGTTTTTGCTGCAGAGCTTCGGTTGCTGCTTAAACTAAGTTTTCTAAATGCATGCGTGTGCATTAATGCGTGATTAACTGTATTTTTTTACATTTTTGTTTTACGTTTTTTGGTTGTATTTATTTATTTTTTTCAATTGTTTCTTTATTTATTTGTTTATGCATTCATTAGTACATATAGTTTAGTTTTATAGAGTTTAGTATATTACATAAACATATATTGAATATCATCGTACTTGTATACTATTTACACATTATTTTTTTAGCATAATTCGTTTATGTTGTTGTTTTTGTTATAAGAAACAATTGGCACATTTTGTCTTTTGGCATTGAAAGTTGTTGCTGTGAGTGGTGTCTTACTATGATAGACTGCTATGTTTTGAGTGTAATTGTGGGTTAGCAAGAGTTAAGGAGTAAAAATAGAGAAAAGCGATGAAAGAGGAAAAAAACCGAAATATTAAATGAATAATTGTAGATTTTAGGCTATCGCAAGATATGAAAGTGAAGGGAAACAATAAGAGAACTGTGAAAGAATGCAATAAAACAACGAAAAGGTTAAAGAAAAAGTAAAAAATATGCTTGCTAAAAATCATACAATCAAATGCGAATAAAATTAAAAAAAAAGAAACGAAAATGAGATTTCTATTAACTCAATAAAAGAGATTTTCATATATCTTTTGCGTTTCATGCGTGCAAAAACGCCAATAAACACCGAAATTTATAAGAAAAGCTGCTGTTTAATGGGGTAATGAGTGTATTTGTGTGTGTGCTGTAAGTGCTTTTGTTCATTGGTTTGCTAGTGTTGATACAGAAATTTGATTTTTCGCCACATGCAATCGAAGAATGAGTTCTTACGCCTGCTTATATGCTATGCTTATGCTACGCGTCTCATTGTGCATGTGTAGTGGTGTGTGCTCATTTGTGGTGAACTCTTTTCGTATTGTTTTGCAAGCCTCTGTACTTAATACCACTGTTGCTGGTGTTTTTGTTGCTGTTGCCGTTGTTATTGCTGTTTTTGTTGCTGTTATTGTTGTTGCAGTTGCTGTTGTTGAAGCGCTTACAGCTTTCCTGTTCGTTTCACTGTCGGCAGCAGTTGCACTTGCTACATCTACAGTGGCAGCCAAACCGGCTTCTTTTGCAGTTGTTGTTGTTGCCGCAATTATTGTTATTGCTGTTGTTCCGATCATTGCCATCTGCAGCCACGTCGTCAGCAGCATGCCGAGCAATGCAATTAGCATTGCATAATTGCAACATATTCGTTGTGTGTACGTTAGCTTATTGCTGTTGCCACATGCAGCATGTGGCAGCCACAATTGCATTCTTGTTGCCGCACTTTTATCCTTTGACCAGTCATAGCCTTTTGGATTCTCACCGGTTAGCTTTTGTTCGGATTTACCAATCTCATTCAGATTTGATTGGTACTTTGTGCCCACTGAAATGGAAGATAAACAAGGATTCAAATGAATTTCACTTAATTGAGAGCATTTATGCCAATTGCTTTTGCACTTCTGCATCGCCATGCAAGCAGGCATACATGTAAATATGTTTACTGGTGTTTGTGTATTTTTTTGTGTGTACGAAAGAGGCATTGTAATGGTAAAAATTGCTTTTCGAGTGCAAATTTATTAAAGAAATTGGTGACGAGTGAAGTGATATTGGTCATTTTCAGTTCTTGAGAATGTCAATAAGATCTCTGTTTTAATATTTGTTTTTAGTGAGGTCTGTATGTAACTGAGGGTTTGGCTGGGTTAAAAAATTACTGAGATATTCTAGAATTATAACTGCTCAGATCAGTCCTATATCAGATCAGAGTGACTCTAGTAGTGCTGGTAAAGTAAGACAGAGAGATTTTTTACGGATTTTTTTAAGCTAGGAGGGAAGGTTGGAGGTGGCATTCTCTGTAAGGAGCTCGTCGTCAAGCGGTGACTTTAGATAACCGGTTCGGTTTGTATTAATTCTCAGGGAAAATTGGCTATTATTTAAATATCAGTGGACATATTGCTTTGAAGTACAGCCGCTTTCAGTGAGGTGAACAATTATTTAGATAGTAGAGCGGCAATATTAGTGTTGTGCCCA
The DNA here is from genome assembly GCA_027475135.1 of Bactrocera correcta. NCBI lineage: Eukaryota > Metazoa > Arthropoda > Insecta > Diptera > Tephritidae > Bactrocera > Bactrocera correcta. The sequence goes on along the minus strand of CM050325.1, from coordinate 132,847,342 downwards.
TTAACTGTGTACTAAAAGTTAGTCAAGGGGTGTCTTTCCTCACTTGAAAAGCATCAAGCTACTACGAGTACATTATCAGTCTCATTTGAGTTGAGGAATCGCTGGAAACTTCAAACTACTATCGGAACTAGTTGGATGACCGTTGTCATCTCGCGTTTTAGCCCTGGATCTTGCTGATTTTGTCCAGTCATTATAGTAAATTCACCTCGGAATTCGATATACCCATTTATATGTCTGTAAATACTTGTATATTGACACCTTAAAGTTGTCTCAAAACCTACATATGGTAGGGTATTTACAGACATATAAATACGTTTATTGATTTCCGAGATTCTTACCTAATTTAAGCTTAAATGAAGTTCAGCTTCTGCGCGACAGAAAGATGCTTTAATGTAACGTAGACTACGTGAAGTTCTTTAAGCTAATCTACACTTTTATGTTGAACAATTTTAATGGTTTGGGACAAATACTTTGTGATACCCAAAAAATGTATTTAATTTCTTACATAAATAAATCTTATATAAATAAAGCGTGATTTTGTCACCAAATTTATCAGATAATTGATTTTTGTTCCAGCTACTATCGCTAAAGGCATGAGGATAAAGAACCTTAAAGCAAAGAATCACAGTAAGGAAAAAGGATAAGGAAGAGGCATACGAAAGAAAGGTAAAGGGAAAGACTAAGGTAGAAAGGTAAGGAAGAAAGAAAAATACGATTATAGCACAATCTCTGATAGAAAACTTTTAACTTTTAGAAAGATTTTAAGCATCACTGTTTGGATGCTAATAAAGGAAAGATTAATAGTTTTTCGAAGGGCTCAGGAATGCTCATATTTGTATTTACTCTTTTATTTATAACAAACAAGACATATTTTAAAACCTCTTCGTTTTGTTATTGTTGCATCAAAAAACATTTAATTCAATTGTAAGACTACCGGGGTCCATTTTATTTATATGACTTCTTCTTATAATGACTTGTTGGAACTTTAAGGAATTGAGATGAGGAAACAAATGGAGTGGTTTATGAAATAAAATCTTTGGCTTTGATGGGAAGAAAGATATTAGGACTGAGGACGATATGCGGAGTAGACTTTCTCCCATTTACAAAGCCTATAATCCAAACCTCATTAACGTATCACGTAGTAATTTCAACTTTCAATATGGAAATTGCAGTGCATTTTTCCTGTGACTATTGGACATTGAGCCTAGCAAAGCTAGAAAGTTCACAGAAAAGTAAAAGAATTAAAAAAAAAAACTGCATATTATTTTACGAATGTTACTTATACGCCGTGGCTCATACAATACAGAAAGACAACGTATTTATATTGAAAGACTTCGGGTTTGAAAGCACTAACCTATTTGGTCTATAACAATATTTATGCGGTTTGTCGAAAAATGGCGTAACTTGATTATTAAGTCATTGTTCCAATACTTTGAACATAGGTTGGCAAGCCACTATTCTTGAAAAGTCGGTGTTAGTATAAGTCATTTAATAGAAGCCTGAACAATAATAATTCCGTCACTACATTTTTCGTATGCCGAATATTGTACTCAAAAAAGTCTTTTGCGGTGAGTTCTATTTCCTTATTTTAATATACTAAAACTTCAGTCGAAAGTCGTCGTATTTTGGTGGAAGTTCATGTTGAACATACTCTAGCTGAGCAAACGTGTCAAAAGTGGTTTGCAGAATTTCAAAATCATGTCTTGGAAAAAGAAGAATACTCTGCGTGGCAAAAAAATTTCGAAGTCCTTGAATTGGAGGTAATATTCGATGTAGATTGTGGCCAACCGCAAGAAGAACTTGTGGAATCCGTGGAAGTCATTCAAGCAGCCATTTTAAAACGTTTAAAATAAGCCGGATGGATATATACAAAAGCAAGAATAATTATTTTTGGAAAATGAAAAACCTCCTGGAACCGCGTTTGCATTAATTCAGCAAGGATAGTGGGTGCTGTATGAATTGAATCCAAGAGGCATTGTCGAACGATTTCGCTTCAATAAATGGTGTTTGGACGCTAGAAAAAGACATAGTTTTTATATTTAACAGTATCCGGCGATGAAAAATTGTTTCTTTACAACAACCCTAAGCACGAAAATCATATGTGAAACTTGTCCGGCAAAGTCGATTATCCATGACATCAAGGTAATGCTTTGTATTTGATGGGATCGAAAGGTCTGAGATACAGAAACGGATAAATCCATTAATCGAAAACTCTACTGACAATAACACAATAAATTGAAGCAAGCAAATGTCGAAAAACGACTGGTAGCTGCGACTAGGCAGGACGCAATAACTTTCCATCATGCCAACGCTTGGCCTCATATTGCAAGACTTGTTAAAAACTAATATGCTAACAGCGGTTTTGGAAGTTTTGTTTCAGCCAGCTTATAGTCCAGCCCTTACCCCTTTCTAACTAGCATCTTTTTTCAATTGATGCAAAACATCTTCACCTGAATATGATGCTCATTAGAACGGGATAAAAAAATTGTTTTGGTTCATTCTTAGCGGCCAAGCCAAGATAACGAATGATGAATTGAATGCAAAAATTTACAGAAAAATGGGAGCTACTTTGAAAAATAAAATTGAAGGAGTTTTTTTTTAAATCACATTCAAAATTTGAGAGAAAAAGAAACCCTGAATATAGCTAATCATAGCTTTTTAGTAATTCAATAGTTTCACTTATTTGTATAAAGTTAATTTGGGTAAAAGCGATCTTGTCTCAATTTAAACACTTTTTGCTTCATTTCCATATCAATTCTATGGCTCCATTCAAAAAAACAAAAAAAGCAATCGTCGCTTAGGAAATAAAAAATTGTTTGCTTGTAAGCAATGCTTGCAACGTTTGCTATAATTTTGCAAGTTTGCGCGTCTGATCGCAGTAAGCCACAAACACACTGCGAACGGGCGATTTCACTGCTTTATGGCGCTCACGTGCCTAGATTTATCACAAACTTACTTTTATCGATGACAATCACTGAATTGGTTGGCATCATGCCATAAATTGGCGTGCTGAAACTGTCCCAGGCTGGCGCTATTGTGGTGCGACGTGTTGTGGTTGTGGTCGGCGGTGGCAGCGTTGTTGGCGGACTGGACACTGAAAGAAAAAACAATAAAGATAGAAAATTAATACTGTATATAAAATAATAAAATACTTTATTACTTATGTTAAACCATACATATATGGCAGTAAGTCGCAATTTTTCACATAGAAAATTTTATGAAAAATAATTTAATTATTTTTTGTTGGAACCATATTAAAAAGCGCCATTTATTGGTCAACCAGTAAAGCCTAAAATTGCCGCGCCAAAAAGTATGCAAAATCAATCATTTAAATGCTGCGGTTAAAATAAAATACCGAAAAATTTGGTGGCATTTTGTGGGATTTGTCGAGATTTCAACCGAAATGCTTTAACTAAATAAATCAAATAACGGCAATTTTTTGATATTATTATTTATTTAACACTTGTGTTACACACATACACATGCATAACAAATCCGTTTGCGGTGGAAAACAAATTAAAGGATAAAATACCAAGCAATAAAAAAGCCAGCAAATGGCTTACCGCCGTTTGGATTTTTTCTGGTCACTCTATTTATTTGCTTTTTTGTTGTGCAAGTATTTGCGATGGTATTAAAAGGTGAAATATTGTTTGCTAGCATATTTTTAGGCATTTGATTGCGCACATAAACACACGCATACCTAGAGGCATACAAATGTACATCCACACATTCATACACATATACTATATATATTTATATATATACAAGTAATCGCACGGCTATTACAAGTTTTTCGATTGCTTCCTATTTTTTGCTTTGGCGCTGATTTTAGTGGCTTTTCGTGTTATTTATTGCCATTGCACTTACACTCTGACACATAAAATGAAATCATTAAACGTAAAATTATTGCCAACTAGAGACCTGCTGCACACACTCACAGACGTAAGCTGATTTATGACGCCACACAAACACACATGCGCAAATGCATACAAAACGAAAATATATACAGACAAAAATAAATGCAAACATACAAATATATTTATCCTTTGCCCAACTAACTTGTTGTTGTTACGTTGTTAGTTTTAGCAAAAGTAGATTAGTGGCAGCAATTAGCAGTTTAATGAGGAAATGTAATTATGGAAATAAATACACGGTTAAAATATAATGATTTCATAGAAATTGTATGAAAATCTTTTATAAATTTTCATCGCTTTTTTCCCACAATTCTTTTAGTCTAGTGGTGTAAGAAGCTCTTTGGAAAGCAAGTGGATCCGAACTGCAAAGAAAACGTGACCAGGAGATTTCATTTCTCACACCGAAGAAAATATATCTAATTTTAGTCAGAAAGCTTAGGGCACTTATGACAATAAAGTTAAGTTACATTTTTAAGTAAAAAAATTTGTATTACAAATTGTTTTAGTGCTCATGAGAGCTAATCTAGGCAAGAGAGGTCATCAACAATGCTCAAAAAAAAAAAAAAATAAGAAAATCATAGGATAAATATCAAGTTAACTATACGCCGTGGATATTGTGTTTAGGCGCACACGTAGCCTAAAAGAAAAGAGAAAAGGCAGGTTTTGGGAATTAAAGGGAAATTGCCTAGTAGTAGAAATAAACTTAGTTCGAAAAAGAGTTGAACTTGACCCAAAATCTTGTAAATTTTTTGAACGATCCAGAACAAACATAACTATCCAGAACATGCATAAAATTTGTTTAGTGATCAGCTCATTTATCCGAGTAAGCGCTCAAACAAATTTAAAAATTTCAGTTTTGAGAAAAGTTCGTTTAAAGACTAACTGATTGGGCAGATGGAACTGAACGGCTACAGTTTAGAAGACTGTAACTTGTAATTGAGATAGGCGCCGTTTTGTGAGACTCTAAAAGTGAATTCTTCGATTTTTACTATGTCTGAATTTATTGAACAAAGAGGTGCGATAATGCACCATATCATACTTCATGGGTTATTCGTGATCATTTCGCCACATTTTCAGACTATATCTGCCACAAGCACCGCATTTTCGAACTAGATTTACCATACGTGTAATTTTGGCTATTCAGCAAAAGATTTTGACTCAACTGAGGCTATATGTAACAGCTGAATCGAACAAGGCTCTGATGGCCAATACAACGGAAGATTTTTCCTAGTGCTACGATGACTGGAAAATTTGTTGGAATAAGTGTAATGCAGCGGGAGGGGAGTACTTTGAAGGAGATAAAATGGACAAAATTCACTTTTCAATTTGATCACAATAGTAGACCAGTTTTGGTCCTTTGCGATACCAGCTGGATTCCAGTTCCTAGATCCAAGAGGAGTAGTCATCTTTTAAGATGCCTGCGCTTGACGCGAACTTTAATATACTCTGTGGTTTCTTTATCGATAACTCCTTCAGTGTATCATGCGGTAGAGGCGCCAGCTGCTTACGGCGTAGTCTTGCCAATGCGGGACTAGTGTACAAGAGATGCTTAATAGTATCCCTGGAGCCTTCCTCTAGAACTTCTCGATCCGTCAACCTCATTTCCATTGCCATTGCGTGTGTTGCCATTCGCATTATGTTCTCACAGTCTCTTCTATCGAGTGCCAATAGGCATTTTGTGTACTTCCGATCTAAACTCTTCTATAAAGTCTCAAAAAAATTTCTGAATTACAAAATATCGGGACCTGAAACGCTAAATTAATAAACAACTTTTGATTTTAAAGAGTTTGCTTGATGATACAAAAGCTCGGTTTAGTTCATTTTTCTTAAGAGAGGAGAGCAGTTGGATGATTCGGGACTACTAATTAGAACAAAAGTGAGGTAAGTTCAGGCTATATGCAGCATTTTCTTAGTGAAATATCATGGGTAAGTAAACGTACATACAAAACTATATCTTAATATTTTTAAATTACACTAGATCTTTATCGAGTTATTAAGCTGGTATAGGAATGATCGGGTGGAAATTTTATCTGATCAACAAGAACGTGTAAAATACGAATATTTATGAGTATTCGCAAATATATTTTCAAATTGAAGTATTAGCAACTCAATTGGTATATACATAGTCCTAAGGGTACAAAAAAATATCTCCAAATCAAACAATATCTACTTAGAGCCTTACTCGGAGCAATTTGTTTGACAACATTTAACCGTGAAAAGTTATTTTTAGCCGAGTATGCATTTTTCGCTCCAACACCTTAATTGCAATCAATTTACGAGTTGGAAGGCGACATTCTATATACTTGAATAATAATTACCTTCTATCACGTGTGCTCTTGTATGCGCATTTATTTCTTTTTATTATCATTTCATTGTGAGTTTCAATTCATTGAAGATTTAATTTGTGCTTGACATTGCAACTAAGGCACACTCACTTACACATAAATACAATAAACACACACACAAATCACAGATGTGGGTGAGAATGTCTCACTGAAAAGCGCACAATCGCCGACACTCACACTATCATATATAATATTTGTTTGTTTGCGCTACACAGATCCACCTTCCTAATACAGCCATCCGTACATACTCGTATGAGCCTTTTATTACCCTTTTGTCTGTGGCTCGACATGTCGCCTACTGCTGCTTGTGTGTATACATATGGTACATACATGTATGTATAGGTGTATGTGTCTGCTCTTTTGTGCCGCTGCGTCAATTGTGTGACCGCTTGACACTGATTTTATGGCTGATTTTTAGTGTTTACCCATAAATTTGCTACTTAACTGTGATTTGGCAAATTACGAATCGATTTTTGTCTGCCACTGTGTCTCCACAGACAGACAATAACCATTGTGTGTGCTCAGAAAGCCGTCAGGCACTCATACACACAACTGTAGTTTGATGGCCTGGAAATAGTTCTTGATGTCCTGATGTTTGTGTGAAGGTAATAATATGTTAGGATGATTATTATGGCTTAATAAGGTTTATTGCTTGTCTACACGTGTATTGAAAGTGTTGTTGGTGATGACGAAGCTACAGTTATGTTTTATGTTTGTTATGGAAGAAGGAAACGATTAAAAAGTGTGATGCAAGAGCGTAATAAAAAACCACTTATTAGTGCATCTATGGGTCGAAAAGGAGAAAAGATCGGTGCTTGCACATAACACACTAGATAAATCGTTACTTTGAAGGAACTATAGTAAAGTTGAAAGTGTGTAATAGTGTTGAACAAGACATATCCTTAAATCAAGAAAAGGGAGCAGTCGAATATATATGAGGAGTAAAAACTGTAACCTGAAGGTAGCGAAAGCAAAAAAAACTATCAACATCAGCTGCATCGAAGCGATAATACTCTTTACGGTTTTATTTATTATAACATGTATAACCGGTTGGTACCCAATACAAATCTTTTTGCTAGTTCTTTCAGGCCAAGTTTCGTATAAAGAAGCTTCAAATCGAATTAAAGTTACTTAGTAAGGAGAAAATATCTTCTGTGAACAACTTTATCTTATTTTTGATCCATCTGTTTATATGACAGCTATATCCTGTAACTTTTCAGACCGATATCTTACAATCTGAAGGACTAATTGGCACATATGTAGACAGAAAATAACGTATCATAAAAGAATTTAAAATAGTTGTCAAATATCTCACTTCCGCCTTTTGCTTTTTGAATTTCGCAACTATGTTTGAAGCGCTATAGAGCTCGTATCTGGCAATACTACATATCTTTGAAAGGTCTTGACATAACCTACAAATCGACGCTATGTATGTTTAGTTTGGCTTGCGCGTTCAACAGTTATAGACGTGTAAACATGGAGTTCACTAACGCCGAAATTCGCGCTATTTTAATGTTTTCCTTCGTTAAAGGCAAATCCGCTAGAGAAACGTTCCGTGAGATTAATGGTGTTTTGGGGGATGGTACTATGGTGTTGAAAAGTGTGTCATTTACGACAACTTCAAATAAAAACATTCGTAGTCGAAAGCAAGATTGAATGTAAGGAAGAGTGTGCTATGTGTCTAATAGAATGGCAGATACTCGTCTTCTATTAGATCCTCCGCAAAGCCAAACTCTTAAATGGGAGCGGTACTACTAAAAGTTGGACCGTGCGAAGAAAGTAAAGCCCTGAAGTGACCAACTTTGGCAAATAGAGGAAAAATTGAACTTCGTTAGGGCAACGGTTGGCCAGACATTCGATAATGAGTCGTCAGAAGATCCGCTATATTTTTATGCATCCATCTAACTGTCGGGAGTTTTCTATCAACACCAGCTTCAAACTTCCTAACTATTGCGGCGCCGTCCATGTTGAGGTTCAAGTAGCAGTAGATTTGCTCTTCCGGAGTGCAGTCTCCTTCAGAGAAGTGACCATCCACTCAGATAGCAGAACGGTAATACTGACCTCATTAACAGTTCAGGGTTAGTCAAATATCTCTGCGTTTGGGAGGTCAAGGCTTAAACACTTGGCAGCGCATACCTTTAGACATCCCACCTGGAATGGAAATTAAACGCCTATGCGAATTTGTATTTGCTACTCAGCGTTTCATAAGTTCGAGCTCAGGAGTTCTTCTTTACATATACTAGTCCACGTACGAAAATTGGTCAGCCATCTAACCTAACCTAACTTTATAGCTTGGACCTGGCATCAAATGTTTATTACCCTTTCCTTTTTATGCAATGGAAACATTCGCTTCAAAAGCAGCATCCAAATGTACTGGATGTATGTGGACATCGCTTGGAAATACCGTTCGAGGTGGAATTAGTGATTTTAATATAAAACAAAAACTTGGAGTAAATTGACTTTTGGAGGACGTTCGATTATTTCCTCCTTTCACAAATAAATGGTTTTAGATGTAGCTAATATTTAGAAGAAAGCAATGAAAATTAGATATATTTATTAGGTTAGATATACATATACTTACATGTATATCTAATGTATATTTGTTATGCTAGCCCCATCATTTCCTTCTAAATTCTAGCATCACTCAAATATCTCACTAAAGAAGCACTTAACGTTCATTCTCAATATTTAAAGTCCACCCAAATCGTCAAGCTCATAATTCGGCAGTATTTCATGCCAACTTCATTGAGTCCATTGTGCAAAAACTTTCGCTACTCAATGTGTTCAAATTGATTTGTGTGCTTTCTTGCTGTAACCGAGCAAATCGCTACTTCTTACAATAACTTTTCGCAAAAACCGCACAACCCTGACAAACCATGCCGTGCAGACAAGAGGGTTGAGTTGAAAATCCTCAGGAGCTTTGCATTTTACAGCGTGCGGAAGCACAGCAACACACAGGAAGGCACTTAAAGGGAAGCCGAAAAGAATTACGACAAAGTGCCGCTGCAGGCCAAATGGCATATAAATGTGCTTAGGTGTGAAAGAGCATTGCGAAGGGGCAGCAATTCGTTTGCATTTCTCCGATTTTTATGATTATTTTCACAGCTGAGCACCTCAACCCCGGCCGCAGCTCGGCGCCCGCAATGGCAGCGTTGTGGTGGAAGCCAAGTTGCCGCTGTCCAGGCATTTCAACAAGTGCTCAATGCTGTTAACCGTTAGCATAAAACCTGTTGGAGTCCAAAGTGGCAGCACTGTCGCCCAGACAAAAGCATGCAAATAAAAGTGCACCGGGTGTGTGAATAGCGTAAGGAAGAAATAGGATTTATTACACATTTTTGCAGGGTCGGAATGTGTTGTGGGTGAATATCTGTGGGGAATGTAATAAATATGAGCGGAATGCCTCAAGGTATGGAGATGTGGTGAGAAAGGAAAGTAGTTTTAACTAAAGAATATGCTTTAAAACTAATAGTTTTTAAATTTCAAGGCGGGGTTAATTAAGAAGATGAAATTCTAAACAAATGATATTATAAAGGGTGATCCATTTCGAGGTTACCTACTTATTTAAAGAAAAAACATAGAAACTTCCAACTTAATGAGTAATGCTTTTTTATTAAGTATTCTAAAGAACATTTTCTGGCATTTATTTTTTGAAGATTATCTCTTTCAAATATTAGCCACGGCTACGTCTCAGATGGTTTATCCGTTGAATTAAATTTTTATGACTTGTTCGAACATTTCGACCGGTAACTGGTGAATAATGTGGTTTGCGCCAAGGCCTGAATCGAAGCAAGATTGTCCGCATCGACTTAAGACTTAACATATCTCCACACGAAAATTCTAACGGCCCAAAACGTGAAATCATTTGCCCACCAAAGTGTTCTCTCAAGTAAATCCATTTATTAATTCAATATTGTTGAAACCAATTGTCGCCGAGATGACGAGCTTCAATTTCAGGCATAAAAAAGTCAGTTATCATGGCACGATAACGGTCATCATTGCAGGTTACCTTCTCACTGGCATTATGTTTGAAGGAATATGAACCGGCGATTCCACTGATTCACAAACCACACCAAAGTTGTGTTTTCTAGATGAAATGGCAGGTCCTGTATCTCTTCAGTTTGCTCTTCGTCCCAAATGCGGCAAATTTGCTTGTTTACATAACAAATGAGCAAGTAAAGCACGTCGGATCTTCTAAGAATTAGAATCTCATAAAACGAAGCGATGTCGAAGCGATGCACAAGTGGACGTGGTCTATTCGATCAAATATTATCTAATAATGAATGCCGAGTCTCAAGAAGGGTGATTGTATTGCGAATAGTACCCTCAGTAGGCCGATTATGTTGACCATAAATTAAACGAAGCCCGCGAAACACATTCTTTGCTGAAAAAAGTACCTCTACTTAGAATACCCGTTAGTACTTGGCTATTTTTAGAAGTTCATATTCATGGCTCTTTCACCACAATAATGCGTTTTGGTTGCTGTGGCGATGGAGACTCTTTTTTTCGGAAAAATCCAGAAATCCATCAATAGAATGTGATACTTTATTCAAAGATTTCGTGTCCTTGCAGCTTTTTCTGCTTCTTCCTGCAAGAAATCTATCCTAGTTGGAGGTTGCCTGTTTTGTTAAGCGCTATTTATTTATTTGAAAATTCATTCAGTAACTGTCATCACATGACTTACGTGTGACGTCATCTTAGCTGGTGCTAAACTGTAGTAGTTGTTGAAATGATGTTCGAAATTGCCAGCTGGTGAATTTTTATTCAATTTTTATTCGAATCACGCATAAATTGTAGCTTAAGAAAAATTCGAAACAAATTATCACCACTAATTAATTTATTTTTGTTTCAACTCGAAATGTGATTTCAAAAAGTTTTAAGCGGCTCACATGTTCTCCAATTACGATTGATAGCTATACCCAAAAATTATAGTCGCAATATTCCAATGAGGTGGAAGTACACTCATTTTACTTTCTGTGCATTGAAATATGCATCCACATTGCCATTTATTCGGTTTATCGTTTAATTGCTCCAGTTTTTTTTCACACATCATTACTTTAAGACTTGAATGGTTCTGTTTTCAATTTTCTCCGCACCTATGCCTGGGTATGAGAGTATAGTGGGTGCACCAACTCAACTCATTACACATTGAATAATAAATTTTTTTCCAGCAGTTTTTGTGCAATATGATTTATGGAGAACCGGCAAAAAAGGATTCATGAATTGCAATGAGGCTTGGAGCTGCAATTGCTAAGTGAAAAAAAAAATTGTCTATCCATCTAGGGTTCTTTTTTAATAATTTAATCAGAGAAATCCGTAGCAATTGTTTGAAAATAGCATACTTTCCTGCACCATTTAAGCATGGAATCAAAATAATGAAAATAATATGGTCATTCATTTCTTATGCTACTTACTGTAAAGCTTTATGGTGCCATCCATTTCACCGCGTGGATTTTTCGCCACACATTTGTAGCTGCCATAGTCGCTCTTTTGTATATTCGTTATGGTGAGACGCATAGTTGCCTTGTAAGAGGGGTTTCCCGGCAGTGTTTCAGTTCTGTAAACAAAGAATGGGAGTTGCTAGAATTAAATATTGTGTTACTTAATACTTTGAAAATTATTTTTTTTGGGATAAAATAGTATAACTAAACTAAGAAGAAGAAGAAAAGATTTTTGTCACTCTGAATGAGATATCTGCAAAATATTAATTGTGAACGCATCAACCGCCTATTGTAGTGTTGAAAAACATTGACCTCTTTACTAATTTTTTCGTACGGAAATAAAAATAAGGTCGGGAGTCAGGACTATATGGTTGATTTCATCAAATTGGAGGTTTAAGTGCTTAAAAATGTTGTTGCTTTAGTCGATGTCTAAGAGCCCGCATTGCCACAAAACTGCCACTACCTTGGTGTTTAAAATTACATCTTCGGAGGTAGGTTTTTCGTGAAGCTACTAAATACTTTTGTTGGTTTACTTGAGACGTGGTGATTTTTATGTTAAATATAGTACAAAGACACAGTACTAAATAGAAAAAAAAAATTATAAATCGTAGACGTGTGAGTGACATAATTCATTGCCATGTGTATTGAATAGCAAAATTCAACAAAACAAAATGTGGGTCCAGTTTTGAGAAACTTTCGAGAACTTCTTCTGCAGTGACTTCAATGTCATGATGCATATGCAGAAGCGCCAGGCCGATCGAGCTATTTTAAAGCACGTTCGTCCTCAGCCACGTTTTCAAAGGAAGATTTACATCGTAGTTCGCAGTTCGTTTCCAATACAGAAGTCGGTAACTCGTTGTCTTTCGGCCTTGTGCTTCAAACATCGCTCGACGTTGTCGTTAACCAAAAAGCCTTTGAATCTATCTATCAAGCAGTCAATAGGATTTTCCATTTCTTTGGTTTTCCACGAAGAATGCTACAGCCAAACAGATCACAGATGAAGCTGAATGCAGCATCTATTTCAAGTTCTCTCTCAAGCAGCGTCGTTTCAAATCTAGCAAATCTGACTCCGAATTACAATTTTTCTAACGTCGTTAATTTAAATTATTATTAAATAATACATTTTGTATATGTATATATTTTAAAAAAAAAATTATTTGAAAATAGCGATAATTTTCTTTTTGTTCTGAGGTCATTAACTAATCCATGTCAAATAAGTTATTTCGTCCTCTGCGTAATAATTAATTATGGGTAAACTGATAAGGATCTTCAACCTTATATCCCAACAGAGGTTGAATTACTGTTTTATGAACAAATACATATGGAAATTAATAGGACAGTGATCTAACTCAACCAAGCAAAAATTATGACTTTCTGCTTCATGACCACTGACATTAGACCTTCCTCTCACTTAGAGAATATATGTAAATAATTTGTATATGTTTGAAAACATTTGTTTATTTATTAAAATTTTTTCAAGATTTTCGAGAAGAGGGCTTTGTAAGATAAGAATTCTTTTTAAGTGAACTCAAGGTCAAGGTGATAAGAAACATAAACACATAATACATATAAACAGCCAAGCATACACACTTACACACAATATGATTCAAGAATTGGTTGCGATTTAATAGAATACAACTAGAAAAGAGCTACGTTCAATTTCAGCTACTTTAAAGAGGAACCTCAATAATTTTACTTTATGTTTTCCTTGTTGTAACTAATGTATTTTCATTACAAATTATTTTTGATTTTGACTATTTATCACACAACTTTTTTAAGAATATTTTTTTTTTTTCAAATACAATAATTTAGTTAAAGGTACTTTTAAATTGCTATATACACATATATGTATATATATATAAATGGATATCATTATATATATGCTCGCATATAGTCCCTAAATTTTCAGTCCTTTAACTCTTATAGCTAGCTCTTTTGGCCCAAAACAGCGAATGTGTTTACAAATAGCAGATCCGCTCGCTGTTCGGTGTCTATAAAAGTGTCTGCCTGTACCTATCTATCTCTAACCTATCTATATAAATAAATGTCTATGCATGTACAACACAGTATGGCCTACTATTGGATTTTTACTACGCCATTGAATGACTGGAATAACAAACAAAGCAGTCTGCCACTGAGAAATAGTTGCTTTCGAATGCCTTTAGATTCTCTCTAAATTGAATAGACAAGATTAATGACAATGAGTGGGTAACATATGTAACTTTTATATATATAGAAATATGTACTTATGTTTGTTAACTTCTCAATGGCAGTTTTGCCAACTGCAACTATTGTAGTTTTCTCAGAATGAGCGTGCTCGTACATACTATATGTAGCAAGATTGAAATATATAGCTGAAAATATTAAAAATATAAACAAAAACACCCTAAGGCTGGTCGCTTAGTGGATTGGTAAAAAGCAATATACATTCATTCAATAGCTTCCAATCGTCATAAAAAATAGCAAGAGAGTAGCGAATCTAATAAACTAGGGAGCTCTTATGGAGCAGCCCTCCACTAGCAAGCAGATAAAGACAGCTAATACGTGCTTACACTTAGGACTGATCGAATCCTCTCTGCCTTACCATTCCGAAAATTTAAGTAAAAATGTATTGCTCTACAATAGAGATTGTTTCATTATTGTTGACGTTAGGAAAAAAAACAAAATGAGAATCAAAACTAAGTCCACTGTATCCGAGTCTTTGATCTTCACATGTATACAGTGATCCAAGAAGGCGTGCTTTTTAGTAACCTGTCATGTTGTCACTATATTTTAAGTCAGTATTTTTTGGCTTTTCATCATGCCAAACTTCAACTTCATTCAACTTTATTACGAAAATACACGTTCTGAAAAGAATGTGTTTCGCGGGCTTCGCTTAAGTTATGGTCAACATAATCGGCCTACCAAGCGTACCTTTCGTAACACCATCACTCTTCTTGAGACCCACCTTATCCTTGTTGGATAATGTTCGACCGCAAAGACCACGTCCAGTACGCAGGGAAGAAAATTTAGCTGAGGTATACACGAAGACCGTGGAGATTCGGTTCGACGCCGTTCGCAGTAACTCGGACTGACGTATGGAACGACCGCATTTTACGTTGAGATCTTAAATTGAAAGCGTACAAAATACAGCTTGTGCAAGGACTGAAGCCACTGTCTGGCTCAATGAGTATGTAAACAAGCAAAATTGGCTCCTTTCATATAGAAAAAACCACGGTTTGGCGTGGTTTGTGGATTGATCTTTATCGCGCCATAATAACCGACTATTTGATACCTGAAATTGAAGCTAATGATCTCTGCGACATTTGGATTCAACAAGACGGCGCCAATTCCCACATCAATGGATTTATTGAGTGAAAAATTCCTTGAGAAGAAAACTTACATTTTGGGCCGGTCGATTGGCCACCAAAATCGTGTGATATCACACTGTTAAGCTTTTTTCTCCAAGGATATATTAAGTATAAGGTTTATGCGGACAATCGAGCTTCGATTCAGGCATTGGGGCAAAACATCACTCCTATCGTTCGCCAGTTACCAGTCGAAGTGCTCGAAGAAGTCGGATGGACCATCTAATACGCAGCCACGGCCAACATTTGAAAGAGATAATTTTCAAAAAGTAAATGACAAAGAAAGTTCTTTCGAATGAAAATAAACATCCTCCATTAGATTTGAAATTTCTGTGATTTGGTATGAGGAATCCTTCATTCATTGATTCTGTTATTGAAAAAAACCACACTTTGAGGCTCCCTGGTCTCTTATGACAGGAGTTAATGAAAGCCTGAATAATATAGACCGTTTATACCGCATTATTGATAATAGAACTGACGGCACTATTCATAATCGCCGTTCACCTAGAATATGATAATGCGAGATGGGAGTCAACATATATTACTGAGCGAAAGAGAGCGAAAAAAATGAAGATCACCCAGAGTATATTTAATCGCGAATTCCATAAATGTGTTTACAAACAAATTTATAAATCGCTTATATACGACTCGACTTGATACGAATATATGTATATTCATACATACATACATATATATATATATATATATTTGAATAGATTTGTGTTGTATGGCAGAATTAAAAATGGGCCACAATACGAATTCGCGAGCAACAAAAGGCGAATTTTTGCACAAAATATACAATAACAAAACAAACAAAAACGCATAAAGAAACATCACAGAATCAAAATAAAAGAAAACTGAACGAGATCACAATGACACTGACCGGCGCGAGATCACCGAGATTAAGACGGCGTAGCGGCTAGGTGTCGCCGCGTTCGCTCGCCATTAGCTGAACGTAGCCGCGCAAATTGGACCAGCACACGCCATTAGTTGAGCCTGGCAAGTGCGTGTAAGCGGAGCGGTCTGAGGAACACTTTTCGAACAAAAATTGCAAAAAACCGAAAATCATACACAAAGCACTTTACTATTGCCCAAATTTGGCTAATTCAAAGACTTTTTTTCGGCACAGAGGTCAATGCGCCGCGCTTGAAATTCGCCACTGTAGCGCTACGCCATAATACGCGCGTTCGTGTGAGTGTGTGTATGTGACGAGATGTTGAAATTGAGCATAATTTGCACATTGTTCGCGTCCATTATTTGGCGCACCACGCCGACCAATTGTAGCCGCCCCTACGGTCACGGCGGCAATGTGAATCAAATTTTGGCAACGAATATAAAAAATTACATGGACACAACGGCGCGGCCATGCGAAAACTTCTATCAGTACGCTTGTGGCCACTGGCCGCAGCAGCACATCGAGCAATTGGATTTCGGCGATACGCTTGGACTGCTGGATTATGAGCTCAACCGCAAGTTGGAGCATTTGCTGCGGCGCCAGCTCAACGCCAGTGCCAGCAATGCGGTTAGCGGCAGCACAACTACGGCGGCAACGCCAACATCATCTGGCGACAGCTTAACTGCTGTCGTCACGAATTTTGTCACAGCCGCAGCGTCAATGGAGGGACCCTACGCTATGGTGGGCGATCTGGTCGTGGAGCCACAGCCAGCAGCGTCCAGCACTACGGCTGCTACAACGACAGCGTCCACTTACCTGCTGGAGGATGCGGTTGGTGAACCGCTGATTTACGAGAAGGCACGCATCTATTACCGCTCCTGTAAGAAGGTGAAGCCTTACAATCTGAAGAAATATTTACAACTCATACAGCCAGGTTTCGGCGCGCACTGGTGCATTTTGGCACGCAACGGTGGCAAGAAATGGCATGCGGAGCATTTTGACTGGCTGTCGGCGATTGCCAAGTTGCGTTTGTACGGGCTGAACGGTGTGCTCTTGAAGGAGGAAGTGCTGCCGCGTTGGGATGAGTCGAGCAGTAATAGCATTTACCTGGACAAACCGAATTTGGCTGAGACAGAGCCCACCGAGGAGGGCATAATGATCGAGCTACTTTTGGATATTGGCCAAACGAAGCGTGCCGCAAACGAGGTAGCGCGTGAGGTGCACACCTTCGCTTTGCGTCTACACAAACTGCATGAAATTGAGGACGAAGAGGGCGCCAAAGAGATGCAGCTGGGCTATTTGCAGGAGTACGTGCAGGAAATAAATTGGCTTGAGCTGCTGAAACAGCTGAAAGGTGCCTCAACCAATCTCGAAACTACTGTCATCATACAAAATATTCCTTACATGCGCGCCTTGGTGCGTCTACTGGCCGATACGCCCAAAGAGACACAGTGCAACTATATTATGCTGAAGTTCTTGCTCTACCTGAAACAGCGTGGGCCGGCAGGAGATTTCGAAGCATGAGTGCATTTCGAGTTTGCGACGCGCCATGCCTTTGGCTATGAGCTATATTGTGGGTCGTCATTACTATAAGGATGCGGCGCAGACTGACGAAAACGTACAGGAGATATTTGCACGACTACAACAAAAGTTCCATGAAATCATCAGCGATAATCGGCTGCAGCTGCAACGTCCCATCGTAGATTCACTGCTGCAGAAGATCTCCAGCATGCGTCTGCAGATAGGCAATTCACCACGTAAGGCCACGCCAGAGTATTACGATGAGTACTACGAACGCGTTGAGCTCGATCCGAATAATTTCTACGTCAATCAGCTGAGTTTACTGCGTTTGGCTGTTGAAAAGAGCCATGAAAGTTTGGACTCGGTGGTCGCTAGCAATTTTAGTACGCCCGAAAATGATTCGTATGTGCTGCCCGATTGGGCGGGCAGCTCTTCATCGCCATTCTATGTGAAGCCAAAGAATTTAATTATTGTGCCTTATGGCTACTTGCAGATGCCCATATACCATCGCGGCTTGCGCGATATTTTCAAATATTCGGTGCTTGGTTTCAGTATTGCACACGAGCTGCTGCATGGCTTCGACTCGGCGGGCATCGACTACGATAGCATCGGCAACATAATGGGACCCAGCGAGGAGATTGCGGCGAATCAGCGTTTTATGCAAGGACTGCGTTGTATGCAGAATGAGCTGGCCACCGGCTCGCGTAGTCTAAATGAGAAACTTGCCGATTATGAGGGATTCCGTTTAGCCTACGACACCTACTTTAGCGGCAACAAGACTCAGCGGTCGGGTGGCATGCTTAGCAAACTGCTACCGGAATTCACGGACAAACAACTATTCTTCGTCAACTTCGCGCAATTCTTTTGCAGCAAGGTGCAGCGCAGTCTCAGACAGACCGCCTATTTGGAGCACGCAATCGATGAGTTGCGCGTGCTGCAGACATTGGCTAACTTTGAGGAATTCTCACGCGAATTCGGTTGCGAGCGACGTGCAAAAATGCAGTCGAAACATCGATGTAGACTTTGGTGAAGCAGTTACAGAAGAAAGCTAATCAAACTGTTGTAGTAAATATAGCAAAGGGTAATATGAAACTGATAAGCTCAAATATTTTGATCGTAAGAGTGCATTAAACAAAACTATATGTATTTAAAGTAAGAGAACTTTTGTGAAAAGCTTTAGCCAAAAGCTCGAAAACTATGCAAGCATTCTGTTAAGCTTTGGCTGTATGTGTTGGGTTATATTTTATATGATAGAGACGAATACGTCCACATACATACACTCCTGTACATAAACTGATATAAATTGAATATTTGGTGGTTGATAATGCTTTGAGAGAAGATTGGCTATTTGTAAATATTGTGCGAGAGTAAAATTGTAGCTTTACCTTAAGCATACTAATAAAGTAAATAATAATTTAAAATTATTTGAACTGTGTATTTTGTGTATATTAAACCGAAATTTTGTGCATCAAGAAGTGAACATAGAATAGAAAAGTACTGGAAAGCATCACTCTGCCTTTACAAATCGTAAGAAATGTAAGAAAGCACCGCTAGGTGTCGCAGTGGCCCATGTGCGGAATTAAGGGTTACAACCGCGTGCAATGTAGAAGAACTGAATTTTTTCTGACCTTTTTTGAAAATTGATAAATTAATTTATTTATACATACAAAATCGAATGGATTTAATACATGATTAATAATTGAAATCTTATTACTTCGACCGATTTCTGAGAAATATTGCTTAGTTGGTCGTGTGAAAATCTCAAGTCGACCAGTACAGCCGTTTCAGAGAAATTGTCCTCACCAATCAACTTACCAGCTCTGATGAAAGCCTTAAGGAACCCTTGGCATCCAACTCTCAAATGGTAAGTTCTGAAACTACCACAAAAAGAGGAAGGAAAAAGTCTATCATGCCTAAGTTAGTAGCAGCTTTAGATAGATGTCAATTAAGCCTACAGGATTATGCCTATATACTTGAGGCTGTAGTAGCAGCACTAGATCTTACTTGTGATGATCCGGGTTAACGTTTACATAGGAAAATTAAGTTTTGTATTTTAGTAAATCTACTTAGGTAGCTTAAAACGAAAAAGGAGGTATGCATATCTAAAAAAAAAATATTTTCTTTCATATAAGAGACACCCTAATACATATTGACTTTATAAAATACACATACAGTAGGTAGAAAAACTAAGTTATCAAAACAACCAGCGCTGTTTTATTGCTCTATACTTTTCGCTTTATCGAATATAATTTTTGTTTGTATATGTTCGGATAGTACCGTTATCAGAGTACCGCATTTGATGTCTGGTAAGAAATTAGCGTGGCATTCCAAAAAAATATTTCATATTAAAACTTGAAAATAATTAAAAAAAAAGCATTAAAGGTGCAAGAATTGTTTATTTTATAAATGTTGAAATTAAATTGGTAAGTAAAGCTTTGGTTTTTTTATTTAATATTTTAAAATATTGAGACGGTTATTTACAGTGAATTAAAAACAATTCTGAAAATGGTGAATTTTAAACAATTAGCGAATGATAAGCGTTCAGCTATAATTAGTTTGCAAAAAGTAAGTCACACGCAGCGTTATATTGTTGACAAGTCGCAATTAGGGAATGTATCGCCGCTAAACAAAGAAAATCGAGTCATCAGGAAGGAGAGTTAAAGGCGCCCAAAAATTACAATGGATAGAGTTGATAAACGAATTTTGGATATTTCCAATTCTGACTCCTTCAAATCAGTTTTAAAAATTCGCGCGCGGCTTATAAAAGAAATCAAAAAAGCCCCCTCAGTAGACCCTGTCCGTAAATAGGAAAAAACGATAAGAATTTTATGAAGAGCTCATATTAAAACCTCAAAACTTCTGGCATAATGTGTTCTGGAATGATGATTAGGTGATTAAACTTCGTCATTTCCATGGTATGGTTTACGTTTGGCGCTCACCCGAACAAGAACTGCCATACAAGTGCACTTTAAGTCGGTGGAGAAGACCTTAATAGCTTGGAGATGCTTATCTGCGAATGCCCTAGTACTATTGTAGTCCTGAAAGGAAAAGTTACTGCTGCAGTTTATTTAAATAATTTAAAGGAACGCCCCATGCGCGACGGTCTCCGACTTAATGGGCCGGATTTTTTTCTTCAACAGGACAACGCCCAGTCACAGAACATCTACAAAATGAAAATGTGAGTGTATTGAAATAGCCTCCTTAAAGCCTTGATTTTTCACCAATTGAAAATGCTTAAACAATCCTTAAGATGCATATAGCTAAAGAAAAAAGCCAAAACTTGTCAACTACATGTAATAACGATTGGGAAGATATTAAACAATTTGATAACATATTTTTTCTACCTAGTGTATATTTTTTTTGAGAAAGTTATCACCGGACACCCCATATTCGGTAGCGGGGGGCTTGGCAGTTATGGTGATTCTGACAATTTTTAGACTTAATATATGAAGTGATGATAAGGCATAATGCAAAGTTTCTTATTGATATATTCTTTGGTACTTGATTTGTATACTGGAAAATGAAAGATTGTACTCCAATTTCGAACATTTTCTCACTGCAGCATATGCAGGAGTGTCAGGGGAATGTTACTTACAGAATCTAGTTCAAATCGATGAAGCATCGGAAAACGGATGTATCTCTAAATATATTATCGGATTAATTTTAGAACTTAGGATATCTTAGATTTAAACAAGACAATCATTTTTTTCCTGGAGCCATGAAACCCAAGTTACTCCTAAAAGTTTTAAAAGACAACAAAAAAATCTTAATAATACCAACCGCTTAAATGTATATCTCCACTACCTAGATGATTATTCTATAAGTCAAATAATAAGAGAGAATAAGCAAGTCACTAGAAGGTGCTGTACGCACAAATACTAGAGAGCATTCTCTCCAACGTGTTGGCAAGCAATATTTCTTATAAACAAACGCGAAAACAATATTTATCAGATACTAGTTTATTGTACAGAATAATTCACAGATAAAAAAACTTAACTTCAAATACATAACTAAATACTAAACTTTAATGATTCGATTGGCTTGTTTTGGTAGAAAATAGTAAATGTTATGGCTCAGTAGTCATTTTGACATGTTCGTCGCTTCACGCCTCTAATACAGCTCACATCTCTCCTCCGCAAACATGGCATCGCCTGGCTTGCACTCATACTCTAAAGCGAAGGCCTCGAATTGCTTGAGAGTCTGTCGCAAGCGCACATCGTCCGCATCGTGATCGAAAAAAGTCGGTAGTAAATTGCCACAGAAAAACTGAGCCACATTTAAGAAGAACAAACGCCGCGGCGTTATATCTGTGAAGCTCGGCTGACGCGCATTCATGCTAGAATTGGGGTGGAAGAGCGTGTCGTAGGCCACACGAATGCCCATAAAGTCCGCCGCACGCTCATCGAGACTATCCGTCTTTGGATAACTCAAACACTTAAACCCACTGACAAACTCCTCATCTGAGAGAATAGATTCACCGAGCCAGTCTGTTATGCCCGAAAAGTCGAAGCGCACACCGCTATACTCGAAGCCATGCATAATCTCATGGGTGAGCACAAAACCAAATATACCCATTTTCATTATATCATGCATGTTGACATGATACGCAGGCGGCTGCAGAAAGGCGTACGGTATGATGACCAAGTTTTTAGTAAACAAATAGTACGGCGTGCAGCTGTCACCATCGCTGATGAAGTGGTAGTCGCTAGGCGATGGCGCCGGCGCCGTTAGCTGATCGTGCTCTTTGCGTGAGCGCAGTTTCAGTAAGAGCAGATGATTTTTATGGTAATTATTGGGGTCGATATGCACGTCGGCATAGTACTTATCGATGAAACGCTCATCAACGCTTGCCGGTAGATTGCCGACGTTGAAGCGCATGGCGGACAATTTGCTTTGAAGGAATTCAAGCTGATTTGGTAGCAGTTTCATTCTGTTATTTTTCAGTCTGGCGCTGAATTCGCGCCTTGTCAAGTTAAAAATGCGCTCAACATCGGCGATGTACTTGGCGTCTGAGCCGCCATAGAATTGTTGCTTGTAGAGGAAATTAACAGCCAGTTCCATCTTTTGGCGCACATCCCACATACAGTCCATCTTCGTGAAGTTGCCAGCACTATCCTTCATCAGAAATAGTGCGAATTTCACCATTATATAATTATCGATCAAGCTAGGCTTGGTATTTTCCAGAACCTTGTTCAGCGCGGAAAAGTATTCACGATTGTTGATTTGCACTTCATAGTCCTCTGTCAGTGTGTAGCTCAGTACCAATTGCAGATACAATTGCCATGGAACTTCTGGCATTTCGTTCTTCAATTCCGACAACGATATGGACTGCGGTTCATTTTTATCTGCAGTATCACGCAGAATCATTAGTCTCTCCTCGAACTTATGCAGTTGCTTTGCTACCTCAATCGCACGCACTCTCTCTACCCCCAACTCTATAAGCAACGCTGCTATCACTATCTCATCAGGCAACTTGTCCGTGGGTTTGTCCAAATCGATTAGGTACTGATTGGTGTCACTAACATTCAGCAAAAGTATGTGTTCGATGAAGGCGCCCTTGAAGTGATAGCGACGCAACTTGGCCAGCGTGAATAGCCAGTTGAAGCGTTCGGCCGGCCACGTGGCATTGGGCTCGCGCACCTCGAGCATCAGCTGCCAGTCCAAGTGGGAGCTGGGACGCACAAGCTGCAAGTAACGCTTCAATTGCAAACTTTTTGTGCGCCTACATGTTTGATAGTAGAGAAAGAGTTTATCCGTGTAGGTTTCGTTGCCGGCTTCAGTGCTCCCTTCAAGCTGATAGTTTTGAAAGTAGTCGATTAAACGCTTATTGACCTTGTGATCCATCAAGCTGGTGACTTCGTAGTACTGCTCGTTCGAGTGTACGTTCGCCCAATTACCACAGGCGTATCGGTAGTAGTCGTCGCATGGATTAATGAGCGGGTCCATGTAGCTGGTGATCGCCTGAATTTGATTCTCATTGACGCTGGCAAACGCACCTTTGCAGGCGGGGTGTATCAGGAGTGGCAGTAGAAATAGTGTTAGACTTGTTAAGGCTCTATGTAAATTCATTTTATTGTTGGTGGCGCTTATTTATTGTTGTATTTGTTATATTTGTATTTGAAGTGGGTAACGTGGAAATTGTGGCAATTCGCTCTGCCAAATTGATATCACTGAAAACATATGAAGTTAATGAATTTTTTGATTATGCTTTCTTAATAATTTATTTTGTTTATATCTTAAAGCAGTTAACATTTTACAGTTTCTTTTTCAGGATAGTCTTTCCAAATTAAGACTTATTAATTTTTTAAAGCTAAAAACTTTCTTAGGCTTTATTTATTGTAAATTTTATGACCACAAGAAGGCGATCCCACCTCAAGTGTTGTTATCTTATTGGATGAGTGGACTCAGTAAGTGAAATGATGCTGAGAGCGATGCCGGCGGTAGGTTAACTACTAACCGGAACGGCCAGGAAAGGTACGTCGAAAGGAAGTACCGTGTCTAAAACAATCGACTATTCCTTCCGGAAAGGAGGTGATAAATTAATTCCCAAGCCGAAGCCACACTCCACATAACAATGCTTCTGCCAAGGAGGCAGTACCATCTGTTTCACATGCTAGTGAGGGCTACAGCGAGGGTCTGGCTTGGATCAAATGATTAGCATTTAAATGTGGCGGTTTTATTGCCGGGTCATTAGCTAAGATAGCAGCCTTACAAACGAACTTCCAAACCTCCGTTCTCACGACAATCGGGTCTATGAATCCGGAACAGACCTGGATTTATATCCATTGCATTACACAATGGTTGCTTCTATCGACAATGAAACCATAGCCGTATTTTAAACAGCAAGCTTTGATAGCTGAAAGAGCGGGAAAAGGGGGAAGGATAGATTATAATAAAATCTGAGTTGTATCTGCATGACCTTGAAAAATTTTTGCACTGAGTTTTCTTGCAAACGTCTCCTAACTGATTGATCAAAATCAAGTGCTTGTATTGAAAACTTTTTTATTTCACAAGATATCTTTTCAAAATTTGGTACAGTTTACTTTCCAGAGTAAAGCTACAATCTCCAAATATATTATTGGAATCAGAGCAATATAGCGTACAGCTGTCATATAAACTGATCCATAAATATCGAGTCCTTGCATGGAAAACTTTTTTAATTCGCAAGGTATCTTCTCAAAATTTTATACAGTTTACCTTCCAAAGTCAAGGCTACAATCTTCAAGTATACGAGTACTTATTGGAAGCGGACCGTTCTTTTTTATTTGATAAGATATTTTCACATTTAGCATACTCTTAATATCTAAGACAAACCTACAATTTTCGTTCATAGTTTTTTTAATCGAACTACTATATCTTATAGCTCCCATACAAAGCGATCGATCAAAATAAAGTCCATGTATGGAAAACTTTTTTAGTTCACAAAATATCTTAACGAAATTTGATTTTTTTTCTAAAGCTGCGCCATAGTCCCCAAAGAAATGCACCGCTGAAGTGTATTATAGCTTCGATTCAGCTGCACGTTTTTTAGTTATCACTCGTTTCCTATTTCTACCTTTTCACTTTTATTCAACACACACTTCCTCAATATTTTTAAATTAATAACATTTTTATAATTATTCCCTTCATATTTTAATTACACAGCATATAAATTTCATTTAGATAAAGCGTTTAAAATTACTTTAGCACAGCTGTGGTTTCCTCTTTCTCGAATTGCACCGCACGTCCACGCTACTGCTGAGCAACTGCCTTGTACTAGGCGAATAATTCGACCAAATGCGAAAAATTCTCCGAATCAAATGTTATTATTTGTTTATAATGAAAAAAACCCAGCTTTAGCGATAAGGCGCACGCTTGCTATGCTGAGTCTAAAAAAAGGAATAAGGTACGAAGAGTTCACACCCAAACAAAGCAAAAGCTCAGCTGAGCAGTCAAGTCAGCAGTTTCCCTTTAATCGTGTAAATCGGCATTTACTTTCGTTTCGAACTTAGGGACCACATTAGATCATATGCTGATAATATAGTACGTATGTAGTAAATTGTTGGGTCTACTTACTGTTATGAGCAAAAGTTTATTTTTTTAATACTAGGGTGTCACTTTATGAAAATTTTTAAAAATAACTTTTTTAAGGATTTTTTACTGACACAGAGTGAGCCCACATAAGGGGGTAAAGTCAGCACTATATTAAAAAAAAACTTATAATTTTTTTAACAAAGTTCCGAAATTTTAGGTCGAAATAAGGTGCCTTCCTAATATTTTAAATTTTGATAATTCTTAGGAGGCTTGGGATATAAGAAAGTTCGTCTACACCAAATTTTGCGAAAAAATTTTTTTATATTGAATTTGTCACCCGCAAATGTCTCACCCTAATAGGAAGCATTTTAGATGAATAAGAAGCCCGCTTTATACAATTTCTTCCGGGTAGGCGGTACCGCAAACAATTATAAACATAACGGTGTGGTGCTCATACCCATCATATTCGCCGGTCAATGCCACAAGGAAAGCAACAAATGAACCGCAAATCAAAAGAAGAAACAAAGCTTTTCAAGTTCATGACTGACCAGTTCAACGTACAATGGAGTGATAAGCCGCACAGTGTAAGTCAGAAAAGTGCCGACACTAAGAAATTCCATTTAATTTTATATGAAATTAAAAATATTTCTTATAATTAGCAAGTTGCAGCGCTTTCGCAAACAATCAATCATTGCCCTCGAACTTTCGCGTTAGTAATTTGCCGTTATTAGCAACAATTAGCTGCCGTCACATACTAATGGATTTGCTTGCAAGCAAATATTGCTCACATATTTACAAATGTACATACATATATATGTACTTACATGCATACATTTGTATATTTGCTTAACCCTCAGGTGTTGCCATCATTTATTTTACTATTGCCTATTAAATATTGAAAGCAAATAGACTGCACACGTCACAGCACGCACACATAAACCACACAAATTATATCCACATTAGTAGGCGCCACCGCGTTACGCAAATAGTAAATTGTTGTTGTGTTAGTTGGAATTGCACATATCACGATAATCTTAAAGTTCTCTGAGTCATCGATAAGACCACAAGCGGCGAGTAAGCAATCAGCGAAGCCGTCAGAAGCCTACGCAGAGGGGAAACCAATAAATAACTGCTTCCAGTTGGACTAGTTACGCTCACTAGGGCTTATAGGGCATGTGGCGATAAAATTATATGTGAAGTACGGACATTCGGTCTTTAAATTTGCAACTGAGATTTTGAATTAAATTCTCTTGATTTATGTTGTGTGAGTATAGCGCAACATGTCATATACAAGATAACTTAACTTAACTTAAATTAACTTATCTTAACTTAACTTAATTTAACTTAACTTAACGTAACATAACATTTTATGATATTTTGTATACCTCTTCATAATAATTAAATTATGGTAATCGAAACTTAATTAAGAAGCAAAGTCAATTGACATAACTTAAAATTAACATAACTCAACATAGGCGAAAATATCGTGCAACAACATTCGAAATAATTTAGACAGCAGTCAATTCAGTTTAAGTCTTGTATTACATAAGAAGTTGCGGCCTTGCATCCATTCAGGTACTTACCTATGTACATAATATTTTAGGGTTTTCCTTTAAGGAATGCGGTTTGGAGGTTATGTATTTCAAACAATATATTTTCAGTAAATTTATTTTAGACCGATATTATCAAAATTGTTACCGGTTCACAGTCGGAAATGGGGACTAGTCAACCAACCACAAAAGTGTCTGAGAAATTATTTAAGTCCGAAATCCTATAATTTGAGCCATGGAACGTAACTCGAGCGTACGACTTGAGATACAAAATACCATATACTATACATATGTACATATATGAATAGACATCACTAAATAATATTTTAAAGTCTATACGATATTTGATCAAATTTGGCCCGTTCCACTGTGTTACGGTTTTTGAATAGAAATCTTTCTTATTGCCTTTACAATAGGCTTAATTTGAGTCAACCAAGCCTGCAACGTATTTAAGCAGCAATGATTTTTTGATAAATGTCGGGTCCTCAGCAACATAAGTATGTATGTACCTTATCTAGCATGTCGTGGCATATTGTGATCTCCTTTGACGCCGAACCACATCCAAAACAGTCATCAGCATTAACTGATGATCACCACGTCAATAAAATAAAGGAATTTGTGCTTGAGAATCGAACAGGTAGAGATGTTATTGGCATCGTTGGAATATCGGAAGGTCAGTGAAAATCAGTTTGAAGGATCATTTCGGCCTATGAATAGTGAAAGCACGATTGGTCTCAAAATCACTCAAGTTTTTCGAAAAACAGCGTCGTCGTTAACGTCTGTGAAACAATGCTTTTCAACTACTAGGAAGTCTTGAAATATATTTTTACTGGCGATGAGTCTTTGATCTATGCTAAAGACTCGGAAACAGAATATCAATCGGCCGATTATCGTTTCAAAGGTAAACGGTAGCCGAAATAATATGTCGAATCGGGATAAAAATCACTGTTATGTTGACGGTATTCTTCGATTATCGAGGTGTAGTGCACTCCGAACTCCTTCCGCCCAACCAAACTGTCAGAAGGAATGCTTCGTTTGCACGAAATAAAAAAATATGGAATGTGGAAATAAGAAGAAAAAAAACCAGGAACAGTTTTAAGGCAGAAGTGGATAGTTTTATTGGTAAGTATAGAGCTGAGAATTATGACAAAGTGATCTGTGACATTATTCCGAATTTTTCTATCATCTGAAGCAGAATGTCTCTAAAAAGGTTCAAGTTACAGTGCAGCTTCTTCAGAAGAACAAAATGGTTTCATCACGTTTGAGAGCCGTTACCAAAGCCAGTATAGTGAGAGCAGGATGGGGTACTATATTTAGGGGTTAATAAACTTGACAGGAAAAATAAAATTGCTAGTTTTTAAGCATGTGGGGACAATATTAAATTATGTATTGTCAATTCCTAAAGTATAACCTTTTTATTCTTATTCCCTATAAGATATGTATAATCCATGTTCACACAATCTGTTTTCCGGTATTATTTAAGAAAAATGTGTACAAAATATTATGCATCTGAAGCTTTAACATTTTCCCATATTTTTGGCAATTTTTGGTTTCCATCACAAAATAATCTCGCCTACTTGGTGGCCAAGAACCAAGCCAATTTTTAATACCCTGTTCTGATGGAAACCGTACTCAAGAGAGGATATTTAAAATCGACCGGATCAAATAGTAAGCCGGAGGTGCAAGGTCTGGGCAAAAATATGCGTGATGCTAAACTTCTCAGCTCCGGTTTCCTGGCTAGCGACATGTGGCCAAGCGTCGATAGCAAATTATTGCTTCCTGTCCTTTCGCGAATTCCGGGCGCCTTTCGGCAATCGGTCGCTTCAATTTGATGCGTTCTTACCGGTAACGCTCTTTATTAATGTTTTCATCTTGTTTTACAATCTAATTATATAGCACACCCTTCAGATTACACCAAAAACTCGCCTTGGCGTTATGGATAATCCATTATTATCATTGATTTCACATACATATGTATATTTGCGTTTAAGAGTGACATAATGGACTTCCGGTGTTTTTTTATATTAAAGTGACGAAGAAGAGCTTTTCACAAACGCACTTTTTCAGACACTAAGTTCGACATAATTGAGAAGAAAAAATTACTCGTATTGTTTTTTACGTTTAAGATGAATGACATATGTCGAAAAAACTCAGTAGAACAGTAGCTTTTAATCGTATGTTAAAAATATAGAAACTATGGAAGTTCCGCAATATTTTGATTAAATGCACGAATATACTCGTAGTTACAGATCCAATAATATTTAGCAGTTTTAATGTCAGTAAATTCCTATTATGTACTATGTATATCTCATGTTGATAGAGTTCGCCTTATTGCAGACCCAATAAGGCCGTTTTATTCGACATACAGACATACGCAGACAATTCTTCCGATGATAAAAATAAATATTTGTGCCACTTACTTGTACTTTGCGGACTCTGTAATCATCTGATCATTCTCACGGGTCCAGTAATTCAACGAAGTGGGATTAGCTTCGATGAAACACTCCAGCGTGACATTGAAGTACATGGGTATACCAACCAGCTGATGGGGTATCCAAACCATTGGTGAAACTGTAATGGTATTTTCAAATTTTAGGTTTTTTGGTTATAATTATATTTAATCAGTATATTTTTTGTATAAGTGTAAGTTTTTTGAACATAAATGGAATAAATTAGTATCAGGTAAGTATTTATATTGGGTAGTCGAAAAAGTATTTTCGTATTTTGTCAATAGATGTCGTTGCAGTCATATATATATGTATGTATCTCCAGTGATACCAATCACATTGTGGCGTACAATATGGAAATATGAGATTTTAAGCTTCATTCAAATATAAAAAAAACGTTGAAATTTGAATAGAAAAATGAAAAGACTTTTTCGACTACAAATATATTATCTAGAATAATGTTTGCTTATATTAAATGTGTGGTACTTACAATCAACGCTGACTTTAATGCGCTTGGAGACACTGGGCGGCACGCCGTTGGTGGCGATGCACAAATAAGCGCCCATGTGCAGACGGGAAATGCGCTCCAGCTCCAAAGCTTCGCCATCCACTTCGAGAACTGAAAAAGAAACGAGACAGAAGAAGTGTGTAAAGCTAGATAGTGGACACAGTTTACGTATAAACATATAAATATATTGTTATATACAGTTTTAGAAGTAAAATTGCATTTTTGGTTTCCTCAAATTTTTATTTAAAATACAAATTTGTCTGTATATTCATATATATTATATGCATATGCATATAGTTATGGCTAAGCCCCTCTCACTCATCCACAAAACCTAAAATCTTGATTAGCAATATGTTGCATGCGAGTGTTGCAATACAAGCAACAAAGCTGCATGCTTAAGGCATCAGATAGCTTTGAAAACTTTCAACACACACAAACACATTTAGAAACACTCACATGTACCCACTTGCCACATGTCCATTGTTAGAAAGTTTGCCAGCGCCTTTGTGCGCACTTGGAATTGTTACGGCAAAGCAACAATTGCTGAGCAACTAACTGACTGACTGACTGACTGACAACGTGAGGCGCCACTCACCACAGCTGGCAAATTTCTACATTGTTGCCATAGTTACATGTTGCATGTTATAGCACCTCAAAGTTATGCAGGCATGCGTGTGGGTGTGTGTGCAAGTGGAGCGCTGACAAAGTTCCGATTGCAATTGTTGCCGATGCCGCAGCTGCATTCGATTCGCATGGCTGCAGGCATTCAAAGAGGACCTCGTACACAGCTGCTACCTCCTCCATATGCACGAGTGTGTGGTTGGGTGAGTTCTATGCATATGTGTGTGCGTGCTGGCTGTAATATTTGGTTGTGCTCACCTGTAGGCATGAAACTTGGGCCTTGTTCGTAGTTTGCTTATTAGTTTTTAATGGAATGTAAACAAAGCAATTGCTATTTTGGCTGTGAAAGCCTTCGAGGACAATGGAAATTGACGCGGCCACTAAGAGTTGGCCAAGAAAATTGTGTTTAGTTGGATTTTTTGGTGTTACAGCGTCAACCGAAGGGACTTGAAAGGCTCCACCGCTTAAATTCAGATATTGAATAGTGTCAGTATAGACGAAAAGTTGATGCTCCTAGAAGAAGTATATCTGGTTTTGAGTTTGATAGTAGGCGCAGATCTCTCTTTTTCATAGTTAGCATCGCATGTAAGGTTCTCTCTAGCGTATTGTAAAAAAGACAAAAGCCCACCGTCAACAAACTGATTGGACCTCCAGGGTTTAGGCCTGGAAAATTCAACAACTGACATATATTAACCATACTCCAAGAATAGACACAGACCATTTCTTCGTCGATTTTAAAGCTGCTATGGACTGCATGCCCTTATGCCGCTGTAGCTGAACTTAGTATCCACGCAAAACTAAAACGACTGTGTCAGCTGACATTGAGAAACACCAAAAGTGTCAGGATCAGGAAAGACCTCTCTGAGCCGTTCGATACCAAATGAGGTTTCAGAAAAGGCTACTCCCTATCGTGCGACTTCTTCAACCTACTCCTAGAGAAAATAATTCGACCTACATAACTAAAAAGAGAAGGTACAATCTTCTATAAGAGTGTACAGCTGTTGAGGACAAAACGAAATATCTTCTGTCGTCAAACAAACAGTCATCGCATTCGTGACTTGGCTCGCAGGTCACTGTTCACAGAATAATTCTTGCAAACAGATGCTACTTCGGGCAATTGAAAAGAAAAGTCCTCTCTCGACGAACAAAGACAACACCTATAAGTGACTTATTATTCTCGTCCTGCAATATGGTGCAGAGGCATGGACGATGACAACATCTGAGGACTCTACGTTACGAGTTTTCGAGAGAAAGGTTCTGCGGAAGATTTATGGTGCTTTGCGCATTGCCATGGCGAATACCGCATTCGATGGAACGATGAGCTGTACGAAATATACGACGATATTGACATAGTTCAGTGAATTAAAAGACAGCGGCTACGCTGGCTAGGTCATGTCGCAAGAATGGACGAAAACACTTCAGCTCTGAAAGCATTCGATGCAGTACTCGTCGGGGAAAGCTGAGGAAGAGGAAGACCTCCACTCGGTTGGTAATACAAAATGGAGAAGAACCTGGCTATTCTTAGAATCTCCATTGGCGTCAAATTTTGTTGGTCGGTTGGTTTTTGAAACAAGAGCCTTAGCTCTTAGCTAGTGTATTCCAATTCGGAATGCACTTTCAGTTACAAATTCCGCATATGACTTAGGAAAGAGCCACCGCAGAACTACTTATGTCATGAGTACGGATTCTATCAAAAAGGGATTGACATTGTATGAAGTTATGACTCCCACAGAAAAGACGTACTCAGTATGAACGTTGCTGTAGAAATCATAAAGTTTTGTTGACTGAACATTACGACGTTTTGGAACGAACTAGTACTCAGTATTTCACAATACTTGACCTCTGTGAAGATTTGCTTTTTCTTCATATTAGTAGTCAGCTCCTGTATCATATTTATGGCCAGAACTGAATACAGTTCGAAATAGCCTGTTGGATCCAGAATCCACGAGAGTTGAAAGGCTTGTAATGGGAGTAAAAGTCAGCTAATGAAATTTGGACTGGCTCTGAGCCTTAAAATTAACATACGGTGGATATAAAAGTGGTTAGCCAGTGTACCCCAAATTGCTGCTTTTTAGGGATGAAGTGTAAAACCTCACAAATTCCACAAAGATATCTAACCCCGCCTCATCTATTCAGTACTTTGTCATTGCCTTAAATGGCTGCTAAACCATACTTAACTTGTTTCCCCGTCAATGCAATACATTCAGGAGTGAGTTTGAGGTTATGACAATATAAATTAAAAGCTACGAACTCTCAAGCTTCCTCATGAAAAATGTAATTTCGTCCAACTTATTCTGCTGCTTGACCATAAAATCTGTGCTCAAACCAATCTAAATAATTTAATTGCCACCAACAGCCACAAAGGACATCATTACTAGCTCCCTCACAATAGAGGTATGCCTGAGAGCTTTAACTATATCCTGAAGTGCGATAACAACACAAACAGCGGGCAGAAGCACCGGCAACTAACCGTACGACACCGCACAACCGCAAAAAGTCACAGTGACAGCAATAAAATTTCGTAAAGTCACAAGAGCACAGCGGATGGCGTGCAATTGCGGGGGGGAAGCGTTGGGAATGGTGTCACTTTTACAACGAAATGCTGACAATTAAATGCTTTGCGCTCCTTTTTATGCGCTTGCTGTTACATAAGTACTTATTTACTAGCATTTACCTTCCATCGTTTTGTTGATCACAATTTTATTGCCGTCATCTCGTCTCCATCTAATTGATGGCTCCGGGCTACCTTTCGCCTTGCAGCGCAGCGTCACATTGTCACCTTCGCGCACAATGACGTCACTAGAGGTGAGTGCATCGTCGATGTTCGGCGGTACTGTGGGAGAGAAGAAGAAGACGAAGAAATTATGAGACCGTTAGTCAAATAGCTGTAAGGAAGAGGGGAAGAGACGGGTATGCGAGCGATAAAAATATTAAATAACTAAGTGGCACGCCCCACTTTCAGCGACAAAAGTGCGTTCCCATTAAAAGGGGGAAAAGTAGATATGTCATATTTCATAATACTATTTTCGGAGAGTTCAAAATGAGCAAAGTTGCAATGAATAAAAATTATGCAAATGTCCAACAACGAAAAGAAGATGCTTCATAACAGTCGCAAAGGTAAGCAGCGCTGATACGAAACTTTTAGGAGTAAAAATATGTTTTTGCTTAAGGATTAAAATAAAAAGTGCAGAAATCACGCTTTCTCCACTTTGTAGCACAATGTAATGGAGAAAATTATAAAAAGTAAAAAAAAACAAAAATCACAAATTTTCTGCCTCAAGTGAGACGTCCGTCCCTAAAAATATGTATGTATGCTTATTTTTTTATTTTATTAAAATTGTCTGAGCTGTAGGAAGTCTTTGGCAGCGGATGTTGTGGTAAGCGAATTAAAATATGGAAAACAAGGTAGCGAAGCCACAATGCCAGACTGAGGAAATTAATGCAATTGAAATGAAAAAGAAAGGAAAGCAAAAACGCAAGTATTTCAGATTAAAATGTGTGTGGTGGAAATGTTGAAAATAAAAGGGACTTGAAATCGCGAAAAGGCTAGCGCGGACTTGCCACAAATAGTTGCGCATTTCCATTTAAACAGTCATTGTTACAGTTGTGGGTATTGAAATAGGTATTATAATTTTCAGTAAATAAAAACAAATAAGAAAAAATGTTAACTGAAACATTTATTGTTCAATTAAGCTATAAAAATAGCTTTAGCTGATTTGATAGATCGGTTTGTATGGCAGCTATATGCTATAGTAGTCCGATCTGAACAATTTTTCGGAGATATGACGTCGCCTTAGATAATAATCTATGCCAAATTTTGTGAAGTTATCTGTGAAATAAAAAAGTTTCCCATACTGGGACTTGAGTTTCGTAGTCAGTTTGTATGGCAACATATAAGTAGCGTCTTGGAGAGAAAAATACGTGCACACAATTTTACAGCGATAGCTCATAAGTTAAGGGCTAGTTCACGTATGCACAAATAGACACACATCGTCAAATGAACTGCAATTTATTGTATCTTTAATTTTAAGCGTTTTGAACCTTTATTGGTAAATCTTGAGTTTTCAGTATTTAAGACTCTTTTTTTTAACTAGTGTCCGACTTATCCAAAAGGATAATAGATACAGCCTGCATTCACCCTAGGGAGAGATTTGTAAAATTATCCTCAGGTTCTTGCCGTTTGCCCAAAAACACTTTTTGCTACTTTTTACAAAGTTTAAAATATATATCTTTTGGGTATCCCTATTACACTGCCCGTAGCTGTACTCATTTTGTAATCCCTTTTATTCGCATTGCAAGCATTTTCCGTTTCTTCCTCGCAGCGTTATGACGTTCTTACCAAAACTTCTTTAGAGTTGAGTGCTGACCTTTTCTTATAAACTCACATTTATTTTCACACACACAACACTTACATACATACACATTCTTTGCATTCAGTCTGACTGCAGCAGCGACTCAACAACAATTGAAAGCATTATGAGTATTTCCTTTGTAGACATAATTTTCATAGCTGGAAGCATTCTTGCATTTTTCTAAGTTTCCGTTTTGCGCTTTTCTTCGTCGCTTTTCGGCGTCTTTTGGCAGCCAAAAACCAAGAAATAGAAAAAAAATTCAGCAAAAGTGCTGCGATGAGCTGCTTCCAAAAATGGAAAAAATGTTTTCAGAGTCCTAAGCTACAAACATGCGATCATAAATAATTTTATGGGAGTGGGTGGGTCCATTTGATGTTTTACTCTATTACTTTAAGAGACGAGTGCCCGTAAGATACTTGCTGATGGGTTTTAGCGAGTAATGCTTCAGTTTTTATTATGGCAATTACGTAAAATTTAATTGCTATACCTTCTGACCCTTTTGAAAGGAGCTCATAGCTCGGCCGTGAACCTGGAAGTTCTTTTGCTCCGCAGTCTTAAACCATACCTTTCGATACAAGCTGTATTCTACAAATTTAAAATTGTTCAAAATTGCAATATACATATGTGAATATTATTTGCAGTCTCGCACTTGTGAATTTTCCAATATTCTCTTGCTTCCAGCCTAATTTGCAATTTCGTTTGAAAATTAAATTAATTGCAATTGTTAAAAGAAAATGGAAAATACGCAATTTATTGCTTCGATTAGAGTGCAAATTTTTATCAGTTTCAATAAAACGACCTCACCGGTCGTCTATGATCATATGGCAGCAATAACTACATACTTACATACATGCCCTGTAGGAAATTGTATAGCAAACAATATCCTACGCATTCGCCCTTGGTTAAGTGTGATAATAATGTGAATCGATTAGACTCAAATCAGTTTTAAGATAACATGTATCAACCTAGAATACTCGAACCACAAACTAAAATGTTGCCTACATTCTGGTGCTTATAAGCGAAGTCGTAGACCAACATCTTTGAAAAAATACGTGCTAAGAGTCTTCTATGCTTTGGTTTTCTCATCATTTTTTACGTCTACAGACGGCTGTGATAGCTTGTCCAATCGCGCGAATTCGTCTCCTTGAATGTCAAAGGGCGACATGGAAATACTAACTAGAACTCCAGCGGCGTTGCTGTATATCGTTCGGAAAACACTTGTTACTCGTATAGCAGGGGGCATATGAACAGTGGTGGCTGTATGCATATGAGTGCTGCATACAATATTACAGAGCTCATTGATTTTTCACACAGCCCCTATTGGCCATGGTTCCATCTTAGAGGGCCTAAGAACAAGCCTTGCGCTGCTCCACTCGAGTTAGTGTAGCTTTGAGTGCCAATCGTGTAGAGCAAGCACAAAGGTCGATAAGAGGAAGATTCTTCAGGTGACTTTTTTGGTTTTGGAAGTAGAAGCAAACGCTGATCCTTCCACTGATCGAAAACTATACTATATACGCGTTGTACATTTTGACTAATAAGCTGCG
This sequence comes from Bactrocera correcta, assembly GCA_027475135.1. Lineage (NCBI taxonomy): Eukaryota > Metazoa > Arthropoda > Insecta > Diptera > Tephritidae > Bactrocera > Bactrocera correcta. The sequence continues at coordinate 132,810,847 of CM050325.1, read as the reverse complement.
TCTAAGAGTCATTGTTTCTTTTGGTGCTCTATTTGGTATACCATGAGTTCCAGGTATTTTTGTTTTTTTTTTCGCAATTATCAATATATTTCATCTTCCGAAACTAATTAAGATCTGTAGTTTCGTTTCACTTAGCATTGGAAATGGGGTCATGAGACGGAAATACAGCTTCAGCGACTTTCGTCATAAACGATGAGTTATTTGGCTGCGGAGGCTTAGTTTTGAACTTCGAAATACATATTTTGTAACGAACTAATAGGAACGTTCCCCAGGGATCCATGTTCGCTTCTTTGCAAAGTTTGTATTAGTCAGGAGCTTTATTTTTTGTAGATCAAAAGGACTGCATATAAGTCTTTTGGATGTGTATATTGACAGGAGCTCTCTATCTACTTCAGTTACAAACTACCAGCTCCGCTAAATGTAAAATGGCAAAAGTTCGGTGATCCACTCTTCTCATTTGTTTTACTAATGGGCTTCGCGTTCGCTTCTCCAGAGCTGGGCTGACATAGGTTTCAAGCGCAGTCCCATAATCCTTTCGGTCCAAGATTCAGCCCTCAGATCTCTTTGCCTCCTGTAAGACTTGCTTATCCCAAAGTGTTTTCCCCACCGAATTAATGGGAATAGAAAGTAAACTCCAAAGAAAATTTGTCTTGATCAGGAGTTTTTTTTTATTTAGTAGCTTCAAAAGGGACTGCATTTAGCAGTCCAAGTGCGATTGATCAGTCACCGTACCTAACCTAACCTAAATTTTTTATGACAAAAAAAAAATAGATAATTTGAGGTACTCAAAAGTTTTTGACTTCGAATTATGGTTTTGGCACCAAAAACTTTTGTCATAAAAAGGTGAAAAATATTTTGTTCGATATTTTTAAGTAAAAAAATATTTTTCGCTAAGGTTAAACATTTCCTACAGGGCACACTTATCACTCTCGACCAGCTTTGACCACCCATGTGCGCGCATGGCTGCCGCTATAACATGGCTATCAAATTGAAATCGGAAACTGGCCATCAACATGTCACTAAACCAGCAACAACAACAACACCAATAATCACAATAGAAAATATCTTAAAAGCCGGTAACTGAAAGCGCTTTTGTTAAACAAGTATTTGTATGCATACACCAAACTGAGTAGCTGTGGCCGTATGTCAGTTGGTGTTGGTGTTTGTGGCTGAAAAGTTTTCCCAAACGAGGAATCTGGAAATTTTTGGCCAAATCGAACTTCGTTTTCACACTTTGGTTTTGCATTTGAAATGGTAGTAAATCTGTCGCATGCAAATCGTTGCCATTCAACGGTTAAGACTTGCAAACAATGCGGCAGGAAGGAGCCAAGTTCTACAAATGCGCATATGTGTGTGTACACAAATACATAGCAGAGATACTCAATTGAAATTGAAATTTGCAAATGCTTTGAATTTCGAGACACCTTTTACTTTTGGGAAAACTACGGTGAAGTGCGCTGCTGACAAGGATTCAAGGAAGGAAGGAAGTAGACCAACGATTCCAACAATTCCTTGTGTGTTCGCCGTGTTGTGGCAAATAGACTCATTTGGTGGTGGCGCTGGTGTGCTAGCAACAGACTGACAGCCCTGACAATATTTGCTTTTATGCCGGTGATTTTTACTCAATATTCCCATTGTAATCAAAAGTTATCGCAATCGATTGTTTCCACACGCAGACGCTGCTGCTATCGCACACATCCACACACACTCTTGTATATTTTGTATGTGAATGTACTGAGTACCCAATTTGTTGGTAGGCACTGTGGCAATGCGGAAATGGCTGCCAACTGCTTGCATTTACTGCACTTTCTTGCATTCTCCTCGCTATTGGCATTGTTACCGTTATTTTTATGCTCATCTTTATTGTTTTTACAACACCATTGTCTATGCGCACGATTGTGTGAGTGTGTATGTGCTGGAGTTTTACTCACAGCGTAGCACGTTTTATTAGAAACCATAATATATTTTTCAATATACTCATTCATTTAAGGACGTGCTATCCCGTCTACACGTTTTATAACGGTATAAAGTGCATGCAGATTATGGCAACTCACATACTTATACAGGAATGTGTCTGCAGACATTTGTTGACTTTAGACGTAGGTTTAAAAAAAGGTTGCTGCAGCTCATCAGGAACATGTGACACCACAAACTATCAGGAAGGATTAGGGCAAGCTTCGTTTACAAACACAATTTTGATTGGAATTTAGCTTCGTTACTAAGATTCAGAAGTTTTTAAGAACTTGGACACATTTTGGATGGAATCAAGTGTAGAAGTTTACGCAAGTGAGGGAAGTTCTCTGATTGCCATTCATTTGGGAGTGGCCAGAAACGATTCGTTTATGTATGGCTTATGACTTCCGGTCTTAGACCAAGTATCCTCTGTGTAGCCAAAGAACATCCCTTTGAAGACGAGTTAAAGTGAGAAGGCGAACATCCCTACGCAGTGTTGTGAGCTGGGTTTGGGACCCGCCACGTTAGAAAAAACACCCCAAATGCAAACTAAATAATAGCCTCGGACGAGAACGCACATACCCCTTGCTAATAATAGGGTTTGATTACAGTACTCAACAAATCTGAAGGAAAAATTTGCGAATCCTACGTGTTGGGAGGTCTTTACTATAATTTTCGGGTTCGTGACCTAAAATCTTAACCTAGCAAGGAACAGCCTTTAATATCACAGTCGCAAAATAACTGTAAACTAGTGTTATTACTCTTTTCCTGACGAAAGATTGCATGTTAGGTTAGGTAGTATGGTTGATCCAAAGTCGATGTATCTCACTTGGATGAGTATTCGACCTTTTTATTGCCAAAAAACACCTTAAAGTACATCACCTCATGGATTAATGAAGCCATTTGAGCTCAACACAAGTTTATTTATGCAGTCAATATCAAGCTCAGGCACTTTGCTAAGTTCTATAAAGATTTGTCTACCTAGATATTTCAGTCTCAGTCTGGCAAAAACCGAGCAATAGAGTAAGAAGTGCCGTTCTCCATACAGGTTTGGCAAATATCGTCCGAAAAAATATTTAATGGCACCGTTTGTAAGCCAATTGGACAGTGAGATTAGCTTTGCTAGTTGTCAATAGTTTGGGGAATACTCTTACGGTTCAAATACCCAACGCTTGCTGAGTCTCAGCTAGAGGTCACAGCGCTTGCTAAACTCACTGGAGGTCCAAAGGTTCAATCGCCAGAGCGATAGAAGACATCAGGAAACCGTATCGATTCCTATCGAATGAATTAGGGAAGAAGGTGCCCGCCCAAGCAATCTCCTCGTTTTTCCAGTTACTGGTGTTACCGGCGACTCTGCTGTGTCCGAGCACCCTCACAAGTCTAAAATGTAAGAAGCTTGAAGCGTTACTAATGAACTCATGCACTCTTTTACTACCAAGACCACCTCTTTTCATCTCAACTTCGACTAATCCGTGGAAAGGCTCACTGCAATCCTTCTTCAACGCCTTCGTCCGTCGCATAAGTAACTCGCAAGTGTGCGAGCAGAGAAGAGATCGCCATGAAGTGATTCTGAGATGCAGTGATATAGTTTGCAAGAAATGCAATCAAAGCAGTGAAGAATTTCAGTGTGTCCCTGTCGCGAGAACCCCAGCTTCCAGGTCGCAGCTTCCCTTAGTCTAAAAGCATCCTTCACCCCTAAGCATGTACCAGCTATGTCTAGAGTTGCAATGTTTAGAATGGCATTGACTACCATTATTGTCACTTCATAGTACACCATAGATGCCGATGAGGGTCTCCTTCGAACACGCTTTTCATAGATCCAGAACAGCACTTTTGGTGACAGGCCAAAACTTTTCCCAATTGCTCCCCTAAAAAAGTATTACGCGACCAATGCCTTCACTCTATCATCGAGTGGAGAGTGACCTCAAGGTTTGCGACTTTGATGAAAAAAATAACAATGTGTGTATCGCTGTTGCTCTTTATGAGATTTGTGCCGCCAAGTCCTGCTTATATCTTGGCAATATTTTGACCTCAAAGTCGGTAAAAAAAGCCCAATTTTGATCGAGTGACAGTTAAGATAATTAATTTTTAACAAATAAACCGTTGAAAATATAAAACTGGCGTAGAAGTTGAGACAATTTTTGAAACTGTAAATTATGTTTCTCAAGTTTGTGTAAACTGAGAATGGAACAATAACTTTAAAGCTGTAAGAACAGTTAAGGGGGGTACTAGAGCAATAATAGTGCTAACTAGTAGTAATAGACTACTGTATGAAGGGCTTATGGTTTGTGGATAATATAAAGAAATGTTCTGTTTCATTGCTACGACATTTCTAGATCTATAAAATGTATAAATAAAAGGAATTTGATTCTCTTAAGAAGTGTAAGCTAAAATTCCTTCCAATCCTCCTACAAAGTAGAAGATGCAAAGTTTAAGAGACTACATGGCATTTAAGAATGGTTGAATACTGGGTCATGTAATCGAAAAAGCTCTTTTGGAGTAAAGGTAAAAATGTTTTCATAAGCGTTAGCGTGCGTTGATTTAATGTTAATTCATCTTCTTAAAGAGTGATAGGTCAGTTTTCGGCTAATGTCGATAAGCGAGTACACGTTTTATTGTATAGCGCCTGAATGTATACTACAGATTTTATGTTAGCAACCCAGTATCACTTCAATAATTTATATTTTTCCAAATGTAACTGCAGCAAATAAAATTATGCCATTTCACCGCCAAATTGGTGGCACAGAAATCGGTCAGCACATACGCATTGCTTCGGTGACTTAATGGCTGAACATAATCTGCACATCGAAACAACAACACCCATCAATGGTCAAATTGCAAAGGATGCACAATAATAATAGATTTTATTGCGGAGAGCTTAAACAGCAATAAAAATATGCGAACAAATTTAAACACATTAAGATAACAGCACATAAAGCTTGGAAAAAAATAGAAGAGAGAAAAAAGTACGGCGGACACTGAGAGCTTAGTAGAATGTAGAGCGCATAAATTGTGTGCTGAAGTCTTGCTGGCGGCGCCGGTGGCAACCGAACGGCTAATGCGACACCAATTAGTATGGCGAACATTTCAAAAATAAAGGAAAAAAAAACAATATAAATAACTGAGTGCGGTTAAAAAGTCAAGCAGAAAAGTTATCCGGACAAAGAAGTTAAATTTTTTGGTAGTAAAAAATCAGCAACTGCTTTTTCTATTTTTCTTTCACCGCTTAGCAAGCCATGTAATAATTTTTTGCTGTCCATCTGCTGCGACATTTGTGCGCATCATTATTGGCACACATCCACACGTACATGCACACACACACACACTGGCAATTGTCTACACGAGGGGCTTGAGTATGCGCCATTACAAAGTTTTGCTCGTCTTATGTGGCTTAAGTTTAGCTGCGTCTTTATTGCTACGCTGCCGCCTGCCGTTCCTTTTCTCCTGCCTCTCTCTCTCCTTGCTTGCCAACTTGAGCGCATTATAACGACTGACTTTACTGTTAATTTCCGGCATTTGTGCGCTTCCGCCTGGACTTTGCTGGTAATTTTCTGCCGCTGCAGCTGACCAGTCGGCCGGTCAACTTAACGCCTAGCACCGCAATGTGGGCCACACGCCAAGGCAGGCGCCCAAATATGCAAGCCGTATGTGTGTGTGTGGGTGGTGGTGTGTGCTTATTTCTACGTGTCTCTTGGAATTGCTGACGTTTGTCCGGTCCATCGCCGGCACTAATGACATGTTGGCCAACGTGGCGCACCATACCTCTGAACCCTCACTCCCCATTAGCTGTTTAGTCATTCGCATGCTTGTTCGTGTTAGTTTGACATATTGTTTCATTCGGACTTTTTCTTGTCTTATTCACCGGCCTTCTTTGGCACTCACCACGCTTCGCTGGTTGGTCATCAGCGTTGTCTTCTACTGCAAACATTGCTTTTATTGATATTCAGCAGCTGTCGTCCTTTAGTTTGATAAATTATTTTTTGCGTTTTTTTTTCTTGTGCCTAATGAAACCATTGCTGACTTTTGCTCTATAACGCAGCTCACACGTAGCGCGGTCGTGCCGGCCTACTTAAGTAAACGCCGCAAAAGTTTTCGCAAAGTTTCCCACACACAATTTAATTAAGCATTTCGCAATACCCCGCCAGTTCGTGTTAGTCCTTGTGTTATCTTTATGTCCTTCGTAAAATCAACACTTTACTTCAGCGCCCAATGTGCTGACGTTATAAGCGTCTTCTGCTGCGTTAAGAAAGTGTCGTTGTCGATGTGATTTGGGTGACTTGATGACACGCTGCCTCGATAAATGTCATGAAGTTGACAGCTGGTATTGGCTTTAAAAGTTGTGATTTGCTTTAGAACCCAAATTAATCAAAAGTGTCTGAGTGGATTTTAGAAGCAATACTGAACTATTTAATAAATATTATCATATCTCATTAACTCTTATTCAATCTCAAATCGTTACTGCTTTTATTTGTTTCTTTTCGCTTTGTAGTTTTCGGTGTGAAGTTTGTTGAAATTGTTGGTTGTAAAATTAGATTGTGTAGTCTTATACTTCTTCATATTATTGTGTTGTATTTAATTCTTTTCGTATGGTTTTACCAAGTCTATTTGGGACTAATTTTGTTTTCCTTTTTACATCTCTTCGTGTTATTTTTGTGGTATTCGCTTCGTTTTGGATCTAAACTTTCTCAAAAAGTCTCTTTCCACATTCTCAGAACATGTACCGGTGGGCAAGATCCATCAAAAGTATTTTAGTTTCAGGCTGGTCAGGTAATACATATGTATATACACTATATATTAGTATATCTGTGAAATATCGAACTGAGTGAGAATATTCTGATAGGACGACGCTACTTTGCCTCAGAAATACTTCAAAATCGAGATTATCGATATCTTAAAAGAAGACCATGAACTGAATAAAATTATCTGGCGTAGAGCTAATAAATTTCTGAGGAGGCCACTCAACGCCATCAGAGACGTCGGATAAACCGACGAAGAGCAACGAAAGAACTGTAGTATGGTTTCGAGTTTAACAAGAAGCTATTGGATAACATGTTGGCATTTCGAAGATAATTTAATAATGACACCCTATAGAAACACTATTATCTATTAACAAAACGCTGTCGCCTGTCGCTTAACTGGTATGCTTCTCTAGAGCTGAACTTTTCACGAGAAAAATCATTAGCCATAAACAGGAACAAGTAATAATCACTTTGTTTCAGATCCAAACTATAAGATGGATATATAGGAACATTCCAACCAAGCTCCCGTAGTTTCTGGCAAGCCACTATAGATATGTGTTGTTTGACGTCGTCCTGTTGAAACACAATTCTCTACCCACAGACTGCTTCAAAGCGATCGCTTACGTTTGCGGTGAAATTGTTGACAGTATATGTAGATCCGAAAGAAGGGCTTGACTGTAGATGATTGGCTGCAATCCCACCAAATACAAACCCTTCCCGACAGTAAATTCTGACTTGGCCACCGCTTGCGCCGGCTCATCGATATATGACCAAAACCGTTTTCATTTGACGGTGTCGATAGGGACCTATTTTATTACCAACAATCACCTATTTAAGAAAAGGATCGACTTTGTTCCGACTAAGCAGCGATTCAAAGGTCGAATGATCCATGAGGTCCATGAGATTTTAACTGGTGTGGCAACTATACATCGAGCTTCTTTTAACATCCAGCCTTTACAAGCATTTAGTAAAAAACCGGTAATAGCACCATTTTAAGCTTCTGAGTTATCGAAACAGTGCTTAATATAAGTATATCATTCTCAAACTCAAAGATTTCCACTCTTATATCAATATGTTTGGAAATTGGTCTTCCTCGATGCATGCTGCGTCTTTGGAATGACAATTACCGAAATGAACTCGAATTCGAATGAAACCAAAAATTTCTAGAATTAATTCCTACTGAACCGTAGACACTATTCACATTTTTATATTGGGTTTTCGACTTTATCGAATAAAAACTGTTAAATATGATGTATTATTTCTATGTTGGTCTCCATCTTTGACGGATGCTCAAACAATACTGAGGCAGAGAATCAACAAACAGTGTGAGAAGTTTTTTTTAAGTATAAAATCTTGTTTTTTTAACGATGTACTGCGTAGTCCAATCTTACTTATACAACGCGATATTCAGAGTATTTAAGCCATCTATTAGAAAAGTAATGGATTTCTTGGAAAAATAATCGACTTATTTTTTCTAAATCTAATTGTATCAGATATGAGACAGAACTATATATAGTTTTCAAGTAGGATTAGGAATAATATCGGGACCATACCGAGCAGTAAACCAAGAATTATATGCATCTGGGCTTAAGGCTGGTTTAGTAAATGTCTGAAAACCTCTAGAAGATACAAAGTTGGCACTATTGGGGCGAAAAGAACATACTCATAGTCCACATTTAAAAAATATTTCTTTAAATACTAAAAATTTTTGAAGAATAGTGTATTACAATTGAGAACTACAATCTTTCATCCCAACCCCAGGAATTCTTTAAAGGAATTCAAGCGTTTAAGCAGAAAATAATACCCGAATATCAAAGAGAACAAGTCAAAGTATTTTTCACTGGACTTTTAAGTACTTCCGACATAGAGCACACAGTCCACTGGCGAAATGCTTCCCGTCTCCGGTCGTACATGCAACAGAGTGGGCGTAACACATAAAGCGATTAAGACAGCGTGTATGACAAATGAGCATGTGGCAAGTTGTGAAGCGGGTGTGTCTGACAAAACGACGGTTGTCGTCTGCGGAGACGTGCTTAAGCGTTTTATTGGCGAAGTTTTGTACAACATGCAACACGCATTGGCTGCGGAACGTTGAATTGTTGCTTTTTATGTTTTTGTTGTTTTAGTTACGTTCGTGTGGCTAGTCAGTTAATGAAGACATGAAGACACGCACTTAATGAACACATGAAGTGGAAGACTGAGAATTGATACACAAATGTAAGTATGTTTGTGTGTGTGAGTGTATGTTTGTATATTTAAATGCTTGTGTCTGTAGTTGAGTGTGGGCAGTGCTACGCTTAACAAAACGCCATTAAATTCACTTTAAAGGCAACTACAAGTTGCCACCAAGTGAAATAATGAAGTCAGAATTTAATCACAGCAACTTTGGGCATAAATTTATGTACTTGGTGTACAATATATGCATACCCACTCTGGCTGTGATGGCCATTGTAGGCACTCGCAATTTAGTGCCAAATAAAGCGCGGAATTTATACGCTCACCCAAAACGGACATAATTTATTGACGTGCATTGAGGTAGCAATAAACAAGTACACAGGCAACACTAAATATTTTATATAGGTACATACATAAATATATATGTCTATATATATACATATATATATTTATATACACGTATAAGGTTAAGAAAAAACAAAAAATAAAACCGTTAAGCTATAATACCCTTCATAGCTGCACTTTTATAGCTTATAAGGGTATATACAGATTTTTAAATTCCTTCTGTTTGTATGGCAGCTTTATGCTATAGTAGTCCGAACTGAACAATTTATTCGGAGATTATAGCGTTGCCTAGGATAACAAACTGTGCCAAATTCTGTAACGTTAGCTGGTCAAGTAAGAAAGCTTTCCATACAAGGACTTCAGTCTGATCGCTCCGTTTGTATGACAGCCCATATGCTAAATTTTTAATGATCCGATCTTTTAAATTTGTTTTTCTGAAAATATAAACGATCGCTTTTAGCTTAAATCATCTGTGTTTTTGAATTTCGTGAAGTTAGCTGATCAAATAAAAAAGCTTTCCATACAGGGACTTTAATTTGATCGGTCAGTTTGTATGGCAGCTATATGATATAGTAGTCCGATGTGAACAATTTTTTCAGAGGATATAGCGATGCTTGCGGTAATAGTTTTACGTAAAATTTTGTCAAGTTACCTGGTCAAATAAAAAATGTTTCCCTAAAAGGAATTCAGTTTGTTAGTCCATTTAATGGCAGCTATATGATATATATTTCCGATATCAACGGTTCTCAAAAATAAGCAGCTTCTTGGAGAGAAAAGGACATACAAAATTTCAGATCCATATCTCAAGAACTGAGGGACTAGCTCGCGATTATACAGGCAGACGTAGGGACATGGCAAAATTGACTTAGCTCGTCAGCCTAAAATAACTTGTTCAGGGTATAAAATATATATACTAGTTAATTTATTTGCCGTCGCTTTAGTGCAACACCCGCCACAAAAGCTCTACACAGCTCCGTTGCTTTGGCGTGAAAAATTGCATTTGCGGTTTCACCTTTTCGCTCATTCTCATACTCCAGGCAGCCATTTTGGTTGCAGCTGTCAGGCTGACTTATTAACTTGCATTTCTATTGTTGCGCTTGTTTGCCAAAAACATACACACCCTCAGGAAGTCACCCACCCATACACACACACACCCACAAGCAAATACCCGTAGGAGAGTTGACGGCCCTTTTAATGTCATCAAATTAATTGAATTAAATAAATTGCCTCATTATGGCAACGCTGCGCTAAATTTCGCGCACAATGACAACAATAAAATTCAAAATTAACGTTAACAACTGCAATAAAAATATTTGCAGCGTACGTTGCATGCAACATTTATGTGCAGAGCAAATATTTGGTAGCCGTGGGGCGGCGTGCAAGTGAACGCAAGCATTGAAACATGTTTGCCCAAACAGCGGCGCACTAAATGGTCATTTACGGTTGGCACCCGCGACACGCCGCTAAAAAAAACGGAAATCTGCTGCATTCGGCTTTGCCTATTTAGCGACCGCTGCAATGCCTTTTAAGTCCGGCCTTGTTGGCGTTCGGCACTGTTGATGGGCTTTTGCATTTTCAGCATTTATGTAAATGCACTGCTGACATTTATAGATTGCGTGACTAACGCCGTTACAGTGGTGGGCAGCAAAGTGGAGACACATGGCAAAATTGGAACTAAATTTGTTTTTGGATTTTACTGCAGAAAATATAAGTAAAAGATGTCTCAATAATTTCTTCAATAAAAGGTAGTTAGCAAGGCTACAGTGGTGGACAACGATTTGGAGTCACTTAAGTCAAGTCAAAAAATTTTTAATAATTTTTTTAGGAATTCCAGAAAAAAGTAAAACCGAGTTAGATAATAAGCAATAATTTTTTTGTCAACATAGAGTGACATTTTTATTGGACCACTACTGTAGAAAATTTAAAAGTTTTTATAAAAAAAAACGTTTTTTGGGTCTAACTGCATATAACCCTTAAAATCTTTGTAGAGAGAATCATATTAAACCTTAATATAGAAAGTAGTTTAGAGCTAGTGAGAGAGTTCCTAGTCACAAGAACGTGCTGAAAAAGCTCGAGGGGTCATACCCGATAGCGAAGGGTCCAACCTAGAGGTAAAAACGATGAGACTGATACGGACTTTAAGAAGGAAAGAACTACCAAAGGCTAAAGGTTAAGAAAATTTAAGGAACTTTTAAAGGGGTGTACTGGGAGCTCTTCTATAGAAAACTTGTAGAAACTCAGCTTCTAAATAAAAAATTAAAAAAGCCGATGGTGTTTATCCCTCGATGGAAAATTTAGCCTGACAATTGAGCGATACCATGGAAAAACATCCCATCTGGAAATCCTCCGAGATTTTCAACGGAGTTAAATACAATGAGAATTAGAGTACCTTGGAATTTTTGCTAGCAAGCTGATGTGGCAACTAACCTGGAGAATTTTGAAAAGGGCCCAGTGGTGCGGCTTAGGAAAGCGGCTGTATACTATACCGGAGTCCAGGTCACAAAGAATTCGTGAAAACGAAACAGGTGATGAGCTTGCTGGCTGCCGAACAAAAACAGGAAATACGGAAGTCAATAAAACAATATACATTCAAATATCCAAAAGGGTTAACAGGCGGATCGGCCCGAGATGTCTTACATTTATGATCGCCAAGTACATGTGTAAGAGTAGAATGTATAGGAAAACTCGCATACTTTCTACTCACACGGTCTCGAAAGGACTGCCGGACGACTTTGGCCTCTTCACAGGTCACAGCTAGTGCTCACATGCAGCTTGGCATAAGTAACGGCGAACAGAAATGCAGAAAAGTAGCATAAGAGTGACTGAAATTTCTTCTACTTATGTTGCTTTATTTAAACTGGGCTTAGATATTAAAGCTTCAATAAAGATAAATTCAAACTAAGATATCAAGAAGATAGAACCGTTCTAATCCCCAAAAGAATTTGACATTACTAAGAACAGTAGGTCCAGTGTGGCAAAGCCGCAGCCACTGCTTTGTAAGTCATATAAAAGTCTTGAAAAAAATAGGGCTGGACCAAGAGATCGCTGCTATTTTGACATAAAGAATCATTTACAAACCTGGAAAATCCTCAAGACTCAACGAAGGGTCATCGTCCGAAAGACAGCCGATTGGAAGTTGCACCACGACAACTTGCCGGCTCACACCGCCTTTCTTGTGAACAGCTACCTAACCAGCGCCGACATCCCAATACTTCCGCAGCCAATAATTTTTCTTGTTTTCTTTCCTGAAAAAGCCGATGAAAATCAAGCATTTTGAGACGACAGAGGGGATCCAAGCAGCATGTACCTCGGCTCAAGGCTATTCCGGAGAGTGCCTTCCATGACGCCTTCCATGCTTGGAAATATCGCTGGCAACGTTGCATCGACGCAGAAGGAGCCTATTTTGAAAGTTCTAAAAAAATTGGAACGATTGGTAAATTTTTTTAAATCGACTCAGCCCTGTTACTTCCCGGACAAACCTGTAAGTCCACGTACCAATTTTTTGAGATCCTACCTTAATTAGTTCTTTGAAATGTTTACCTCTTTTTATATTTTGTGATCTTTTACCGGTATTATTGTACTATATATAATAAATAACGGATAGAAAAATGTATATTAAAAACTTTAATTCAGTTTTATATGACACTTCAAAAATTACCTGATATTCATAAAATAATTTCTAGTTCTAACACATTAGTTTCGATCCACTTTAGACCCAAATATTTTCTTTTTCCATGACAATCACTTTTAATGCGCCTTGTCACTCTTTCGCTGTCAACAACTGTTTCGCCATCAAAAATACGAATTTAACAAAGCGCAATACCCCGCATACCATATTTCCACCGCACCCCGCCCCTTTAATAGTCGCGTTGCATTTTAACGCAAATTTAATAGTCTTCCCGCCGCATTTGCGCTCACGAACAACGAAATTTCCACGCAGCTGTCGATATGCTTGCGCTACGTTTGCTTTCGCCGACAGCGGGGATTAAAGCGCCGGCCAAATAAAGGATTTCATGCACGTTGGCTTGAACAAATATATTAAAATGTATATGTATGCTATGCTTTAACGACACATAAACCTACTTGCATGGGGTGCAGCTTTGAACCTGCTGTCCACTGACTCGGAAACAAATTAAATTTGCATTTGACTGCATTAAAAACGCACAAATTCGAATAATGACTTTTACGTACACCACGCCCCGCCCCACCGCAGCGACATATAAACATTTTTGTCTAACTTTATTTGTAATTTTATGTTGACGCGCGCACATTTGGCTTTCCAAATGAACTCGCCGCTTGGATTTATGTGAAAGTAAGCATTAAATGTTTATGATTTGGTTAGTTTATGTCCGAAAAAGCTCTGGCATTAGCCGTTAAATTAGGAATAAGCTGAATGGCAGAATATTTGAAACTATGACTATAAAAAAGTCACAGAAATTAAACTGAAATATACTTGTATATAATTTAATTTGAAAAACTTATTTAAGTGTATTTAGATATCTTTCAATTACCTCAAAGTTCAGCAGGAATGAAAGCTCTTTCTATGACGGACTCGTTTGACAAAAAATTTTACTCAATATGTGAGCAAATTGCTTACAAAATTGGCTTACAATGCCAAACCTTGCTTTTCCGACCTTTCAACGCTTATTCAGCTGAAGCGAGTGTTGCTGAATGAAGCGCTGAATACTAAAGCGTCTGATACATATTTTTGCTAAACAAAACCTTAAAAACTTCTGTAAGAAATATTCAAATAATGACACTCTGTGAATACCCTCAACTCATTAATTGCTTTTACGCTGCTGTCGTCTGTAACTAACTTAATTATAGCCAATAATTAATAAATGTTAATTCATAGAATAAATTATAAAGAAACTGGAGGCTGGCAGCAATTTAATAAACAAATACAAAAATTAAATTTATGATTATTTTAGCAATAAATAATTTTTTACATGCGACTAATAACTGTGAAGATATTATAACACAACATTTGCAATAAAGAAAATTCGTGAATAATTAAGTGTTTAAGGTTACAAGGTAGGCGGTGATGAGGTGCCTTTTATCAAAGAGATAAGAAAAAGAATTTCAGTAGAAGGTTTTTTACTTGTCCCACATAATACCACCAAAAAAACACGCATTTTTTGAAAAAAGGTTACTCATGCCACCGTTAGATTATTACCACCTCATTGTATTTGAAGTAAACTAGTTTAACCGCCAGATTATTCGGCAGGTTAAAGCAAAGCTTTTGGAAATTTATTACCAATAATGTTATGTAATAGGTTATAAGGTGAAAAGCCAACTGAAAGATATTAAATTCAGAAAGGTGGAGTATAAGGTCTTAGTGGTAGGATACAAGGTCATGGTGCAATCCTCATATATTTATCTTTAGTATAAGCATATAATGGTATAATTTCCATATAGCCGGGTTCTAGATATGGTATGAAACTTTCCGAATATGCAAATATCAATCTGTTTCGAAAACGTTTTAAACGTTGCAATAACAATAAAATAGTAATTTTAGATCATCGTCATCTTTTGGCGTGAAAGATCCTTGTGACATTTGGCTTGCTGCAAAAATGACCTGCAGACATCTCCATATAATGCGGTTTCTTTGCAATTTCGTATGCCAAGTTTCCTCATGTTGTCCTTAAGTTAGTCGATCCCTCTTGATCATGGGTTTTTTTAAACCGCTCTCTGATTGTATCCTATAAGTTGATCTAGCTCAAGGTTCCTTCTTACACGTTACTCGCCATTGTCTCATTATCCATTTTATTGCTCTAAAGATTTTTCTTACGATCTTTCTTTCGATGATTTGCAGTTAAGCTTTGTCCTTTTCGAGAAGTGCACATGATTCTGCTCTTATGATTATAGGGTGTCGGTTTACGTCGACAATTGAGTAGTTTTGATTTGAGCAGTTTGATTAAGGGCGCATGAACTCTTTGTGTATTCTATCTTTGGTACTCAGGCTGGTTGAGTTAGAGGTAAGTAAAGCTTTCACAGTGCACACGGGCCAATTTTCACTCTTAGTGCTGGCCATTGTGGATGATAGCGTATCGCCTTGTCTTACTCTAAATTTCGTTTTGAAGGATTCGAACTTACTGTCTTGTGACTCTTCCAGCGGGCAGGGGGTAGATTTGCAGCGGTAAAGTATGCCTATCGTAAGAGGTGATTAAAATCCAATATGCACTATGTCGGTTTTTTGGCTTGCCTCGAAATTTTGTATTCTCTTGTCCGAAAAACTGCTATAATACTCAGCTTGAACTGATATTATCGACTTTGAATGAGATTCCTTCTAATGAAAAGACATTTGAAATTTGGGTGCTCAACTGGCAGTAGCCAAAGCTACAAAGTTTGAGCGGAGACTTAAATCTGGTACAACTGCCCCCGTGCAGTTCGCTCCAATCGGCTCATTGGGTTTAACCCTTTGGGAAGATTCGTGGTGGCTGTGTTTTAAACCCAAAGGCAGGTAGAATTGAAAATTTCAATGCAGTGTGGATTCGCACTGCGACCGGGTACCTACCAAGATGCAAAAGGCGTCCCTTTCACCCGGGCAATTGGAATCAAATAAACATAATTGGACGACAGAGCCTCTTTTGTTACATATTTTAGATCATGTTCTCTAAATAATATGTTATTTTCATATGAGAAATATTTTAGTGAAGTTTACAACCACAACTATAAGCGGCGCGATTACGTAAAATCTAGAGTAAGCTTTTCCGTTTTTATTTTCTACTTTCATTAGGAGAAATTAAGAGGTTAAAAAGATTTCAACAAGCTTTCGTGAAAGCGTTGAACTTTTCTTTCTGTAGGATCTTTCAGAGCTTCATAGTAGTTAATTTTCTGTTTCATTGTAAGTAGATTTTGTGAAGTTTGTAGACGAAAAGAGATTTGAAAATATTCACAGATTGCCTAGAAAGCATCAATTGTCCTCTTGGAGTGAAAAGTTATTTTAAAAAGCTTACATGGAAGCGTTTGAACTTATTAGGCGCGCAACTAAGTTCTCGCAATTTTTTTTAATGAAAATGCTATTTTATTTTAAGGAAATGGAATAATGATTTCGAACCATTGCCCATCGAAGTCAAGCGGTCTCTTCCAGCATAATCACTTTTTTGTCTCTCTTGGTACCGGAGATATGAGGAACCCAAGTTCCTTGCTTTTGAATCATTCCCAGCGCTTGCTTGTCGGGTAACTCCCAATGATTGACATGGATTCTCATTGGGAGCGGCCGAGTGTTTTCATGCAGCAGAATCACTTTATAGCGCATCTCTTGGTACGGGAGTCATGAAGAACCCAAGTTCCTTGTTTCTGAATCATTGAAAGCGCTTGGCTTGTCGGGTGACTCCCACTGTTCTGGCATTCGACATGGATTCTCATCGAGGAACGGCTTCAATTTACCAACTCCGAAGGTTTTCGGCTTCCCTTTTTACGGAAGGTCGTTAATATCAAAATCGCCGTTCTTGAAGCGATATGTAGTTTCGCTTGGTGCAACAGCTCCGTCAACTTTTAGGAGTTCCGTTTGTGCTTTAGTCGCCGATTTTTCGGCTGAAGGACCGAAAGATCAGCATTTCCCGCAAATAATGAATATTTGGCAAAATATCGGACATATTCACATAACCAAAACTATATAACACATAAATAAATTCACTAATGTGGAAACGCAGTTTCTTTTTCAAATATCTCGGCAAAGTTTAACACGTTTTGGATATATCAAAATCGATCTCCAGTAACTGCTGGAGACATCTATCGACGGGAACTAACTTGCGCACCTAATAAAAGCTTGCAGCTTTCCTTCCTAAGCATAGGAGCTTTCTAAGAAGTTCCTTAGCTTCTTAGAAGTTAACTTTCTGTTTTGTTGTAAGTGTATTTTGTGAGCTTTCGACTAAACATGACTTGTAAACTAATTTAGAGGTGAAAACAATAAGATACTTGGAGCAAAGTTTTGCTGATATAATCTATATGTTAAAAAATTGTGCCAAGCTGAGAAGTCTGTGAATGGTATAAAAATTTTGATTAACGGGCTCATGGAAAATTTCTACGGTTATCTATTACTCATCAACTCGTTTTAATTTCAGTTATTGAAAAATTGTATTTTTCGCATTTTAATACGTCGTAGTTAAATGTAATTATTATCAAAAATTAGCGAAATAAAAACCACATGAATATGCAACGAACTAATTGGCTGTCTAACTGTCTCAATGAAAGCTCAACCTGAGGCAATGTTGCAATTTGCCACTTAGTGTGAATATTTTAAAGTTGTTTTCTCGGCTTGTTTGTTATTCGCTTTGTAGTTCGGTGGTGGCAGCTATGAAAAGTTAATTTCTTTTCAAAGATATTCACGATAAACCTGTTCTCAGCAGAATTCTACTTGCTAAATTGAATGCAACTGCAACCTGTTCACCTACTGAAGGGAATTCACACAACTCGATGCACATAATCCCACACTTATACCGCACCAAGTACCGAAGCTTCAAACAATTCGTATTAATGCTTCGCTAACTCGTGCCGAATTCCCTCGTAAAGCGTTAGTTCAAATGAAGTGCGCTAATCGGGAGTCAATAATTACACGCTGACAGGGAATACATTTGTGATCGACAACGAGGGCCGAGCGCTAAATTTCCAAGTACATATGTACGTATTGGAATGCTAATTTATAGCGGTTATAATGCTAATTTGCATATTTTATAGTTAACTCGTTAAATTTTCATCGCTGGGTGTAGAAAACAGGGGCTATATTTAACTGTATTTAAAGTGAGATGTCGCTGGACCGGCGTTGGGAAAAGAGCGTTTCAACTAAGCATTGCATTGCGAATGATTTCAAATGAATAAATATAATTATGGTGCAGTGTGGTCGGGCGAAGGCGTTTATTTGTTTAATTCATTTTTATTTATTGTTAATTTTTTAAACGGATCGGCGCTATATAAGCGGCCGGCGATGATTTACCGCAGCAGTTCAAGTTCAGCGTTTGCTAAGCAGAGTTTTCAGTTGTGAAAAATTAAAACAGAAACCAGTTAAAAATGGCCAAGTGCAGTCTAATGTTCTTCGTTTTGTGCAGTCTCTTGGTTTTGCAGGTAATACGCAGTGAAATGGAATATTAAGGAAAGGAAAAAATAAAAAAAAACATGAATTAAAAAATATTTTTAGTGAGCACAGTGAGAAATGGAAAAAAAAGTCACATACAATTAAAATAAGTATATTTTTTTGAAAAATATATCTAGAATTAATTCTAAACAAAGGGTTAGATCTTCACGTTATCAATACGAATAAGGATTTGTTGTACAAATATTGAACATTTCTGGCTTAAAAATAAAAGTAGAGGGTACCCTAAACAGGGTAAATAAAGTCGTCATAGTCCCGTTAGCGTACCTGTGTGCTTATAAGTTTTAGTCTTTAGGCTATTGGGATACCGATCGGAAATTTTGTGTACCTGTATTTGTCTCAAAGAAGGATCTTAGCCTAGCTAGCCTCGTGCGCACAAGTTCTCAAGGCTGTATCTCCGAAACTATTACTCACGTCAACTTGAAAATTTAGGACCATATTTTATAAATACAGTTGAATTTAATTAGCCAAAAAAAATTCGATACTTTGAAATCCGTAAATCCATGGCATCCCTTAATTTGAAACATTCAGTTAAAACCACATAAACAATCATATTTGTATGAAAAAAACTAAGTTGTTTAATAAAATTTATTGATGCTCGGTATATATTATAAAAATAATGACATTGACGGTAATATTTTATTTCGAAAATCGAAAAAAAACATGTTTCGAAAACTACATTTGCAATGCCGGTATCAAATATTAACTTTTTATTTGTAATTAAAAAATACCTCATTTATGAAGTTGAGTCAAATATACTTTAATAAGACAAATCAAACCATATTTTCATTCACAGTTGGTCACTGCTTACCCAGAAGGTGATGCCGGTACCCCAGTAGGTGCACCTGTCGTTGGAGAAACTCACTCCAAGGAACATCCCGCACACTCGTCGGAGGAAAGCAGCGACTCGAAAAGTTCGAGCTCATCTTCGGAGGAGAAGAAGGGCGGGAAACATACCGGGCTTTAAATCGTCTTACTATATCGATAAACCCTTGTAAACTGGTAGTGGATTCACGAATTAAATGTAAACGAAAAGTTAAATAAACAGAGCAACATATAAAAAGCTGATTCTTTTTTCTTAAGAAAATTTATTATTGGTTAGAGGGAGTTGGGATTATTTCATGCAGATATAAAAATACTGATAATAGATATTTAAAAATTACATCATTGGTTCCCAGCAAGCGCTTAAGGTCTAATTGTCTAAAAAACAGTTACAGCAAAAGGTTAACACCTTACTCTAGGCACTACAGACTTGGAGATGCGATCTCTTTGCTTACTTTTTATAGAAAATGCTTTGTCAATAATATATTTACATAATCTGGACCTAAATCTAATATGCAATTTTCCGATCAAGTTAATTTCTCTTTTGCTATGGCGAAAGAAATGTTAAGCTTGGTTAAATTATGGATATGTACATAGTCATATGGGTTCAGTCCTTAGCTACAACTCGTTGGTTTCCTCCTTAAGATATCAGCAGAGTAAACTAAAAAGTTATAGAAAAAGGTTTTTTGGTTTAGGTCGCCTCTTGAAGTTTCAAGTAAACGGCTATATACTATATATTAGGTTGTCAAAAAAGTCTTGCGGTATTTTCGCTAGTTGGCGCTGAAAGCGCGTAGTTTTAGTTTTACTCGTCGCATCGGGTCACGCTATACCTTTTTGGAAAGCTCATTTCACGCGCTAACATGCGTTTGATTGATTGATTGTCGTTTCTTTTAAGTCGTTCGTGAGTTATAGCGTCGCAAACAAGGAGCAAAATAAAGAGAAAATACGGCATATTTTACAGTACCTCTACGATAAAGGCAAAAATGCGTCTCAAGCCGCCAATAAAATTTGTGCAATTTATGGACCCGATACAGTTTCCATTTCCACCGCACAACGATGGTTTCAACGTTTTCGTTCTGGTGTGGAGATGGTCGAAGATGTGCCACGCTCCGGAAGGCCTGTCGTCGAAAATTGCGATAAAATTGCTGAATTGGTCGAAAGAGACCGGCATAGTAGTCATCAAACCGTTATAAACCATTTGAAGAAGCTTGGAGTCACTAAGAAGCTCGATGTATAGCTGCCACACGAATTGATTCAAAAAAAATACCGCAAGACTTTTTTGACAAACCAATATTATAGTATTCCTTCTAGCTCTAGAAAAGTTTTCGTTTTCAGTGTCATTAAAAACAAACTTAAGAAGCTCTACGGGTAACACGATTTTTAACACATGGAATGATTAGCTACTTTTATAGAAAATGCTTTGTACTATATTCACATAATCTGGACGTAAATCTAATATGCATTTATCCGATCAAGCTAATTTCTTTTTTGCTATGGCGAAAGAAATGTTAAGCTTGGTTAAATTATGTGAAAGCGTCTTATGTCAGAGACCTAAACAGGGATATATATAAAAGAACAATTTGTTTCAAATCGACCGCATATATGTACAAGTCATATGGGTTCAGTTCTTACAACTCGTTGGGTTCCTCCTTAAGATTTCAGCAGAGTAAACTAAAAAGTTATAGAAAAAGGTTTTTGGTTTAGGTCGCCTCTTGAAAGGTTATATTAAAGTTTTAGGCAAGTGTATAGAAGAATGTAAACGGCTATATACTATATATTAT
The DNA here is from genome assembly GCA_027475135.1 of Bactrocera correcta. Classification (NCBI taxonomy): domain Eukaryota; kingdom Metazoa; phylum Arthropoda; class Insecta; order Diptera; family Tephritidae; genus Bactrocera; species Bactrocera correcta. The sequence continues at coordinate 132,789,938 of CM050325.1, read as the reverse complement.
AGTATGCCTTCTAGCTCTAGAAAAGTTTTCGTTTTCAGTGTCATTGAAAACAAACTTAAGAAGCTCTACGGGTAACACGAAATTATATTCAAGCATCCATGGAATTAGTTACCGTAGTGTTCTGTAGCTTGCTGTGACCTAGAGAGTTATGGTTACATTAGGTCAGATAACGGATCTTTCAGCATGGCGGTGGTGCCAGTTAGACTGTTAAGTTCTTTGTAAGGCTAGACAAAACACTGCTGTATTTCAATACCAGCCATTGGCAAAATGATCTGAATCTATCACAAATCTGATTAGGTGTTTTATTTCCATTTCCGCGGACATTCGAGATGCATTCTTTTAAGTTATTGTAACTCATACTCTTCCAAACAGCTGATGCAGCTGGCATCCTCTACAATGTTTAATCTTACCGCATCAATACCGGTCGGACAGTGTCCGTTCCCATTCCGCAGTTATTAAGACTGTAGTACCTGTCCTTAGCAAGCTTATCAGCCTGACAATTTGCTGCAATACCGTTGAGGCTAGACACCCAAACCAGTCATAGTCATAAAACAAAGTGATGATAGAGGTAAGGAGTTTAGATCTCGTGTAAGGACAGCTTTGAAAGTTATTCACTTTACGGTATTTCATATAGCCATACCTTCGCTGAGACTTCCCAACATTTGCCATGCCTCCTGACAGCAATACACCGCAACCGATGCTCATTCCTCGATGTTGTGTTTTCACGAAGGCTTCCTGTTTAGGATCAGCCTAGTCATTCAACTCTGTCAGCAGGCTGAATCCCCGTTGCCCCTTTTACAGGGTCATGAGTTAACTCATACACGGGATTCAGAAAATTACCCTCAACCATGAGCGCTACGTCGTTCGCATAAGTAATCAACCATCAGCTGACTTCTTCAAGAAGTACCTGATTGGGGGAACTTCTACTTGTGGTGTGTCTCCATTTACACTCTTTTGTGACCACGCACTACCACATTCCGCAAAGATTGTTCTATCACAACGAAGTTTGAGAATGAGATGTCTAAGGTTCGTTTCTACAACAAACCTATTCAAAGCTCTAGATATCGAAATAAAAATCTAATCTATAAGCGGTTGTATTGAGTTAGACCTTATCTTGAAAATCGTTGCGAAAAATTATTGCACTCTATCTTAATTATGGAATTAATACCAAATGCACATGAAATCGAAACAAAAACATTTAATTATTATTTACTATTTGATCTGCTATTAATTAAAATGCTTTCATAATGCCTACGTGATTTTAGAATACTCTTAAAAAATTTAATGCGGAAATTAATAATCTAAAATAAGGTTAAAAAAAGCTCCATAAAAAACGTCAAAAATACTAGATCAACTTACAAAAGCACATCACTAAGCACCCTCCACAAACTACCGTTAATAGCACGTGAAACGAAATTGCTTGGTATCACTGCGTCATTGACTCAATTCGCTAAGCAATTAACAGTTAGCTAAACTGTTCATCTAATTATCGTCTAATTAAACCGATTCAATAAATCGATGGGCAAAAAAAGAGCATTATGAAAACACTAAATGGCTGAATCACCAAGTATCATAACAACCCAATTAGCCGCGCTCACGAACCCACACACACACCCAAACATACACACGCTCATATCGAAGCACAGCGGCGACTAAGTTGGCAATTGGCTTGTAATTGAATCGTTGCACTGAATCGCAATTAAATTCCACTTTAAGAACGTGAGCGCGGCGCGTTGGCGTTCTCCAGCTTAACTTTTGCAAATTATCAACTGATTTATGAGCACTCATAATTAGTGCCTCCTATGCTTGTGAAACTTCTGGCATTTTTCCACAAGATTCTTCTACTCTTTCTTTTGCATTTTTCTTCTTAATTCGCTTTTATCTTGCTTTAAGCTGTTTTCATTATCTAAGAGAAGAAACGCGCCCAAGCACGCAAGTAACACACACATACAGAGCGTGGCATTGAGGAATTTTGCATACAGCTACCCTGTAGGAAAGCGGGTAGCATTCTGACAACAAATTTCTGACAATAAGACTTTTATAGAAATTGGGTAACTGGTATAATAACTGGTATATAACCATTTGAACCAGTTAGTGTAGTGAAAGAGGGTCATGCCTTTAGTCTTAAAATGATGTAGTAAAATACAAAACAAAAAAACAGTAATAAAACAATCGGTAGGGAAAAAATTTCAAGGAGATCCCAATTCTTTCCATTAGCCATTGCTTTCAATCACTTTGAAATCAGTCCGGACCATCACATAAGCAAAGCCATGACATTTAAAAACGGCTTGCTGCAAAAAGAAGCTCGATGTTTGGGTACCACATGAATTGTCTGTGAAAAATTTAATGGACCGAATTAACATCTGCGACTCTTTGCTGAAGCGAAATGAAATCGAACCATTTCTGGAGCAAGTGGTAACAGGAGACGAAAAGTGGATCAATTACGATGTGCGGAAAGGATTATGGTCCAAGCGTGGTTAAGCTCAACAAATAGTCGTAAAGCGTGGATTGACGCCACGAAAGGTTACTATGGGATGCTTCAGCCTGGTCAAATGATTGATTATACATTGTACTGTCAACAACTGATAAGATTGAAGAAACCAATCGAAATAAAACATCTAGAACTTATCAACAGAAAGGCTTCGTCTTCCATCAGGACAACGCAAAGACCACATACATCTTTGATGACTCGGCAAAAACTGGGAGAGTTTGGCTGGGAAGTTTTGATACATTCACCATATAGCCCTGGCTTAGCACCAGCGGACTACCATTTGTTTCGGTGAATGCAAAACACCCTTAATGGAGTTAAGTTGGCTTCAAGAGAAGCCTGGGAAATTACTTGTCGCAGGTTTTCGCCGAAAATCAGTCTCTATCGGAAAAATGGCAAAAAGTGGTCGACCAAAATGATAAATATTTAGTTCATTATAAATAAAAAAAAGTTGAAGTTTGATTAGACATACGAAAAGATTTTTTCGACAACCCAACACTGATTCCAATCCAGCGCCTTCCCCAGCAGGTCGCCAGCTTTGTAGTCCTTTCCACCAGCAATTTGCTGACTCTTCTCTCCTTGTAGCGCTGTACTCGCTGGTTTCGGTTAAGTGCCTCCTGTTGTGCGTTCGCTGCTTCTGTGTCTGTTCTTCGTCTGTCCGTCTTGCAATGCAATTTTCATTAAATCTCATTTCACTTTTGCAACGCCTTGCTGTTGTTTGTTTGCTCCTTTTCGCTTATTCGTTTCTCATTTGCCGTATTAAATTAGTGCATGCACAACAACCACACGGTGTGTTGCTGTTGCTGTCGTTGTTATTATTCTGGTTTTTGTAAACTAATTTTTTTGCTCCGGTCACAGTGTCGTCAGTTGACGTCAGCGCTTTCTCCAATTCTCCTTTTCTCCGTTTCCTTGCATCAAAACTTTTTTCCATGGCATTATTCGCCTTCATCGCAGTTTCCTAACATTTTTATGCATTTGCCTTTTGTTGGAATTTCTTTGTGCATATTTTTCATTCTTTTATATTTATTGTTTTCACATTGTGCAAGTATTTCTCTTTAGTGTCGTCTACTCCTTCTTTTTGCAGACGCCGCAACTGAAGTGCTAAATAACGGCACTTTTTTTACAACAAGACGGCATATCCATACATCCGAAAACCCATGCTCTTCTTTGCTATCTTGGTTGCCCGCTTTTAACTCATTTCGGTTTGCTGTAAATCTGCTTTCATTCTTCTTTGTTGTTTTGATATTTGGCTGTTTGTCGGAAGTTGTTTTGCACGTCTAACGGTGATATGTTTTGCAAATTTTTTAATCTAACAGTTACTCCAACTGTCGACGTTTAATATTGGAGGATTGGCATAAATACTATATGTATGTATATTTATGTATTTTGTAAAACAGGACATACATATATACTTTGTCAAAACGGTGGAAAATATCATTGCAGAGACTTCCGATGGCTCGGCAGATCGAGATAAGAATTGGCTCGATCTGTGTGAAAGATTATTATCAAAATAAAACATTTTCTGGTATACGTCTTAAGGAACCTCTATAAGAATTAAAAAATCTCTAAGCATAACAAAGCTATCACTCTTAGACTTTTAATTTTTTTAAGGACTAAGCAGGTAATAACATGTGGATCCGTCACTCCTCGGAGAAAGGCAAACGTATTTTTTAGTTTTGAACTGTTCGTTTTATTATTTGCGGTTGTAGACATGTCTCATTTTAAGATGATTCCCCTCTTCGTTAAATGGTTGATTTTGAATAGACTCTCCTGGTCTTGAACTTACTCTCCATCATAAACATATCGAGAACTATTCTCTTAAATCATTCGTTCCTGCTCTATAATTGGTTCTTAAAGGGTTTGGGTAGTCAGAATTTTCAAAAAAAATATTTTTTTTTTGTATTTTTGTTAAGTGTAATATCTTAATAATATTCTCTAAAAATTTCACATTGATCCGACAATTAGTTTTATTTATTATTCGACAAATAACAAAGAGAGCTCGGGCACTTCATTTTCGATTTTTAAGACCAATTAACTGTTGATTTTTTTGGAAAAATTTTAGACAAAAATTTCCTTGAGTCCGCCATTTTGTTAATTTTTGAAAAAAAAATATCCTTCGATCAGGCTCAGGATTATCTATTTATAAAACTAATTTTTTTGTCCGATTGATTTTAGATGAATCTCCAAGGACTTATGGTTGTCACCGCAAGTAATTTTTTTGGAACTGGGTCAACACAAACAACTATAACTTTGGAAATTTAATTTTTTTTTTTGAAATTTTCGGGACTTCAAGTCAACACATTCTATAATAATGCCATATCGATCCACGATTTAATAGCCAAAAAAAATCTGTAATTCTATTTTTTCGTGCCTCTGACTACCCCTTAAGGCGCAGTAACTTACGTCATCTGTGGGACTCTATAGTCTACAACTTCAAAAAATCAGAAAGTAGGCTCCAACTTATCAGTGGTACTCCTAGTTGGTCAAGATTGGGACAATAGGGCTAATTTATTGCGATGATACATGGCCCGCACTGTTCCATTTTAACTGGGAACGTAAACCTAATGTGTCAATACTTTTTTCCTAAATAGGTACAACCTTATTTATGTTCCGGGTCCGGCTCTGAGTCGGGCTTCCTGATTGATCAGATGGTATGTCCTTGCATCCATTGGAAATTTATTTCAATTTTGTTTAACTGCAAAAGATATGAAGTGGAAGAAAGAGATAATAAAGTCTGTATACAGCTGCTAATACCATTTCCCATTCAATAACTCAATACAGGGCAGTTCAAAGGTGTCGATCGTCGATAAAGAAGATTGTAAAAGAAAGCACACGACGCTATCCATTAGCAGTGATTTATATAGGCAGACAGCTTCTTATCCGGGAAAAGCTTATAAGACATTCGAGAAGAAGTTTGATAATTGGTGCTGTTGTGGCATCTAGCCTGTTAGCTTTTAAAGTAGTTAAATATTTAGTTAAATATAGAAAGTCGACAGGGCAATCTGTAGTAAATGAAATCTGTTGAAGAAAACTAAGCGAAATGTATCAGACATTTTGTGCCGCTACTGGGTTTTCAAGGCAGTCATTCCGATCGAGAAGTATACTGAATAACGCCGATACAAACACGGAAGTCAAGTACTTTCTTCGGCTCTTTGAATGTCAAAACAATTCGGTCACGGAAGGCTTCCGGTTCAGCTTGGAAAATGATAAATAAGGCGCCTTTGTTATAACGGGTTTTTTTCACTAGGGATGCTACAAAAGGAGACCGATAGAGATAGCCGACGATGCCATACTTTTTATTTAAATATGGAGCCAGCAAGTTACTTCAATATTAGCCAATTCACGTGCCCACTTGCACTTGCATATATGTATGTATGTATTAATTGAGGGGATCTGCATTAAGTGAACTTCTAAATTACAAAAGTTTTTCGATTACATGACAAATTTTACAAATGACAAATATTTGAATAACAACCGACAAAAATGTTTGACGCCAGCAGCAATACATTTGTGCCAAACTATAACTTAGCAGCAAACAACAACAACAGCAACACCAACAAAACTACAAATGCAAAATAATATTTTGAACTGCATATGGAAATGGAAATGAAATAAAGATGGCCGATGGCGGCGGAGGTGGAGGAGAAACAAGAAGAGTAGAGCAAAAAGCAGATGGAAATGGCAAGTGCAGCGACAACAGACAGCAATGGACAGCGCCGACGAAATGGAAATGCAAATGTGAAAGCGAACGAATGTAAATTTGAGCGTGTATGTGTGAGCATATGTGTGTGTATGTGCGCTGAAAGCCAACGGAAATGACAGTATTTACACGAGTTCCGGTTATGGGAGAAGTTGACACATCAGCTACTAGCTGCGGTTGCTGCGCGCTGCCTTGCCGCTGCGGCAGCGTAAATTCATGTTTATATTTTGTGTGGCTTTGTGTGCGTGTATTGGTGAGCACTTGTACAAACGTTGGCGAAAGTTTCCCAAAAAATCTGTGTGACAAATAGTGGCATATGTTGGACATAACACAGCCATACACGCCCATCACACACGAAAACGAGTGTGCAACGCCAGCCAAATGTTGCACGTATCATATTTTGCGGCATTTTTTTGGTAAATTTCCTTTTGCCTCGCGCTGCCGCATAAATCTGTGCAAAAAGTGCGCGCACTTTTTCCGCCCAACAAATATATGCAAGCGCATGCGTGTGTGTGTATGTGTGCGGCGGCGGTGAAAAAATTGCAGGCAAACATCGCGCAACAGTTTGACATATGTTGCAAAGGCATAACAACAACAATAACAACACGAACAGCAATAGCCTCGCTGCCGTATGACAACAAAAACAGTTAACGGTTGTTTATTTATTTTTATTTTCTTTCGGTTGCTTTTGGTGCTGCAGCTGCCGCAACGCAGCTGACAAAACGTTCGCTTGCAACGCGCTACACAAACAAACTATGCAAAATAGCGGTACTGAAATCACAACAACAACAAAAAAGCGCTTAACAAACAAAGCTGGGGAAAAAGTGCAGGAAATTTCGACATCATGGCGGCGGGGCGGGGAAGGGAGTGAAGTGAGTTGGCCAGAGGTGAGACAAAAGCGCTGCGGTGACATAAAAATTCACCATTCCCGCTGGACACTCTGGTCATTTTTGACAACTTTTTGTGAACCAAAACAAAAAAGAAAGTAAATGTTAAAAGTAAGAAAAGCTTCACGGATATGCAATATACATGTGTACATATGGGAGCACATACATATTTATAGACGTCGGGTTCATATGCAAACTGTCATTTTTCTCTGGAAATGGCATAAAATCTGCACGGTTAATTGAAAATTGATCACGCGATGTACATACATATGTACATACATATGTAGTAAGCCAACAGGAATAAAAACACTAAATATGTACATATATTTTTCCGAGCGAATAAATTGATGAACATTTTCCAAGAGCAGGTACTACATGCCTTAAACAAAATATGTACATACATATGTACATATGTATTAATTCACACAAATAAAGCATTGCACTAAAGTAGCGCCAAATTTTTATTACAAATATATAAAATACTTTAAAAATGGCAACTCTTTTTAAAGAAAATCGAAATGAAAAGTCTCAAAAACGCATTTTTATAAAAAAAAAAAAAATTTAAAAAAATTAGGTGGATGGCAACCCTGAAATCAAATACATTTGAAGTATACATACATATATTTAAAGCCTTTTCAAAAAATTTTCTTATAACTTAAAAAATATATTTAAAAACAATTTTAAAATTTTTTAAACACACTTTTTTGAAACAGGTGGCAACACCGAAATAAAGTATACATATTTGAAATATATTTCTAATTTTTTTAAAATAATGATTATAGCTTCCAAATATAAAAATTAGTTATAATTATATATATATTTTTTTTTAACAAGTGGCAAGACTGAAATAAATTGTATTTGAAATACTAGGAGATTCTTTTAAACTGCTTTTTGTAGAAAAATTTATAAAAAAATTATGAATTTGTTAAAGGATTTATATAAAAAATATTTTATACTTTTTTGAGAGGTGGCAACACTGAATTAAATTTTTATTTAAAACTTATTTAACTAATCGTCTTACAGACTACAAAAAATATTTTTTAATTATTTAAATTATAACATATTTTTTAAAATATTTCTGGAAACTGGTGGCAACACTGAGATAAGGTATATGGAAATTTATTGTTGAACTGTGTAAAATAATTTGCTTTTAGCTGTCAAATATAAAAAAATATTTATAATTTTTTTAAACAGGGGGAAAAAAATGGTGGGTATTTCTTTTAGCGTTTTAAAATAATTTGTAGCATAATTAATAAAACATTATCAGTTTGTTATATTAAATAATTACTAGGTGGCAACCAATAACACGTTTTTATGCTATTACAAGGGGCATTCCTTTAGTAAACAGGACTTAAAAAAACAGAACAAATGGTTTTTTTGACAAAATCAATTTATTTCATTCAAAATAGTCTCCGTCTGCTTCAAAACAGCTGTTTGCACGGTCCAAAAGCACGTCGAACGAGTGTTTTAGCTCGTTGGCCGAAATTCATGCTTAGTTGGCAACCTTGACCAAACGTTCAGCTTCACTCACAATCACGCCCCCGCTTTGGCGCCATTACGCTCATGTGTTACAGCTATACAAGTGCTACTCAAGGGTGTGTTTCCATTGTCAGATTTTTGACACATTTGCGGCCAGCAGCAAGAAAACAAGAAAAAACATAAAAAAATCACCAACAGCAACAAAAAGTAAATGCAGCCTTTTTCTGCGCTCTTTTTATTTTTTTCCGACATTGAGTTGTTTACTTCGCACGCTTGATTTGTTGTTGCTGTTCGCTGCTGCCATTTATGTACTTTTTCGCGCTGCATTTCGCTCTGCATGGGCGCTGACGCGAGCAACTTTAGCAAGACAAACAAATATTTTTTGCTTTACTTATTTTTTAAGTTAAAAGTCGTGATTGCAAAAAATTATTAAATGCTTGAGGTGGCTCTTGTTTCAGTAAATAAATTTTTTCCAATTTTTTTTAGTAAGTGTGGCAGCGCTGTAGTGGGTGAAAATCACCATTTGTCCATTACAGCGACGTAAAAGTGTCATAAAGCTGCGTTTTTATAAGCCACCAACAACAACTGCAACAAAAAGTTAAGCGTTGTACAGACTGCGTTGAGGGGATGTGAAGTTCGGTGTTTTACTCGCCATCACACACGCTGTGATTTCTTACAAGCATTCATACACTCACTCATTCGTTCCTGCGCTTATGTATATAGTTATACTACTCTTATAAAATCATACAAAAATCAATCATTTAGTTTTTATACAATAATTTTCAAAGCGTTTCTTCTCAAGCATAAAAGTCGCCTTTTCATGCACCACTGTAAGCTCCCACTCTATAAAAATGTGCCACACTATTGTTGCATGTGATTACATGATCTACACAAACATATTTCTGTATACCTCTATATACATATGTGCATATGTATGTATATGTTCAATATATGCATACTTATAATATACATATGTATGTACATACATAGATATCTTTAGTGCTCTCGTTTATTTTTTATTTAGTGTGCGCTAAAATGTACTTGCAACGCAAATAATGTAATTGTACATATGCTGAAATGTCAAGTACACATGAGTAATGTGATTTTTATGTCCCAATATAGTTTTTTCCGGTTCACAACCCAACACAAATACCCACACACATATGTATGGGCATGAGATGGAAGTGCTTTTATAACGCTTTTATATGGCCACAAAAAATTGTGTGTGAAATTTCATAGCAAAAGCGGAAATGATTCCATAAAAATTGTATGAAAAGTTTTACAGCCAAATAATGGCTTCTTCCGTCTGGGGTGTGAGTCTTCGAAAGTGTAGATGCGTCTTTGAAAATATAAAGACTGCTTGTCGTTGTAAGACATTATTTCACTTGCTTGCTTTAAGGAAGCATTTAAGGTAACTAATTTGGAATGGAAGGAACTTTCATACGAAATAAGTCAACTGATATCAAACTAATTTTTTTTCTGAAATTTGGAATGGCAGAAATTTTAAATGTTAACATTACATTGAACATTTTCATTGCCATAATTACCATTAGCAATACCAAATACCATTACCATTACTATTACAATTACTACTAGCAATAGCACTATACATTACCATTACTATTACAACTACCATTACCAATACCAATACCAAATACCATTACTATTAAAACTATTGCAATCAATAATAATAGACACTGCCATAGTCTTTCCATTATCAATACTATTAAAATTATTACTTTCATTACCATCTCATTATCATGACTACAACAACTACCATTACTTTGACATTACCGATAAGTTTACAATACCAAACTACTACACGCACCATTACTAATAAAATTACCACTATCATTTTCATTATCTTTAACACTCCATTATCAATACTATTAAAATAATCACTATCATTGCTATTCCATTACCCTGACTACAGCTACTGTAATTACCGATACATTACCAATAACTCATCAATAAATTTCCTCTATCATTTTCATTACAATTAAAATTGTTATTACCATTATCATTACCACTTCGTAATCATTACCAATACTACCACCATTAATTTAACATTAGCATTAATATTTCATATTTTTGGAACAGGAGTTTTGAAAAATTGCCTTAAGCTCCTACAAAATTTTTAATTTGACCCATCACCATTACCAATACCAATAACAGTAATATTACCTAAACATTATCAGTCCCAAATCTTGACCTTTATTTAAACTTTCCATTTCATTACCAATAATAAACATATTACCATTATCCTACTATTACTTTTACAATTATCATTACCTCAACATTACCGCTTCCATACCATTTACAATACCAACACATTAAAATTAATATCTGAAAAACTGTTTTCAATCTTCCATAAACTATTTTATCGGGGCCATTACCATTACCATTACTATTAGCAATACCAGTACCATTACCGTTGGTGTTGACATTGATATTAAAATTACCATTTCATTACCAATAACGCTACTATTACTATTATCATTACAATTCCATTGCTTTCACAATTATGATCACCTCAACATTGCTTATAACATAACCACTTCCATAATTACCAATACACTTATTCCATTGCTAGTACAATTACCCCCTTTGCCAGCCGTTATCATATTAAAATTGACAAAGTGGTATCACTACTACTATTCATGATAATGGTATTCATTACCTTAACATTAGTTTTTCATGGCTTTTGACAAACTCCTAAATCTAACTTTCTATCTGGATTCCGGCATATTTTTCAAAACCCCACAAAAATTTGAATTCAGTGCACGTTAATGTTGAAAGAGGATTTATTGCTGCTACTTATTCATGGCAAATACTTTTATCTTTGTGTGTATAAGTACATTAGGGCGCTTAAGATTTTTTTTGAAAATTTTAAATATTTGGAGTTTTTAAAAGGCTGTAATTATAGTACTCTTCTGGTAAAGATAATCATACTTTTTCTTAGCGCTTAGTAAAGCGGAAGGCCACAAATGTAACACAAACATATTATGTAATTCGGTTTAAATTCACTTTTAATGCGAAAAAAGTTATCTAGTGTTGGTTCTATGAGAAAGTGAGCTTTTGAGAGTTGAGCAAAGGTGCTCGCTTTCGTTGACAATTATTTGTACCTCAAATAAAAAGATATGAGAAAGCTAGAGTTAAAAAATATACTTTAATAAAAAATTAAAAAATTGGAACACCCTTATGTAACGTGCAGTTTTTGTCTCCTTTTTTCGATAACATTTCTTTTTACCTCCAAAAAAATATTTGTGATGGTAAGAGTTTAAAAAAAAATTTAAGAAAATTCGAGCACCCTAATGTACGTACTGTGCTTCGTTTTTTTTCCCTTTTTTCCATAACTATTATTTTTACCTCAAAAAAGAAATCATTTGACATGGTAAGAGTTAAAAAACAATAATAATGAAATAAAAAAATGTGGAACAGCCTAATATACGTACAGTTTTTACCGCCTTTTTTCGATAACGATTAGTTTTACCTTAAAAAAAGGATTAGAGATAGTAAGAGTTACAAAAAAAATGAAGCACCCTAATTTACGTACAGTGCTTCGTTTTTCCCTCCTTTTTTTGATAAGCAATATTTTTGCCTTAAAAAAGAAAGCATTTCAGAAAAAAATAATAATTTTTTCAGCACCCTAATGCATGCCAGTACACACGGTGCTGAATTTTTTTCGCTCACCCGCAACTTTGGTTGCGGTTAGTTAAGTTGCGCTTAAGTAAACAAATGAGTACGTGCTGCATTGTCACAAACTAACAACAAACCAAGTTAAACACATAAATAAACATGTAAACACACGTATGCAAGAAAAAGAAAAATACAACAATTTTTTTTGCTTGCAGCTTACAGCGGCGAACTTCTGTTTGTTAAGCATTTATTTACGCAAATGTTGGCTGACCCCCAGTGGTCCAATGGAGACCATAATGTGCACATTTATTTGCGTAGATTTGCTTTTATTATTCATTTAGGGTTTTTTGGCTTGCGGCAGCGCCTGAGTGGAGACTTACCAACAACTTTGACAAATCCGTATTGTGTCTTCGCCGTCACCGTGTTTATTTGACACATATAGCGGCCCTTGTCCTCCTCCTGTATGTTATTGATATGCAGGAACCATGTTCGATGTTTGTCATGCTTGTCATGTGTGACACTAATGCGGGGATTACGCGTGATCACGTGATTGTGAACGGTCAATATGGCCGATTGTTCGAAATGCATCCACGCCACCTGCGGATATAAAGAGATAAAAGCAGAAGAGCGCGTTAGAGACGTGAGAAAAAATCTTTTGAGGGAAAGTGTTTAAGTTAAGCATCCGGTTGAGGTTAAGGTGAATATAAATTAACATATGTAGCTGTCGATTTATACTGAGAAAGGGATTAAGGTGTGGAGAGAAACAGCCTTGGATTTAGAAACTATTTGTTATGCTAGTCTTGCTTAAGCTTAAAATATGTCAGAGAGATGGACAGATTAAGCGCTATGAGATTTCTTATCTAAAGATGTTGTCCTTTGGAAAACATCAACAAAAGGAGCAACTAATAGCAATAAGTAAGTGATATTTTTTAAAGAAACCTTAGTTAAGATTTTAGGGCTCGTAAACAGTCTGCTGAGAAATTTTTGATTCATTACACAGGAAATGCGAATTTCATGAAGCGGTCGAATTCTAAGGCAGTCAGTTTTAGGGTTCCAAAGCTAAGCATAAAATCTTCTAGATCGAGAAATTTGTGTATACATTCCACCAGATGGACTTGGAAAAGATAGATTAGCTTAGGTTAGACCGCAGGAACGATCCATGGACCACAGGTAACCCAGGAACAAACTTGTACAAGGGTCTTTTCTGAACGCTGGGCCTTTTGTAATTGCCAAAACTACTGAGTATGGGGTACCAAACCCTTATTGATCGAGCCTGCCACGAATGTAGTCAAGTGCAATATTGAAAGTCGGTCAGTCAGTCAAGTGTTATGAAATTTCACATGTTTATATCTATATCTATATCTATATCTATATCTATATCTATATCTATATCTATATCTATATCTATACTATATCTATATCTATATCTATATCTATATCTATATCTATATCTATATCTATATCTATATCTATATCTATATCTATATCTATATCTATATCTATATCTATATCTATATCTATATCTATATCTATATCTATATCTATATCTATATCTATATCTATATCTATATCTATATCTATATCTATATCTATATCTATATCTATATCTATATCTATATCTATATCTTATTATACACCTATTCAATATTCTATATCTTATACTGGCTATCACAAATATATCTAATAACTCTATATCTTATATTCTATATCTACTATCTACTATGCTATATCTTATATGTAACCTATTCTATATCATATATTCTATATCTATTTATCTATATCTATCATTTCATATATCTATCCATCTCACTAATCTATATCTAAATATATAACTATATAAGCTCGCTTTTGATCGTTACCAGCAATGAGTCATTAACAACTGCTTCTTCATCTAACACTTTAGCTATAACAAAATCATCCTGTGCCGGAATTCCAAGTTAAGGCAAGTGCTGACCGGCAGTGAGCTTAAAACTGCTCTACAATAGTAAACTGTTCATATAATTCGTCGACAAGGACTTCCGCTTAGAAGATGAGTTTGGTAGTAGGGTAGAGAGAGAGATTTCGGGATCATCAATTTATACACCCATCTCTACTTCGATGTGCATTTTGGAGCCGTCGGTATAGATGATGCATACCATCCTATCCTACTAAATCTCTTCTGCAGAAGTGGGTATTTGAATCAAATCTAGGGAGAATATAGTCTCATTTACATATTTTTAGCTAGTTCACGATGGCCTTAGCCAATGATTTCGATACGGACAAGTAACATGCAAGTCTGATTTTTAAAGAAAATAGTATTTTAAGCCTACCTTTCAATACGGTACACACAATGAATGCTCTAATATATGCATACTTAAACCTAAATTTTAGACCAACCCTACATTAGGTTTTAATAACAGGGCTAATGTTTTGAATATGACTAAGATTCAGCCCATCAAAATAATTTTTTCCTACCTACTCGAACAGCAAAATTTACTTACGCAACTAATGACAAATTAGATGTCCGTTAGTGCACAATCTTACCGCACCAAGTAAAAGAACCCACACAAATTGCCAGGTCTCCCCAACCATTTGTCCCGGATTATACAAACATCCTTTCCGCCCTTGTCAACCCGGCTACTTTTGCAGGCGTCAAACTCATATTAATAACGATCAAAAGTAAGTTTGACAAAAGTTTGTGTCTCCGCATGCTGGCAGCCCGCTGACACCTAATGACAAATTCCACATACGCCATGGAGGACACAACGCAACCATGTGTGAAAGAATGCAAGAAAAAACACATCAAAAGGCAACAAATGTGTATAACAACAACAACAAAATAGACAAACTGACATATGAAAAACAAGGACAGTAGTTACAATAACAAAAACAAATATAATTTAACCACGAAATTGTGCGCACAAGTGATGTGGCAGCATGTTGCACCAGCAGAAGTTGGTTGCAGCAACAAACGGGCCATCAATTCTTATGCAAGATTAACGTATCGAGAAAAATAAGCAACAAAGTTACACACACACATATGTGCATATGTGCATTACAGAAAGGTAACATGAGGCGAGCGCAAAAAATGTGGCACGATGACATAACTTTGCAGAAAACTTAAGTTTTGCCTGGAATATTTTTCACACTCATTGCACTCGCTGTTGTCCTCAGTGCGCAGAGAAAGTTTCAGCATCGTTTTTTAATGAAATGTCAATGTGTTTGTGCACACAAATGCGCATAAATTTATGTGTTTTTACATCCGAGTTTAATAAATTATCCCTGATTTGATAAACAAAACTTTGCAAGTATTGAAAAACAATGTGTGGACTGGAGAAGGGAGAGGATTGAGAAGTCAAGAAATGCAGAATATTTGGCGACATATGTCGGCTAAAATCTTTTCAATGGTAAATAAGTTCGACAAATGTGAAAGTAGCTGCTAGAAATGAGTTCAAAATGAATTGAAGGCATTATTTAATAAATTTTGTAAGCAAAGAGTTCCAGGTTAGTAGGTGACGCTAGCTGGAAATCTTTTTAGATTCAAGTTGTTATTTTTTTAGCGTTTATACGACTAAGATTTCAATTTTTCCAGCTACTCATCTTGGGTTAGCATCACAAGGCAAACATATCTATGCTTTTGCTGTTACTTCGCGCCTGTCGGCTGTCATGATCAGAGGAGATCAGTTGAAGAATTTTTCTGCTGCTTCCTGGATGTGATTCTTTGAACCGTTTCATTGCTGCCTGACTTACAGCCATACTTATAGTGGCTCCTCTGCCTTTATGTAATGTCATCGGTTTGCTTTGACCTTCAATGCAGAGAGAAAAAATTGTCTCCAATGGGTTAAATAGCATTTTGACCTTATGTACCGCTCTCAATGCTGATTCAAACGAAGTGAATGTCAGTAAGGCTCTTCAGCGATTTCAATATCCTAATGACCTTCTTAAAGTCGAGCACTTTTACTATAAAATGATTTATTTTTATCAACAGGTGCTATTTTCTACTAAGTAGGCAATAGAAAAGTCGTTTCTTAACAAACAGAGGCTAATTCTTTAAGTCCCTCATCATTCCAGCCATCGAGTCGGCGTTAGGATTTCTAGAGAAAGGTCCCTTATGTATTGGCGCAAGACACTCCCACGAGACTACCGGCTAAGTATTACTTAATGGGAAGGGCGGATTGTGCGGACTGATTGACACCAAATCTGTTGAAAAAGTCTCATTTTTATCATTATGAATGCTGAGGCTCCGCTAATAGCTTTCCATTTATTAGTCGACTGATATACTTATGAGTGTTGTTAAATTATCGACTATAAAATTACCACCGAGTATGGTTTTTAGTTTTTCCTTTGTATTTGAAAAGCGAGGAAGACAGAGTCTTCTATATAATGTGGACACGACGAATGGCTCGGACTAATGTCATTGTGGAATCCGAAAAGGTAGTTGTCCATGTTGTCTGTCTATCTACGAGTGGATGTCCTGTATAAGTCGGTGGGTTCAGCGCCCTTTGAATACAAATATCGAATGCTGATGTCGATGGAATAATGAGCAAAATATATTCCGACAATCCCGTAGTTCTGCGAATCAAGGGATAGCGGTTACGATGCTATACGAATGAAAAACACTCCAGCTTTAAAAGTATTCAACTCAGTACTCGCCGTTGGAAGCAGAGGAAGAGGAAGACCACCACCCCGTTGGATCTATCGATGACTGTTTGGCGCTCTGTCGTTAACTCAGCCATAACCGCGTATGCAGTGTCTATTGATCCACAGAGTAGTCTTCTTCAGAGAAGTGACTAGTATCCACTCTGATAGCAAAGTTCTGTTACTAGTAATGAGCTCTCTAACCGTCTTAAGGATTAACGAACATCGTTATCAACACAATCAACACAACCATGGACTGACAAGAAAAGCTCTTATTATCAATATAATGGAAGTGAGGCGACCTCCGTTCTTTTCTTTTAATTTAATACGAGATACCTGGTCTTTAAGCAAGCTGGAACAGAGCTAAGCAACCATTAGTTACACAAGACACAAGTTTATTTTGGCCCAAAGAAAAAAGCTCTAGTGAGTTGCTCGACCGTAGTAACGCAATTTTTTCCTAGTCGAAACAGTTCTAACTACTATTTCCTCAACCCGATGTCCAAGCGAAAGGGTTGAGCAGCTTACCGGATGCTAGTTGTAAAAACCGGTTGGAAGAGGACGTCAAGTTGGTCGAGAACAAGTTTTGAATGCCTAAGAGCTCACACTTTCAGTATCCCGTTGAGCTGATGGAAGTAGAAATAAGCCACGAAAGCATATTTGTATTGGGTCTCAAGCAGCTTTTCGACTTATATGATCGGATACAGGAGTTTAATTCTCGGGCTTCACAAAGAACTGTATTTAGTAGTCCAAGTGAGATCTCCCATCTTGAGTAACAGCTATTGAAACTAACTTAACCTAACCTAGTAATTCAAACAGCTTTCTTGCCTGCAGCATAGTCTCCAAACAATCTTCTGTGGGTAATCCAGGCTTGAAAGCACTTACTGAATTTCAACGTATTTAAAATTGTTCTACTATACATACATAGTAGAACTGTCACTTCTCTTCTTATAGTTAAACTTTCTGGTGATGTATCGGAATTTTTCTATATTTCCGATTTTTGGGCTTTAATTATAACACTTTAATATCATCTCTCATATTATAAGAGACCCTTTCAATAAATGTTTGGATGACAGTCTTATCAGGCACTCTTTCTAGTGTCAAGAAGACACCTATATTTCTTGGAATTTATATGGCTACCGCTAGCTGGCGGCACTTTTCACATGACACATAAAGGATTCTTTAAAAAATCTATGCTTTAAGCATAGTAAGAACAATTTTATGAATGGCTTTTCAATGAATATCTAATAATAAAATAGGAAATGCTATCAGCTCTCCGCCAAAGGAAAATGCTTAAGAATAGAGGAACCACACAAAGCATGGACGTGAGACTGAGCTGATTAACGAAGTGCGTCAATAAAATAAGCCCGGCCCCAGTCACCCTTTCTACGCAGCGCAGGGGCGTGCAAACAGTGCGTGCAACGCACAGCCTCGTCTATTGACACTTTAACAAATGTTTGTGTGTGTGTATGAGTGCGTTTGCTCTTAGCCTTTATCCATGTTGTATGGCAAGTTGTCAGCAAACGCTCGATGCTCACTTTTTCAACAGCAAACACAAATACAAATACAAATAAAAATCAGTGCGTGAACTTGCATGAAGAAACCGTAAAATGAAAGACACACACAAAGCACAAAGGACGATGATGATGATGATGAGGCGACAGTTGGGCGTGGAGCATTGGCGAAAGAGCTGAAAAATCACACAAGTCGTCGGCAAGTCGAACACGTTTCTTCCCGGCACAAGACATTGAAATATGAACAAGCATCTGTCTGACACATGTGCAGCACGTATATGACGGCAAGTGAGTACAAAGTGTGCGAAAACACATGCTTAGCTGCACACGGACACACACGCACCCACACATACGAACAGTTGTACAGATGCTTGTCATGTTTTGTGGCATGTTTGACTCTTTGCTTGATTGTGTGTGCTTTGGAGTGAGCTGAACTGAACTTCGCTGCCAGACAGTAGTCAGTCACTGATCACACACACACAAACATGAGTCACTGCCTTTATATGTATGAGTGTGTGTGTGTAGATTTATAGTTGCAATCTTGCTGCCGTGCTAGACTCCTGCCACACCGGCAGCACTCTGGCCACATTCTGCGCTAGCTCAGTTGAACTCGCTTCCTTTCAACTGCACATAGACACACGCGCATAACTAACTGTAACCTGCCATCCGGCCAACGTGTTGACTACTCCTGTTACCAGCCACTTTTCCTCAACAAACAACTCAGCTGCCGTCGTCGTCGTCCGTCGTCCGTCTATCATCCGCACTTTTTGTGCTGCTCTTATCAGTGGAATGGCATCGACATCGATACGTGTTAGAGGAATTGAAAATATTTGCAGCTTACAAGCACACACACCCACACACACACACAGAAACACACAGCGACATGCGAGCGAGTGCACACATGCGAACGGTGAAATCAGCAAAGCAGCAGCAACGCACTGCAAATACGGCGAGTACCATGAAACGGTATTTGTAAACATTTACCGTTGCGAAAAATGGAAAAATATACCAAAAAAACAAGAACAAAAACAATGTCAATGAAAACAAGTGGCACTGTGAGCACACATTTGCAATATTTGCTGACATTGCCGAGCTGCTCAGTTGGCACCGTAGTGGAGGTGTAGCATTGCTCAGACACTTAACGGTAATTGCAGTTTAGCAATATTGTATATTAACGCTCTTGCAGGTACTTGATTTGATTTTATATCGAGTAGCGCATTGTCGACGCCAGAATATTGCTCGTTATTAGCGTTGGCAAGCGAGCATGGGTAGCAGTTCAAGCGCGAACAATGAATGAAATTGCTTGAGGAGTAACGGTAACTGTAAGGTTTCATGTTTCTATGGCTGTTTATAGCGATTAGTGCACACTGTGTCAAGGTGACCTTACTTTTTCTGCATCCTTTATGTCAAATAAGCAATCGATTCGCACAAAATTAAAATTTAAAATTCAATATTGATATATTTGTTACATAAGACTGATAATATGGCGGTATATACTAATTAGGCATCGATTTTCATAGATTTTGGAACCGCGTTCATAGTACCTATGCTTTGTTTGATATGATTTGCTTGCGGTTGATTTTTTCCAGGACACGACTATGTTATAATCTGAGACCAGTTTTAGTTAGACCAACACAATGATAGAAGGTGCAGAGAAAACATAGAAAATTATAGTTGCCACAAAGGCAGATGATTCGAGAATGGATGTAGGGATATACGGTGCAGAGGATACATAAGGCAACAGTATAAACGGTTAGCCAGGCGGCTCTCCTGGCCTTATCGACACCCAAGACTAATTCCAGCATAATCTGTAACTGCAAGATGGCACTGAGTTCACTAGACAAGCTCCACTTATACTTTATCTTTGTTCCAATAGTAAGGCAACGGTTTGTTACACTGAAAGAGATATCGACAATGAGTCGTCAAACTCTAGCATCCGAAAGGATGACTATTCTCATGAACTAAGTAACGACACTAGATCTGGCATCATTTAGGGCCAAAATTAGTATTTGCGTGGCTCACGAGCCTACCGGACTCATCTGACCTAACCTTCATCTAGATTTCATGAAACCCGACTCTCTTTTCTTTACTAGTATATATTCTCCTCTCTTTAATATCAAAAAAACCGACAGCCAGCCAATTTGAAATCTTGTCGCTAGCTCAGTGAAAATTTTCAGGTTACAAACTCTGAAAGATGGAAAATAAAAAAATCGATTTAGTGTACATTTATGGTAAAACCTCACATATCGCTTATATGACAACAAGCGGTGGTGACAGCTTTAAGGGAGGAATGCGGCTGTCTTTGTGCATTGGGAAAATTATTAAGTTACTTCGTATGAACTTCTTTCGTTTTTTTCGAGTTTGATATTTCTCCCACTATTATATGATATGTAAAGCAACTTGAAAAAAGGCATTCCCATGATAATTTCACTGCTTTCGTAGCTCAAAAATCTCCCTACAAAATTTAAGTATACGTGAGTTATGCGTTCTAACAGTAGATGAAACCTTCTTCTGAATGATGGATAAATTGAAAGTGACTTCACGCGTAACATTAAAGAGCACAAAATCTAATATGTAATCTTATAACGACTCCACCCACTCTACGCCTGCACGTGACTTACATATGGAATATTGGAAGGAGACGATGATTTCCCCAAAGAAGTCTAAAACTGTTATAAAAATAAATATTTTGCAATGAAAAAGCAGTAAAGGAAGTGTAGACTCCCAATAAGCCCTTCACATCGAATGCAGTGACTCACGAATTGTTGGCATCAATGGTTTTCTTCATGGGTTTAAAACATCTCAGTTCGAGTATCTATATCAAGAGGTAATATACGACTTCAAAATTAAATTAAAGGTTTGTATATTTATATTTAAATATTTAATACTTTAACGATAATGATCATATCCGTTGCTATTGCATTAGGTCACTATGTCG
Source organism: Bactrocera correcta (assembly GCA_027475135.1). NCBI lineage: Eukaryota > Metazoa > Arthropoda > Insecta > Diptera > Tephritidae > Bactrocera > Bactrocera correcta. The sequence continues at coordinate 132,768,679 of CM050325.1, read as the reverse complement.
CGCAAGATAATGAATCAGCACTTCGCTTACAGGCATCAAGAAACAAATAAAATAACAAGGTTGTAATAATGTGCCAGAGAAGATGACAGACCGTTGCCAGAGGATGCTAGAATAATATACGAGACATCCTAATTAGGGATGATAATGTGAACCAGTCAAAAATTCTAAATACTTTAAAAGCTACTTTTATAGAGTTATTCATGATTTGATTGTCTTGAGATCGGTTCATATGAGTGACGAATTCTGAGTGATTAAAGATTCTGAACACCAGCTGTTTAAATCCTCTTCAACAAATAGGAAAAACTAGGGACTACACCAGGCGGTACGGAGAGAGGGAAATTTTCCCTCCCCTTGTCTGAAGAAATATATTTTATTTACTCATACATAGCAACGTATAATCCGCTGGAGGTGCATCTAAAAGAAAGTATGTAAGACGCAGAAAAATTAATAGATCTGATAATTAATTTTCTAAGTGGAATTAAAAAAAGGTACATTTTCGTGATTTTCACATTTTTTATATTTTATTTAAAAAACAACAAAATAACGGACTTTGTCAGAATTTAATGAACTTTGGTAAGTAAAATTTTTATTTTCGACAAAATGGCGGCTTGCAAATATTTTTACAAAATTTACACTTCAGAGGGGCTTGAAAAATCTATTATTATTTTAAGAATTCTTATTTTTTCAATTATGTCTTGACAAATGCATTGGTAAATTTGTATGTTCAAGATCATTCAAATGGACTGCTGTACTTCAAAATCGCAGACAAATATTTCAGATGTAAGGCCGCAATAGAAAAAGTGGTAAAAAATTACCAGAAGAATTTTGGACTAGAAAGCACGTCGAGATCAGGCCGCGGAAGGCAACTACTGCTGAAACCACAATACTCGGAGAAGTGAAGAAGGAACCGACAATTTCAGATCGACGTTTTTAGCAGAGTAGTCAGTTATATGTTTTTGAGTGAACTCAGCAAGGGATCGGAGAAGATGTTCTTCAGCTACTATAAGATCAAGAAGACTATCATCAGCCAAAAGAACTGAAAGGCATGAATAACATCTTACAATATATCTTTGTGTACCAGCAAAACAATCACCAAACATACAAGTCAGATTGCGAAAAAAAAATTTCGATAAAAAGTGGATAGAGTCGCTATTGAGCGTTTATGGTAATGTGTGAACGTTAAGCTTGGGAGATCTTCTTATTCTTCCAAGAAACGTGAAATTTTTAGTAGTTTGAGGACTACTGAGAAAACATGCACAATATCGCTTCTTCTGAACTTGGCAGACATGTCTCGATGTGTTTTGGCTGTTCAGTAGGATGTCTGAAGGTATGTGTGTGTCCCCAAGTGTCTAAGCCATGACCTCCCAAACGCGTGACAGTCAAGAAGGTAGTGCTGGCATGTTTTTGTTTTTGTTTAATATTCAGCTTTAACGGGATGACTCGAGCAACAACGCCTTTCATACTGTAAATATCCACCAAAAACCGTTTGAACGGACTTGCGAGAGATGGTTAGTGTCAAGTTCCATATCCTTCACTTTAGTTTATATTTTAATCAGTTAAAGAGGTCGAAGGTTGCCGAGGCATATTTTCAACGATCTTTTGACCGCCTTTTGAGGTTTGTACCACTTTGTAGACTTGTGATTATGATAAAACTGAATCACCGTAAGCCTTTTTCAACATTCGCAATGATTTCGTAATCGACATTTGGTTATAAATGCAAAAAGTTCTGTGTTCGAAATTTTTGTGCATTGTGAAATCGCAACGCACTATTGATGTGTACTGACTTAAGCAAATGCTGTAAGCAAACTGGTTGACAGATCGCGCTCACATTTGGCATAGCAATTAAGGATAGTCCTAGTACTCTTTTTGTTACATTTTATTCACAAGTGGACCCCTTCAGAGTTTAAACTGACTAGTCATAGCGCATTGTAGTACTTTAATCAGAGCTGTGAAAATATTTTATTTTTCATTATCTCACTTTTGACACAAAGTGCTTTTTTTTTGATAAACTCAAATATCAAAGTCTAATATTAGAAGTAAACTTTAAAGTAAAAATCTAATTTAAATCAAATATCACAAAATATATTTAACATTCTTTCATAAATGCTTTCAAAGTCGATCAAAATTCTTTACACAACAACAACAAAGGATGATAAATAAATCACAAAATAAATATGCAACAAAAATGTGCAGAAATTCTTTCTCTGCTGCGAAAAGTGTAAGAATATCCATTTCAACACACTGGCGCTTTAATTTCCATGCAAACGAGCGTTTTCCGCCAGCAAACAAGCCAACTTTATACGGCGTAATTACAATATACAGTGAGTAGGAAATCCGTAAAGGATTTTGATTGAAATTATAATTCATTGGCTTGAAATTTAATTACGTAAAATGCCACAAAGGACCAAAATAGCCTCGAGTACAATTCAGTGTTTGTCTTATGAATAAACTATTGAATATTGTATGAGAGCAAAGTTGATTTTCCAATGTACGAGCTGATTACACGCAAGTGTAGTCATGTGTTTGGTGGTATTTGTGTGCCGGCTGTATGTTGGCTAACACATATGCAGGTATGTATGTTTGTAGCAGCGTGTGTGGCATGCTTGGATTAAAGGCAAATATTATGTGTGTGGTGAAGTGAAAATCCTTTGCTTTAACGAAAAGCAAGAGAAAGTAAGAAAGTTATGTTGCTTGCGGAGAAATGACAAAATTAATTCACTTAAAATTTCATTGGCTATCAGCACGTCAACAAGTGAGTAAATACACACAGATATATGCGTGTGAACGTGTGTGTTTGCGCACATGTATGCATTTGTTTCATATGTTAGACATTTATGCAAATTCTAGACAGTTGAGTTGAAAATGCCTAAAAGTATGCTATGAAATTTGTTGTGCAGGCATGTTCAGCAACTTATACACGACTAAAATACATAAAATACATACATACTACAAACCTACCAACTGAAATACAACATTTTTACAGACACACACACACAAACACAAGTAGAAATCCAGCATCTACACACACACATGTATAAGCAGTCAGCAGTACAGCCTTTAAATACACATTGTTTTGCATCGCTTGTGCTCCGGCTATCGAAATTGTATATCAAATATTGTCTACAGTGCATTGCATTTATTGCCAGCCTCAAGTATATTTAAGTTGCCATTTTTGTGATTTTGGATTTTGTTTTTATTGGCATTACATGCTTGTGGCAGCATGCAGCGGCTTTATGCTTTCGGACTTGCAAACACATGTATACATGTTGTAGCAGCACTCAAAATGTCATAGCTGCTTATATTTATGCATTTATCTGTGAAGAGCAACAATAACTGGCCATGCGCCTCAAAGTATGCTACGTAAATGTTTAAAAAGCCCGAAAAATCAAAAGGCATGCGGTGCAACGGCATGTCCAGCATTTGGAAAATATTTCACATTTTAGTTAGGGCAAATAAGACAAGCTGTAGCAGACACACACGCACACACATGCACATATTTGTCTCGATAAATGCCGAAACTGGCCATTTAGAATATTTCTGCATGTAAACAGGACGTGCCAAGAATATCGTCTGCTAGCAAAATATTATTCGTTGTGTGCGTGTGTGTGTGTTGGTGTTTACCTGCTTGCTATTTGCATTTCCATCATCAATATCAGCCATGACAACTTTGCATAACATACTTTTGTGCGCAAACAGCGCCGAGAAGAATTCGGTCAATATTTGTCTAGAGAAATTTGAGCTTTTAAGCAACTGGCATGCACACATATGAGTAAATAAACGAAATTGAATGGAAAATAAAAATAAATTTAAATAAATTATTGTGAAAACAGTAAAGAGAAAAGTAAAATTGCGCTAAAGTGCTCCTAAGTTATTGTGTATAGAGAAGGGTAAATAATTTTTGAAAAAGGAAAAGGAACATAGTAAGCTGGAATCCAACGAATATACAGGTAATTTTACACTAAAATTCGTCAAAGCAAAAAAATTTTGTAGAAGATAAAAAAAAACCAAAAAACTTGTTCTTTTTTTAATTTTTCAGAACAATTTTGAGGTTATGTGAAAAAATACATATAGAAAAGTTAAGATTGTTATCATTATATGCGACTTTGTCACATAAATTTTTCCTCTGGGACTCGTAGTTTTGTCCGAAACCGTGATAAACCGTTTTCAATAATTAAACATTCAACCGCGCCCTTTCTCTACCTTTTCCCGACCTCTGATCATCCGTTAATTTTTTTGATTTATTTTTTGTCATTTTAATTTTCGTTTTCATTGAGTTTTGTCCAAGTATTAAATTTTCCATTAACATTGATGCAAATTTAACACTGATGGAATAATGTGTCCAGCGGAAAAATAGCAAAAAGTGGTCGACAAAATGGTACACATTTGCTTATTTATTTATTTGCATAAATAAAAAAAAAATAAGTTGAAGTTTGATAAGAAATACAAAAAGGCTTTTTCGACTATCTAATATAATTTCTCTTTATTATTTTTATTTAATTTTCGTCTAAAAACAAAAAAATTATTATAATTTTCCAGCAACAATGCTTTATAACGCCTTTTACTTAGATGCCAACAAAATAAATAATTACAATATAATTTTCATAAATTCTTATTTTCACTTGCGAAGCATGCGCCTAATAAGCTAACCATAAATATGCCCAAATAATCACTCTTAATATGCTGTCGGCTCTCTATTGTTGTTGTTGTTGTTGTTGTTGTTACGGTTGATCGGCTCTCTGGTGAAAGTGTGGGTACCCACCAGCGCTCCACACCTCATCCTCCGCAAAACAGCCGAGCACAGTCGAACTCAAACATGTTGCAACAACACAAGCACTTCGGCAATGGGCGTTGGCGAAGGAGGAGTTTTGCGCTTGTAGTGGTAGTGAGCCGCTAGCTTTCAATGTGTGCGGACGGGAAATCGAAACGGAGCGGATCTATGTTGAAACTTGAAATTTTGTTGGAAATATGATTAATTGCAGAATTTACGTAATTTGAGAACTGACGTTATATGAGACTGAAAAAGGTGGAGTTAGCGACTATGTCTGCTTTGGGAATATTTATGAAAATGGAAAACTTCACGAAATACTGTTGTTCTTTTAGATATATATTTTGGGATTAGCACATAAACAATTAAGGCAAATACCTTAATCTTATTCAGCCAGAGCTCGTCTTAAAAAAAGTATAGTATTGCGATTTGATTTAAGAGATTGCAGATTTTTAAAAATTTATTTTGTATGCTCATATATCGAATCCACATGTACTATTTGGAAATATTCTCTGAAAATTTCACATGAATACCGCACATAGTTTCGGAAATATGAGAATATTTGTAAAGACGTCTCTGCCTTATTGAAATCAGCTGCTAAAGCTTGAAGCATATTTTTCTTGAAACGTTTTTTCAGAGTCGGTGTGGCGAGTTTCTCCGAAAGGTTAAATCGCTCCACTTGAAATTTTCACGATCTTCTATATATTTGTCAGGTAAAGAATGAAAGAATAATACTTCGATGTGGCAGACGTCCTAAAAAAACAACACTTGCAAGGGAGCTTGAGTGCACTCAACGAGCGGCCTGATGTCTTTCTGCATACAGTGCGCTTAGATATCACCGGAAGGTGTATGACTGTGAAAGTTCCTATCAGAATCAGAGTAGTTGGATCTAAATAAACATGTTTCTAAACATTCGGAAATTCTAGCTCGCTTCGACTTCATAACGGACCTTTAAGATCATGGAGTCGGCAAACTAAGCTCTGGCGGCTCTTTTCTGTCCACATGTCATGAAGGGAGTTGTGGTTGGCTAGAAGCAGTTGGAGGAGAGGGTGAGAGCAGTAAGCTTCTTTACGGATGGGTGAAAGCTTGAGGAGAAGGTTATGGAGAGGTACATTATTGGGATCTCTCTATGAACATCAGTTTCAGATTTCCTGACTACTGTAGCCTTTTTTCAAACCGAGGTTGCTGCCATTAAGGTATGAGAAGATTTACTGCTCTGGAGTGCAGCCTCTTTAAGAGAAGTGACTATCCACTGCAATAACAGAGGTAAAGATACTAGCATTGAACTCACGGTTAATAGTTAAGAAATGTCCTAACTCGTTTTCAATGGCATCGAGTAACCTTGTGATACGACTATTTTAAACTGGCGAGCTCACAAGGAAAGGCATTCTAGCCTCGTCAGCAGTAGAATAGGAATAGGTCGGTATTCCACCCTCCAAGGATGTACTACTGTAGTAGTACTTCTTTACTACGGAAAATCTGAGCTACGCAGGCTCTTCACCAACACTGGGTTACCATCGCTTCAAGCGCTGTCGAGATTTAAACAATATCCGTTTAACCGTAGATCGATAGTAAAAGATCCAGTTTGCTTTTTGACGTAAGTAAGCCTATCCTCTTCATATCTATACGAGTTCCAACAGTCCAAGGACTTGAATATCTTGCCGCACGCCACCTGCAGAAGCTTTATTGAAGAAGATGAGGTCGAAACATTTCCCACAACATCCGGTTCTACGCACAGGAATTGACCCGAACTTTATCCCGCCCAGGACTATTATTTCGGTGATCTAACCCCGTAAAAAAAGGTGTAAACATTTCAGTATTTTATTTAAGGATCAAGATCAATACATTAACACTTAGGAGCTCACACTTTCAGCTATCAAACCGAACTGGTAGGAATAAATATTAAACGCCTGAGCAGATTTGTACTGCCCACAAGGAGGACCTGTAAGATCGGATACGGAAGTTCTTCATAATGGACTGAATATAACAGTCAGAGTGCAATTTCTGGAAGAGCCATCGAACATAACCTAACCGGTAATCAAATATTCTGTTAATAAAATTTTTGCTTTGTAGATTTGGTTTAGTTTTTAGCAGAAAAATTTTCTTCACCGCCAACCAACTATTTTTGAAGTTCCTACTAGAGAACGGCGATGCCATCAAGGCAATCCAAAATTCTTCAAAATGAATCTCCAAAGTACCTGAATTCCTTTAATGCGAATTATTTTCATATTTTTATTAAAGCCATGCCAAAAAAGTAACTGCATTTCTTAAGGTAATACCCAAAATTTCATTCACTCAACTGGCATTAGCACTGGACCAGCTATCCTCAAGGTGCTTGGCGTCTCTATTTCGCATTCATATTTACACTTTTCGCTCAACAAAGTTATAGTTGTACAACAAAAAAGCGCATGAAATGCAAATGTGCAGCGAAATGAAAAATGCGCTTGTGTGTGTGTGTGCGTGTGGCTAAAAAATCAACAGACAGGCGATCTGCCTCGGGGCGCACACCGCAATCGTTATGAAAAATGAATAGTAAATATATGCAAGCATATAAATATTAGCTGCTGGAGACACACGCTGGCACATACATACGTATATATATATGTATGTGTATATACTATATACGCAGACGTATGACTGAGCAAAGTGCAAGCAAGGCATTGCTGTCTCATGCCCCAACTACCGCCAGCTTCTTAGCGCGCTGCCGGCCATTGGCAATTTAAGCCAAATTCAACTGCTTTGCTGTTGATGTGGCGGCCAGACGCCATCAGGTGCCCAACTGTGTACGGGTAAGCTGCAGCATTTTCGTTTCACTTTGCGCCAGCGATGAGACGCGGCGGGGGCAACGGCGGCGGCAACAATATGCCGGCAGCAATAAAACGTGACTACGCATTTAAAATGAGTAAACGAAATGGCGAGACTAAAGCGGAGTCATGGCCAAACCTTAACGGCGCAGAGGAAAGGGTCGCCAACAAAACCGCAAAGACAAGCCGAGTGCCAAGTGCTTACTGGCCAGGCAAAGGGTAGCGAGGCAAACGAAGACAGGGAAGAAGGGAGGACGTTGAGCATTGCTTTTTCTGCAGATGTTGACTTTTGGATGGTGAATAATAAGCTAACAAGCCACTGAAGCTGCTGGCTGCATTGCTGTGGCGTGGTAGGTGCGTTGGCTCACCGTGGCGTATACGTAACAGTCAAATATTGGCCACAAAAGAGGCGGCCGCCTGTTCCGCCGGACGTGTCGAAACGTTGATTGCGCTTGCCTCGCAGATTTATTACCGTCAATGGGCGAAGTGGGAAAGTGTTTTGTTACAACAGGTTTAATGGCAATTTAATTTGGCTTAAAGACGTAAGAATGCGCGCATTTAAAAGGTATAAATTTTAATTGGCCAATTAATGGTGCCATCGCGCACACAATTTATGTGCTCAATAGCACTAATAAAGTTATCTAATTGAGCGTTTATGAAGTGCCGGTCACAACAGCTGGGGACGTCAACCACACAATTGCTTTTATGTTACACAACGCACACCTGTCGCAGATGCGTGTTCACAAGGCGATTCTACAAGTGAATATGTTGTCCAGCAACACATGCGTTGCCAACATAAAGCAGCAGCGTCCACCCGTACTACGCTCCTTTTGCCACAGTAGCTGCCTTTCACCACAAAGCGGCTTTAAATTTACTTGCGTTGCATACCTACAGGCGCTTTGTTGTTATTAAACTACTTTTAAGCGTTGTCATGTTAAACACGGTTGCTGTAACAATACATTGTGTTGGCTGGAGCGGAAAGTGTAAGCTTGGACTTCTTTCAGCGCCGTGAAAAACAAGCGCTTAACAATGAAAGCGAAGCCAACAAGTGCCACACGGGCGTGGTAGCTGCAAAAAGCACGTGTGGGTGAGAAAACTAAGGCAACACAGTGAAAATTAAGTTGCTTGCTAAAGTGGTGTGGATTGGTGGTGCGTGTAGCGAAACAATAATAACAAAATTCAAACGCTTGCAGCAGGTATAAACGAGGAACATGCTCATACGCGCCTTTGTTTATGCTAATACATAGGTAAACACACACATATATACACACACACACACTTCTACGACTTTCAATGGAAGTGGCTGCGTGGTTTTATACAAAATACCTATTATAAAATGCTTAAAATGTAAGCATGAATTGTTTACCTTGTAATACAATAACAACAAACATGGTATTAATGAAAATTTAAGAAGGCGACAAAGGACAATTCCGGAGACTTGTGTTAGAGTATTTCTAATAATAAACAAGGCACTGGCAACAAGAACAGCAATTGAATAACAAGCTGAAAATGTCGACGAATAGCGAAAGCAATAAGAAATGGCAATCACACATACATACATTCACGAAAACGTGGGAGAAATGAACTTAAATTAAACCTGCAGCTCAACAGACACACACATGGATAATTATTACAAAGATAAAAGCTGCTTATGTAGAAAATAACGTATTCTTCTTCTTTGCTGACATAGACACTGCTTATGCGGTTACAGCTGAGTTAGCAACAGTGCGTCAGTCGTTTTTTCTTTTCGCTATTAGGCACCAATTGGAGACTCCAAGCAAAGCCAGATCCTTCCCACCTTGCCTACAAAAGGAGTGAAGTGTGTCTCTTCTTCGGCTTCAACAGGAGGGTACTGAATCGGAAACTTCATAGCTGAAGTGTTGTCTTTCATCCAGATAACATTACCTAGGGAGCACAGCCACTTAAGAAAAATGTCAATGGGGCGTACTATATATCTTGTACAGCTTATCTTTCTATCAATTGCGATATTGTCAATATCAAAGGAAGATGCATCTTCCGCAGAACCTTTCTCTCGAAAGCTCGTAACGTCGACTAATCAGATGTTGTCATTGTCCATGCCTCTATCACATATTGTAGGACGGTATGATGAGTGACTTGAGAGTTTGGCTTTGTTCATCGAGAGTGAACTTAACTTCTTAATTGTCTACTCAAACCAAAGGAGCACCTGTTGACAAGAGGGTTTCCTCGCTCACAAGACTGATATTGCCGCTGGGGTTGATACTGGTTGCACGAAGAAAGTGTCTACGGCTTCCTAGTTATGACCGTCATCTGTGAAAGCTGTTAGGATAGGAAGAAGCAAGTGTTCCGTTGTCGTTCTCCATTCTGAATCAGTAACCAGCCCTTGTGGGGTTGCGAAAGTCTTCTGACCCAGATTGAAATGCAAAAGGTTCAATGAAGTGTTAGCTCTTGGCAGGATTCGTGTGGCCGTAATAATGGGTTTCCTAACTGGACACAGTCCCGTTGCACTCAGGCGGTGAGGCTAAGGATCTTGGTGGTTGTAAGCTGCCAAAATAGAAACGAGGAAGATGAGTTGGAAACATCTAGACACTTTTACCTTCACTGTCCAGTTTTCCGCAGACTAAGGTTGCACCATCTTTGTTGCAATATTTTCTAAAAATCGGCGAGAGATATTGGTCAGATCAATGAATATATGGCTGGGTCTTGACGCTTTGGAGATATACGACGGGGTTTTTGATCCGTACTTAGGAGTTCTGGGTATCACAACAGACAAGTGTCTCCAACAGTTCAAGTGGAATTATTCGTGGTATAAAGAATATCAGCCTCTTTAGTTTACCCAACCGAACCTATATCCACCGAACATATTTCGGTTTCAGCTGGGCAGAGAAACCTTCCCAATTAAGGAACCGGACATTCTAAGTGCATGCCCTTAAATCGTAACCCTTAACACATTTGCAGAGGTCGTCATCAAAACCGCTTATCCGAGACCGTTTTTTCTTTCTCATTGGTAGGATTTTTTAGGTGCTTGTGGAGGGGATGTTTCGCCTTGTCACTTTAGCTCGCCTTCAAACGCATGTTTTTGGCTACCCAGAGGATACTTGGTCTAAGACCGAAAGTCGTGAGCTGCTTGAGTCATATGTAAAATAATCGTTCCTGGCCACTCTCAAGTGAATGGCGCTCAGAGAACTTTCATTAATTGCGTGAACTTCTACACATGGCTCCATCTTCAGCTTATTAACCTAACCTAACCCAAGCTATATCCTCCCAAGTTTATATTTCAATAGTTACCTTCAGGTGACGATACCATCTAGAAGTGAATGGAGAAGAGGTTTAGTAAGAGAAGGAAATGTACTGCGGAGTAGGGCAGGGGATACTTCGAAAATCTTGATATCTTTCTGTCTGTTCATCTACCAAACTTAGCAAGCATCATCCCAGAGGAAGTGCCGGGTATAGAAAATAAAGAACTAAGAGAGGATACAGAAAGCTACCATACACAGCAGACAGCCAGACAAAATTGTTAGTGTTTTTGCCGCCAAAAATTAATTTCAGCGTAGTTAATAAGTCTAGGAAGGCTTTAAGGCAGATCAACTTCGCTTGTCCATAATCTAAGAGTACGCTAGAATATTTATTCAAACTTGTCCGAGTCTTCACCGAGTCGCTGAGAACTGTGTTAACTCTTATTGAATGCTCTGACAGCTGTCTCTTGAACAAATGATCTGCTTCCGTAAAACACAGCTTACTCATGTATAAATATACCTCCTTCACATATCCATGTAAGTACACAACGAAAGTACACGAGATCATTGCATATTTAATAAGGGCACTTATACCGACTATTAAATTTAGTGGCAGTTGCTCTAATCTTACGAGCGTTCTTGTTTACAGCATTATTTAGTCAGAGCATTGACTTGCTTACAACTGATTCCAATTCATACATTATGCATGCAACACAGATACATAAGTATGTGCAGAGAAGTGCGCCACAAGCAAGCAGTGTCACTGCACGTCGGCGCTGGAATGTCTGTTTGGTTGTTTGTTTGCTGCAGCTGAACTCACATCCCTGCTTCTCGGCTTTGCTTTTTATTTAAGATTTTCACTCCTGTTCTAATATGTTGCTGTAAGAAAGCATATTGTGGGGCAAAAACAAAAACGGAACAAGAAAATGTGGAGCAAAATTAAAAAATGCTCGAATGTGTATTGGAACCTGCTTTGGCTTTGGCTTTGGCTGGAGCGTAAGCCGGCTGAGTTATTGCAAGCTCATGGGCAGATGGCAAGCTGCTTAGCACGACAATTCGCAGCCGCTACTTGTATTTTGTGTGTGTGCGTGTGTGAATCTGTTTGTGTGCTGAGGAAGACAAGCTTTGACCACAAGTGCATTCGTTTGTTTGCACGCCCGCTTGTTTGTTTACAGTATGTTTATTATATATTTATGCGAAGAGTATGAGTATTTCTGTGCATGTGCATATTTGTGTGTGTGTTTACATATACTTGGTGTTAGTGTGCCTGTGCGCTTTGCATGAATTAAATATCAGTTCGTTTTGTATGCCAGTTTGCTTGGCTCGCATGTGAAATGCCACAGCTTATGGTTAAGAATGCCAAAGCTAAGCCAAAAATAACAACAAAGCATGTGTGTTGACAACGCCAGCAGTGGGTATTTACAATGGCATGAAGACACACATACATACGTATGTACAAATAAGCGAACATCTATACCTAGGATTATACATACATATCGTCCCCTAAAATGCAAAATAACGTAACATCACTTTTCATAAGTCTACAGGCGAAGGAAAACCGATATAATAGAAACACTAATGTTGAAAAAAATGAGTTTTGGTTATAAAATGGTTATTAATTGGTTATAAATTGGTTAGATATCGGTTACGTATTGGTTATCATACTCCCATATTAAAACAAAACTTGTGTTTGGTTGTAAAATGGTTATGTATTGGTTATATTTTGGTTATCATACAGTCATATTAAATTAAAATTTAAGTTTTTGTTATACAATGGTTATATACTAGTTATTATATCTGACAACGATTTTATTTTATTTTCTTTTTTTAGTTACGTTATTCTGTATTTTAATTGACGACATGTACATATATACGTTTGTTTATAGCTTTCATGTTTTTGCTGTGCTCGTCACGCTTCTCTTAGCATTGTTTGCCGCTTCTTCGTTTAGTCGCTACCACATATTTACAATAAGGCAGATTCATACAAACTTATCAACAAAAATATATGCTTGTATGGCGAAATATTTGTATTTAAGTATATAGTATACTCTGCAATAAGTGTAATTGTTGTGGCTTTAAAAATTTGAATTTTTTTTCTAGTTTTTGAGTTTTTATTAAACTTGCTGCTTCGAATTAGTATTCCACAATATTAAATTTTATGAAAACAAAAAGTTTTGTATTTACTTTTATAATTTTACTAAATTTAAAAATTTATATGATTGAAAAATTTTGAATTTGGAATTTTCAATTCCAATATTTTGGAGATTAAAAATTAAGGAAATATTTTTTTCTTAAGAATTTGTGTAAAAAATAAAAACTGAAATGAAAATTGATAAAAATATTATTTTTAATTAAAAGACTGCACTAGATGTCATTGAAATTTTACCCCTCATAGATTTAAAAATTGAGGATCAAATTGCATGAGTCTTTAGCTAAAATATACTAAACTCTTCAACTCCCTCACTCTTAAAGCCAGTTAATCAATATCTGTGCATCTCTGCTACGATCTTCGAACTTCACTGCAAAGTGCAATCTTTCACCAGCATCCAAACAAATGACTCGCCATCTATTTTACTATTTTCTACAATTTGTAAAATGTTGCGCCTAAAACTCTGCAACAGACACTCAAAGCACAGCTGCAAAAGCACTACCGCACACACCCCGACAAACACACAAAGCAAAGCGAAGCTCACCTTGCACTTTTGCTGCATTTCAATGCTCTGACAAATTGCCACTCATCTGTTTGCGCAGAGACAAAGGCAGGCACACACACACACAAATCAGTTAAGCAAGTATTTGTACATATTAGCTAAGCTTTACCTTGGATTTGTCGTCGCTGGCCTTGTTGAGGCCTTAAATGCCTAATGCGAATTTATTGCACTGCAATAAGTTTAAGTCGTGTGTCAGAGCTTTGAGCGAGCGAGCAAAAGTTCTTTGATATTTCAATTTTATGCGCAGCAGGCTTTTGCAATTAAGCCAATACAAACACGTACACTTTGTTGGAGTTTTAGATACATATGTATTTATGCAGTTCTATGAAATGCTGCAACAAAATTGCTGCAAATAAATAACCTAATTCTCTTTTAGGTTTTCGCCAAAATTTTAATTGGTTTTCTGTTTTTTTTTTTTGTTGTTTTGAGACAATTTCTCAAATTTCAAATTTTAATTAGTATTTTTAGGCTTTAAAACTATTCGGAAATTATTCATAATTTTAGTGTTATGAATTCAATTCTTTGAATTTATTTACATTTAACCGAAAAATGTGGAGAGCTAACATATAAAATATGAGATCAGTTTTCGTCCGTAAATAACAAATGTAACTTATTTCCGTGTAAATTTGTTACTGAAATCCTTTTCCCTATTTTTCGACTCTTCGTAACCATCTACACAATCCACAACTCTGTCTTTAAAGCAGTTTAATTTGCAGAGAGTCAACACAACAGGAAAATTGCGTTAGCGAAAGAAAATTCTACTTTAACTCTGAACAGAGAATATGCATATAAATGCAGTTTCAAGCCATTGATTTTTAATGGGGTTTTAATCATTTCTTGGCAGTTTTGGATATACCCGAATAAAAAAGATGCATTTGATATTCCACTGACCATTTTTTGGATTCGGGGAGATCTTATCTTTAGCCTTTGCCTTTTTGCTTTTGTTTTTTCTTTTGCTTTCATGCTTTGTCTTTGTCTTTGTCTTTATCCTAACTTTAAAATTATGAAATTAACCTTTTCTTTACCTCTACTTTATTCTTATTCTTATACTTATCTTTATCTTTATCCTTATCTTATTATCCTTTATCCTTATCCTTATCCTTACCTTATCTTTATCCTTATCCTTATCCTTATCTTTATTTACCCTTATCATTATCCTTATCCTTATTTTATTCTTATCCTTATCCTTATCCTTATCCTTATCCTTATCCTTTCCTTATCCTTATCCTTATCCTTATCCTTATCCCTTACCTTATCCTTATCCTTATTCTTATCCTTATCCTTATCCTTATCCTTATCTTATCCTTATCTTATCCTTATCCTTATCCTTATCCTTATCCTTATCCTTATCCTTATCCTTATCCTTATCCTTATCCTTATCCTTATCCTTATCCTTATCCTTATCCTTATCCTTATACTTATCCTTATCCTTATCCTTATCCTCCTTCTTACCTTATCCTTACTTTATCCTTATCTTTATCCTTATCCATATACTGATCCTTATATTTATCATTTTCATTATCCTTGTCCCGTCCTTTTTCTTCTCGTATTTTTATCCTTAATATTATCCTTATCTTCATTCTTATGTTAAAACTTAAACGCATCTTTTTCCTTATGATTGTAAGTAAGAAATATTTCATTTCAATACTGGATTGAAACTCATATGTCCGACAGTTGTGAGTTGACAAATCAGTCGGGGTCTATTTACAGAACTTTAAGTTTCTATGAAAATATGTCAATTCTTCCTTAACGAGTAAGCTAAACGAAAATGAGTTTTTCTGAGACATGCTAAGCTCCAAGAGATCTACTAGAAATGTGCTAATAATAGTGTCTCACAGTGTGAGCAAATTCTTGACCCACACACAACTTTCCTACCGAATTTCAATTAGCTCCTTGCAAATGAAACGCTGCAGGCAGTCTTCTTCGATGTCAAATAATAATCACCTCGAAGCAACGATAATACTCAGAATACACTTTGTTGTAAGCCCCAGGTAGGGGTTCAATTAATTTAATCTTAGACAACAACAAGCAAATAAATATGCCTTTGCCGGCTAACGAGCACGCTCCACAACCAAGCTACCAGCCAACCAACCAATCTCTCAACCCACCAACAAGCGCCTAAGCGGCTTTCGAGCGAACCGGGGCATAAGTGAAGCTGCCATCAAATTATATGTAAACGAGGCGCTCCCGACAACACTTGCAAGTGGATATCCTATAATTTCCACCCAACCAATTACGCCCATAATTACATGTAATACTACTCACACACACACACGCAACAAACACATGCGCTCAGAAAAGTAGTTTAGACGCCAAGCGGAAGTTGACTTGCTTCTCTTTAATAAACAAACAGACAAACACTATGAGGGCACCTCGACATGTATGTATATTTATTTGTGTTTGCCTGCGGCTACGTATGCAGTCGGGCGAGCTGACAGCTGTGCGTGTGAATTAAACGGACATTTTGCGGTAAATGGCGTGTCCCTCGGTGACTTGATGCCGTTAGTGACTCCGACTGCCGCAACAATTTCAATGGTAACTATCTGCCGTTCGTTGTTGTTGTGCTTTTTGTTGTAAACGAGTCACCACCGTAACAACATCAACATTATACTGTTTGTTTTTGTTGTTATTTTCATGCAGGCGGAGGAGAAAAATTGTGAAGTCAAAGTGTTAAACTCGATTCGAGTGAGTCAACTTTAAGTGTCACTTTATTATACTCGGTTCAATTATACTTGGCTTTCATGGTTTCATGGCTCTCAGCGGACACATGGTGCGGGTTGCCGCACTTCAACGATAATCATTATGGGTGCAATTATTGAAGTATGAGATGAGAGGTCGCCAACTTTGGGTAAGTTTGGAGTGGCTTTAATTGAAATGAGAGAAGCTGAAATTAGTTAACAACTGTAACTGTAATTTCAGTGAAAAGTGAGTGAATGCGTTATGGGTTCAAAAAGTGAGGTTAAATGTTAGGCTGTTAAGTGGAGTAATGGTTGAGGTTAGGTGTTAGATTTTGATGTTGAGATTTGCTGTGTTTTAGTGATCTGTCTTATTTGTGTCAGGCTAAGTATCTCACCGGTAAGTACCTCACTGATAATCTGAACCCTAATTTTCTTTTCGAATGTGAGATTGTTGACCAAATATTTTCATCATTAAAAGCTGTATTCAAAAAAAAGTTGTTTGACCATATTACAGGCATCCAATAAATATTGTGAGAATTGTTCAAGAGAATAAATAGATGGAAGAACCTCAGTTTTTTTCCTTCATCACATGAAGTCGCACCTGTGAACTGTCTAAAGTCTAGAAGTCATCGATTGGTTAATAATTTTTCTGATGATTAAGAAAAGCTCTCAGGCCAACATTTTCACATTGAAACACAGTGAAATGAAGTAACAAAAATTTTTATTAAAACAGCCTGTTTACCAAGGACCAGCTATACTATGGAGGCTCTACAACAGCGATCTTACAAAACCGGTAAGCAGATTAGAGTGAGAGAGGTAACAACTGTTTTTCATTGACATTGACATTTTTCTGTATCATTGATGGCATTGTTATAAGATTCAAGAGATGCAATGAGCGTTTATCTCTCAAAGCGTTCTAACAGGTTTAACCAGAAAAGTGGCATCTTCCAAATATAGTGAATCTACCTGCCTTTTGTATAGCTCCTACTCGATTAACGATAGCTCGTTCGATCAGCTTTTTCTTTCTTAATTCTTGTATTTTTTCTAAGATTAAAATCATCATTACCAAAACCTGAAGATTAAGCACAGAAAAGTTTAAGTTACAGCATGGACAACAACCCATAGAGTTACACAGCCAAATTTATAGCTTGGACAACAACACGGAGAGTTGCATACCAGTTTCAACTCGATTTGAATTCATTTAAGAATTAAAGTGACAAAATAATGTTTTAAAGTAAGGTTTAGTAAAGGTAAGTTCTTTTTTTTCCGACGAAGTTAAGTTACTTTTGGTCAATATCACAGAAATTGTTCCACATCAGAACAAGGACAGTCCACATACATAGATAACTCTGGAAGGTGGCTTGCAAAGTTCTTATGCGTCAACTTAGAGTTCCGTTTATAGTTTACTAGAATACAAATATCTGCACTTCAGTACGTTTTTGGATACTAGGTTACGTTAAGTTAGACCATTTATCTCTCAGCATAGAGGGGGGGCGACCATTATATACAACCCTTATTAAGTCAAACGAAATCATTGATTTTTTTTCAGACAAGGAAACAAACAGAGTCCGGGAGTAGGGCGTATGTTCAACATAACAGCACGAGTCCTGCTCGGACTGTGTCCAATTAGAGATTTTTCAGCTATCGAAAGGTGGAACTTCTTGAGAGGAAAGAGCTCTTTAGACTTCCTTCGATTTATTTCGGGCCAGAAGGAGCTTACGACTAGACAGCTGCTGGCGGTTGATCAGCGTTTGCTGAGCTGGTCTGAAGCTCAACAATCCTACAGTAAACCACAAGAAGCCAATGGAGCTTCCACCCGTAGCCATTCCGCAGGGATGCCAGTGATAAGGAGACATCCCGTTATAAGTCATAAGAGTACAGTTAAAGTACTTAAAGGCTAATACTGCTGCTCTACTTTCGAGGTGGATAGTCATTACTTTGAAGAAGGACTCTAGAGTAGTATATCTACTGCTAGCTTTATGGCAGAAATCCTGCATGGAAGACGTTGCAGTGTTCAGGAAGTTTATCCACTGAAGTGGATGGAAAGTTTGGCGACAGTGTACTCGGCGTTCTGGTAATCAAGGTATTTTGGAATGTAATCCGAAGCTGTAGGGTAGGGTACACAAACCAGCGGAGGGGATATTTCGCCTTCTCACCTTTGCTCGCCTTCTAACGGATGATCTTTGCAGGATCAGCCAGAGGACACTTGGTCTAAGATCGGAAGTCGCCAGCTGCTTTAATTAAACTATTGAACTTTTATGTAAGCATGTGAGTATTTAGCTAACCGGTAATTTTAAAACTGAGCAAAGAATCATCAATCCGGCATAAATTTTAACTTATCACACACAAATAAGCAATTTTATATATTTTTATATACATATTTATATCTTTACATGTTTTTACGTTAACCTACATCGTTTATGCACGCTTGAGCTGCTTCCGTGTCGTTAAGCAAGACGGCGACAACTCATGGCGATAATTTGCGGCAAATTCTAAGTAATTACAAAACAGGGAAAAATAAAAGAGATTTCGCTTTAGTTGTCCCATTTCCATGTCGTCTGACAAGGCTAGAGTTAATTGCCGACGAAGCAACGTTGAGTTGACGCCTTGGATTGGACACACCCTCACACACACTCTCACATGCATGCAGGAGGGTGTTGCCACATAGTTGTATGCATTAATCAACAGACGGCTAAAGTGAACATCATTTGACTCCACTTAAGTGTATACTTAACAAATGCAAATTACCCCACCCCCCACACACACACACATGCACCTAGTAAATATGTGTCAGTATGTATTTGTGGCATTAAATTGTGTTTGCTCGTTTGCTCGTGTGTTTGTGTCGGCAGTCGAAGGCAACTGGTGGCCCATCAGCAATTAAAGCAAATTTCCAACGCATCCCCAAAAGCCAAGACGGCGCACCCAGCACCATTGGTTTTCATTTTCATTTTCTTGTTTTTTTTTTATTTGTTTGCGTACTTTCGCGCTGCTTTTGTCGTGTCCTTCCTGCTTATTAGCGCTCATTGCTCTTTTGCCGTAATTTGTTGGCTGCGCTTCCCGCATGCGGCGCCTTCTTCCTGCCGCTGACGCTTCCACACGGCGCTTCCTGCCTGTTGAGGTGCTTATATTATAACTTGTTGTGCGCTTCATTACTGTTGTTGCTGTTGTTGTTGCGTCTTTTTTGTCGTCTGCGCTTGCCTTTGCCTGCTGAACTACTGCGGCTGCCACAGTGTGGTTCATTATTACAGGAGGCTAATTAATTTCATTAGTTGGCAGAAAACAAGGTGAAGACAACCACAATTACAAACAAACAACCAACAGCAACAACAACAGCGCCTGGAATGACAACAAAATATGACCGCAGCAGCACCGGCGGTGTTGCTAATGATGCTCATGCAGTGCTTAGACTCATGAATATATGCGCAAATGTGTGTATATGTGCGCTTTTGCTACATTATATAGCATACCTTCTGGCGCATCAGCTGGGCGTACACACATGCGAGCGCACGTTAAGGCCAGCAGGCAAGCACCGACAAACGGCAGTCAGCAAAGACAGCACAAACGCGGTCGGAGGGAGACAGGAAGACTACACGCCGCCGGAAATGTAGATACTTATACCGTTATGTATTATATGTTTGCTGTGTGTGTGTGTAATTATGATTGCTAATGAAATTGGAATGCATGTATTCATGTGTATTCCATTTGTGTCTAATAGCCAGCCAGTTTGTGTGTGTCCGTCCGTGCTTGCTTGTATTAGTATGCATATTTAATTGCCGGTTGTCTTCAAACAAACCCGGTGCTACAACAACAACGACGTAGCTAACTACAATAGCGATATTATCTATATTTTATTAGTTAAAATATGCAGAATAGATTAGCATGATTGAATTAATTTGCGTTAAGAAGAATGTAAGGAAGGAGGGATTGCTGAAATGCCAGAAGAAATTAAAGGAACAAAAGATAAATCGTTGATTACGCATCAAATGATAAGTGTGCTTCTGTCCACATTATTTCTCTTACTCAACTCAACTATTTTCACTCTTCATTTCTGCCTGGTTCACTTCCATTACTCTAGAAATTTTTACCTTATTTCTGAGCTGTCCTCTTCGCTTCAAAATATTACACTATATAAGGTGAGCCTGTATTTTGAAAGAATGCTGCAACTCTTAATTTCAAGAAGAAGACAACGGAGGACAGCTGAAAATGTTTCGTATTTTTTGGAAGAAAAAATTTGTGTCTTTAAGTCCAAAAATCTTATCCATTCACTAACTATTCACATCAAGTGCCTCTGAAATGAAAAGCGCACATCTTGTCTGAAGTAAAAAAAAAAATAATAATATTTTCATATTTCGACGGGTTATAACTTTAAAAAGTTCCAGTTTATAACCAGTATCAAAGATTTTCGAAATCCGGAATCTTGTCCGCGATATTTTCTTTCACTCAATATTGGAAAAGGTGTAGGGTGAGCAGGGACGCAGTGATAAACATCTTTCCGGTTGGTTTTAGGCTTGATAGTCGAGTGGGAGGCGGGGTATTTTCAATCAAATTAGACATCAAAAGCGTCTCCCGACTATCACAGCATTGTATTGTCTTCCAAGATGAGATCACGGCAATTAAAGAAAGTCTTCTTGTTCCCACAAAAAGAAATATCTAAATATTTTTATACAAGCGGCTTTGCATTAAATACTCTTGGGGTATCTTCAAAGATTGTGAAAGTATGCCATGATTTCTTGGGGAATCTTACTTTAGAGATCACAATAGACATAAATAATGGGTTTCATGGCTTAGTGATTTACCTGGTAATGCTTTAGAAACTAGACAGAGCAGGCACCACCCTACAATTAAACTACAGAAAAGAGCCGCTAGCTACTAGCAGATTTTTAATCGACAAACATGTTATAAAAATAGCTGAGTCTCGGTTTCAATCTTTGACTTGTTTAACAAGCCGACAAAAATGGCATGAATGGCATATTAGACGCCCATGCCGACTATTAAAACTCAAAAGGAATGATGTAAGAACTGCAGTAGGAACGCTAACAAGTCACTGTCTAATTCAAGCACATGGGAACACGATGCAATAACTTTTGTAGACGCTGTCAGAGTATAAAAGAAGAAGAGACAATAAAATAACGTCTAAGAGAATGCAGGGCTTTGTATACTACAGCTACTGGCCGTGAATTTCTTCACAATGTCTCGGAGGTTGTGCACATAAACTTTTTGTACTGACGCGCTTCTTCAGAAGCACAATGTGGTTCAGAGAGGTCACAGTGAAGTGAGAGGATTTTAGTGCCTAAAGGCCTACTTGCTTCATCAGACATTCATTCTTTCTACATACCAACTTTCTATCTTTGAAAATAATATACTCAAATTTCAAATCGATATATCAGACAGTTTTTGCGTTGCAGCCTTCTAAAGCATAGCTGCACAGTGCAACACAGCTTCACAGTTTGTCTTTAAAAGTATATTTCTCGACACTACATTTTTCTAAATCTATTTGAGCGATCACCGGAAACATATAATGCGATCAGTATGTAACGGGTGATTTTTTAAGAGCTTGATAACTTTTTAAAAAAAAAAAACGCATAAAATTTGCAAAATCTCATCGGTTCTTTATTTGAAACGTTAGATTGGTTCATGACATTTACTTTTTGAAGATAATTTCATTTAAATGTTGACCGCGGCTGCGTCTTAGGTGGTCCATTCGGAAAGTCCAATTTTGGGCAACTTTTTCGAGCATTTCGGCCGGAATAGCCCGAATTTCTTCGGAAATGTTGTCTTCCAAAGCTGGAATAGTTGCTGGCTTATTTCTGTAGACTTTAGACTTGACGTAGCCCCACAAAAAATAGTCTAAAGGCGTTAAATCGCATGATCTTGGTGGCCAACTTACGGGTCCATTTCTTGAGATGAATTGTTGTCCGAAGTTTTCCCTCAAAATGGCCATAGAATCGCGAGCTGTGTGGCATGTAGCGCCATCTTGTTGAAACCACATGTCAACCAAGTTCAGTTCTTCCATTTTTGGCAACAAAAAGTTTGTTAGCATCGAACGATAGCGATCGCCATTCACCGTAACGTTGCGTCCAACAGCATCTTTGAAAAAATACGGTCCAATGATTCCACCAGCGTACAAACCACACCAAACAGTGCATTTTTCGGGATGCATGGGCAGTTCTTGAACGGCTTCTGGTTGCTCTTCACCCCAAATGCGGCAATTTTGCTTATTTACGTAGCCATTCAACCAGAAATGAGCCTCATCGCTCATCGGACACGGACGCGAAACACATTTCGAACCGAACACTGATTTTGGTAATAAAATTCAATGATTTGCAAGCGTTGCTCGTTAGTAAGTCTATTCATGATGAAATGTCAAAGCATACTGAGCATCTTTCTCTTTGACACCATGTCTGACATCCCACGTGATGTGTCAAATACTACTGCATGAAAATCCTAACCTCAAAAAAATCACCCGTTATTATATAAATATTTCGATCAATATAACCATACAATAATCTGCTAGTTTTTCGATCAACTAAAAGTGGAATTTGGCATTCCAAAATAAAATTCAATTTATTTTAACCTCGCTATTTTATATATTTTTTTCTTTTTGATCATAGCTCTTTGTACGGACAATATCTTCGAGCAGAAATTTATTTTTTTTCTCTTTTCATTCTCCAAAAGGTCGGAATCATCTGCTAAAAAAAGATCATCCACAGCTGCGATCTTTTCTTAGCAGCGTCAAAGATCGTCTGTAGCTCGAAAAGCATTTAATTGTTTCCAAAATTTTTCTGTATATTAAATTCAATTTAGAATGGATCTTTTGATTTCAGGACAGAATTTTTTTTTGCTTACTTTGCGTGTCATAAATTGAAAGCATACAAAATACGTAAACAAGCAAGATTGCCGCGTTTGAGACGAAGAGCGATTTAAAGAGATTCAAGAGCTGCAATTTTATGCAGAAAAAAGTGAAATCATCGTATCATATTTCTTCAAAAAAGATGCCGGTCAGTACGTAAACTTGATGACTGAAAGTGAAGCTTGTGATCTCGGGACATTTGGTTTGAACAAGACGGCACCATTTCGCACACATCGCAGCAATCAATGGATTTATTGAGAGAACACTTCGATGAGTAGATAATTTCACGTTTTACACACCGTTAGACTTTTCCTGGGCGGATATGTAAAGTCTAAAGTTTGTGCAGTCGTGGTGTCATTCGCCAGTTACCTGTGGAAATACTCGAACGAAACCATCCAAAATTAAACTCAACGGATGGAATAACTGAGACGTAGCCCCAACCAACATTTGAAAGAAAAAACGAGTTCCAAAGAATGTTCTTTCGAATGATAGTAAAGAGTCCCCATTAAATTAGAAGTTTCTGTGTTCTTTCTTTAGAGAAGTACCCTTCTCCTCACTCAATTTTCCAAATCATTAAAATATCGTAGCTTGATATTAGTGCTACAAGAATAGATATAAGTTCTGTTGATGACTTTGAGTGATCGTTGATCTTAAGAGTAAAAATTTATACGCAAAAGCTTATTTTAAACAAAAAAATTCAAATCATAATTCATATAACATAAACTAAATGAGAATTGCAAATAAGTGAGGAAAACGAATGAAATAAAAGGAGTATCTAGCTTATTTTACTACGGTTAATAGTTAGTTAATTTTGTTCATGACTTTTGCTCAAACTTGAATAAAGCATTAATAAACCAATAAACGGAATACCTCTCTGCAAAATGTATACAAGTACATTCAACTTCGTTTACAAAGTTTCGTAAAGAGTATTAAAGTTTCACACTGACTAAACTAAATCAAGACAAGAGCAGAGAAGTATTGTAGACACAACAATTTAAAATTTTAAAAGCTCTTAACAATTTTATGACCTCCTTAGGAAGTAGGGAAGTTTTTCTATGAGTTTGCTAAACTAAAATACCTTATATTTATACCTGCATTTAGCGCATGTCTTACCTTACCTTGCTAATCTTTCCCTATCTTTATTAATGACTTACCTTGTAGGAGCCCAAATTCTTAACAGAACACGCCAATTTGACATTTCGGCCCGCTGGCACTGTTATATTATCAATGACGTCCGTAAATTCAGGATCTTCGGAGTCAACTGCAAGTAAGAGCGAAAGAGAGAGCATAAAATTAAACAGATAAAACGAAGAGCATTAATAAATGTCAGAGAAAACCTTAAGGATTTCGTAATAAATTACCACACTTGCTATAACTGTATTTTTTGTATGCACTTGTATGTGTGGCTTGATATATATATTTTAATTTATGTGAACGCTACAAATGCCTCCGAGGCATCAGAAGACATGCTGCTAGAGTCTTGCCACAATAACTCTCCATTTAATGAATTGTGGCGAACGAACAACTGCAGGGCGACTGCGCCAGTCATTATTTCGTTAATTACCTTCACTTAACAGTTATCTCATTGATGTACAAGCGTTTTTGCAGCAAGAATATTCATATCATATTTTCATTGAGCTGCCTGTGCTGGCTTAGCTTCGGGGGCTGAAACAAATTTGGTTTATTCGTGAGCTCTAAGATTAATTGCAGGCAAAGGTTGGCTTAAGTTAATCTTTTATGGTTAAGTAAGAGGGGATGTATTACTATCTCTCTAGCTTGCCTCAGGATATGCAATATTTTAGTGTTATTTCAGTTGAACAGAGAGGGAGAAGAATGATAATTTGTAGTCTTTAGTTACGAGTAAGTAAGAGCGATGTGTTGAGGATAAAATGGGATAAGAGTAAAGGTTAACTATGTTTTAAACGTTTACGACTGAGCAATGGAGGCGAGTATAAGATGAAAGGCAGAGGAAATTCTACCTCCAAAGGTTAGGTTGGGTTATACTGGTCAACTGTCTCGCCATATGTCATCTAGTCCCTTGAACTTCGTAGCTCCTAGATAGCTACGACTTGTTCTAGATAAGATCGGAAAGAATCGTAAGACTTCTTTGGCCAATAACCCTTCTGCAGTTCTTTGGAGACTGTGTACGTACACAGCATGCATGTTTTCATTTTGAAATCGTCTGTGTAGATGTTGTCAGTTTTGATGGTGGAGCTCATGCTTCATCCATCCTTTTTCAGTATGACTTAAAAATTATTTTATAAGAACTTTTTTGTCTCACCTTTACTGCTTTTTTACACTCTGAAAAGAGGATGAAGTTTGTTACACCCAAAAGGATACGTCGGGAATCCTATAAAGTTTATAAAAATGATCAGAGTGACGAGCTGAGTCGATTCAGTCATGTCTGTTCATCTGCATATTCACGAACTAGACTCTCATTTCTCATGTTATCAATCTGACATTTTTCTTCCGTTCTTCTCCACAAAAAGCTGTTCATTTTTCGAATTAGCTGACATCGGACTGTCATAGGAACCTGTCTGCACTTACAATCTGATCGAGCAGCGCTAAAATCTCCGAACAAATTGTTCAAATCGGAAAATTGTAGTATACATATAGCTGTTCCGAAAACCGGCAAGAAAGAATTAACCCAAAGTTTTTTGTTGAATGCAAACCGATGGCGAAACATGCCGCTATTTTTGAACCGCAGTGGCACAGTCTACTGTAAAAAATATTTGTACAATGCTCCTGGAATACGGGATGATATAGATATTATAGGTCTTTACAACACTGTGGTCAAAGTAATAGTTTTCAGCCAAGAAAAAGAAAAGAAGGGGTTCTATCTTGTGGTGAAAGAACACCCATGCATCCTATGGAAGGGCCAAGTGCATAGCGACCTGTCTGCACTTGGGATGAACAACTAACGTGGTTTCGCTATTCGGTTATAGTGCCGAAGAAAAAGAAAAAAAAGTAACCCGTCAACGGGTTACTTTTTCACATCCACTTTTACATACATAGTTTTGCTATAAGAAATGCGGCTGTGAAGGGTACTATACCTGCGGTGCAACCACAGAACCACAGTTAACATTAAGCTTAGCATTAAAGCTTTCAAAGTATAACAAATAGTTCTAACAGCAGTAAGCAGAAAAATAGGTCATGATCACGCTGGTTGCTTTAAAAACATTTTTTTTTTATTTGAAAAATCAGAAATTTAATTTTAATCACTTCTAATTTGTCAAGAGCAGATAAGTTGCATCGCAACTAACAAAGTTTGACTAAAATAAAAAAAAAATCCAGGAATTAACACCCTAAATTTAAAAACTGTGCAAACCTCGGCAAACTCGCCACAAATTTAGGTTGACCCACTCCATACAGCCCACTAACCACGAACTATGAAATTTGGTAAGCCAAACTACAACAAAAACAGAAAACCTTCAAACGAGAAACGAGAAATTCCGCCCCAAAATAAGTTAGACCAATTATCATAGCAATAATGGTATGCCAAGTTAACAGCTGTTAGCTGCCAGTTACCGGCAGTCGGCCGTGGACGCAGCAGGGGGGCAGCAGCAAGAAGCGACTCAACTTTGCAACAACAATGCGCACAACAACTATATCTAAATATATATACCAGGCAACTAAATCAACAACTAAAATAGCCATATAACAGTAACGCTAACATAACAATAACAACAACGCCGACAATAAGAGCCCACAAGAGCACCAAAACAGCAACAACGACGATGCCAACAAAAACTTTCGGCATGCAAAATGAACACTTCATCAAGTGTTTAGCCATTTCACTTGGCTTCGTTGCTTTGTTGCCTCATTTTTGTTGTCGTCGGTCGTCGCAGGATGCCCGCTTTGTAGTTGCTGCTGTTGTTGGCATTGTATTTTCAGCTTGTTTGCGAGCAATGATGACGTAAAGTTCTTGTTTTATTTTTATTTTCATTTTCATTATTTTTATTTTTGATTTTCCCGTCCCTGTTTTTGTTGCCTCACCTTGCCGCTGGCTGCCGCTGTGCCCTCGTGGTCCGTGCGGATAAGCTAAATAGTTGCCTCCTGCTTGTTGTGTTTTGAATATTTTAGAGCTGATTGGTATGCCTGGTCGGTTAGCCAGTGGCACGTCTGGTCTGGTCGCTTGGTGGCCCCCACTGTTGCGCAGCTTGTCGGCTCCTTGTTGGCTTTAGTTCTGTTTTCCACTTTATTGTTTTTGTTGTTGTTGCTGTTATGTCGGTTGCTCGTTCGCTTAACTATTTCTGTCCTTGACGTGCTGCTACACAATAGCTTAAATCATGGTTATTATGTACACAAATCTGAGACCATTTTCAATGCTGATATTGAATATTAGCAGAAGCGCAATGCAAACTAACACACAGCAGAGCAAACATATGTACATTCATACTATACACACACACACAAAGGAACGCACTTAAGCAATCTCCGACAGACGGACAATGTGTTGAAAGAAGTGGAGTAATAAAATGCGCTCATATAAATACTTATGTGAATGACTAATAAGATATATCTTATTTAACACGAGATGTACTGCAATTTCTCATACTTAATGAGACACCCTCTAGGAAACACCAGGTTCGATTAAAAGGTCAATCCAAAAACAGATATTGGGTTAAGTTAAAAGGCCGGTCCAAAACGGATTTCAGTTAAAGTTCAAAGATCGATCCAAGAACGGAAACTAGATTTGGTTCCAAGGTCGATCCAAAAACGATCCTTGCTTTGGTTCAAAGATCGATCCAAGAACGGAACCTAGGTTAAAAAGTCGACTCAAAAACGGATCCTAGCTTTGGTTAAAAGGTCGATCCAAAAACGGATTCTAGGTTAGTGCGAAAGGTCTATCCAAAAACAGATCCTAGATTAGGTTAAAAATCGATCCAAGTTGAGCTCTTTCGATTTCGACAAGATGAACTTTGAGAACAAGTAGTTCACTGGTTCTCCTGCATTCCGCCTAGAAGGATTTGGCAGTCTCAAAAGAGCTACATGTTGACTAACGCCTGCTAAACTCAAGGGAAGACAAGAGGTCCTGCGATAGAACGCAAGACGACAACGGAGATCAAACACACTCAAAATCCGTGCAATCGGTACCAAGGTACCTTTTCATTGTAATCTCATCGGCTTTGCAGTTTCCAGCAATTCTATTAGGACGAGGCATCCAGACGAACCAGATAATAAAACAGATTGAGAAAGAGCTTCTTACAGAAATTTCCCCTCCAACCTTCCCACTGAGTGTTCGAACCATCCGTGGAAAACCTCATTACGCCTCTTTTCAATGAGGTCAGACACTTCTTATCTAACTTTGAGCACTTAGTTAGCGAGCTGAAAGTTAACATTATCGCTCTGCTATCGGAGTAAATACCTGTCTACCTCCCTGAAAGACACTTCGGAGTAATACATCTATTGCTATCTTCATATCAACCCCTCTGTTTCAGTAACCTTTTAGTGATCCAAAAACTTAAAACTAAGCGTCAACGAGAGCTCTTTACAGAAACTCTTTGAACAACCATCCCTCCGAGTATGAACTCGTCATTCGTATATCCCTCGTTTTGTGAGCAAATCAGTTGCTTTAAAGAGTAAACTCTGCCATGCAGTGATCTCAGTTTTCAGAGTTGCAGTCGAAGAAAAAGATAATTTCAGAATGTGCCAACAAGGACTTATTATGCACCCTTCAGTTCACAGTTATGTGAAGAATGGGATTTTGGAGCCACTCTTTGGACACGTTGTCGGCATTGCTCGATAAGATAGCCTCGTTTTTTTGAGCACTTTTTTGAACGCTTTGAAGAAAGTAACTTTTAGAGGGATTCGCCGTTATAGCTGATGCTTGAACCTGTCAGGTTTTGCACAAATTGTTTTGAGAAAACTAAATATTTATTTTAATAAATGACTTATTGAGACCCTAGTTGGATAAGGTGTTAGTTCAAAAATTAAAGCTGATAGTTTTTTAAGGCCTCTTCGCCTTAACTAAGAACTTCTTGCTATAAAATTATCGAACAGTCTTCCGAAAGGTGGAAAGAACTTCGAAGAGTTTTACTTCCATAAGTTTTTTGTCTCTCGAAAATCTATGAGGAATTGCTAGATTGTTATAAGATCTTGCTTGATCGTGAAAATAATAAAAAAATATAGAATTTTCAAATGTTACAGAAAATTAACGCTTTCACAGTGAAATTCGAAGGCCTTACAGTATAGGACCCTTGGTCAAGGCTACTTTTTATTCAGTATGTGGATATCATTGCACAAAACTTTTCCACGCTAATTGTTGGGTTGAAATATATGATTTTTTTCTCAAAATTTCCTACTGGGTATAAACGAACTGAGAAAATTTTCGGCACAACAACAAATCTTAGCTCCTATAAGCCCACACACACACACCACACAACACAAATACTGCTTACGTTGCGGCGATTGTAGCAAATAATTAATTGCAATAATATTGAGTTGTTGACTGAATGGGTTTGTGCTTGCGGATGCACACACATCCACATACAGACAGGTATATGTGGTAAACAAACAAAACAACAATTGTTTGGCCACAAATCTCAAATGTACACAATCCACACACAAACACACATACAAACAGCGTAATATCCATTATTGTATCACATGAGCTGCTTAATAACAAGACATTTGCCTCGCCCACAAGCCAGCCCGGCAGAACGCCCACAATTCGGCAGGATAACGGCAGCAAGCAAAGCAAGCACTCGCCTCCTTAAGATGCCACAGCCGCCCATATGGTTAAGTGGTTTTTGAGGCTGGCAACTTCGAGCGTCCGCAGCCGCGTATGAATGAAGTGAAGCAGCCCGGCCGTTGAGCAGTCGAGCAGCCAAGTGGCCTCAGCAACCGGCCGTCGCTTCCACTGGTTGGAATTGTTGTTTCAAGTGTAAAATTATATGCGGTCTTAGTGTCATTGTTGTGGTTGTTTTGTGGCTTGTTGTGGCACCAATTGAGCAAATGTCCTCCTCAAATGGAGTACAATAAACTTATGCAAATGATTGGACGTGAATGGGCACTTATGTGGAAATGAAAACGAATAGATTTGCTTCTTTGGTAATTCGATATTTGCTTAGTGAAAGTTCTTGATCATTTCCAACGAACGACTTTGATTTACGAACCGGAAAATTTATGCAAATTAAAGTAGTTTATTTGTTAGCAATTTGATGAAGCAGTTCGAAGCGAGAGAAATGTAGTTGCATGTGAAATGTAAAAACAATTGACCGAAGCGGCAAGAGAAAAGGATTGACCCAGAATTTAATTAAGGTCAAGAAAGATGCAATTTGAAAGGAAAATTAATACAAAAACATGGAAGATTAAATTAATTTTCTTTCAAAAATAGAAAAATATAATTTTTTAAGAAAACATTGAGTCTTTAGTAGAAACATTGTTTTATATTTTGATATTAGCGGAGACCTCCACAGAAGAAGAGCCTGTATGAACAATTCTAATATGAAATCGAAACATTTTCTCGAAACAGTTGCAAACCTTTGGAATTCTTAACGAGGGAGAACAATGTGAGAAAGAGCAGTATGTCTAAGTTGAATGGAAGGGGATGAAATGGAAAATCTGAGAATTTCTTCTCCATTGTCCAGCAAGAGTGACGATGAAATATCTTGACAATCCAGAAGCAACCAGCAAACCAGAAGACATACATAGAAGAAACTGAGATTATCCGTCTCAACAAATGTATGGTAGACCCAAAACGTATTGTCAATTTTTGAAGGTCGTATTATCTATAATAGAGCGGTAGGTGTCACAACGGATCAAAGTTACAAGCCGTCCAAGTCAGACCACTTTCAGAATCGACCTCTTAACGTAACTAGAAAAATTTTTTTCTAGATACTTGTATACCAGTTAACTTTACGGATCTCAGCGACTGAAAAACTTAGATCATATATTAACAGTTGAGATGGCAAAACTCTCAGGTTGAGATCAAGATACCCTTATTTAGCGATTATTTACCAAGCAAGATGTACCTTATTAAGAAGGTAGTTCAAAAAACCTATTGCGATATACACTGAGATTCTCGCCGATGAACATGAACTGGTTGTTAACTAGCACTCACAGAGATCACATCGATCTCAGTAATCCGGTGATAAATGAAAGGGAACAACGGAGTATGGCTCAGTTGAAAGTAGTTTGTGCATATCACTGGCGATTAATTAATTTGGGAGGAATTAGATCTTAGGGTTTTAAGAGGGTTGTAGCAGGGCTCCCTGATGGCGAACTATAATAGGTTATGACAGGCCGTAGAGTTGACCCAAAAGATGTCTTACTTGGACAGATATTCTTCCTTTGTGTTACCCATTAACTCCTAAAGAAGGATCCCCAAAGAGAGGATCAAAGATCGACGAGGAGTTTCGTGCTTAGCAAAAATTTATTAAAGCTGTTAATATTAGTCCAAGGAACCTCAGTTTACAATATCAATAGGAAATATGCATGCAATAGCGGAGGAAGTGACAAAATGATTCTACTTCCCATTCCTCCATAAAGCTTTGGCAAAGAGAGTCCGAAAGAATATTTATTAGTTCAGTCAGAAGACCAAGATACACTTTGCCAGAAGCCAGTAGTTCGCTAGATCTTTTACGGCTCACTTGCACAAGTTCTGATTATTGACCAGAGCTTGTTGTGCTCACTTGAGGTCCAACGCCAGAACGCAATACAGAAAATCGATCCGTCTCAAATCGAATGAAAATGCCGCTTGAAAGGCGCTACAGTGGTCTTGTATTTTGAAAGTCGAATTGATGCAGTGCTCCCGATGGAAGATTCCATTACCTACTCTTTCTCATAACTTCGATCTATCTGGGAAAAAGCTCACTGCAACCCTTCTCAAACATCTTCGCTTTGCCCACATATTCCACGTAGATATATAATATGAGCTGAAACGGCACCGCCAACAGAAGATCTGCGATGCAGTGGTCTATATTGTAAGGAACGCAGTCGAGAATTTCAGTATGGCCCAGGGTCTCTCATATACACAGCTTCCTTAAGATGTTTTTGGTAGTTTTGACGGCGTTGGACCAAAAGGAGAAGGGTGTCAGACGTGTAGGTTTGACTAGGCATGAAAGAGATGACTACTGATATGCGAGAAGTCATTGCACGCTGAAACATATTTAGTCTACGCCATTGCTACGATTATCCCTAATACGCCATAGATGTCGATGACGACCGCTCTTTAAACACACTCCAGCAGCTTAGTTAATGTGATTTTTTCCGACCGCCCTTCACCAGACAATGTCTCCATAAAACATTGTTGGCAGGTATGTCTTTATAGATTATCTGAGACTTTCCTTCAGAGAAAACCCAGTGACCCAGACTTTTGCCTACGTTTCTCTGCTTTAACCTCCATAAGTAAAATTTGAGGCGGTTTTTCTTTGCAATTGAACTAGAAATATTTGCTCGGTTCATTTTATCAGAGTAATTGTTCTATACTACTTAGGCATATACACACTTTCAAAATCATTTGCGACCTATACGATTAGTGAGGTACATATAAAATAACGGTTATCTCTCAATATGAATATATAAACATCTTATATATACACATCAATTTGCTCTCTTTAAACTTCGTTATTTTTTTTTCTTTCATAAAGTCGAGTTAACTTTAAAACTCACCTCTCAAGTAATTTTTGCAGACGTCGACATATCCGAATAAAGCGACAGGTCTGAATAACAAAATGAATGTTCCAAAACTAATTTTTCCAAAAAGTCAACAAGCAAGAACAACAACACACCACACAAACAAACCCAGAAAACTACAGTCTTGTCCATTACATTGACTCCCTTCCTACCTTCCGTTTTCTCTTCGCACACTATACTCGTTTAACTTTGTTGCATACAAGTATTTGTTGTGGATGGCTGTTATTGTTGCTGGCCGCTTGCTGCAACACAATGTCACGTGTCAATGCAAGGAAAATGAACTTTTGTGCAAAGAAAAGGTGGACGACAGCAGAAAGGAAGCTGAACTTTACTTGGAAACTTTGTTGTGAACGCGGCGATTGCTGTGAACTTTTACTTTTTGCTGCGTTGTTGTTGTGTTTTGAAGGACCCGAGCGAAAATAACACTAAAGAAGGAGACTAAAGATTTGCTAGAAAGCGCACGTGGTAAATATTTGGCAAGCCTGTGCAATTGTAGACGGTACGTGGGGGCCGGAGAGGGTCCGAGAGAAAAATGGGTAATGAAATGCACACACGCGTCTGTTGTCTCTATATTTATGTATGTAATTATATACATGGTCACTGTTATGAAGAGGCATTACTATATATTAGAAGCTCCGTTTCAGCGCAATCTTGACCAGGTCCACTTGTAACCCAATATATGCCGGCCTTACGCTGTCAGTTTTCCTAGTGTAAATAGAATTTATATACACACACACATGCTTATATGCAATTCTAATTCTCTAGAAGCTATTTTCGGTTTTCTTTGTTTGCCGCACACATTCATACGAATTTTTTGCCTCAACTGCAAGCTGACTTTCTGCAATTCAGCAACATCTTTTTAGGGGCGATTAGCCATCACGTAGCTTTGTGGCTCTAATATTTGTCTGGTCTTTGTCTCTCACACACACGCTCAGCTCGTGCTCTGTCATTTAGCTGCGTCAATGTAGTCTACTAACGGGCGCTTGGCCCAATTTGCAGTAAAACTTCTTCGCTTTCATTTTGCCTTGAATTGCCGTGCATACACTCAAACACATACATATTTCTGCATGTACCGTTGCGGTCATATGTTCGCAGTCATATGCTCATATCAGAGCGAGCAGCTCGCACTGCATTCAACTGCACTTAGGAAGCACGCACGCTGCTAACTCTCGCAGATAACTGCTGGCAGCTCGCTCGGTGGCACGTGCGTCTGCACTTTTTCACTCGGCCATTGTTTGTGCCATCTAATTAAAGCGAAAGTATGTATTAGCTTAGTTGCAAGTTGCCAGTTACCAGTTGCCGGTTGCAAGTTGGTAGTTGCACGCAGATAATAACCAAAAAATTATGAAGAAAACTTTTATGCAACTTTGCTTGCAATTAATTAGTGCAATTTTCCACAATGTATACGCTTGCCACAACAACAAAAGCAGCAAGGGAGAAAAAAATCTGAAAAATTATTTGAATTTAATTTCGGAAAGTTTTCGAGTTACCTTGAAGTGCTTGCAACAAGAAGAGTTATGAAATTAAGACAAGATTTGAAAGTGCGCAGAGTTGCATTTTTGAGGAGGAAAATGTTACTGCTTTATATAAGAGTATTCTCATGAATTTTGCTGCTGAATAATGAACGAAGTTATTGAAAAGGGTGAAATAAATGGAACGATGAGAAGAGAAAGTATAAGAAGTTCCTTAATGTTAAAAGGAGTTTACGAGCATAGCCATGGAACTAGAAAATAACAAATATTAAAAATTTTAAACAAAATGGTGAATGAAGATATGATAAAATAAGAAAAAGTTCAGCTGCATCGAAACTAATACCCTACACGAAAAAAAGAATTCGGTACAATGACTTGATTTTGATCGTTCCGTTTGTATATGACATCGATATGCTATAGTGGTCCGATATTGGCGATTCGGACGAATGAGAAGTTTCTTGAGATGAAAAGAATATACTCGAAATTTCAGTTCGATATCTCAAAAATTATAGGACTTGTTCGCGTGTATACAAACGGCCGGATAGATAGACGTGGCTAAATCAACCCCGCTCGTCACCATTTAAATATTTGTATATATGTATTTTAAAGGATCACCAACGTTTTCTTCTGGATATAACAAACTTCGTGCTAAAATCAGAGATTGTTGAGTTATAAATATAAAAATTAGTACAAGTAGTTACAACTGTGGAAAAAAATAAATGAAACCAAGAAACCTATTTTCAAATTCATGACCAAAGCCTTACTGAGATTAAGAGAGTGAGACTCGGTTATGATTGAAATAGTAGCCTTAAATACCTAAAATATTTTTTTCTTAATAAGAGAATTAATTTAAAACTGAATGTGTTATAGGAACACACTAAAGAATACTATTACCAGATATAAAAACAAATATAAAACTTACATCAAAATGAATATAGAATGGCATGTGTCTTAGGAGTAGATTTTAGAATACTTTTATATTTAATAAAAAAATAAGTATAATATTAATTGAGTGGCCACCTTCTTACAAAATTTTTTAACTAGAGCTGCCATTTGCTAGAAAAAAATATTACACCAAAAAATTATCGCCCTTGCAAGAAATATTTTTATGTGCGAAAAATATTTATGAAAGCTTTAGGCTGAGACAGAGTTGCCACCTGGTTGAAGTTAAAATTTACATCAAAATAAATATAAATATTATGGCGTGTATTTTAAGAATAGATTTTTGAAAGCTTTAGGCTGAGACAGAGTTGCCACCTGGCAACCTGGCAAAAATTAAAATTTACGTTGAAATGAATAGAGATATATCATAGTAATACATTTTAGAAGATTTTTATATGCAACCAGAGTTGCCACCTTCTATTATCTTACCAATGTTTTAAGCCATTAAATTATCTACCTTGAAAAAAATATTTTACATATGTGGGAAAAGCGTTTTCGCCCGCTTTAAGCTAAGAAAAAGTTGCCACCTGGCAGAAAATTAAATTTACTTCAAAATGTAAATAATGAATATACATATGTATACAGAATGGAGTATTTCTTAGGAACGCCTTTAAGAACAACTTTATATTTAATCAAAGTTGCCACCTGCTATAAAAATATTATACCAATAATTTAACTATTTTGCATGAAAAGTCTTTGTATTTCATTTTTGACAAGGTCTAAATAGAGTCGATCCCTCGATCTGTGCTTGAGTCGGCCCTTTCTTTGTCGTGGGGGATTTTCTTGCATTCGGGCAGTGCAGCCTATGCGCTATGTGCACTATATATCGCCGAGGAACTCGTCATCAAATCTGGTACTCGCATTCACCCAGGGAGTGGGGAAAGTCAAAAATCCTTCGCAGAACTCATATTTCGAATGCTTCTAAATAATAATCCACTATTCTTCTCAGTTCACTTTCGCGAAATGCAGCCAGGAATTATGAGTGGTTTATAGAGCGTTAGTTTGGTTATATGAGCATTTGTCAGAGCTTTTGGGTTGCGATAGTTTTGAGATACAACTTGTGTTACTTCATAAATAATGTATCAAAAGCAATTTTGTGTGTTAATAAAGCGTTGCTTTTTGGGAGGAAAACAAGGTTTGAATTGGTCAATTTTATTTGGGCTTCGCACCAAGGAAATCAACAATTGGACGATGAAGAGAATGGACGCACTAAAGAGGTTGTTACCAATGAAAACATCAAAAAAGTCCCCAAAGTATTTTCGGACCCGTAAAGTAAAGTTTTTCGAAATAGCTGAGTTTTTAAAGATATCTAAGGTAGGTGTTAGATACATTCTAAATGAATATTTAGGTATTCGAAAGCTCTGTGGTTGCCGCGCGGGTTCATAGTCTATCAAAAACAACAAAGAAACCAAAAAAAACGACTTATTTGATGATCAATACAACGTACAGTCTCATAAATCAGTGAATGCGATGTCGAAGTGTTGAAGTGCTTTCGCATCCAACTCATTATATAGCTCTGAGCCCACAGCGATTATTTCTTGTACTCAAACCTCACAGGAAAGTTCGCTGGAAAGAAATTTAGCAACAATGAAAAGGGTAAAAGCAGAATCTGATGTTTATTTTGAGGCTTAAGGCAAATGTATTATCAAAATGCTATTGAAAAATTTGTTGACTGGTATAATCGTTGTAAAGCCATCGAAAATTACTCCATTGAATAATAAAATTAAGGTTTATAGAAAAAAACTGTTTTCTATGTTAGCCTAGTTCCCCCCAAAAAAAAAAAATGCTTTAAAGTTTTGACAATTTCATATCTCATGAAATGATATTGTCATAGGGCTGTTCTCAGTAAGGTAGACGAGACGACGGAATTCGCTTGCAATCAACATATAGTATCATAAAAACATGCGATTGCAAGTTGTCTGAGATTTCATATATGTACATACTACTGTGCCCAAAAAGTAAGGTGACATTTGAATTTAAATTGCGCACGTCAAAGGATTTGGAGAATTACTTTTTTTAGATTGGCAGTACTGTCAGTTACATTTATGTCCAATTTCATGTTAAAATATTCATTAGGGTTTGAGATACGTGTCGTTTTGTGAGCTGCTAAAAGTGAGTTTTTTGTTTTTTCCCGATGTCGAAATTTGTTGAGCAAAGAATTTGCCTTAAATTTTGTTTGCGGAATCAATTTTCTGCTGCGTATACGTTGAGGATAGTGCAGAAAGCCTTTGGTGATGAGGCTATGTCTAAAAAAAATTTTTACAAGTGGTATAGTGAGTTCCAAGCCGGCCGTGAACGTGTCGAAGACGAAGAGCGTCCAGAGCGACCATCAACCTCAGCGGACGAAGCTCACGTTCAACAAATCAAAGATTTGGTGTTGAAAAACCGTCGACTAACAACTAGAGACCATGCTGATGAAGTTGGCATATCGAAAGGCTCAGCTAATACCATTTTTAAGGATGTTTTGGACCTCAAGCGCGTCAAATCTCGACTGGTACCGAAAACATTGAATTGTTTGGAAAAAAGGCGTCCCGTTGAAGTGTGTGAAACAAGGTCAACAAGGAATATTATTTGAACGTTGTGCGTCGTTTGCGTAACGCTATCCGCCTAAAAGGCCGGAATTGTGGAAAAACAATTCTTAGTTTTTACATAACGATAATGCACCATCCCATACTGCCCTCGTAATTCGTGAGCAGCGAAGACGGAACTGAAGGCCATCCCGGTAAGTGACTACAACCAGTGTTTCGAAGATTGAAAGATCCGTTGGCATAAGTGCATTGCATCGGGAGGGATTACTTTGAAGGAGATGAAATTGATTTGGAAGAATAAATAAAGAATTTTCAAAATAAAAACATTGTCACCTTATTTTTTCGGCACATTTCTAGTTTTGAAAAGCTTATTCATAAGCACAACTTCAACAAAGCTTTAGAAAATTGTATAAGCTGATACAAGAAGCTTTCATCTTTTCGCTATTTTAAAGCGTTATAAATTTTTAGAAGGAATCGTCAAAGCTTTGATGTGATTAAAACAACACTTTTTATCAGCAAGTATGTGGTCGTATATACATAGGTCAATGTCAGCTATGTCAATGCCTCCTTTAAAATCTTAAAACATAATCTTATATAAAATACATTTATAAACATATATATATAGGAATGTAAACAAAACAAGAAAAAATGCTAACTTCGGCTGCACCGAAGCTAATATACCCTTCACAGGTGTATTTCTTTTAGTAACTATGTGTCCAGTTTGTATGGCAGCTATATGCTATAGTAATCTGATCTGAAAAATTTTTTCGTAGATTATGTAATTACCTTAAGCAGTCATCTATGTCAAATTTCGTGAAGATACCACGTCAAATGTGAAAGTTTCCTATACAAGCCCTTGATTTCTGTCGTTCGGTTTGTATGGCAGCTATATGCTATAGTGAGCCAATCTGAAAAATTTCTTCGGAGATTACATTGTTGCTTTAGAAAATAACCTGTGCTAATTTTTGTGTAGATACTCACGTCAAATGTGAAAGTTTTTCATACAAGAACTTGATTCCGATCGTTCAGTTTGTATGGAAGCTACATGTTATAATGGTCCGATATCGGCCGTTCCGACAAATGTGCAGCTTCTTGAAGAGAAAATGACGTTTACAAAATTTCGAAACGATATCTTAAAAACTGAGGGACTAGTTCGTATATATGCAGACGGACGGACGAGCAGACGGATGGATAGACAGACGGACATGGCTAAATCGACTCAGCTCAACATACTGATTACATAAATACTTTAAAGGGTCTCCGACGCTTCCTTCTGTGTGTTACAAACTTCGTGACAAACTTAATATACCCTGTTCAGGGTATAAATACATTATACAAGTTGTGTAGAATATGTAAAAGGCATGAGAGTTTGTAGCTGCCGACGTGCTATCGCCGCCTTTTGATAAGCGCTTTGTTGAGCGA
The DNA here is from genome assembly GCA_027475135.1 of Bactrocera correcta. Lineage (NCBI taxonomy): Eukaryota > Metazoa > Arthropoda > Insecta > Diptera > Tephritidae > Bactrocera > Bactrocera correcta. The sequence continues at coordinate 132,729,650 of CM050325.1, read as the reverse complement.
CGCGCAAAATAAGCGGGACCCGCTTAACCCCAGCGTTGTATTTGCATATGTGAGTTTATAAATAAACAATGTAATTGCGATTAGAAGCGCCAGAGCAGTCTTTGGTAGTTCACTAATGGAATTACAGAGCGAAAACGTAAACATAGTGAATCGCAAAGTTTAAGCGGGCGGTTGGATTCAGCTCAAGCAGCAGCAAAAACGGTCAGAAACACAAAAAAAAGGAACAGAAAGTTTTAAAACCCAAAATACGATCTTAACGACTTTTGGTCACTGACAAAATTTTTTCTTGAAAAAGCTTAAGAAGTTTGTGATTTCAAAAATTTAATTGAAGAAAAAATAAGTTATTCAAATAAAGGAAATTGTGAAAATAAAAGCTATTACGACAAAAATTATAACGCTTAGTTTAGCTGTGAGCTCTGGTGCAAAACCAAAGCCCAAAACCACACCTCCATCTCCAGTTTGGCACTTCAATCAGCAATATGAGGCGCTTAATCGTTTTTGCCTTCCTGCTGCTCATTTCACAGTCACCATTGGTAAATACCCAAAGTTCTACACCCTACAAAAGTACAATAAACACCTATTTTCTACTCCATTCCTAGTACTGCAACGCCGCCACCAGCGGCGACACCGCAACCCAGCGACCCAATATTCTATTGCCACACGCCGACATCAAGAGCCGCAAATTCCAAACTCATTTCATTGATGAGCTCAACGCTTTGGTGGACACAGCCGCCGGCGATCATCTCAATCGCCTACTACAAGAGCTGCGCGCCAACAAGGACTATGTCGCTTATGTGTCACGCATCGAGTCAGCCGCCAGCGCCACACGACTCATGCCGAAAATCGTCTACCTCAAGCAGCTGCTCGACCTCAAGTTGAACGAGCCGCCGCACAGTGTCGAAAGCTATTACACCGTGCGCAATCTAAACTTCCTCGGCAAATTGAAGCGTCAATTGTTGCAGCTGCAGGATGAGAGCGCCTCAGAGCTGCGTCATCTACGTTGGTACAATTTATGCGGACAATTTTGGTACCCCGATGGGCTGTCGAATCAAACACAAACGGCGGCACACAAAGCCACGCCGCGACCACCCGTGGCGGCGCACTACTGGGCGAATGTCAAGTTGGCGCCTTTGCGTGCCGAAACTGTAGTCGCCTCAACGGCCGAAACGCCCTTGGCACATATCGAGCTCGAACGTTTCGCACGGCTGCTGTATGCAAATGTGAAGGCGGCCGGCGCGGAGTTAATCGATGATTATTTGTTCACCGTACGCAAGTTGTTGCAGGAGGTCATTGAAGAAAAGCATATTGCGGCTATGTCAGCGACGGAAAATGAAGAGGGGAAGCTGGAGCCGTCCACTGCCGACTCGCATACACTGCACGTCAGCAAGCTGAACAAAGTGTTGATCGAAATCGACACAATACTCGCCATTGATGACTTCTATGCGAAACGCAATCGCTTGTACAGTTATCTCGAAAATGACCTCTCCACCGATTATGAGCAATTTAAGAACTCGCAATATGCAAACGACGACTTGGCGGAAATGCTGGCGAAATTGCAGCGCAAAGGCGTCGACCTCTTTGTCACATTCATATTCAGTAATTTTGAGTTCCTCGAGCATTTACACGAAACGTGGCGCAAGCTATTGCCATGGCCAACAAGTGCGCACGAAACGCCGCTGCAGTACGATGCGTCGTCACAACGCCTCTTCGATGTGCATCGCTTGTATGTGGAGTTTAAGCGCGATTGGGAGAATAGCGAGCGCTATAACGCCTACCAGGGCGTGGTGCAGGCCCTCTATGCAGACACGCGTAATGGCAGTGCGAACATGCACATCTTCGAGTTGCTGAACAATGCTTCGGCGAATGTGGGCACTGTCACGCTCAACATGATTAAGGCAAAGTGCGACGAGCTGTAAACTTATAGGCAGTGGCAAGCGTTATTCTCAACAACAGGGATATTAGGAAGGTAGTACAAAGGATTTAATATTTAGATTTAAGTTTAGTTTTGTGGTGCATATGTTTTCTATCACCACTTCAAAGCTACAAATTTTCTGAACTTAATAAAATACATTTTTTATCTTAACACATAATGATCGCATGTGATTTTATGACACAGTGAGCATACAATTTCAAAAATTAATTATCTGAGTACACTAAAACCAAAGAGTTTTTTTATGGAATAATTAACAAAGTGGTACCAGGTTTACTTATGGTTCTGAAATCAGTTTGAAATATTGTTCAACAAACATCGTTAGCTTCCATTGTAGGTGAGTAAGGACTAATTAAGTTTCAGCTTTTGAATATCTGAGAGGATCCAATTTAGAGGAGTAAAGTATGGAAATAATAATAAAGTGTAACTGATTCAACTAAAACTTAAATAACTGGGTACTTCTTTTTTGTATTCGGATATGATAAAGTTCGAAAACTCAACTTGGAGGGCATTATTGTGTCCATATATATTCCGCAGCTCTCTGAGATGTTAGAATATTATATATACCACAATAGCTTTGCATACTTTAAGACCCTCTTGATCAACTTTTATTAAAAGATCGATTTCGTTCTTGAGTTATACCTACACCGGGGATTTCGTTGATGAACATTTTAGTTCATGACAGCGGTAGTTAAATCAATCTTGCTTTACGGCGCTTTACTTCCACTGCCAGCAAAATTTCACAAAGGAAACCCTTGGAGTGAATACAGCGGCTCACTGCTCTCTGCAAAAATAACCACTCCACTGCGGCACTATAAAGGTTATTCGAGCTGCTACCTTTCGATCAGTTAATATTGCACACTAAAAGAGAATGAATGACGCAAGTCAGGTGATCACCAACGGTGACTCTTCAAGCTGCTATAATACTGCAGTATCTTCCAGAAGAATTCATAATCCAAGCAATAATCTCACATCAAATTACTTTGGAAAATGTCCTTAGAAGCCTGCCTCCCTTTCGATGAAATGTGGTAGATTTAATGGAAAGCGGCTCCTTACATTTTGGGCTCCAGGCCACAAGAGCGCTTCGGGAAACGAAATGGTTAATGAGATTCCCAAAAGTATTAACCGTTTAACTACCAAACTAAATCGGGAAATACACAATTCGCTAATAAGGATGCACAATGAAATTTTGTGAAATAGCTGACAGATGGCTCAAAGTGAGTTGGAATGAAGTAGGGATATGCAGGATCGCCAAGATGATGTGCAAAGAAGCGGAAGTAAGGCAAGCTAGCTTTCTACACTTACGGTCTCGAAACGACTTTAGGACGGTTGTGGGCCTAAAAGCAAGTCAGAACCTACTGACATTATTAACGATGACACATGCAAAAAGGGATAGAAGTAGGCATGAGAGATACGCTGGAATACCCTTCTATCCAGCCTTATCTCGAACTCGGTTTAGATCTCTAAAAGCTTCACAGTTCGAGAGAAACTGGATGGAAGTCTTTATCAAGCTTCGCAAAAAGCGTAGTCTTTCTGTACGACGCAAACATCAGCTGGTTTAAATAATGAACCTTCATCTAACATGGCAGAGGATCTGTAGATTTGGAAAGGACGTAAAATCCAGCTAGTACAATAATCTAACCTGGCTCAAAATTTTAACTGTCAAAATGTTGGATGACTTGAAATCTCATATTATAAGAAAGCTTTGTTCAGTTTCACCTGTAAAATGCCTCAAAGTTAAACTAAACTGGAGGAACTGTTGGATGTCTGCTCTTTAAAATATTAAAAAGGCGAAGAGGAAGGTTAGTTCGTAAACCTTGTTTTTATCGGATACTTTGGAGCTTTGCTTGCACTATGGTTTCTGAAAAGAAAATGGAACTGATTCGAACATGTTCTGGGATGAAAGCCAGACATAATCACTTATTGATTGAGTCCTGAAAGGGACGAAAAGGCGAACCGCTCTAACCTAAAGAGAAATCTGGGCAACCAAATATCTAAGGTCAAAAAAAAGAGTTAAATCAAGAAGCTAGCACAAAATCAAAAAAATGTAACTTCTTGATCCCGGCGGGCCATAAGATGCTACATTATATTGGATTAGTCAAATTAAAAAAGTCAACGAAGTACTTAACTCTCGAAAACCTAGTTGCAATGTAGAGTAAACAGGTCTCCAAACGATCTTATCTGAGACCCATTATCAAAAATTTACTTCTACATACAAGTATACCACACTCATCCTATTATTACAAAACCACCACTGAAATATCCTTCTGCTCCCTTTCTCTTCCCCTAAAAAAATGGGTGTCAAATTTAATGGTTCCCTTTTCAATAAACGAGAAAGCTTAGCAAATCAATAAGTAGAACCCTAAATGGCACTTAAGTGTTTTTTCACCTACCCCAAAGTAGCCTCGGCAGCCGCAGCCAATTGGCAGACAACGTATGCTTCCCACACCTCCTGGGCCATCACGATAAACTGGTCAACTAATGAATTACGACGGCTTAAGAGACCAACAAGCTCGGAGCTACTTAGTGCCAGGAGCCGCAAAAAAGTTAAAATTGTCCATATTTTAAAACTCTCACACCCAGAATTTGCTGCTTGGCCAGCGACAAAGTTACGAGACACACACACACACACAGCCATAAGCACACAAAGCACATCCCAGAGCATGTAAGTGTTCCGGTACACATTTTTGTCGGGCATTTTCACACCGAAGGTGACTTTGGTATTTGACTTGTTTTCCGTTGGCACCAACCCACACACACACACCCGCACACACGCATACATACTGCTTGTGACCTATGAAAGTGTGCTACGGTGTATCGGATGTCCGTTGACCGCCTCCCGGTCTCGCCTCCAACACCCATTTGTGGGTGAGTATAACCGAGTTATTGTGTTGCGTGTCGTGTTGCTACTAAATAGTGTTGCCAACTTGAGAATAATATATGAGCAAAGTTTAGCGACACTAACAGCTCTCACACACACACACACACACACACACAGGCGCACGCAAGCATATTTCAGGCGAGTCACAATGCTGCAGCGGACTAAAATAGGAGCTGAAATGGGACACTTTTTTAAAGTACAACAACAGGGCGCTTCGCTTTGGATACATGCACAGGCTGCGTCGGCTTAGAGCACACACACACAGACTGAGGTACTTAGATATTTATAGTGAAGCGTGTGTGCATGCTTTTGTAAGTTTTGTTGTTGTAACTGAGCTGCGGTTATGTGTGATTTAACTGGGATTGCTGATAGTTAGTTGGACACAAGTGAAATGGCCAATGGAAGTTGGGCGAACAGAGACTGCTGAGCGGAAGTGTAGTAGAAAGGAAGCGGGAGGGGAAGAAGGAGGCCAACGAATGCATACAAAAGTCAAGCCACCAGTGAAATGAGCGGCAAAAAGCTGCGGTTAAGCTTTAATGAATTTTAACTAGCAAAAGTTTTAAACTTTTCTGCCTGCGACAGAACAGAACCAGAAAAAAAATATAACAAAAACAGAAACTGTGAATGAAAAGCGTAGAGCAGAAAAATGGGTTAAGAATAATAGAATAGATTTGTGGTGGATTTGCTTTGTGTTTTTACTTTCTAGCCATACTTTTTTCACAAAGTTGTTATTTAGTTTCTTAAGTGAAGGATTTAAGAGATAAAATTAAATTAGCGTTCTGTTGCTGGCATTACGAAATTAGCGCGAAGTCTGTAGTTTGAAGCAAAATTATGTAAACAAAACTTGTTAAGTGAAAAACGGTGTTTTGCTTTTTGATTTAAGTAATTTGCAACTTTGAGAGTTCTATGAACTATTGTGGAGGGCACTGGTATGAGAAAGAGCTCAGTGAGAGTAAGAGAATAATGAAAAACACGTTTTTCTGGACTTAATGAGTCAAGTACGAAGCAAGAATGCTTAGGTATTGATATTAACAAGAGACCTGGAGAGAATGAATGAGAACATTTGAACATATTGATGAGGCTTTTGATTTCATTAATAACTTCTATAGAAAAATGAGCGGCTTTCGGCAAGCTCTGACACCGAATAAAGTTGGTTTAGGCCTATGACATATTCTGGTACTATGCAAATCTACAAATTTTTTTCTACGTTTTTTAAGGAACATTTTGTTTTGTAAATGAATAAAAATAACATACACTTACAAGATTAAATCTACTTTAAAAATCGGTATTTCATTTTGAAAAAAAATTTTACTTCCTTCATCCCATAAGCAATCTATAGGAGAACTTCAAAAAAAGATGTCCGGCAGTGAGGCAAATTTTTATGTTTAAACTTATCTCAATCCAAAAACCAATTTTTCTTCATAACTATAGATGAATACAGGTAATGATCGAAAGACTAGTAAAATTTTGGATATTTCACAAATTTTGAGCTTTTCAAAAAAACATTTTTTGGTTAGTGAGAGTAGCATAAAAATCAAAATTATTATCAAAAATCTTTTTTGCTTCGATGCTGGAAACACATCAAAGAAGGTCGTGAAAAAATTTTAGGACTCAATGAACCGGTACAGCATTTGAGGTAAACCTTTGATTTAACATGGCCCAAGAGGAAACAATCTAGAGACACTAATCTCATGATTTGACTGGGGCATCTCCTTGAAAAAATTTTTCACGAAATGTGTCCATGTTAAGATGTGAAACATGAGGTGGTGAACCGTCTTGTTGGAATGAAGATCGTCCGCATTCATTTCATCAGCTTCCGTGAAAAAATAAGACGGTTATGCTCGGAAAGAAATAGCACCCAATGATACCGCCGTACAACAGTCCACCCCAAATAGTCAGTTCTTAATTTCCTGAACCACACGAGGAGCTGAAAAAGCCTTTAACCCATAAATAGGTCTCATCTGAATTCACATAATAATCTTTGACAATTTCTAAGCATTGTACCAGAGCAAAACATAAAACGACGAAATATCGAGCCTTAGTGAACATTCTGACAAAATTTGATATAAATCCGTAAATAAAATTAAGTCACCCATATTGGTAGGCGCTGTATATTGTCACCTAAAATGCAAAAGAAGTATCATTGAAAAAATCGAAAATGAGTTTTTTATTGCTTACGATTCACCACATCATATAGGCATAAAACATTCAGCTTCCGCGCTGATATATAACCGATTCATAACCAATTTATAACCATTTTATTAGCAATTTATAACTACTTCATAACCGATTTATAACTAATTATAACCAATTATAATTATAAACTTCTGAAAAGTAATGTTACGTTATTTTGTATTTTAGGTGACGATATGTAGAACCGATATTCTAGCGAAAAAATTCACAAATATTTCAATTTCAAAAAACAGTCGAAACCTCTTATGGGATCTCAAATTATTGTCTCGAAAGCTATCTCACGTTAACAATTAAATACTCTTATGATAATCTTTAGAAATAAGTTTATTTTATCCACATTATTTTCTTTTTGAAGTTTATGAGAAGCGAGGCTGTTAAATTCTTCATTTTCATTCTTACAATTTAAGCTTTTTGTACGTCACTGCAATACTTATAAAGCAATACAATTTCGTCAATCAAATTTCATTCTTTGTAAAAATTATGATCTAAGAAATCCAATCGTAGTATTTGGTCATAAAACATTAGGAATTTCTCAGCGGCTTTGTTCGCAGTGGGTTCCTTATCAAACTGCCCAAGTACTAAAGGGATACGATCCGCTTCATTTTGGGCTATAAAGTTTCACTGACGTTAAGCAGCTCCCTTCAGATCGGTAAGAGCCTCTCCGAACTGTCTCAAACGAAGTTTCAGACAAGGCAACTCCCCATCGTACGACTTCTTCAATCTACTCCTAGAGAAGAAGTTTTCAAACAGCTTAATTCTTCAATCCTCAAGCGTCCGAACGTTTGTTGCTTTGCATTATGGCCGATCCCTTGCTATCTAAAAACTGTTTTTGCTCTCAAATATGGCATACATTCTGAGCTTCAAGTTCGAAGAATTGAGTTAGTGTAGAGCAGTTCTTCGGATAAGTTGGGACTAGGTGCCTTTCCGGAAAATTTGTAAAAGTTTGAGATATGTGTACCCAAAAAATATCGAAAGTGACCGTGAGAGCATCTTGGATTTGCTAAACTGTAACTATCGTAGTGTTGTAGTATCATTCAGTAGAGCAAAAACTCTTGACGGACGCAAGCTATAAAAGTTGTATGGAGGAGGGTGATGTGGAGACATCAATGCACTTTCTCCTCCATTAAACAGCCATTGTGAGACTGCGGTTGAAATATCTTGACAGCCTTACCATCGGCGAACCAGGAGACTTAGCAAAATTATAATTAGCCACCTCAACAAGTGTGCGCTAGGCTCAAAGCGCTTTGACGATTTGAACGGTCTAATGATCTCTTATATAGGAGTTCAAGGTAACACAACGGCGCGGGGTTCTAAGCTGTTCCCAGTGAAATTACTTTGAGAATCGAACTCTCAACCTAACCTAACTATCTCTGGTATCAACTTCTTAACCTAATCTAACCAATCTAGTGTTGTCCCTGCATATTAGTATCATTTTGTCACATAACTTGGCTGCTGATCTGAAAACCTTGATAGCAGACTCTACCAATTTTAAAGTCCTAGCACGCGGGGATTCCATAATTATTGTCATTGAGTTTCTGTCCTTCAACATTGCTATTCTCAGAAGAAAAAATAGTCACTGAAAATACTCTAGTAAACGGTGATAGTTAGCGGTTATTGCCCTTGAAATAAAAGAGAGCAGCTCGAATTATCTCTTTAACCACCTTTAAATGTATTCTCTTTTCACTTCTTTCTTTAAATGCATAGAAATATTGCTGCAGTTCATAATTCCAACATTTATTATTAGCGCTGGCTTCCAACTCACCCAACTAAGCAGTTACGCACCCCACACGCTACGTGGGTTCATTGCACTGGATGGCAGCGTCAGCAAGCGGTAGTGTTGCAAATCCCTAGAAATTGCCATGGCATTTACACCATGACTTTATAAATCACACACGCACTCATACTCACGCACGCACTTAAGAACACGCACACATATAAATATATTCCCCAAATGGCAGCCTTCTTTGCCACACACACACACTAATGCAAACACACATACATAGTAAATGTACAAAGTATACAAAAATAGCAACAGACAGTTGGATCGGTTTGGAACATCTGCTCTGCGCCAGCAACAAAAGCAGCTGCAGCGCACCCGCCACACAGGATAAATCACGTAAAAAATCAAACAATACAATTTAGCAAACGCACACACACACAGAGGCAAGCTGCACAAAAACTGATAAATTTAGCCATTGCCAATGCAATGTGTGCGCAGCAGCAACAGCAACAACAGAGGCCAACAAATGGAATGCATTGCAATCTGTGCATTGAGCGCCGGATATATCCACTTACTTCGACCTCATCGAGAATAAAGCGCCATATCGTAACGAAGTCATTGTGTGCTTGGCGCGCACGCCTTTGTGTACGTGTATGTGTGTGCGTGCGCTTGTGCGAGTGGGGGGCGCTTGCAACTCTATTTAGTTTCGCTTGTGACATTTATTGGATTCCAGCTGGCTTTTTGGCTTTCCGCCGCCGCTCTGCGCAGCCCCAGCGCTGCGGCCGACACCAAGCGGCAAACGCCGAGCACCGAGCGCCGAGCTGTTTCGGTCTAATATCAACTATAGGACTATATGACTTCTTTGGCCGATTGCGGCCGGCAAAAGTGGTGTGCTGCGATAGGACTTGTCTCTGCTTATTAGTTTAGTTATCCCCATGACAATCGCTTGCGGCATGCGACAACCACACACACACACACACATGCAAACATTGAGAGACATGTTTCTGTTATATAAATTCGTATATTTTTATATTTGTTTTTGTACTTGTGTGTGTGTTTGCTGTGCGCTTTTATATTTCGTGTTGGCGTTTTATGGATTTTTTGTCGAATTTTCCAATCTATTTCATGGCCCGCCTTTATCTTTGTGGCATGCTGTCTGCCATTGTGCGGCATGTGGCATATGCCACTTAAGTGCCGCCGACTCCGTTGCGATTTGACATCTTTGCTTGTGGCAGCATGGCAATACAAATGTTGCATATGCAGATTTTGTTTGTTCGCTTGTGTTCTCTCACATGTGTGCGCTTAATTTAAATATGGTGTGGGAGGTTTTGTATTCGAAATTAAAAATCATATCGCCTGCTTTGAAGATCTCATTACTTTTCCAATTTATATCGGCTGTTTTTGCAATTCACATCTAGTTGAAGGCAACACGCGATAAAATTCTCGTCTCCACTTGACTTTTTGAAGGCAACAGGAGCTTGAAAGTCTCGCTGTTAGAATGAACAAGTCGGCGCCATATTGGTCGGATATGCCGTTGTTTTCGGGAAGCCTTTAAAAACTAATGCTCTCAAACAAAGTACATGGTATGGATCTCTAAACAGCCATGCGTCCAAAATGTGAACATCGCTCAGAATGATATGCCATCGATTATGTTTACCAGAGACTCAGTATATTCACTGACTCAATAAACCTTCGAATGGAACAGATGAACAAGTTGATCCTGCTGTACCCAAAGGGAGTCATACAAATGATTTGATAGATAGATTGATAAATAAATGAAGATTTCACCGCGACTTAATGTACATATATTATGCCCTCTCCTAAGTTACAACAACTCATTTAGCCCCAGCTTATCGATAAATTCCAATATACTGCTAAGTACTATTAAGGCGATGTGATCCTATTTGGAAACATGGATTCAAGGGCCCCTATTCTGCGTCTACAGACTCCTGTGCAGTCCATTAGCAGGTATTTTGGATTTCAGGCTCCATGTCGCAGAACCAACAATAAGTTATGCCCATGTTATATAAGAGTTTCTTGAACATGCAATGGCCAGTGTAGAAAGTGACAAGTAACCTGAGTTTGTTCCTTGAGATGTTGATTACATATTTAAACCTACTAAGGTTGTGACCATTCGTTAGCAACTTGGCGTGGCACATTCCTTGGAGTTGTTGCCAATGCCCCTCCTTTCTCACTACTTCATCCTTGCAGCTCTTTCTTGAAATGGGGACCAACCGCAATGAAAGGTTCAGCTCTTACCACGTTGGTGGATGCTGCACAGCGGACAAGCTCATCAGCCAGTTCATTTCAGGCTACACCTTTGTGACCGAGCACCCATATAAGGTCCACTTGGTTGCGATCTGATAGAGTTTTCAGTCGTTCTAAACACTCCTCACCAGCAGCGAATTGATTTCACACGAAGAGATCGCTTTAAGTACTGCTTGTCTATCGCTGAGTCTGACCATACGTATGTTGCTATAGTTGCCTCTCTACGCACGGACTTATAGCAAAGTGCTCTGCTTGGAATATGCTCGAAAAGCTTCCTATAGATATGAAGAGTTTGGTGCGGTGTCCTGCGACTCCTGCACCAGTTCCCTTCAACGTTTTCGAGCCGTCGGGGTACCTATTGATTGTACTATCCCTCAGCAGTAGCTTGAGAGCGGAATCATTCTATTCAGCCCTTCTAATAAGGGTGATTTTGGGCTTCTTAATGCTGTTTACCCTTTTGGTAATCCAATTCCTTAGGAGAAAGTCAATGGTATATCGCCGCTTAAGTCCTAAGAGACTAACCCTTTAAAATTGCTGTTTCTAGCAATGTTATAAGGTCAAATAACAATTTTTTTTTCACTAAATCTCAGTAAAATCAAAGCTTATACCATAGATGGATCCTTAAGAATAATCTTCCTCCTCCACGAAATCTCTCCGATTTCGAAACCTGGCATTTTTTTATGTCATATTTTTTCCTTCCATTCCCCAAAATTTGAACGGAACGAACTGTTAAGTTCACTATTTACCGTTATATATGTGATGTAAATGTACATCTATTTGAGAATTCTCCAAAAATTTGAAACTGATCCCGTAAAAGTAACGTACTTGTAAGGACATATTAATTTAAGGTAAACGGCTCTCAAAATTCTATACGCATTTTAAGGTTAGGTAGGTTAAAAGGTCGATCATAACAGAGATCTCACATCGAAGGCTTAGACTGCCGATCCGTTGTCGTAGCTAAAACTCATATATAATGGATCATAAGACCCATACAAATCGACAAAGCGCTTTGAGCTTATCAGAAATCAAATGTCAGTTTCTGAGTTGTCTTTTGGTTCGCTGAAGGTAAGACTGCCGAGCTATTTAAATTTCAGTCTTGCAAAGGCTGGACAAAGAAGTGTCTGAAATTTTTCACCTCACCCTCCTCCAACCAACTTTGAGAACTTGTGTCTATCAAGATTTTTAGCGTTACTGGATGAATGCCTATTGGACATTGTCCAGTAAGAACCACTACGATTGCGGAACGATAAATCGCTAAGTCGCTAGGAGTAAGCAGTTTATCGTCATCGAAAAGCGCCTGCTAAGTGCATTACCTCGCGTGCACTTGGTATAGTGCTGAAGATCCAACTCAGTACTCCTCTGGCTAGCTCATCGGCCTTGCAGTTTCCAATGATTTCGCTATGATCAGTTAAAAGATTCCGTTGATGGTACATCACCTTTGATTAGTTTTAAGCGCACAGTTAGCGAGCTCAGCGATGCCGAATAATAGCAGCCATTCTTGCCTAAAAAGCAATATAGTGGCTCAGTAGCATACAGATCTGATGGACGGAGACTTCATTAGATAAAACTCCCCTTCCTAGCTACGACTCATTCGTGAGAAAAGTTTTTTTCGCTTCTTTTCCAGCGACTCCTCCCCAACGACATATCTCCTCGTCGCTATGTGGAAGAATAAAGGCCGCCACAAATAGTGAGTCCTTATTTGGACCTCTTCATACATTCAGTTTCCGTGAGTCTTAGATCACACTTCACATTAATACACTTGTCGGTAAAATCCACGAGTGCTATGTCTCAAATGTTATTGTTGGTATAGTTCGCAGAGCAACGGAGACGCCGATCAAGTGATGATGGCAGAACTAACCGATTTAAAAGTAGCTTCTCGAGAAGAATTAGTCTAGCTACCATCAAAGCTTTCATGGTACTTAAAAGAAATTGAAACTTCTTTAATGCCTACATATATATTTTGAAGTGAACTTTAGTGATGAAGCGCCAAAATTTCCTTTCCTATTTTCTATTTATCCATTTGTTTACTTATACCTAACCTAAAACTTGCTTGTGAGCCAATCGATAGAGCAGCTAATTACAGCTTACATTCGAGACTGCGGAAAGTCCTGAGTGTGTGTATGTTTGGAGTAATGGAGACTCTCTATGTGATGTGGTGGCATTAAACAACAGAGACTCTGGCTCATGCACATACTTCTTTAAGTCTCTTATGTGCTTATGTGTGTGTGATTCTGTGTTCACTCAGCAAGCTTATTTCGTACAATTGCACGCATTCTCTGCTAGTATGTGTATGTGCGTATGTGTGCTTGCATGTAAGGAGACCATCATCTGTAAGCCATGTCGATAATCGCCTGCAAGATCCATCTCTGTCGCTCGCTACGCTGAACTTGCTGCACGCTACATTTGTTGCACTTGCAACCTGCACTGCGCGTCCATGCCACACATGTGCACATACACTACGCAAGTGCACTTGTCGCTGTGTGCGTGTAGTGCTTACTGTGTGACCCTTTCAGTCTTGCGATGTCTTTCATCGTCGCCGACAAGCAAACAAATGATGTTGCTGCCACTGCTGCCACCGCTGCTGCCGTTATTGCGCCAATTCCACGCGCTGCGATAGCATGACAATACACTCAAGTCACGTCACTTTCCCGGTTGCAGGGCAATTTTTTTAATGTCTCGCATATAACGGGTGATTTTTTTGAGGTTAGGATTTTCATGCATTAGTATTTGACAGATCACGTGGGATTTCAGACATGGTGTCAAAGAGAAAGATGCTCAGTATGCTGTGACATTTCATCATGAATAGACTTGCTAACGAGCAACGCTTGCAAATCATTGAATTTTATTACCAAAATCAGTGTTCGGTTCGAAATGTGTTTCGCGCTTTACGTCCGATGAGCGATGAGGCTCATTTCTGGTTGAATGGCTACGTAAATAAGCAAAATTGCCGCATTTGGGGTGAAGAGCAACCAGAAGCCGTTCAAGAACTGCCCATGCATCCCGAAAAATGCACTGTTTGGTGTGGTTTGTACGCTGGTGGAATCATTGGACCGTATTTTTTCAAAGATGCTGTTGGACGCAACGTTACGGTGAATGGCGATCGCTATCGTTCGATGCTAACAAACTTTTTGTTGCCAAAAATGGAAGAACTAACTTGGTTAAACATGTAGCTTTCGAGAAAAATTAGCGCTCCCATGCCATGACAAAGGCTCGCGTATTCTTTTTGGCAAATTTTGAGGGAAAACCTTTCGTACAACCTTTTTTCATCCAACCAAATGGGACCCGAAAAGGGGTTGGCCACCGAGATCAAAGCCGATTTGTATGTTTAGAACTAATTTTTTGTGGGGCAAAAACAACAAGTCCTAAAGTCTACAGAAATAAGCCAGGCAATCTATTCCCACCCTTTTTGAAACACGCTTTTCCCCTGCTAGAAATTCGGGCTATTCGGGGCCCCGAAATGTCAAAAAAATTGCCCAAAATTTGGCTCGTCCGAATTGCCACCTAAGGACGAAAGCCGCGGTCCATGCCAAATGTGAATACACTTCAAAAAGTATGTCGTGAACCCCCTTTATCTTGCGTTTTTCATCGTAAAGAAACAATGAGTTGCTGCAACTGCTGCATGCGGTTTTTTTAAAAAAAAAAGTTATAAATTTTCCCTTGCAAAAATGTCTCCATATAGTTACATGCAATGCAAGATACCATGGACTGGTGGCAGCGACAATTTATGTTGCAACATAAATACAAACATACAATATTCATAGACAAGACGCGCGTTGTGCGCCAAGAAAGAGAGAAATGACATCAGCTGTGGAAAAAATGAGCATTGACAAGCGGAGTGGAGGCACGGCCAACGAAGGCACCGAAACAAGCAGTCGAGTAGCAAGTTGTAGTAGACTACGAAAGTGTCAACAGTTCCAAATATATCTATAGATAGGTATTTATATACTCTGAAGTTTAAAGGAGGGTAGTGTGAGAAGTCTAAGAATTTTTGAAAAAATCGCTAAACTTCGGTCCACAGTTTGTGTTTTCGAAAAAAGGTTAGATTGATATTTGCAGAAGGATTTTCAAGAATTACCAAGACTTTAAAGAGAAACGCTGACAACTTCAGTCATTTCAAATCTGCGGAAATCAGACTTCGCTTTCAGTTTTGGGATCTCGAACCAAAAGCTAGTCGCATAGATCTCCTAAATCTACTAGAAAAAAGATGATCTCTCAGTAGAAACTTAGGGATGACCCTTTAATATAGTTTAATATACTTTTTGTCATATCCAGTATTCCCTATTTATAAAAAGATCCATGTCTTCTCTCACTATAAATCATCCATTTTTTTTACTTTTCATAGTCCGCATAGTTTTATCTTAAGAATTGCAATGCTGCCATGGAACTTGAGTGTTTCGAAACAGATGCAAAACCGCGTCATTTGATTTTCGGCACGAGGACTGAATTTGAATGTTGAGCGTCCTTTGTGGAACGTAAAAGTTTGGCTTCGACTGTGTTTATTAATGGTAGAGTAATCCTGAAAACCAAGGATTTTTCAGAGTCTCATCAAACTATCCGAACCAATCTAATCTTCTAATAAAGGTATAACGGCATAAGACCTACAGTTCTAGAATTCTGTTTTACACACTTCATACATTTTAGAACAACCCTATCACACATAAGCCAGCTAAATTTATCCTTACATTGCCATACATATGCATCGAAACTATCATGGAGCTCCTCCACCGGCGCAAGTCAAGCGTGAAGCGTGTAGCTGCGCCAATTCTGCATATGCTGTAGCAGTGTCTTCTAATGCAATTGCAGCAGCGCTTTCGGCCAAATGCACAGCCACTTCTCTCCACTCTATTTTCACTTTTGCACACTTGACTCTCCCCACTACTCCAACTTCTCCCCTCTTATTTTGAGTGCATTTGCTTATTTCGCTTTCTTTTTTGTGAGTATATTTTTATGGCTGTTGGAAAAAGTCTATAACTAGCTAGATAGCTGGGAAAAGCAGGTGTGTGCGAGTAAATTTGTTCTGCTGCTGCTTTTGTCGAGTCTGTTGTGCACTTTCAAGCATGAAAATTTAGTGAAGTCGCGTATAATAAGCAGCACGAAAATAAGTAATGATTATGTAAAAAAATAAAAAGGATTCTCAGCTCAGCTAAGTAGCGCTGGCAGGCACTTAGACATGGAGACTCCAATTTGTAGTTTGAAGAAAAAGTTTTTTTTGGAGAAGCAAGTAACTCATAAAGAGTTGTGTTTCGGTGTAGGGTTACAAGATACTTGAGACAATTTTCGAGTAAGAAAGACGAGCAAATCGCATGGAGTTCACATTGCGATGCCCAGTTTTTAAGTAGGATTAGGAAGTGTTTATTATCAAACTATGGAAAGACTCATCTTCCATGGCATCGGCATAGCATAAATATATTAATATGAGGGATTAGGGATTAGGGTACAATTTTCAATATAAAACAAGCAACTGAAAATTTTATCGGCAATAACATCGACTTTCAAATCTAACGTCTTGGGAACAATTTATTTATGAAGGGGTCAGTTGTTCAATAAGGAAAAATGCTAACAGCGGAAGATAAGACCAATATAGCCGAATCGCCGACTAAGTCTTCAATAGAGAGAGAGGAAATTAAGAAAATATTGGGATAAAATCCTTCTCTACCCACTCACGGCTGGATGGTGATCAGGCTGGAGTGGACTGAGTAACTATATAGGCAAGCGTTGAATCTCTCAAATAAAGTATTCTTTAGTCCTCTCAACGACAACGAACGGTTCTGTTCATACTTCCATAAGACGGCACGGCAGATAATCCAAAGGCTCCAGAAGCAATGGAGGATAAGACATGCGCCTTCCAAACGGACATGTCTACCAATTCCTTGGTACGTGAAAGGTGCTGAAGACGGATCCTCCCAAAAGACGATAGAGCGGACAACCTAAAGGCTCTAGAAGCAATGGCGAATAAGAGATGCGAAATCCAAACATACATACATGTCGACCGACGGTTCAGTCTTTGGTCTAAAGCCACTGTTCGGTAAATATGACGGAGGTAATGACGGTGAAACGCACTTCTGGAGATGACTTTAGAGGACGACGGTCCTTGCTTCGTCTGGTTAAAGACAAAAAACTATAGGCTGCTAACGACCAACAATAAAGGTTAAATCAGTTCAGTCGTTCAGGAATGAAGTAATTTTTTTTTTTTTTACAAAATAACAGCAACGAAAATGTTGTCACCTCTAGGATAGAGGACGTGGCCGGTGAACTCTTGTTTATACGAGACGAAGTGATGGAACCACCTACAGGTACCAAAGGAGAGCCCAAGTGGGAATTGGCTGGGACGAAACCTCGAGGTGCTCGATTTGGTGGAACTTAGACATAAATGCTAGAGGTGAGTCACGAATTTCCGAATATTTTGTTCAGATTGGACCACTTTAGCGTATAGCTGTCATAAAAGCAAGTCCTTGTATGGAAACTTTTTTTTATTTATGAAGGGTATTATAGTTTCGGTGCAACCGGGTTCAACTTTTTTTACTTGTTTTAAATTTTGTGTGACATGCAATTTAAACTTAAAGAATTAAATGCATACACACTGACTTCTTTTACTCGAGAACACAACTTTCACTTTCGGCAGAAAGTTCAATTCCAGTGAGTTCTTGAAGCAAGTGTTATCGTTTTAGTTTCCTACAGTTTGCTTAAATATTAAACTAATAACAAATTCAATTAAACCACAATCGAAAAAGTTTGCAATACAACCAGAAATGGCAGCCACAAAACTCAACCGCCAAATCAAGCTCACAAGCTCCCAAGCACCGAAGAAAACAACAAATTCAGCCACTAAGCACATCAGGGAGCACAATGCAGCTAATATGGAATTCAGCAGGGATGTTTTCCTTTTTCATTGTGTTAACTAAATTAAATGTTTTTAGTAGACTTTAAAATCGGTGTCGAGACCAAGCAAGGACCTCGACGCAACAAGACGCAACAAAACCACCAAACACCAAACTAATAATGAAGACTGACATCCAGCACAACTGTTGCACTGCTGCAAACTTTGTCTGCGAAAATATCAAATGAATGTGCCAGCACAACAACAAAAACTGGCAGCAGCAACAGCAAGAGCAGGGCGAGACGAAGCTCAGCGAAGTGTAGAGCGTGAAGAAAACAAGAAGAAAGCGGTGCGAGCGCTGTAAGAAGCAGCGGAGAAACAATTTACGCAGAAACAACTAAGCGAAGTACAACTATAGCAACAACTACAAGCCGCATTGGCACTAAAAACTAGCGCCAAGGGACCACTAAGGAGAGTGTGGCCACTAATAACCAGACAGCCAGCCAGACAGACAGACACAAAGCAAGCTTACGAATTTCAGCGCGCAGCCAAACACGGCAGCGAACAAAAACAGACATTACAACAACAAAATCGTTAGCATTAAACAACAACAGAAGATAAGTGGGTGGCAGGATGGTAAGTAGTAGTGGTAAAAGCTTTTCCGAAGAAGCGTCAGGCAGCTAACAACCACAACTGGGAGAAGTTTCACGCTTCAACTACTAAACGCTTCATTTGCTCCGCGTCACAACAAATAAGAGGAGCAAGAACTGCAAAAACAATGGCAATGAGTGGACCTCGGCGGTGGGGTGGAGGGCGCAGGAAAACTTAAATGTCAACAACGAGCGGTTGGGTGTGGCAACAACATCATCGACAACAACAACAACAAGCCATTAGGCGTAACCGTATAGCTTGTTAAGCGGAATGCAGCATCAGCGATATTGGCTAACTGTATTTTGGGAAAAAGTGGATATCTGCAGAAACTATGCAGACTCTATTGTGCGTTTATAGATGTTCTTGCATTAGTTTTTGTTGATAGGAAAATCAATTCCATTGATTTATGCTATTTATAGTTGATTCAAATTTTTGGGTTGGCTCATTACGGCGAAAAGCGGATTTAAAGTGGTTAATGGGTTTATAATCGCTGCGCACGCTAAGGTGAGACAACAACAAACGCAGAGAATTTGGTGAAAGAGCGATGGCCGATAGTAGAGACAATGATAATTTAAGAGCCATCAACATGAAAAAGGTCACATAGATTAAGCAGGTAGATTATTAGACTGACACTTTAAGGGTGATTATAACAGTTGTGAGAGGTGTGACGAAGGAGATGATGATATACTATGAAAGATTATTTTTCTCTAAAACTTTGTATGTACAAGATTATTTAAGAAATTTTTAAGGATTCACGATAAGCTGCTGACGTTGCCTCAGAAATATGTTGCTGGAGATCAAACTATTGTAAGAGAATCAACCTAACTCCTTAAGAGAGGTGACAGAGGTTTGATAGTCAGAAAAAGGAAATGATTCTATCGTATGAGGGATTCATTTTCTCTTAATCGAAGTATATAAGAGATAATTTAAGAAACTTTCAAGGATTCACAGAAAGCATTGTATGCTTCATAAGCAATAAGTTGATGGCTTAAGCCTTAATCCTCAAAAACATTTATACAACTTCAGAAAAAACTAAACTTTACTCGTCTTGAAGAACTTCAAGTTCAAGTGAAACCTTTTTTGAAGAGCAGAAGTTAAAAGTAAACAGATCTTGTGAGAAAAGGTTCGGTACATGTTACTTCTGATCAATGCCATATAATCAGCTATTCACTTCACCATTGAGGGACAATAGTTCCACTCAAATAGCTTTAAAAAATTAATATATATTTAGTAAGGACATTAGCATTCTATAATCATTTACATATGAGTATATTAGGGCATAAAGATCATGTAATCTAGAACAATTAGAAAATAAACCTTTTCAAAGCTCAGCATTCACTACCTTCCACAAAGGATTTCCTTCTTGTTTCCAGAAAGAAAACTTTTTCTTGTCCGCAGAGAGCGTATTTTAGAACGAGTAAGGAATGATATATTTGAAGACATTGTAGTCGGAAGTCAAAGGTCGGAGTCTTGAGCTTTCGATGAATTTCCCAAGAGGACTTCCTTTGTAACTTGTTTTCAGAAAGAAAATTATTTTTTTTCTTCAGGGAAAGTATTTTAGAGTGAGTAAGAAATGAAAAGATCTTTTTCGGGATTTTGTAGTCGGATGTCAAAGATCGGAGCCTTGAGCTTTCGAGGAGTTTTGAGATATTGATACTGCTAGTTCAGAGCGCTCGACTGAATACTTCTTAAAAGGATCAAAATTATATATGTATTCGATTTCGATTATTATAACTTACGTATCCAAAAATACCTTTTAATCCAGGGTGGTCATCCGAAAATAATTTTTCAATAAGTTTTGGACCATTTTTCATATTTATTTCAATCGGAATCTGAAAGGGAGTCATGACAGCTTGGAGCAGTATTGTTCTCTAAAATCTTCACATATGTCTAACAGAAAGATCCTTGAATATATGTATTAGAAAAATACTATCCGATCAAATTTGATCCGGATAAAATTAATTTATTCCTAGATTGGTCATGAAGTCAACAAAAGCTTGCCTTATGATGGAAGTCCACCCACCTCTATTAATGATAATAACATCGAAAAAGTTAAAGGAATAGTGCTTGAAAATCATCGTTTTGGCATCAGAGAAATGACAAAGGATCTCAACATCTCTTTTTGGTTGACTCAATGCTGTTTTAGGCAAAGAAATATATCCGAGCTAGACAGGTAGCAAATTTCCTGAATCTTTTGAAAAAAGAAAGTCGAGTAAAAAATGTAAACCTAGTGAGGTCACAAAAGAGATTGCTTGACAAGCTGAGAACCCAACATTCACTAAACACATCATTGCCCACGAGAGGTGAGTTTATGGATACGAAGTCGAAGCTGTTCGACAATCTATTGAATGGCGCTCCAATAATTAACAAAAACCGAAAAAACTAAATTTTCTTAAGGACACTAAAGGCTATTTCAGCCGATCCCAGCCGGATCTTATATCGTGTGTGTTAGTATACTTGTATTGGCTTAACACCCTATTTTGAAGAGGTTAAGAAACATTCGTATTAAAATACGTGAAAATGTATTAATTTTTTTGTCAATCCGGGTCAAATTTGATTCAATAAAATGTCCATAAAGTTTATTAAATACATTTTAACGGCCGATACTTAACCGTTGCCCGAAAATCTTATAAAAAATTACTCCCTTGACATATTTATGTACTCTGCTGTGAAAGAATAAAATTAATTTTCCAATATTTCACCACCAAACCCTCTTTTGCTCCACTGTAGTGACGAAATTAATCATCTATTAAAAGAATTAATTTTCCGCAGATTTATAATAAATCATCAGCTCCAATAAGGAGTGAAATAAATTGTGTCGTGAGTAGTGAAGCGTGATTCGAATGACAAATTCGGTGGAAAGTAATGTTAATTACTTTTCCAACAATCAGGCAGCACTTGAAGTTGCCATTGAATGCAATTAAAATACTTAATGCGCCGGGATAACGATGTGGTGTACCCACACACACACACTCAAGCGTTTATTTGTTTTTAAATGCCATTTATTTATATACTTTGCTACTCACTTGAGTGTCCTGGCGTTCGCATGTGTTTGCACATGCGTGTAAGTGTTTGTGAGTGTTTGAACTTAAATGGATTGTCGCCAGAATACATACCTGAAATGAAACCAAAAGAGCAATAAAACGATTAAATAACGATAATAAAAATAAATGAATACATTAATAAACACATAAATATATACTAGGGTGGGTCAAAATATTGAATTGTTTTTTGCTTGGCATTCTTCCTATTTTAGGTGCTCTCTTTACGAAAATCTCTCCAAGTAAGAGCTCTTATGTAACGAGGAGGTCCTCGTCCGCAAAACGCGTAGTTTAAATGTACCAGTCCGGGTCAAATTTGATCATATGGAATAGCTGCCGTTCACACAATTATATAAATAATAGTTACAGACCTCTACTATGATAGTATTAAAAGTTAAAGTTTCTTAATCCCTTTCAGAATGAATTTTTAAGTACGTTAGAATAAAGTAAAACCAGTCATCGTTCGTCGGAGATGACAAGCAAAAGGGTCCATTTTAGCCTTCTTGTCCTATTGGAAGAGTAAGACGCTCTAGAATGAATCGCTATTGGATAGCGACCACCGTTGGCTTTCTCTCTTAGAGACGACATCACCAAGAGGGTTTACTTTGGAAAGCGCTCAGAAAACACAGATGAAATTAGGGTTGGACTACATAACGGGTTTTTTGAGGTTAGGTTTTCATCAATATTTACAGTCAGTGGGATGTAGACATGGTTCAAAGAGAAAGATCTCATTGCTTTGTCATTATCATGAATAGTCAACGAGCAACGCTTGCAAATCTTGAATTTTATTGAAAATCATTCGGCGAATGGTTTCGGTCCGTGCCATACGAGAGGTATTTCTTTGAAGGCTACGTAAAAACAAAACGCATAAATTGGGTGAAGACTACATCCAGAAGCGTTCAGAATGTCCCATGCATTTCCGAAAAATTCATTTATGGTGAGGTTTGTCGCTAGGTGGTCATTCGGAAAGTAATTTTCGGAAGATTGTTGGAGCAATTACGGCGAATAGCGAATCGCTATCTTCGGACAAACTGTTTGTTCCAAAACATGGAATAACTGCTTGGCTTACATGTGGTTTAACAAGTGGCGCTACAAAAAATAGTCACACAGGCGTTATGGCATTCTTGAGGGAAAACTTCGGCCAATTCATTAGAGAATGGACCCGTAAGTTGCCACCAAACATGCGATAGAACGCCTTGTGACTTTTTGTGGGGCAGTCAAGTCTAAACTACAGTAACCAGCAATTTCCATTTGGAAACAACATTTCCGAACGAAATCGGCTATTCCCCGAAATGCTCGAAAAAGTTGCCCAAAATTGGACTTTCCAATGACCACCTAGCGCAGCCCGGTCACAAAATGAATTTCTTCAAGATGCATGAACAATCTAACGTTTCATGAAGTAGTTTTCAAATATGCGTTTTTTTTAAAAGTAAAGCCTTAAAAAATCACCCGTTACATCAGCTCATGCCCGGAGGTTTCCAAACGATTTTTTAACTGATTTATGCCTTAGTAAGGTTATTCTAGAAAAGAACATCGGGGAGTGATTGTCATTATCAGTGATATCAAGTGGTAAACTACGTCCATGAAATCAAATCAACAATGGTACGCGTATATAATGCTTTACAGTGTTGCTACTGAAAACAATATCACACAAGCATGGATCCCTGGGCATTGAGAAGTTAATGGAACTGAGCTAAGTTATCTCCTGGCGAAGAAACTGCGACAATTCAGTTCAAAATAATAAATAATGGAACGTTCTTCTTGTGGACGCCCATATAAAGCGCTATACAAAATGGTGCGATGGTTCAAGAAATTAAGGCTAGAGTGGCAAATTAAGACAGCAACGTGCGGTGTCATCTGCACAGATAAGGGTACTTTTTGACGGATCGTGTTGCTTTTGTACCCAAAACTAAGCAGATACCACTGGATTGCTCCGCAATCGCAAGAATAATGAGTCAGACAATCGGATAAATAAATCCGATGAAAAAACACATTACAACCATTAATTCAGGAGCTTTACTAAGCCTCCTTTATATTACTGTTTTAACGAAGTGTCGTGATAACAGGTTAGGGTACAATAGACCACGGATCGCAGTGCATTCCTCAAATTTCAATTTATCTGTTTTTATATGGTATTGAACCTCTCTTTGTGTTTATATGACAGCTTTCTTGAGAGCTTCCAAAGGTCTTTCTAAACCTCTCTAATCATTAAAGGTGAAAAATATTTGCGATAATTGGATGAGAAAAACTCTTTAGTAAGGACTAGCTTGATCTTGATTATCTTTTTTGCATTCTTGAAAGACTTAAAGTCAATACTGACTTCTCAAAGAAGGTTCTAGCTTCCTCAATATCTGCGACTAGCGATTTTTAAAGCTGCATTTCGGTTTTACTGTTCTGTTTCTACTCCTTTCAACCTTTCAACCTTTTTTCTCTTTACAAATTCCACAAAATATTCTTCAACCTTCAATCAATTCCAGCGCTTGCCACAAATCCGGCCAACCCTAATGTTTGAGCGTATATGATTTTAATTGTGGCATAAACTGAAAAGCGCTGGGACTTAAAATAAGCCAGTGAAAACAAATGTAATGACAGGCAACTTGTTAAAACAGTTTTTGTTCCACTGCAAAAGCATTTTTTCCACAGCATTGCCACACAAAGCCCTCACACATACATTCACATACACATGCATATCTTATTGTGTGTTCATCTTGTTATGTTCTGTGTTATTATGTGCCGTTATGTGCTGACAATATTAATGTCAGCGCGGTCGCAAATGCCGTCGTGGGTACTTAAATCGCACAGCCGCTTATTATCACATTACAAAAGGCAACAAAAACAGCAGCAACAACGGCGTCGATGGCGGCATGCTGAGCAGCATGGCAGCGCATAAGAACATAAGTCATTGATTATTTATTATTTATGCACATAAATACCGTACAAATGTAGCCGGTTTTTTGTTGTTATTTCATGTATTTGCTATTTCCACACACCCGTGGCAACAACACACACACACCCCCGCACATCTAAAGGTTATAACAAAATTACAATTTCGCAAATGTCAACAACGCCTGTCAAATTTAACACCTCAACGGATGCGCACGGTTCCGGAAATTCGGCTGCAGATGCCAAGCGCACAACCGCAATTTTATGGAGCGAAATTACCGGTGTTGAACCACCAACAACAACAATAACAAAGTGATTTGGTGTGAACTGTTATGATTTTGTTATTACGAATAAGTGTCAGCGAGCGTTTGTGGGTGTCTGTGTGTGGGTCGCCACATGTACTTTTGACAGCTGTCATGACGGTTGACAACGCCCGCATGTGACATGCGCCAGACGAGTTGCGGTGCTACAATTTTAGCTGGAAAAGAATAAATCACATTTCTGTGAATTTTTTCAAATTGTGGTTTCCCACACACCGCTACATATATCTTAATGTATAGTATATCTGCGATGACTTCTGTTATTAAGCAACTGCAAGGTGAGTGACGCTTTAATTTCCGTTCGGTGTGGATTCTAAGAATCCGTTCTTTTTTGCCAAAATTGCCCGGTGCTACCTTATAAAAAACTTGTCATAACCTTTGACATTATTTACTTATATACATTGTATATATGTAGGTATACAGAAGTACTGGATTTAGTAGAGCTTTTATGGAAAATAAAGTAATTTCTAAACTTTAATAGAATTTATTCAAGAGACACCTGTTGTAATTGATTGTTTGATTATGAGGAACTGGACTCACTCTGTAGAATATCAGTTTTATGATACTTTCTGGGTGTAATATAAAAGCGAATGCAATCTCTGCTCTTGGAACCAGATATTGAAACGGTTAATAGGTGCAAATCTCAACCAAGGGACGGTGAATCTGGACTTCCAATCCTGGATAGATGGACAACATGGGACCTAGACTTCCACCTAATTCAAGTTTGAGTGGACATGCATCCTTCAGAAGCTATCTGTTCTGATTCCATCACGACCTTAGTCCATACTGTCCGACGTGTACTGAATGCATAGAAGACTTTAAACACGTAATGCCCTCGTTTTTAAAATGTAAGGGAAAAGTTAAAAACTTCACTTGGCTCAGTTTGTCGGTGAAATTTGAAGCATCTGTTCAGTTCTCTGGTAAATGGAAGCTGTCGGTGAAGCTCATTATGACATAACTAAGATACATAAGTCAGTCCTCTGATAGCTGATACTTAAGGTCTTTCTCTGCATGAAGTAATACTTAATCCGGTGGTTCCTTGTGAGAGATATATGTTGGGAATAGATAAGGTTTAGCCGGTTAAAGTTCCGCATTCCGGCTTTCGATGCTTCTTCATATTATAAAAAAAACAGTGGATAAAGACGGTAGATGCATTGTTGCGAAAGTTGCTATCATACTCCAGAAAATTGAACCCTTTAAGGGTCCCAGAGAGGGACATTCTGAAATTCTTTCTTACTCGACTGCATCGATGATAACTTAGACCTACGCACATACCTCTGAGGAGTATATGATGGGGCGGAGTCATTGACAGAGCTGCTATACAAGCCTTGAGCTCGCTAACTATGAGCTCAAAGCTTGTCAATGAGTGATTTTCTGGCTTTGAGTAATCAGTTAGCTGCTAGCTCTTTGCAAGGTTCATATTGCCACAATGATAGGCGTCTTAACTGGACAGTATCTCACAGATAACGCTTAATAGCCAATACAAATCGCACAGACGTTTAATTCCCATTCCCACCAGCTTGGCAGAATGTCTGAAGGTATACGCTTCCAAGTGCTTAAATCTTGACCTCCCAAATGCGGGACAGTCATGAAGGAATTGATGAATTATTCCCACCTCATTTTTCATACAGTTTCTGCAGATGGCATCCGGTAGGATTCCCAACCAAGGAATTGGTTGGAAGCCAATAGGACAGTGGCCCATTTAAATCCCCAAACTTGGGGAGAAGCTAGTCTCACTAATGGCAAAGAGATTATTTGATCAATTTGCCTTCGGTCTCATCGATCCAAGCTCTCGCGAAGCAAAACTATTTAATAGTAAAACGCAAGAGGATACGAGAGCACCGATCATTCTATCTGATAGCGGTTCTAGGGTGCTTGTCTTGCTAGCTTATCAACTTTACACTTTCCTTCCGCTTCCGCTGCGGTCTGGTACCCATCCATACCAGTCATATCACAAAGACACTGGATGCTATTCATAGCGAGGTTGGGCACTCTTTGATCAGCCCTTAAAGCACTGTTAATTAGTTAAACTCTAGATCGCCGCTCTGTTATCTGAGTAAATGGTCAATGGCTCCATTACGGAGCAGTAGATCTGCATCTAGGTTGCAACCTAGGCTTGGAAGATACATCAATAGTCAGGAAATCTGAAATTAGAGTTGATAGAGAGCTTCTGACACTAGACCCGTCACAGCGACCCATCCTCCTCAAACACCTCCAGTTATAGTTATTTGCCAACTTGGCTCCTCTTCTACTAAGTGCATTCATACCCAGGTGTTTCAATCTTAGATCAAAGATGCTCCCTAAGCCATAAACTTCGACCTCTCAACACATATCGACACAAAATTAAATCGAAGAAAATTTAATTTCATAAAACTGCAGCAAATTCCGTTCAAAGTATATGATTCCATGCAACATTTTTTAAAAGTAAATAAGCTATAATAGTTCACAGCAATTATGTCATTATGATGGCTTACTGACAGCTTGCTGACAACTCAAATGTGTTCAAGTGTCAAGAGACTGTCTAATTTTTTTTTTCACTGACTGAGGACGGTTCTAAACAGCAAAGGATAGCAAAATATGACCAAGCATAGGTACAGAGAAAAAAAGCTGACTCCACGAAGCAGATGAGAAGAAGTGTGGGAGTCAGGTTTGTGCAGAATATAATTTAATGCAAATATACAAATCTACACAGCTACACAGCTACATGAGCTCATACACTTAAGCAAATAGCTAAATCAACAGGCAGCCGAGAGTGAAAAGGGTTAAGGAAGAGTGGAGTGGTGTGTCGAGCAGACAGACAGAGAGACAGGCGAGCAGGCAACAGCTGTCAGTAGAATCCGCAGTCACAGCATCAAGTCTCCGCCACACTCGCTTGACAGCACATTGCACACCGTGCAACAGTTGACAGAGGCAAAGCGGGTGTGTGTGTGTGTGTTTCTCAGAAGCTCACGCTAGGGGTTTGTGTGGGCGCTAAGACTAAAACTGAAGGCGAAGCCAAGCGCAGCGCAACAAATGTCATAATTTATACAATAACATTACCGAAACGGGCGGGTGTGTAGGTAAAGGAGATAGTAAGAACTACAACTACAACAACTGCCAGCAACAAGCGACAAGTGAGCGCTAAAACAGTTAGCTACACATATACAGTTGTACATCAGGGATAGCTCAGCATAAATAGAAATAAGTACAAATACAACAATAGCAGTAACAATGTGCACAACAAACAGCACGACAGCAATCTGGATAACAAACTTGTTGACAACATCATTTTCATATTTGACTAGCCACACACACATATATACATATACATGCATTTACAGTTATGGCAGGAGTAAGTCAGTCAGTGTTTGTGTGTGTGCCGAATTCGTAGTGAGTGAGTATTTCTGAGATATGTAAAGCGAGCTAGCGGGTTGCCAGCATGCTTGGCTGGCAGCTCCAGCTTGTTGAATGTCAACACACAGCAATCGCTTATTCAAAAGATTTTGAAATTTCATAAATAAAATTTTCACATGCAGGCGGCAGCTATCTTCCGGTATAAACAGCGTTAACGGTTATTTTTTGTGGGTAAATAAAATGCTGTGATTCCTTAAACTTTATATATTTGAATTGAGTGCCTAGTTCCGTCTGTTGTTAGAATATGATGAATATTTTCAAAGGTAGTTCGGAGATAAAAATTTAAAGAACGAGAAGTATTTACATTAGTTTGTAGAGAATACGGTTAATATATATTAGCTGTTTATATAATGTAGTCGATTCTACCTGAAAAGCCACACAGTAAATATTTTAAAATGTTGGGGAACATCATGAAAAAACCGTCAGGTGGCGCTAAGATCGCAATATTCTAATCAAACTGTTTTCGAGCTCTAACTTTTACGGTAAATACGATTCCAAAATATTGAAATCAATCAACTCAATAAGTTTCATCAATTTATCATTAAGCGGAGAGAAAATCACTGACTAAATAGAAGTGGCTTAACCGGCAACCCAACCCAAAACTGAAATGACTTTCTTTACTGCTGTAGATGAGCTGCAAGTAAAAGAGGGGTAGTCTTGCCTAAGTTGGTGTTTTGGCTTTACGCAACCGTGGTCAAGTCAAAAATATTCTGTGGTGTTTTCGTCTGGTGGAAGGCGCTCTAATAGATTACAGTCTTTAAGAGCAGCTCTTCAGCTCTGGTATACTGCGGACTGCATAAACAATAGAACCTAATGCCATTTTACACCTATGTAGACCTGTGGGCATTAGCAACAAGTACATTACTACAAAGTATACTCTAAAGCTCAAGTAAGCTGGGTATATGAACGGGGTCTGAAAAAGAAAATAGCGATTTTCTTTCATCTTTCAACTGCGTTCTTGAAAACTTGGTTCAACGCATCACAGAAGCTACTACCGTGGCTTTTTCTCTGCTCACATACCGACGAGGGATATGTGGATGAGGAAGGTCGCTGGCGAAGTGGTGTAGTGAGCTTTTTTTCGATGGGTCGAAATTGGAGATAAGCGGACCAAACAGAGCCGTCTTGAATCTCCATTGGCAATTTGCATTCTAGCCCTCAAACAATGGACGTCGCGTGCGCTTAGCAGGTGGTGTACGACGACCCGCTTCTGTGCGACCCTAGGATCCCTTTCGCCTAAAGTAGAATGCATGAGATCTACTGAACAACTTGTCTTTCATGCGGCGTTTCAAGGATAGGTTTAAAATCTTGTCGGTTCAACCAACCAATTTTTCATTTCTTGTCTAGTTTTATATTGAAAAATTTGAGCAGTCTTACCTTCGACGAACCAGGAGTCATAGCTGAATATGGCATTACCCGCCTCAAAAACTTTGTGATAGGCTTAAAGCATTTATCAATTTGAAACGGTCTTCTGATCTTGTACCTTTTGTACCACAACGTGCCCGCGATCTAAGCTGGCCGAGGGAGATCCCTGTTTTGATCGACCTCTTCATTCAACAAAACCTAAACTGCCACACTAACTGTCGCCACATAAGGGTTGTAATTTCAGATACAACCGATCTAAGATGAAAATTTTTGTATATACTTTTCCTCGATTTGAAATTTTCAAGAAAAAGGGAAAAGTAGTTTTGAAGACACTGAAGAGGTTGGTGGTTTCATTAACCACTCATTATGGAGGCATACAGGTATGTCGCATATGAGGTCTACCGGGATGCAAAACTCATTCTAAGGGGATTCTGACAAAACGAATCCGACTTTGAAAGGATGCAGGACATCTCAGTAGCTTCATAAACGTCACTTACTTCGGTCGTTCGAAGAGATGAGACTTGCCCCACGATCTACTACTACTTTTTACAAAAGATTTGTATTTTTCTTAAAAGGATTGAACCAAATACCCTACAATTTGAAAGAGAATTGATTTCTTAAGCAACTGGTGTATTTTGAGAAGGCTAAAAGAATGCTTGAGAAGATATATGTAACTAAGAAAATATGAACATTAGTATTAACATCAAAAGCTCCAAGAACGTATTCAACAGAGTAACATAATTCCAAAGACGACTTAGCTTACATGTCAAATAACGGTTAAAAAGATATTATTTTTCAAATATTTCATTAAATAAGTTTTTTTTTTTAAACTTAAAAGACCTTGTATTTTCCATTTCTTAATTATGCCACACATTTTTTCAAAAGAATTTCAAATCGCTGAACAGATTTGTTTCCCATTCTGCAGCAGCCTAAAATGTATCAAAATTTTAGCGAAAAATTCACAAAAAACGAGTGTGTACATTTTAATTATGTCTAAAGAGCAACCAAAATATAAAAAGGGCAAATTTTCATTCCGCTAATTTTCGTAAAATATTTTTCTTTACTATTTTCATAAAATCAAAAAAGAAAGGAAAATCCTTTCACATGCAGCTACTTATTGCCATTCATATAAATATATCTGTAGACTGCTATTAATATGCAAATGCACATGAAAAGCAAGCCTTGCTTGGCTGTGAGTCTGCTGCATTTAGTTATCACGGCTCACCTGCTGCACCCCGCGCCTTTAAATAAATTGTATTAATATGTCCTGCAAATTGTGCTGATGCTCAGAAATTCCATAAGAACGCAGGCAAATGAATGAATAAGTGTACTTATTACACATGTAAGCATAAGTACAGCAACAACAACGAAGCAGATAGCAAATGTAATGCAACAACTATGGCACAATGTGTGCGAATATGAGTGGGAGCACAGATGACGCTTAAGCAGACGCCGTCTTTCGGACGCTGGAGGATATAAGCTTGGACACACGCATATTTTGAGTGATATTTTCGGGTCACAGACAGTTCTATGGAACCAAAAAGAACTGTACTTCTGCCCAGTCATGCTAGAGTCATACCCTGCCTTTATAAAAAAAATATAATGAAAAGCATTTTGCTACCAAAAACTTACTCATTCTGCTTTTAAAGAGCATCTGTCATGATTCTAATAAGAAATTATTATTGGCGTCTAGATCCTAGATATAATATATTCCTGTTTCTTCATATCTACCAAGCGTTCCCTCGAATTACTTCATTTTACTTGATATATCCCATTTTTCTCAAATTTATACCACAAACAGTATATATCAAGTTTCCACAAAATTTATAACGTTCACAGGGAAGCTGTAAATACCTCAACTAATCACTTACTGTTTCAGATATGGATCTGAACTTTTGCATACTTTTTTTTCTCTCCAAGAAGCTACTCATTTGTCCCAACTACTGTTAACAAGTCATTATAGGATATAGCTGCCGTACAAGCTGACCCATCCAAATCAAGTCCTTGTGTGGACAACTTTTTCGTTTGACGAGCTATCAGCACAAAATTTTGCTTGCCTCCATTACTTGAAGAAGTGATCAAATATTCGCACAAATTGTTTGGATCGGAAAACTATAACTTATAGCTGCCATACAAACTGACCTATAAAATGAACTCCTTGTTTAGAAAACGTTTTCATTCGACGAGGTATCTACGCGAAATTTAACTAAAAGTATTTTTCAAAATAGCGCTACAATCTCAGAAGCAATTTTTTGGATAGAATCACTATAGCATATAGCTGCCATTAAACTGAAGAAATCAATAAGTCTTATGAACACATTTCTTATTTGACAAGATATCTTCATGAAATTTTATATAGATTTTTTAATATTATAATCTCTGAAGAAATTGTTCAGACCGGACCACTATAGCACATAGCTGTCATACAAACTGACCGATCGAAATCAAGTCTTTATATGAACAACCTTCTTATTTGACAAGATATCTTCTTGAAATTTGGCATAGATTATTCCCTAAAGCAACACTATTATCACCGATGAAATTGTTATGATCGGAGCACTATAGCCTATAGCTGCCATATAAACTGACCTATCAAAATCAAGTGCTTATAAGGAAAACTTTATCATTTGATTAGATAACTTGCAGTAAATTTGATACATATTATTTTCCAAAGCAACGCTACAGTCTCCAATATCCATACTGTTCAGATCGAACCAAGTTAAAGATCTTTTTTACCCTTTTATGCTATCAGTCAAAGATATTGAAGCACCAGTGTAGCTGGAGTAAACATTTTTTCTTGTCCTCGAAACAAGTGTGTCTAAGCACATGACGCACACTGTTGTCTCTCTATAATGTACTTATATATCATAACTGCTTTTACTTTAACGGTACCAGTAGCTGCGTCATGCTGCAGCACTTTCGCTTGCCTCGCTGTTGCAGTTTATGGCGCACGAGCATATTGAAAGGCATAAATCAGACCGCCAAAGTGCACACAGCACAAACAACTACACAGACAAATAGTCAAGGCATACATAACGGTACATGTGAATAACAACAATAACAGTAAGCACAGCACAGCGCACATTTATATGGAAATAAATTTTCATTCGCGTTCACTTTCATAGACACGGATGTACACATAAAACACCCACGCACATACACAAACATACACACAGAGATAAACACACACACATGGAAACTCATATGCATAAGCCCATTTGCAATTACATTGGCATTTACATTTACATTTGCAATTTGCATGCGAGTAATGAATGAGTGAACGAATAGCATTTGTTGCTGTTGTTTTTGTTGTTATTGTTATTGTCGCCGAGAACTCAGGCGCGCTGTGTCATCGTCGCCGATATGCACTGATATGTGCTACTTGTCGTATACGCAATTTCCAGTCATTACCTCCAAAGTGCGGCGATAGCTGCCAACACACACACGCACACACACCAACACAAGCACACTTGCTTTTGCTGCATCCACGCACTGCTCTCCTCACTTCACATCATATTTAGTGTTATTATTATTTATTGCTTTGTCTGCCTCCTTTGGCTGCATTAGCGTAGCACCATTTCAGGCGCACAAGCAGCGTGCAAGACGAGCCGCAACAACAAGCACAACAACAACGGCCGTTAAAAGCAACAGTGACGTCAAAACTTTCATGTGCGCCGCACGCCCAGCCAACGGCACTGGCGCTGCCACAATGTTGCCAGCAACAAATGCAATGAAATAATTTCGGTTGCGGCGGCGGAAGAAGACGTGCGCGCGGCAACGGAAGGAAATTGTAAACATTTCATAATTACAAAGCGGCGTGCGCAGAGACGAGACGCATTTCGTTTTTGCGAATTTCGTGGGAACTCAATGTGGAAATTTTGTCATTCGCAAAAAGTTCCACCGAAAACGCAGCGACGCCGACGGCGGTACTGTGCGACACGTGCGGCTGCAGTTAATCAGGAGAGCTGCTTGCGTTGCTTGTGAAAAGTTGCGCCAGAAGCAAAATGAAGACGGTAACATTTTTTTCGGTTTTCAATTTTTTGTTGGAAATGCGTGTTTTGTTTTTTAGAAAATACTGGGTTTAACCCTGAAAAGTTGGTAATTGCTAATGCTAAGTATTTGAAAGAGCGACACAAAAGCACAAGCTTTTACATGCATAGACACTTAGAGAGTTGTTAGAAATTGCAAAATTTGCTAATTACCGCCTTGAGAACGTTGCGATTGTGTTGAGCTCTGATTTGATAGATAATTATATAACTATTTAAATATTAGATACAAAGAATGACTAAAAATTGAAAGTAAATAATCATCAACAGCGCATCCTAAGCTTAATATCGACTGGTTAAAAAAAATATATATATTAATCTTCTTCTTTACTGGCCTAGACACAGCTTACGCGCTTATAGCCGACTTCACAAAAGCGCGTCTGTCGTTCCTTCTTTTCACTGTTTGGCGCCAATTAGAGATTCCTAGGTAGCTAGGTCCTTCTCCACCTGATATTTCCAAGACGGACGGAGTGGTGGCCTTCCTCCTCCTTTGCTTCCACCGACAGGTACTGAATCAAAAACTTTCAAAGCTAGATTATTTTCATTCATTCGGACGACATGACCCAGCCAGCGTAGCCGCTGTCTTTTAATTCGCTGAATTCGTCGTATATCTCGTACAGCTCGAGCGACTGCGGCATTCGCCGTTGCCAATGCGCAAAGGACCTTAAATCTTCCACAGCACTTTTCTCTCATAAATTAATTACGCCGTCTCATCAGATGTTGTCATCCTCCTCTGCACCATATAGTAGGACGGCAATGATGAGTGACTTGTAGAATTTGGTCTTTGTTCGACGAGAGAGGACTTTACTTCTCAATTGCCTACTCAGTCCGAAGTAGCACCTGTGGACAAATGTTATTTTGCGTTGCAAGTGCTCACAGACAACAGGTGTGCCAATTGAGCAGAAAGTCGTTCAGCTGTCTGTTCTGATTACAGTTTCTCGACGTCGAAACTTCCTTGTGTTTGTTGTCTTGCATTTTTTGTGGTATAGTCCGTACAAATTTCATTGAGTATTCGATTAGTCCATGTGTCCATTTTCATTCCTGAGAAACAATTTGAAATATTTTTCACAAAAGATAAAAGGAAAATCCTCCCCAACCTTCGCGAACAGCGGGAAAGCAGCTTCTAAAATACTCAAAAACTAATGTACATAGTTAGCAATGTGGGAAAAACTCAAAAACAATCATTTGGAAAACCATAAAATTTGTTTGTCATTGACGGGTTATTGGAAAAATACTTTCTAATAACATTCAGACTTATTAACTAGTAAAACCCACTTTTTTCACATTACTTGATTATAATCTCGCATCTCTGCTACAAAATAGCAAAATACGCTTGTATATATATTAGGGTGGGTTAAAAAATTGTTTTTTTTTTTGTTTGGTACTCTGTAAAATAGGACCGTAGATACTACTAAGAAAGTAACTTCAAGTAAGATCTTTTAAGTTTAGAGGCCTAGGCTCTCCCACTTTTTTCTTATTATCGGTAAAAAAAACTCTCTTTCGAACACTTTAAATATTATTGGGTGGTCGAAAAAGCTCTCGTATATCTCTAGTGCTACAAATCACATTGTGTCATACCATATAGTGTTGCAAAGGTGAGATTTTAAGCTTTATTTAAATTCGGGAAGGTTGAAAAAATCTTACAGCTTTCAAAAATTAATGCTAATAATGAAGGAATTCGCTATATTTTGAAATTTTTGCATAAAAAAGGGAAGAATGCCAGGCAAGCCACCAATGAAATTTGTGAAGTTTACGGAGACGATGCTGTATCATCAGTTCGTGTAGCACAATATCGGTTTGCTCCCTTCCGTTCTAGAAATTTCGATTTGAAAGATTCATCTCGCGCTGGTTGACCTATAGTTGGAAAAATCGATGAAACTATGGAAAAAGTTGACCAAGACAGTCACATAAGCAGCCATGCCATCGCTAAGGAACTTAACATTCATCATCAAATAGTTTAGAAACATAAAAAAAAAACTGGCTACAAAAAGTAGCTTGATGTTTTGGTACCACATGAATTGTTTGTGAAAAATTTGGTGAACCGAATTAATATCTTCTATTCTTTGCTGAAACGAAATGAAATCGAACCATTTCAAAAGCAAATGGTAATAGGAGATGAAAAACGGATGAAAGACAACAATATTAATAATGCGAAAAATGTGATGGTCCAAGCGTGGTGAAGCTCAACAAATGGTCACAAAGCCAGGATTGACGCCTCGAAAGGTTATGCTGAGTGTTTGGTGGGATTGGAAAGGAATCATTCACTATGAGCTGCTCCAGCCTGGTCGAATGATTGATTCTACATTTGATTGTCAAAAACTGATGAGACTGAAGCAAGCAATCGGAGAAAACGGCCAGAACTGATCAACAGAAAGAGCTTCGTCTTCCATAAGGACAACGCTAAACAACACACATTTTTGATGACTCGGCAAAAACTAGTAAGAGAGCTGGGAAGTTCTGATGCATCCACCATATAGCCCTGACCTTGCACCAGCGGTCAACCATTTGTTTCGATCAATGCAGAACTCCCTGAATGGAGTAAAGTTGGCTTCAAGAGAAACCTGTGAAAATTACTTGTCGCAGTTTTTCGCCGAGAAACCAGAAAAGGTTTAGACCCGTAGAATAATTGTCTAGCAGAAAAATGGCAAAAAGTGGTCGACCAAAATGGTACATATTTGGTTAAAGTTATTATAAATATAAAAGAATTAGTTGGAGTTTGATTAGAAATACGAAAAGACTTTTTCGTAATGTATGATATTAAGAAAATATAGAGATCTCTAAGGCGGAACCCCTTCGTGTTACAACTAGCTTGAAAAGACATTATTAGCGGAGTCTAAGGATATATTTCTCAATATAAAAGTGATGATGCTTTTGGCCCACCCTAATGTATATCTGTACATTCGTATACGCCAATGCGTTTATACAGCAGCCAGTTCATTAATTGAGTCTGCTTATCGCAAATATTGTTGCAAATTAAAAGCAAACTACTAATTACACGCCTATATAGAGGTAAGCATTATAATAATTTAAATAATAACAGACATTCATCTGCGCACACCATACATACATACACAAACACATACGAACAAATGTTAGCCACAACACAAATAAGCAAATGCTTTAAAGACTTTTCGAACGTTATGTGCGCATTTGACGATTTTTATTTACAAAAAATATAAGCAGCATACATACATACACTCATAAATATATAGTACAGTACATACACAGAAATAAAAAATAATAATAAATTTATTTTTTGCCTATTTTCGCATTAATACTGTTTAGTGTTTCCTGTGGGCAAATAGGCTCGCACATAAGTATATACAAGTATTTTTATGTGTAAAAACTATATGTATATATGTAAATATTATATTTGTCAATATATGCTTACATTTATTAGCCGTTGGTGGAAATATTATCTTAATTGTTGTGACGTGTCAATGTGGAAAAAAACACCAATTGCCAGCAAGTGTGCAATTGTTTCCGAAACCATTTTGCCGCAGTGAATAAATCAAATTAAAAAATCGTGAAATTTATTATCAACACAACAAACTGATAAAGGAGAATTATAATGAAAAATTAAAATTGAAAGTCAATGTTAATGACTTAATTGTGGTTTTGCGGTGCCTGCAACGTGAGCACTGAACAAGATATAAAATCTCTAAATGAGTGGTTTGCAAGTATGTATTTTTTTCAAACTCGTAAAAAGTTCATGGAAAATGTCATAATTTAGCGGCAGAAATAATAGGGAAAAAATGAAACTGAAATACGTAGTTCCCAAAAAAACAAGCCACATATAAATTAAATTAATAATATGCCTGAAAACTATCAGATGGACCAGAGCAGGCTTAAAACATAATTAAAGAGACATATCATAATGTATGTGTTTTTTATTTAGTTTTAGGCAAGTTTTAAGTTTTGCGCTATTTTTCTATCACAAATAGATTCACATTCACGTCTTAAGGCGCACACATAACGTTATCGCCTCAAAAAAAGCGCCAAAACTCTTTCCATGCACTAACAAGGCGGAAAGGTCTTTGTAAGCGAATTATGACAAAAATTTAATTAATTATTTATCAATTTTTATCCCCACCAGATGTAATACGCTTACACCAACGATTTTGTCAGTCCTCGCAACATAAGCACTTTTGGGGATGGTATTCAGCTCCTTCAGCGAATTTTGTTTATCCTCTGTGACCGACTGAAAACGGGTTCCACAAAGCGGCAGTTTTCAGTTTTTCTTTTGGAAAAAATTCAGATTTTTCGGTACGAGTAGAGCAAGAACGCGTTTTATACCCAAACTATCGACCAAAATCATTCGAACGGACTTGCGGTAGATGTCGAGGTCTCTTGTAATATCTCTAACATCAATGTAAAACTTTTCTGGTTTCTCGGGGAAAACTGGGACAAGTAATTTTCACAGGGTTCTCTTGAAGCCAACTTTACTCCATTAAGAGAGTTTTGCTTTGACTGAAACGAATGGTAGTCCGCAGGTCCAGCCAAGCTCTCTTAGTTTATGCCGAGTCAAATAAGATGTGTGTGTTCGAGCGTTGTCCTAACGGAAGACGAAGCCCTTTCTGTTGATCAGTTCCTTTCTATTGATCAGTGCCTCCTTCAATCTTATCAGCTGTTGACAGTAAAATGTAGAATCAATCATTCGACCAGGCTGAAGCAACTCATAGTGGATGATTCCATTCCAATCTCACCAAATACTCAGCTTAACCTTTCGAGGCGTCAGTCCTGGCTTTGTGACCATTTGTTGAGCTTCACCACGATTGGACCATCATATTTTTCGCATTATTGTTATTGTTGTATTTCATCCATTTTTCAACTCCTGCTACCATGCGCTTCAGAAATGGTTCGCCTGCATTTCGTTTCAGCAAAGAATAGAAGATGTTAATTCGGTCTATTGAATTATTCATAAACAATTCATGTGGTACCCAAGCGAGCTTCTTTTTGTAGGCAGCCTTTTTAAATTGCATGTATTTCATAATGGAGGACGGAGTCATGTGTAGAAGTTCACGCAAGTGAGGAAAGTTCTCTGATCGCCATTCACTTGAGAGTAGCCAAAAACGATTCTTTTACATATGACTCAAGCAGCTCACGACTTCCGGTCTTTGACCAAGTGTCCCGTGGGTAGCCTAAGAACATCCGTTTGAAGGCGAGCTAAAATGAGAAGGCGAAAAATCCCCTCCGCTGGGTTGTGAGTTGGATTTGGGACCCGCCACGTAAAAATATTCATACCAATGAAAGGGAACAACAAGCCTCGGAAGCTATAATCGCGTAAGTTGTGTCAACGCCAATTAAGAATTAAGTATTTCATAATATTTTCCAGAATTTCATAGACTTTTTCAACGATAGTTCGACCAGAACGAGGTGCATCTTTCGCATAGAAATTTTAACAATGGAAGCGAGCGAACCATTGTTTTCCTACACGAACTAATACAGCTGTGATTGGTAGTGCTGTAGATATACGACTGCAATGACATCTACCTACAAAATACGAAAAGCTTTTTCGACTATCCAATGTTTATGAATACGATGACAGAAGTCAAATGGATATCAGATGCTAGTTATCAAGTATATAGAAATTGGATGGATCATATAATAATTGTTAAGTAATATATGCCAATCAAAGTTCAACAATCATTTTTCAGATGGTACATGTCAAACGGTTGTCAAATGTTTGTCAGTTGGCAGCTGTCAAACGATTTTCAAATGTTTTTGGAAGCTTGACGATTTTGGTTCGTTAAAAACTCACACATCGTTGCTCGTTGGTGAATTTTTGACCAAAAATCATAGCGTAGCGATGTTCCTGCTTCCATATTCCCTCGATATGGGTCCGTGTGACTCTTTCTTATCTTCAAAAATAAAAGGAGCTTTAAAGGTTCTTAAAGGCCGTCGATCATTTTACAAGATAGATAAAAATCGGTGAAAGAGCTGAGACTATGCCAAATATTTTAAGTTTGAAAAGTGCTTCGACGATTGGGAGAAGCGCTGGCGTCAGTACATAATACTGAATGGGGACTACTTTAAAGGTGACAATGTTACTGAAGGTGAATGTAGAAAAGAAATTAAATATTTCGTGATATTGTGAACGCACCTTGTACTTTTCCAGTTACTACTATCGTTTTATACAGAAAATGTGTTACAAACAAACCAAATGAGTTCCGAGAAAGAATTTAATTACAAGAACCTCGAAAGCTTATTCAGCTTAAAAAGCAAAAATACGAATATATGTACATTTTGTTTTCTCTATTTTGTGCCTAGGAAACGAAAGGAAATTGGATAAATGTTACGATATCTGAAATTTCCTTTTTCATCTACTACACATGCACACACAACACACATAGTATTCATTACATTATTACCGCACGACTGCGAGTTATTTATGTCAGTGGTTATTAGCTGAAATTTCCGCATTAACTTGTATTTTTAGGCCAGACACAACCGAATATAGCAGCCGGCTTTTCCACACGCGCTCACTGCTCTGGGGAATCACTCTCATTGATTGGCTGCATTGATACCCACATATCGGGTATTGTATGTATGTATGTTTGTAAGTCGTCGTGCGTCATTTGAGTTGATATTGATATGCAAGTCGCACACACAGCTACACACATACATATGTGTATGCCATGTATGTGACAGTTTAAGCCACTTTGGCAGGCGGCTACGTCATAAGCCGGTTAACGCGCTCTCGAACACGCACACTTCCATACACACATAGATCCAACATAATAAACGCCTTCGCCATCTGCGCACCCGCCGCCCCGCGTTCGAGGCGGCAATGCCAGGCCGCTAATCTCGACTTGTTTTGAGTGCAAATATTTTGCGCTCTTCTCGCGGCAAATAAGCGCTGATTTTGCACAGACGCTTGAGCCAGCTGAGTGGCAGATTAAGTTCTTAGCGTCTCACTCAGACCCGGTTTTGTTTACGAGACGCTCGAACTTGAAAGCCCCCAAGCGGCTAGAAGTCAATTTTGCCGGTTTTTCCCTTGTTTCTGTTTACATTTGCTTGGCGCAGCCAATTAGTATGCATGCTCGTAGTTTGGCTCACACACACACACACAAACACACATGCCTATGAGCTGAGCTGAGTAGCTGTGCGCTTGGCGTGATTACTGCTGTTTATTCGTCGTGCTCTCACCTCGCGCACAGGCATTGTATTTGTCATCATTTGTCATAAAAATCTGGCTGTTGTTTGGCTAATTTTATTTGTTTTCCACTTTTGTTTTGTTTGTTTTATTGCTGTGTGCCGCTGCCAGTGGACTGAGCTTAGCTCTAAGCGAAGACGCGCTTGGTTGGTCAGTTGCCGCGCAACACTTTTCATCGAAGGTAGTCGAGCCAAAGCGAACGGCTGCTGTAGTGTAACGTGTATTTACATACAAATTTGCTTTGCAGGAAGCAAACAGACGATTTCATAAAAACTAAAATTTGTGTGACCTTTTTGTGCGTTCATCATATTTTTTTACTGTTGTTGGCTTTGTTAGTTGTCTATTTCCAATTTGACGGGTGTTTTGTGTTCAGCGCCATGAAGCGATTGTTATTATTGGCCCTGTGCGCGGCCGTGTTGAACTTGAGCGCATTGGTGCAAGGCGAGGGGCAGGGGTAAGTGTATATATGTACAAATTTTAATCGAGTTAGACAAAAATGATGAAATGGTTTATATCTAAATTGGTTTAAGCATCAAGTGTCTTAAAAAACGTTAGCATTTTGTTTAACATGAAAATTAGGTATTCCAGATCGTCACTCAATGCAAATAAACGTAATACACTTTTCATAAGTTTACAGGCGAGTTGAGTTTTGGTTATAAAACAGTTATAAAATGATATTATTGTTATAAAATAGATATTAATGGTTATGAAGTGGTTATAAAATGGTTATATATTGGTAATAACTGACAGGGGAGCAGAAAAGTTATGCCACATGTTATAGTAATATAATGTAGTGAATTGTAAGCAATAAAAAACTCAATTTCGATTTTTTTGATGATACGTTGTTTTGCATTTTAAGCGACGTTATAAAGTATTGTATCCACTTGTAAATTTGAAAATATCGAAAGTATTGCAAGTAATTTTCAAAACTCAGAAAATTATATTTACCTATGTATGTACTTATATGATCACCGGAAACTGATTTTTCAACTATTTTCAAAATCTGCTATATCACTATAGAAGAGATGGAAGAGTTGGGAAGTCAGGTCAGCTTCGAACGAAATGAATGCTTCAGTAATTGAGGCGGAGATCAGAGAACTTGTTCCAATTAGAACGCACTTCAGTACTGAACTGTTTAATTTAATTTCTTATCTCTTAGGCCTTAGAATAGGGAAATCTCATCAAGAGTTAACCGAAAGTGCTGAATGATAATCTGATAATATATACAATGAATTTTAATCTAGCAAAGGATCGCAGCTAGCTTACCACTTTTTAAGGACATAATCATCTCTAAGCTGCCTGATTAAATTATATTATTTAACAGTAAAAAAGCCTTATTGCAGTGATCCAGAAGGCCTGAGGATCAGTTAATCAAACGTTCATTAAGTGGAAGTTTCAATATTAGCTTTAGCATGAACTGACACCCAACTTAACTTGACAAAATTTTTAGTGGCTCTACGAATGATAAGCCAAAGGGTTTCGCACAGTTCATTGCAATCCAATCAGGCGTTGGCATTTCTTTTGAACATATAGTATACTGGAATTTAAATAAAACTTAGGGACTAGTTCAGGTATATACAAGCAGACGGATAGACTCACATGGCCGTTTCCACGACAGTTTACGACTACGTAACCGGAACGAACCCAGATTTCTATTCGACAAAGAACTGTCAACTTCTGTGTGCTATTTGTGTTGTTTACACTAACTTAAAATGTTCATCTCGGTCAAAAAATGGAATTAAATCACGAACATTTTTGTGCGATTATTGTTTTGACGAGGATTAACTCAGTAGCAGTCCATCAAAAGATCTTTGTAAAATGTTTCATCAAAAAACAAATGAGTGTTTAGTATAAGCTTGTCTTTGTGCTTTCAGTGATTTTTACCATGAGTCAAATTATTCAACAAAGAAGTTCCATTCAATTTAGTGTGCGGACTCAAATTTCTGGTGCCGAAAAATTCAAAATGTTTGAAATGGCCTTCGGTGATAATTGTTTAACGTGATATAGAAATTATTTCAAGGGGGTCGAGAACTCGTTGACGACGAACCACGTCCAGGACGATGATCAACATCAACTGTCGAACAATACGTCAATAAATTAAGCAATTGATGCTTGAGAATCGACGATTAACACTCAAAGATCTTACTGGCCTCGTTGGAATATCGGAATGATCGGTGAAAACCATTTTGAATGATCATTTGACTAGAATTTTGATTAGAAAAGTGAAAACACGATTGATTCCAAAATCACACAATTATTTCGAAAAACTGTGTCGTGTTAACATAATGTACCAGGATTACATGGAATGAATTATTACTGGTGGAGAATCTCGGAGCTGGGGTACAACCGATCTATCGGCCAAAAAAAACACAGCCCAAAGCAGGTAAAAAATTAAATTTATGTTGACAGTTTTCCTCGGTTATGTAGAGTTTGGTGCTACTCCGGAATTCCGATCGGCCAAACTGTCAACAAGAAATACTATTTTGCGTCCTTTACGCGAAGCTATTCGTAAAACGAGGCCGGAGTTATGGCCGACAAATACTGGGCGACGTATACTGTAATGTTTTTCGTAGTTTTTCGCTAAAACTTCAACAGATATGGTAGTACAGCCACCGTATTTGCCTGATTTCGCTCCGTTCGACTTCTGGCTATTCAGCAAGTGACCAGTAACTCAAATGACCGCTACGGGGAAACCGTTCGGCAAACTTAATGAACTCGTTGCATCATCTCCAATATAAAACGGCATTTTTTTTAAGTTTTTTTTTTTAGTTTTTTTCGAGCTCGCAAAGCATTACGCTTCAACTGAGGCATTAATTATAAACTTTCTCTTTATTATAAAAACATATTTGCTAATTAGCGTTATACTTAGAACTCGTCACCTGTTTAAAAACTATTCGGAAATAAATACCCATAACTATACCTGATTCACCCAAGCAGCGTTAAATAAAGAGGCAAAACATGTTACTTTGAAATGTTTGTTAAAAACAGAAAATAAAAGTGGCTTAACTGTTAATAGCGGTAAATTTTTTTTTCTGAGTTTGTTTTCATCATTTCCAAGATTTATGTGAAGTACTATTTGCTCACCGATTTGCGCGCTGATTGAGCTAAACTATTTCGGGGTTTTCCCAAGCATTATGAATAAATTATTTGTGTTTTTGTGTATGCCGTTACGTTTCATGCTAAAACTCGCAGTCCGCGCATTGTGTGAAAAAGCATCGCTTGTCGTCTTTATTGACTTGTTAATTTGGTGTTTTTTTTTTCATTTTTTTTCCTTTTTTTCGAAGTTTACACACGAAATCACTTAAATTCAAGGTTGGCTAATGCAGTTGTGCGATATTTAGGTATGAAAAATGTGCGAGGCTATTTACATACACATACTCATATATTGTCATATATTATAGGCATGATTCCTGCTACATTAACTTTCCATTGACAGCTAATTTTTAATATTTTTTATGCATATTGTGTGTGATTTGCAAAAATGACATTTATCAAATATTAATTATTGGCTAATCTCAAATCGCGAATGCAACGGGCTTACGTGAGAAGTCTCACCGACATGCCAATGTCGCCTCGCTTGAAATTTAATTATTTTATTTGCTTATAATTTCAGTAGCTCTGCCGCGTTTAATTGCAAATTTCTACTTTTATTTTCAAACGAAAAAAATTTGCTGCAAAAAGTTGGCTTTCTTGCTTAATCTATAGAGAAAAAAAACGAGTCTCATCATTTAGAACTTGTCTTTTGCTTCTGGATGAATATTAATTAATTAACGGGAACTTTTTCTACTAT
Source organism: Bactrocera correcta (assembly GCA_027475135.1). Classification (NCBI taxonomy): domain Eukaryota; kingdom Metazoa; phylum Arthropoda; class Insecta; order Diptera; family Tephritidae; genus Bactrocera; species Bactrocera correcta. Next base: position 132,685,199 of record CM050325.1, on the reverse strand, counting down.
TTTTTGGTTTTATTACTTTTTTTGTTTTAAATGAACAACACTGACACGTGTTTTATAATCTTCGTAAAAGTTCTTTAATTAGGCTTAATGGTTTTGCTGCTTAGAAACAGTATTTGATAATTTTTTACAGCAACAGCCGCGAACTAAATTTACTAATGGTGCTCGGAGAAATTGGAAAATTTACAGGAATTGGTCATACATAAAATGGAATAATACTTTAAGAAATCAGAAAATAGTTTAATTCAATAAAATATGCGAATACCGGCAGCGATAAGAAGTTCGAAATACTGAAGTTCTTAAGCTGAAGTACAGAAAACTATTTTCCGAAAAGACATATTTCATAAAAAACCCAAATTCATTTTTAATAAGTTAACTGTCATCAAGGCTTACATGAAAGATAGTATTAACCAAGAACTACTTGAAGTTATGCTTACCCGCTGCTATTTTTCTCGAAAAGAATCTGTAATCTCATTACCAAAGCCAGCTTTTATCGTAGCGACTCAAGCTCTACAGCTTATAAGTGATTAGCTTGAGTGAAAAATTGTATACAGATCATCCAGACTGTCAACACTAAAGGTATTTTATAAATGAACTTAAAGCTTATGACGTTAAGCACCCCGTCCGTTCTGACCGATCTTTCTCGTTCTTCGCTGCGAGGAACCAGAGGGTGTAGATAAGTAAATAAGGATTTCATCGCGACCTAGGGTCTATTGTACCTCACTAAGTCCACAGCAAGCATATTCACGAACTGGCGAAAGGCAATAAAATTCCGACTGTCAACAACCCTAAGACCCTCTTCTCACGACATACGACAGCGCTTATTGCCTGAGAACAGAACCACAACCAAAGCCACAAGTCGATGCAGTTGCTGCATGGCAGCACTTGGGAAAATGACAAATTAACGTTGTTGGCAACATACCACAGGCAATCGGCTGGCGGATCAACATATATAGTGAAACACTGACGAAGAAGTTTTAGAAAACTCCGAAATATTACCGATTGCCTTCTGATGTCTTCTATCGAACACCTACATAATGGGTAATGCATGCTACCAGTTTGGAACACAAATCTTCAAGAAGTTTCTACTGTAATTTTTTTCGCAGAAAAACATTCTTCTGGTTGAAGCGCCTTGGTCATTCGTCCTCCTGGGTCCCGAGTCATTAGGTCCTAGAGGCCATTCTGCGAATACGTCGATGACATCCAACAGTTCAGACGAAAAAGTTGAGCTGCTTCGAGAATGTACAACTTCGTTCTGGATTATAGCCTATGGTATGAAACCGTCGAAACAGCTCATCTCCTGGATCTTCCGAAATGAAATCAAAGACTTTTACATGGGCAGAAAACTTTCATTTACCCCCTTAAAAATTTTCGACAACTTTTGTGAAACTTCGAAAACCCTCACTATAAACGACTTAAACGGGATTCTCTTATATGTGATGTTGCTTTCCATATATATTTTAAATGACAAGAACCGAAAGAGCATTTCTAATCTCAAAACTGTTGGCATCTCGGGATTAGCATAACTTCGAATAATTCTCGCCAACAGGTTCTACTTTGGGATCGGTAGGCGATTAAGAAGCAAATCACTCTCGTGACGAACAAAAATTACGCTTTTTAAGTGTCTCATTATTCCTGTCCTATCATATGGCCTGTCAACGTGGACGATGACGACCCGTAATTAGAAGCCACGTGAAACATCCGAGAGAATTGTTCTTCTCAAGAACTTTAGAACCGTGCTCGTTAGCGATAAATATCGAAGAGCATGGAACCACAAACAGTAAGAGTTCTACTGCTTCATGGATATAATGCAGCGCATACAATTCCAACGAATGCGCAGATTAGGTCATAGCTTTCGCATGGCAGATGATGTTCTAGTGAAATGCTCTTTTGACTCGAGATCCATGGGTGGATAATGAAAACAAGAGCGCCCACGCATCTAATGAAAGACCAAACGCATATTGACCTGTCTGCACTTACGGTTTACAACTGGCATGAGCTTGCAAAGGATAGAAGGAACTGGTGAAGTTTTGTGTTCTCAACTCAGATCGTCCTACAGTTATAGTGTCGAAAAAGAAGAATCTCAACTAGCTTTGGCTTATGAAATCCAAGCAGATGAAGTATTTTGGGGAGGAAAAAACTATAAATCTTCAAATAATTTGAGGAGAAGCAATTACTCACATCAGTACATTTACAGAGCTCGCACCAGTTAACACAAACTAGACATTTTAGTGAGCAGATTTGACTAGTTCGTCTAAATCAACACATTTTATATAAATGACTAACAAGTAACCGTTGCTTCAGGTACCAGGTACAGGCAAAAACAAACAATTGCATTATTAATTAAGATGAAGCTGCAATTGTGTAGTCTAATCTCTAGTTAAGTAGCTAGAACAGCTGCTAATCACCTCAGAGCACATAATTTGAATTCAAGCTTATCAGCTCAATAAAGTTTTTAATGTTTTATTTTATTGCTTCTATAACAGAGGTGACTGATAAAGTAGATTTTCGACTTTTAGGTCAACAAATAGAACAACAAACTCTCTTTAGCTATTTTCAAATCAATATTTTTAGAATATTTATAAAGCTTATATATTCCATAAGTATTATATATGTTTATTCCCCTGTTAAGACATTTCCAAAATAATTTCATATTCTTATCTCAATTGCAGTCACTACTCCGTAATTGGACCGGGTACCTTGCATTCGAACAACAAATATACCGTTGGCGTGGCGGTCTATCAGAATACAGAACCAGTCACATTGAAGGTTGGTTTAGTAGGGCCAGATTTCGAAAAGTCTGAGACGATCGAACTGCAACCCGATGAAGCGAAAGAAGTAGAGTTCGATGTGCCCGCTTTGCCGAAGGGAAAATACAATCTTACGGCGGAGGGCATATCGGGTTTGATTTTCAAAAATACAACAGAGCTAAATTACGACAATTTCGCGGCGATCACTAAAATTCAAACCGATAAAGGGGAAGTATAAGCCTGGCGATAAGGTGAACTTCCGTGTACTGTTTTTGGATGAGAACTTGAAACCAGGCGCAGCGGATAAGGATGCTGCCATTTGGTTTGAGGTGAGTTTCCTAGCGGAGTGTTTTTGGTTAGATTTAACTTAAGGTCTTTTGAAAGACCTTACTTTGGGAAAGTTTTCCTAGTAGCTTTACAGTTCCTTCAACTTGTTTCCTTTAATTTGTAGGATGGCAAGCGCAACATTGTAAAGGAATTTAAAGACTTCGAACTCAAAAATGGCGTATTCACGGGCGAATTTCAAATATCCGAGTTTGCGGTGCTCGGTGGTTGGCGTTTGATAGTTAAGAATGGCGGCTCCTACAATCAAGAGGTTTACTTTGACGTTGAGAAATATGTGTTACCCAAATACGAAGTGAAAATCGAGGCTACCGAAGCCGTTTCTGTACGCGACGGCGATGTCAATATAGTGGCGAAGGCCAAGTAAGTATATCCTAATCATGTTATTGAGTCTAAACTACGACTTACTAATATTTTCCACAGCTACACATATGGCAAACCTGTGGAGGGCAAAGTGACCGCTGTTGTAGGTTATGGCGATCTCTACTCCTACTCCGACGATGCGAAAATCAAGAGCGCGCCCACACTCATTAAGAGCGCCGATATGGTGAACGGCAAAGCCAAGTTGCTTGTCAATGTTAAGGATTTCAAAGATCATTTGATGAGCGATATGTATGCCACATCCATGCAAATCACCACCACTGTGGAGGAGGCATACACGGGCGTTAAACTCAACGAGACTAGGTACATAAGTGTTTACCCTTATCGTTATGATATGAGCTGTGTTTCCTATGACACATGTTACACATACCACGCGGACAAAGAGTCGGAAGTGTTAGTACATGTTAAGTTTGTCGATGGCACGGTGTTAACAGACACCAAGAATCCAATTAAGCTAGTCTACAAAGAAACATTGTCGCAACGACACTTCTGGCATGGCGCACGCCATCCGGAAGATACCACAACAACGGTGCGACCCACAATCGAAGGAAAATGCATACCTTCGAAAGTAACCTCAACGGCACTGGCTTTGCGAAGTTCACCGTGAAACTGCCCAACTTGGACGAGATTGAGGACTATCAACATTACTACGAAATAACTGCTGAATATATTGATGAGACGCGCAAGATATCGAACTCCTATCAATATCGCGAACCCAAAAATGTGGTGCCGCAACCAGAAGAGAAAGAACCAACCGAATGGTTTAAGCTGCGCACCTATTATCCAACGAACAAATACTCGTAAGTATTGACATCTCTTCATGCGGCGCAAGAAGCGATTTCAAATTTTTATTCCTATTCTGAATTCGGCGATTACAGCTTCAACTCATCTGATACTGTGACAATAAATGTCAATTCGAGCGAGCCCTTGCCATATTTCGTTTATAATGTCATTGGACGTGGTAATGTTGTGGAACATGAACGAGTGGTTCTACCAGAGAATACCAAGGACTATAATATCACGTTACCGTACAAACACATATATGCACCCTACGCCAGAGTTTTCGTTTACTATGTTGACGCAAATGGGGAGTTCCATTATTCGGAGACTTCCTTCCAAGCAGAAATGGAGCTACAAAATACGGTAAGTTCAATATACGAGGCTAAGCATGCAAAGTGTACAACCTGACTCTTTATTTACAGCTTGACATTACAACACCGACTGAGGTGAAACCTGGCGAAAATGTACCGCTGCACATTAAGACCGCACCACACTCGTTTGTCGGCTTACTGGCTGTTGATCAGAGCGTCTTACTTCTCGCTGGTAATAACGACATCTCCGAAAGTGAATTCAAATGGCGCGTCAGTAGCTATGACACCAGCACGCCATGGCAAGGTGGTTACTCGCACTACCCCGGTGAATCTACGGGTGTCGTGACTCTCACTTCCGCAGATTACTTCTACAATTGGACCAAGCCAGTTCATTGTAAGTTGTATGTTTAAAATAAATATATTTTGAGGACTATTAACAACTATATTTGGTATTCTTTTTTTATTGATCCCTTAGCATATCCCACACCCTTCAGTGCTCGTGGTGATATATTAAAGAGCTTCAACAAAGTAGATGACTCTCCTTTAACTACCACGGCTCCAGAGGCTGCCTTCGTTGGTGCTGGAGGTGCTGTTCAATATGATTCTCCCGGATCACCAGCTCAACAACCTGTAGTTCGAAAAGATTTTCGCGAAACTTGGCTATTCAAGGATATTGAAGAGTAAGTATCGCACACAGTGAAAATTTGAAATAAGTCTCTCAATTTTCTATGTCTCTCCTGCACAGCACTCAAACAGAAGAGTTCGACTGGTCTGATAAAATACCAGAAACTATTACATCATGGGTGCTTACCGCTTTTGCCGTAAGTCCCGAGAAAGGACTTGCAGTAATGAAGGACCCCAAAAACATAAAAACCTTCCAGCCATTCTTCTTATCGCCGCGCCTTCCTTACTCCGTAAAACGAGGTACATTTGTTTAATTTTTTTCTAAGCACTACATTTACTAACGAAATTCCGCACTCTTCAGGTGAGGTCGTGAATACACAGCTCTTGATTTTCAACTATTTGGATAAGGCTTTAGACGTTGCTGTCACACTCGATAACACCGACGGCGAATACGAATTCACCGATGTCTCCAATGAGGTTATCAACGAAGCGAGCCGTGTTAAGAATGTGCGCGTAGGCGCTCAATCTTCAGCGGGTGTCTCCTTCATGATACGTCCCAAAGTCATTGGCAATATATTGTTGAAATATACCGCCGTCTCGCCGATTGCCGGCGATGCCATACATAAAGCGCTAAAGGTTGTGCCTGAAGGTGTAACCGAGTATGCAAATCGTGCATACTTCGTCAATCTTAAGGATACGCCCGAGTTCAAGCAGTCTTTCGAACTGGAATTGCCTCAAGATCTGGTGCCCGACTCCGAACATATAGAAGTCTCTGCTGTGGGTGATATTTTGGGGCCATTACTGAATAATATGGATCACTTGGTGCGCTTACCAACCGGTTGCGCGGAGCAGACCACGTCGTCATTTGTGCCCAACTTCGTGGTTTTGGAATATTTAAATGTGAGTCTAAGTCTCAGTAATACTTGTATATTTTATTGACGCTTCTTGCTTTCTGCAGCAAACGAACAAGCTAACGCCAGCTTTAGAATCACAAATCCAAAGTAATCTCCTCTCTGGTTACCAACACATTCTGAGCTTCCGTTTAGATGACGGTTCGTTCAGATCTTTTGTTGGTTATCGTAACACAGAGTACCCCGTCAATGGCTCCACGTGGCTAACGGCATACATTGTGCGCTCGCTTAACCAAGCTAAAAAACACATAAAGGTCGACGAAATTGTGCTGAAGGAAGGCCTGAAGTACTTAGTTAGCAAGCAAGCCGAAAATGGAAGTTTCCTAGAAAGCAACGATTTCTTCTTCGGTTCCTACAGAAGACCTTTGACACTTACAGCTAGTGTATTACTCACACTAGTAGAAGCTGGGGTATAATTTTATATCTCTTCCTTATGTACCGAGATATTTATAATCTTTTCATAACAGGAACTCGCTAAACCTTATGAAGCGGAAATCGAGAAGGGTTTCAAATACATTTTGGAGAATGTCGACAAAGAACAAGATCTCCATGTTAAGGCTATCACTACATATGCGCTCAATAAGATCAATAGTCCCGCCGCAGCCCCACAACTCGAAGAACTGCAGACGCTTGCGAAGACTGAGGATGATCGTAAATGGTGGACGAACAAAAAGGAACAAACAAGCAAGCTCTGGTGGCGTTGGGCATTCAGCAACGATGTAGAGATCACGTCTTATGTCTTACTCACACTGTTCGAAACTGGCAAAACAACTGTGGATGAAGTTTTACCGATAATACGTTGGTTGGTGGCGCAGCGCAACAGCTATGGTGGCTTCTCCTCCACACAAGATACGGTACTGGGACTTCGTGCTTTGATCAAGTTCGCCGACTTCGCGAACTATGAAGCAGCCAATATGGATTTGGATGTAAGCGGCAAGGGCGACAGAGAAAAGCGGGAGACTATACACTTGACACAAGACAACGGTTTGCTGACACCCAAACTGTTGAGGTAGGTAGTTAGTAAAAGGAATGAAAGACATTCAAGGATGCTAATTTTTTTATATTTATGGTACTATTTAGTTGCCACAAAAAACACTCACCGTGGATTTGAGCGCCAAGGGCACCGGTGCCGCTTTGGTACAAGTCGCCTACCAATACAATGTGTTCGAAAAGGAGAAACTGCCGGCTTTCAAGATCGACACAGTCATCAACAAAGAGGCGCCTGCTTTCAAGTTGGACATGGAAGTCTGTGTGCAATATATTGGCGAAGGAGAGGCTTCAAATATGGCGCTATTGGAGGTATCACTACCCTCCGGTTTTGTCACAGATGAAGAGAGCTTCGGCCAAATTGAGGCCGTCAACCGTGTCAGGGTAAGTAATCGTTAATTGTGGTTTTTGAGCTTAATAATTAATATCAAATTGAATCTTGACAACAGCAAGTGGAGAGCAAACAAGAGGGCACTTTAGTTGTGGTGTATTTCGAGAGCCTGGCTAAGAATGAAGCATCTTGTGTGCCGATTGAGGCGCTGAAACAGCATGCTGTCGCGAACCAAAAACCAAGTCCATTGTATTGTACGACTACTATGACACAACGCAGAAAGTCACTGAGTACTATACCCTGTCTTCGAAGCTTTGTGATATTTGCGAGGAGGATGAGGAGTGCAAGAAGATGTGCGCACAACAGCGTAGAGAATTGATTGTACATATTATATATAACGGTTTTTTAATATTGTCCAAAATTTTATTGATAAATAAAAATGTAAATAGTTTAAAAAATAGAGTCTATGTGTCTTTTTTCGGTATGAGTTTTGATTTCGATGTGAAATTATTTTGAGCTTTAAAGAGAAATGGAGGAGGTTACATGGGTTCCATATATTCAAAAGAAAAAAGTTTTTTATTGTCTTTTATAAAATCTCCAGGATATTGTCCTAAATTTTCAAGTTGATCCGAGTAATTTGTTTGGAGATACAGACTTGAAAAGTGGCGCCCACGAGGTATAGTCTTTTAAAACTATAAATAGGTTTTTTCTACGAAACTGTGTTTTCAAAGTCGAATGTTAAAATTTCTCACGAACTCTTCAATCGATCATAATGAAATTTTACACAGGTCTTCGAGATTTAGGTAGGTAGGTAGGAGTGCATACGGACGCATGTTCTCCAAATGGCCAGTTAGCCTGTAGTACTTTTCCTGGACCTATCAATAAGTCCTTAATACTTTCTTGTCAATACTTGGTCATATCTGTTTAGTTATATTTTTTAAATTGTTATTTGCTAATTTCTGAAATTGTATATTGAAGCTCTCTCCTCATCGTTCCTAGCGCGCTTGGTATAAACTTTGCCTCGGATTCGTTTATGAAAGCTCCTGCCCTTTGCCAACTTGTCTGCTTTTTCGTTGCCGAAAATGTTCATGTAGCCGGGAACCCCAATCAAGTCAAGATGGTGCTTGTTTTCTAGTGAGCTCAGTGCCTTCCTGCAGTTATGGACTGTGAATTAGTCATGGGCTATGACAAGGCCACAAGAGTCGCGTGGCTATCCGTGTATTTTGCTGCTTTATGTATCCTCTCATATTTATTCAACAAAACTTCGCAGGTCTTTTCTGTGTCCAGGACTTCCGTTTGGAAAATGCTAACTGAGTTCGGTAGACGAATAGAGAGAAAACTCCAGTAATGGCCAAGTTTTGAATATTTTCCTTGAAAATTTCGCAAAATGTTTTAAAATAAGTTTCTTTAGCACAATAAAAAGCTTTAATGACATTCATATTTCGTTTTTATATGAAGAAAAATTCTTGAAAATATACCATTTTTGACGTGATAAAACCCCTTAATCCCTTAAAGAAATGCACAACATAGACGCAAAAGGTGAAATCTAAACACTTACTTTCAAATATTTAGTATTTACATATAGTGATCATCGAGAGTTACCTCAACAGCTGTCACCTTTTAAAAATCGATGATCACTTTTTATGAACTTAAGAAACGCTTATCTCTCCGCTAGCAATCCAGTGATTAGTAAACAACTGGAAGTCAATTTGTTTACATTGTGGCTTCTTATCAATTTATATAAAATCTAGTTATAGCAAGAGCGCAAATGAGTAAGAGAGAGAGCAATTAAAATCTGTTGATTAAAAGCAGAGCTATCGAACTAGAATTTCATTAAACCGGCTTTGCCTGAGACAAACTCAAGAGAAATTCTGCTCAAGAACAAGCAGCTATTGAGTCTACAATGACCGCTGCTTTCTTTGGGAATTTTGCAACCGTGTTTAGTCACAGACGAGCTGTGTTTTGGTGCGTCTGGCTGCACGCATTGATCGGAAACTAAGGATCTTACAGGCTTTTAAGTTTTTTGTAGTGATCAACAGGTGTTTGTTTGTATAGTTTTTCCGGTTTTGTGTGATTTTTAAACAGCTTCAACGCTAAAACCGTCGCCGAAATGCAAGGAGCGGCGCTTTTATTATTAGCCATCTTGAAAATCGCCTGGACGGCACACGCAACTGGGTAAGTAGAGTATTTGCAGCATTTTGTTTGATTTTCCAAGTTCATTGTGCAAATATTGGTAAACTTTATGCAAATAAAGAGAAAAATAGTATACACATAATAGAAGGAATAGTTAGTTTAAGTTATCTTAAGATTCCCAAAAAGTAAACAATAATATTTGTTTTGTTAATATTTACAAAGCATCTTCAGTCGCGAAGCTCCAAAGTATTGCTTTCGCAGTTCGTTACCCAGCCTTTTCGTCATGCGGAATTGAGAATTCAGTATGGTTTACCGAGATAATTCTATTTCTAGCAGAATGTAGACGAATCTCGAAGCCTTTAAATTGTTATAAGAATAGTTTCGAGGCTTTCATATCGAATACACAGTTTTAAGAGTCTCTCAAACTCTAAGAAAATGGTCGAAAACGATTCTGAAATCGTAAGAAAGTAGAGTGAAGATTGAACCAAGGAAACTTCAATCCCATAAAAGGTTTCTGATTTTCTACAGAGTCAGTTAATACTATTTCGAAGTTTTTTCCACCGTTTGAACAAATTAAAATAGGCTTTTTCGAAAGACCTTATCAGCAAAAACTTGCCAAAAGAGAAAGAAACATAACATTTTCCTGTGTCTTCACCAATTTTCAGAACCTGTAACTAACTTAAAAACCCAAGCAAGTGTGTTTATATGTATGCACCTAAAAATCTACAAGAAACTCATATCCGCGAATACAGGCTTAGCTTATCTATGAAAGAAAGAAATATAAACAGAACAAGGTGCTATGCATTGACCTGCCGGCTTTAGACTTCTTTTTTTTTCTCTTCTATGCAATCAAAAGTAAATAAAACACTCATATCTCTCACTCAATCAACTTCCCAATCAACCTCTCTTTCGCTTTACTCACTCTCTTTATTACCATATTGTGAACCCACTCTTTTACAGCCACTACACAGTTGTCGCACCGGGCACCATACATACAAACGGTAAATACAATGTTGCTGTCGCTCTGCATCAAGCCACCGAACCGGCAACAGTGCGAATCAGTCTCCTAGGCCCACAATATAACGATTCCAAAACCGTTGAACTGCAGCCGTACGAAGTGCAGAATATCGGCTTCAGCGTGCCGGTACTGCGTGATGGTGACTACAATATCACCGCGGAGGGCTTGAGCGGACTGATCTTCAAGAACTCGACCAAGCTCAATCACAATGTCTTTCAGACACATGTGAAGATACAAACCGATAAAGGAAAGTATAAACCAGGTGATGTCGTAAACTTTCGCGTACTTTTTATGGACGAAAATCTGAAACCGAGTGGTCCTTCAGCGAGCAGTGTTATTTGGTTTGAGGTAAGTAAAGGTATCATAGGACTTGTAAGGACTTTGAAACTTTAACTTTAAATGTAAACTTCCTTTTATAGGATGGCAAGCGCAATCGCATTAAGGAATATAAGAACTTTACTGTCACCAAAGGTGTCTACACGGGCAAATTTCAAATTTCCGAGTTTCCCGTACAGGGAAGGTGGCGCTTGGCGGTGGATAACGGTGGTTGGCGTAGAACCATTGTCAGCTTCGACGTGCAGAAATATGTTTTACCCAAATATAAGGTCAGCGTTGATGCCACTTCCAAAGTATCAGTGAAGGACGGTGATATGCAGGTTGTCGTCAGAGCCAAGTGAGTACCATAAATAACTACATAGTTACAACCTAGTTTAAAGCTTTCGGGCTTATAACAGTAGTATTTCCGCGTTTATCTCGAAGAAGATTAAACACACAACGAAAAACTTATTTTACTCTTTTTATTCCAATCCTTCTTTTTCCGTCCTTCCCCCAGCTATACCTACGGCAAACCGGTTAATGGAAAGGTCACATTGATTATGAAGCTACAGTCATTTTACTATTCTCACAAAACCAACGACAACTCAACAGTTCCACCACAGCAAATAATAAAGACGACGGATATGGTGAATGGTAAAGCGAAGTTCGATCTCAACGTGAGCCAATACAAAGATAGCTTCCTTAGCTTCAGAACAGTCCCGCTTGACATTACAGCGACGGTGGAGGAGAATTTCACCGGTGTCAAGATTAACGGCACCGTAGGAACAACACTCTACCGAGACCGTTACTTTATAAGCTGTCAGGTTTTTAAGAATTGCAACTGGTTCATAGCCGACGAGGAAGCGGAAATGACATTCCGGGTCGTGAGATACGATGGTGAATTGTTAAGAGCTATCAATACACCCGTGCGCTTACGTTTCACCGAATCGCTGAATAAAAACTACTATAAGGATGAAAATAAAACCGAACCCAAAATTGAAAACCAAGTTTTTGAGTTTGAGGGCGTTTTGGATGTCAACAGCACAGCGGTGTTTAAGGTGAAGTTGCCAGCTCTGGCAAAGTTTGATGGCTATACGCATTTCTATAAAATAAAAGCATTCTACAAGGATGAGGAGCACGACGTGACGAACATATATCAGAAGGACCCGCCAAAGGTGACAGACGTGGTAAAGACAGATGCGCCTACGACGCCGAAATCTTTCTTTAAAGCACAGCTGGAGTATCCAAAGGGACGTTATACGTAAGTAGGGCGTAAACAGTCTATGAAACAAAGTTTTCTCATATTTCGTTTTCTTGTTGCTTCTTTGCAGTTTTAACGCGAATGAGGAAATTATATTGACTTTGAACTCCAGTGCGCCCCTAACATATTTCGACTACAACATCGTGGGTCGTGGCAATATTTTGGTCAGCGAACGCGTTTTTGTGCCTAACAAGGCCAAGAGCTTTGATTTAATATTGACGCCTAATTTCATGTGGATGCCTTATGCCCGTTTTTACGCCTACTTTATTGATGAACTGGGTGAATTTCACTATGCTGAGACGAGTTTACAAATTAAGACGGAAATGCAAAATAAGGTCCGGTTATTATTCATTAGTTTTTGTAAATTTTTACTAAAGTTTCGCTCTCCAACCCTCTATAATACGCCTTTTAAATTTCATGTTCTTTCACTGCTCAGTTGGAGATTACTGCCCCAGCTGAGGTGAAACCTGGCGCAGATGTCGCTCTACGCATCAAAACCACTCCGCATTCCTTCGTTGGGCTGCTCGCTGTTGACCAAAGCGTTCTCCTTTTGGGTCGCAACAATGATATTTCCGAAAATGATTTTAACTGGCGTCTCAGCTCCTATACAACCTATACGCCCTGGCAGGGCGGTTACTCGCGTTACCCGGGTGGACAAAGTGGTGTCGTAACCATGACTAATGGCAACTATTTCTATAACTACACAGCGCCACACACATCACCAGGTAACTAAAAAAACCAACTGAGCCAAAAACTTCAAAATGACTTTTACCAACTCCGTAGTTGACAACCGCTTCGAAGATCTGACGGCTCTACGCGTACCGGAGGGTGCTGTGTCTCTCGCGGTAACGCCGGCCTCGGGAGCAACAGCAGCAGTAGCCACCCAGGAAGTTGTGGTACGCAGAGATTTTGCTGAAACGTGGATTTTCACAGATATTGAGGAGTAGGTTTAAGAATCCAAACTTCTTGATTTACGCCATTCTAACGACTTTTGTCTTTTAAGCACGCAAACGGCGGAATTCAATTGGACTAAAAAAATCCCAGATACTATCACTTCTTGGGTGGTCTCAGGTTTCGCACTACATCCAGAAAAAGGGCTTGGCGTTACAACGCACAACACTGATATTGTCACATTTCAGCCGTTCTTCATATCAGTGAGATTGCCGTATTCGGTCAAGCGAGGTGAGTTAGAACTTACATAAAAAAAATCTTCAGAGTTTAGTAGTTTTCCGAAAAATAAAAGCTTATATACATATAAACAAAGTATCCAAATTTTAGAAATTAGAGTTATTGAGTGCTATTAAAGCTCCCATCCGATTAAGTCCCACAATTTGTAATGTGGAACTTCAATTCCTTACAGGCGAGATCATCAATGTGCCGGCTTTAGTCTTCAACTATCTGGATAAAGCATTGGATGTGGAAATCACACTCGACAATACCGATGGCGAATATGAGTTCACCGAAATCTCCAACGAGATTTCCAGCGAAGTGAAAAGAACAAAACTTGTACACATACCCGCACAGTCCTCAGCTGGAGTCGCATTTATGCTACGTCCCAAAATCATAGGCAATATAATGTTGAAGTATACTGCTGTCTCACCGCTCGCTGGTGATGCTATACACAAGACGCTTAAAGTAGTACCCGAAGGCGTGACGGAGTATGCGAATCGCGCATTCTTTGTGAATCTCAAGCAAACGCCGGAGCAAAGACAGAGCTTCGATTTAGTGCTGCCACCTGATGTGGTTCCTAACTCGGAACACATTGAAGTCTCTGTGATCGGTGATTTACTGGGACCGCTTTTGAATAATCTCGAGCATTTATTGCGCATGCCAACCGGCTGTGCTGAGCAGACTATGTCCACATTGATACCCAATTATTTGGTGTTGAAATATCTTAAGGTAAGTAATGTATTTCCATTAAGAGGAGATCATATCATAATCACTCTATTTCCTTACAGAACATCAACAAGCTTACGCCATCTTTGGAAGCGAAAATATTGCAAAACTTGGAAACGGGTTACCAGCGCATGCTCGGCTTTCGTCTGAATGATGGTTCGTTTGCCACATTCCGTGCTAAGGACAGAAATGAGAACGGTTCCGTCTGGCTTACCGCATATGTGGCGCGTTCATTGCATCAGCTACAAGAGTTTATAAAAGTAGATGATGCTATACTCGAGAAGAGCTTACAATATCTCAGCAAGACACAAGCAGAAAACGGCAGTTTTGTGGACACAAACAACGTAAGCTTCGGTGCAGAACGTCAACAGGGTGTGGCACTCACAGCGCATGTCTTACTGACGCTGATAGAAAACAAGGTATGGTCTCTATTAAAAAAGAAACTCAATTATTTCTAAACAAACCCGCTCCCAATACATAGCAACTCACGAAGGACTATCAAGCCAATATCGACAAAGCCTTCGATTTTATTTTGGCGAATACAGAGAAGTCTACCAGTATATTTGCTAAGGCCATAACCGCGTACGCCTTACAATTAGCTAAACATCCTTCAGCAAGTAAGCAACTTGAAACACTAAAGTCAGCTGCGAAGACCGCTGAAGATCGCATGTGGTGGTCGGCTTCGAGACACCGTTCGCAGCAATGGTGGCGCTGGATACCTAATGGAGACGTGGAGATCACTTCCTATGCGCTGCTAACGCTACTAGATGGGGATCTTGTCGGTGTTGACGATTTATTGTCGATTGTGAAATGGTTGGTGGCACAACGGAACAGCTATGGTGGTTTCATATCCACTCAAGATACCGTTGTCGGCCTACAAGCTTTAATAAGCTTCGCTGAAAAAGCGCAGTATGAACCTGGTGTAATGGATGTTCAAGTGCTGGCTAAAGGCGGTATTGAACGCTCGGAGAATATAAAAGTAGACGAGAACAATGGACTGCTCCTACAAACAGTAGAGGTAAATAATATAGTCCAAAAAGAATTCTAGATCAGAGAAGGACTTCATAGTTTTGCTTTTCCTTCTACACAGCTTCCACACAAAACGCTCTCAGTGGATTTCATTGCGAAGGGCAAAGGTGCTGCCTTAGTACAAATCGCCTATCAGTACAATGTGCTTGAGAAGGATCCCCAACCAAGTTTTGAAATCAAAACCATTATCAATAAGAACACGCCAGTCTTAAAATTGGAAATGGACGCCTGTGTTGAATATAAGGGTGAAGGAGATGCCTCAAATATGGCGATTTTAGAAGTGACACTACCCTCGGGTTATGTGGCCGATACGGATGCTTTCAAACTTATTGAAGCCGTGCCTCGAGTCAGGGTAATAGCTCTTAGAAATAAAAAGTAGATTTTTGATAAATACGAAATAAAATTTACTTACAGCAAGTGGAAAGACCCAGAAATCGGACACTTTGATTGCCATCTACTTCGAAAGTCTGCCGAAAGGCGAAATTCAATGTGTGCCTATCGAAGCACTGCGCCAGTTTGCTGTTGCTCGTCAGAAACCCGCTTCGATTGTGCTCTATGATTATTATGATACTTTGAAGCGGGCAACGGTATACTACGAAGTCGCCTCGAAGTTGTGCGACATATGTGAGGACGATGAAGAATGCAAGAAAGCATGTCAGTAAAGACAGCGAGACTTTGTGAGATCCATAATAATTATATCAGAGAATATTTTATATACATTTATCAATAAAACAACAATGTTGTTATAATCACCTTTTGGTTTACTTCTTACTTCTTGTGCAGACTTTGTCTGAGATTTTAAAGGTATCCAATCTTGGAAAGCTTTTGTGTTCAGTTTTCGGTATAAGATCTTCAGTCTGAGCGTAAGATCATCAGAAGGTATTATTGTGCGAGTCGTCGTCGTGGTGTTCGAAAGCGCTTGTCAGGTATCAAGCTTTACAACATTTTTTATAGATCGACTCATACAATGGAATCGAAGTATACCTAAATTCAGGCATGCACCGTGACCTGAGGTCTATTGTACCCTCTCTTCTGTCACACGGAAACACATATTCGGATACATAGATTCATGGGTCTTTATCCTGCGCCTACAGACTACTATTCCGATAATAAATCCAAGCAGTCTAGCATCAGGAGCTCTGGAGTTTTCGTCCAATATCGCAGAACCGGCAGATAACGCAAGAGGCAACAACCGACCAGATATTCACATGTACCAAATCTTGGAAAAGACCGGTGAAAAGAAGATCGACACCTACAACCTCTTTGTTGATTTCAAAGCTGCTTTTGACAGCATGAAAACAAGCTGCCTTTATGCCGCTATGTCTGAATTTGGTATCCTCATAAAACTAAAAACTAACGTTGAGCAATACCAAAAGCTCCGTCAAACGAGGTTTCATACAAGAGACTCTTTATTGTGCGACTTCTTCAATCTACTCCTGGAGAAGATAATTCGAGCTGCAGAACTTAATCGAACAGGAACAATCTTCTATAAAAAAGAAATTGATATCATTGGCCTCAATTCCGCTCCGTTAGTTATGCTTTCCTTAGACTGAATAAGGAAGCGAAACAAATAGGTCTGCCAGTGAACGAGGGCAAGACGAAATATCTTCCGTTATCAAGCAAACAGTCGTCGCACTCGTGATTCGGCTTCCACGTCACTGTTGACAGTCATAAGTTCAAAGTCGTAGATAATTTCGTCTATCTTGGAACCAGTATTAACAGTAATAACAATGTCAGCCTCGAAATCCAACGTAGAATAACTCTTGCCAACAGATGCTACTTCGGATTGAGTAAGCAATTGAGAAGTAAAGAACTCTCTCAATGACCAAACGCTATAAATCATGGACGATGAAAACATCTGATGATGTGACGTTACGAGTTTTTGAGAGAATGGTTCTGCGGAGGATTTATTGTCCTTTGCGCATTGGCAACGGCGAATACCGCTTTCGATGGAACGCCGAGCCGTATGAGTTATACGACGACATTGACAAAGTTCAGCTAATTAAGAGAATACGGCTCAGCTCTGAAAGTATTCGACACAGCACCGCCAGAGGGAAGCAGAGGAATAGGAAAGCCTACACAATTGTGGAAAGACCAGATGAAGAAGAACCTGGCTATATTGGGATTCTCCAATTTGCGACAAACAGAGGGAAGGTAGAACGAATTGCACGCTTTTGCAAACTCGGCTATAAACAGAATTTGCACTGGGGAGAAGATCCGTTGGATTTCATCCCATAAGGCCTTCATTCGCTGATGTAAACTCACACAGAGTTTTTTTGTGAGTTTGTGAAATAAATTTCCGCTCCCTAGAGCGCATCATACAATATCATTGAGAGAATTTAAGAAAGAAGGTGTATTGTCCCACCCCTTTAAAAAATGTTCATACAAATTCTTTGAAAAATAAAAATTTTAGTCAACCCCTTTCGAAAGGAGAACAAACCACCTGCTGGCAGCAATAAGTTGCTTAAATTTTCATAGTATTCCATAATTTATGTATAATGCAATTATAATTGGGTACTTGCTGCTTCATTATTCACAGAAATTATCAACTGTGGCACACATGGTGTTCTCTAAGACTACACAGACACATACTATATGTGGTATGCATCTGAGGTATAAATATTCATGAGGAGCCAATTTATTTCCATGAAATTTGTCAACTGAGATTTAAGTTAAGATAATTTGAGCTGAATCATAACATATGTGACATATATTACCGTTATTAGTACATTACTTAAATATGTATATGACTTAAGCATGCATTTTTAATACATTTTTATTTAATATGCTCTCAACTCCTCGCACGAGCGCAAATTTATCGGCTTTGTAGGTTTAAAAATATGAAACTCATTTATGTTTCGATTAACGCTTTCAATTTCACCTCGGAGAGAGCTGACCCATATGCATTTTTAAATTTAAAGTGTCACATAAAAATATTAGCTCAGCTTTTTAACCTCATAAATGTAGATTAAAAACGTATTTTTCACACCTACTGTACGGCGGTCATTATATTTTAAGCCCAAAGCCTAAATTTGCGCTTCAGTTTTAATTAAAAATTCACAGAAATCATAAATGTCATTGAGTGCGGCTCAACACCTCGCTGCAACACTTTACAAGCGGCGACAAAGGCTATTGAAATACATCTACACACATGCATACCGTTATTTATTCTTTACAAATTATGAGAATTTAATATTCAAGTCGAATTTTAAAATGCGCACACACACATGCTCACGCCTATACAACGACGCTAACATCATTCATATTTCGCGCCTTCCAAAGCAATTTATTATGTTTTGAATATTTAAACACTTTTTCTTTTCACCCCACAAAACGCATTACACCTTTTGGTGCGGCAAGAATACGCCTTTGCCACACCCACTTTACAGCGGTTATCATTATTTAAAAAATTGGACACCCGTGGCGCTCATATAAAATATATGTGTGTATATACATTTGTGTTCGTAAGTGCACATTGTTGCTGCTACAAGTGTTTCCGAGGCCCCACAAAAAACAAATAACAAGCGTCCAAAGAGATCCGGCGACAACAGCGATAATTGCAGGGACTTTAAATTGGTTCAGTCGCGTGTTGCATGCGACACACATCTGTCTTTATGCAAAGGCACATAAATGTGTATAATTTTGTCGGTGTGAAAACGCTTTAACGAGGGTTCGTTGATGAAAGCTTGAAACAAGGCGTGATTAATTATAAAACATATTCTGACAAATTTGCCGCATGTGTGTGTATGGGGAAACCCCGCATTTCACGCCAAAATATTAACCGCTTCAAGTACTCGTTTGTGACAATGTCATGTAACATAAATGAAAAATTATCACGTCACGCTGAGAATGGTGATAAGTCAAACGGCAGATGGTGCGCAAGCGTCAATCTGCATTTTTAGATAAAAGATTTGTCTGAGCTACAGTTGAAATGCCGGATTTATGTCTACTCATCATGAGCTTTTTGGAATATAAGCAAAATATCGGTTATATTAGAGTTACTTTATAAGGTATTCTTTCGAATATACCCTAAAAAAATACCATAGAGATGTAGAATACATTTATGCTTTTATAATGGAATAAGCAACACCAGCCAATATTAATACTGATAAAATTACTAAGGCCAATGGGAATAACAGTTCCAATACCAATACCAATACCAACACCAATACCAATACCAATACCAATACCAATACCAATACCAATACCAATACCAAAACCAATTACAATACTAATACCAATACCAATATCAATACAAAATCAATACTAATACCAATACCAATACCAATTTCAATACTAATACCAATGCCAATACCAAAACCAATTCCAATGCCAATACGAATACCAATATCAGTACAAAATCATTACCAATACCAATACAAATACCAATACCAATATTAATACCAATACCAACACCAATGCCAATATCATTACCAACAAAAACACCAATACTAATCCCAATACGAGTATCAATGACATATCAATATCCATAACAATACTAATACCAATTTAAATTAATAGCCTTACCAATACCAATACCAACAACAATGCCAATATTAATACCGTACCAAATCAATTACAATAAAAGACGTCTACCAATACCAGTACTATGACCAACAACATGGTCATTACCAATACCAATATCTACACCAATATCAATACCAGTACCAACGCCAATACCAATACCAATGCCAGTACCAATATCAATACCAATGTCAATACCAATACCAATACCACCAACAGTACTAAAATCCATAAAAAACAACTAAAAACAATACCAATAAAAATACCAGTACCAATCCCATAATCTGAAACAGTACCAACATTAATATCAAACCTGCTTTCAGTACCAGTACCGTTACCATCACCATTACCAATACCTTACCTTCGTTAATATATTTATATGCGGTACAAGAAAGTACGTAAACAACAACTTATCGCAACTTGGCCACTCATTTTGTCTTCCTTAATGTAAATGGATACTTTCGTTTTACACTCTTCTTGCTCCTTTAGCCAACCGCCAGCTGCTGGTTGATGTTTCCATTTTGGTAAAAAATCGCAACACTCGAAAGCACAGCTTCACTAATTTGTCTTTTGCGCTCGCGCTCAACGCCACCAGCCATTCATTGCTGCTGTCAGCTTCTTCTTCGCCCCACCCCTCCTCTTCACACCACCAACAAAGTGCACTTACTGCGCAAGGAAGTAAAAACAACGACAAACGTTTGTGAGTTGGCTGTAAATAATTAATTTGTCTGACATTCAACAGCGTCACCGCCGCTTTTCAAAGCTTAAAATATGCAACACTGCCACTTCCGTTGGAGGCCAATTTTTTGCTGGCGCTTCTTCTGGCGCTAGCCAACGCAGTATTTTTCGCCAGTTTTGCTCGTCGATCGTTTTTCTTCCGCCGTTTTTTCCACTGAATTGTATTTAAAGCGCACTTCCGGCAAGAAGACAAATAAAATAAAGTAACAGCTGACTTTTTGGCTGGTGAAAGGAGGTGGGAAAGGCGGTTGGTGTAAAACCGAGACTGCACCGCCGCCAATTCAATTTCTGCTGTCGACAATAACAACGGTTGTGTGTGTAAGCCTTGGCGTCGAGCCCGTGTGAAAGCTACAAAAGCAACAATAGCAGCAACCTCACGACATTTAACGGTCGGATGTGTGTATGTGAGTGTGTAGGAGAGTAAAGCGGTTGTGTGCCACAGCCGCCGCAGCGCACTTATAATAAACGAGCATACTTCTTGGCGCGCCGCAATTTAGTAGCGCACATATTTTCACTCCTTCACACACACCTACACAAACACATTCATGCAGGAGGGAGTCTGCACACCTTGCATCTTCGAACTCCAGTGTACCTCAGCAAAGAGGCACACACACTCATATACACAATCAAACAAGCTGCATTGTGGCGAGGTGATCTGAAGATGCTCACACTTTCGCTGCTGCTACCTCAACGCCTCAACACTTAACTCCTTTACCCTCAACACTCGACTCTCAACTCTCGACACTTGAAGGCTTTCCTTTGCTTTCTGGTTAACGTTCAAGGATCTTGTGCATAAATAAGTACCCTGCACGTTGCACTACTTGTGGCGCGAAGGAGAGGAGTAGGTGCAGTTGGAGGCAAACACACATGCATATATGTATATATATCCCACACACACACACCGTTTTATTGTTTAAGCAGTAAAACGTGGAAGCGGTTGCGCGGTAAACACGAGCTAAAGGTGGCAAGCTTACAGCATCGCTCGGCTTGTTTACCACTTTGCCCGCGATTTAACACTTTTGCCTTTCACTCGAACATTTGTTTTACCCTTAAGCGTTTATACTCTTGATTTCGTGTTTGTCATGACATTCGCCTGATTTTCGACGGAGATTTAGCTTAAACTTGAAATGGTTTTGTAAGCATTTGTGTGGTAAAGTAGTGAATTGAGGAAATTTCGGCTTTTGAATGCAGAAAGTACATGGGAGCATGTTTGGAGTATAGAATCACAACTCTATATTTTTATTGTGACTCTTGTTCCAAAAATGCAGCTGCAAAAATATTGAGTGCCAAACGCAATTCGCTTAAACAATTACCAATCAGTGAAAAACTTGACAGACCTGGGTGAGGTGGAGGACATGAGTCAACAAGATCATGGGCAAGAAAAGAAAACATGCATGCTTGTTGCTCAGACGGTTTTGGAGGAACTACAAGACGGCTGTTGGCCTAGTGGCAGTTTACAACTGGCATCACCTCCGAGCCGGGCAGGCAATTGTCTTATCTAAAACACGTCTTAGATATCTAGAAGCTTCACAATTCAATAGATGAGGTATCAAATCTATATATAAAGTCGCTCTTATAGTTCGCAAACAGCGCTGACGTCTGGTATGACAAATACTTCAGCTCAAATTGCACTGCATCTATATTTAGCATTCCTAAAACCAATGTTTTTACGTATGGCGTGATTCCCAAACTTAGGAATTCTTTGTCCACGAATTATATGTTCCTTTTTAGTCTGTATTTAGAGTAATTACTACATATTTCGTGAAACTAACCTTACTTCCTTCCTGTTTCCGAGCACGCAAAATGCCTCATCCGCCTTATATCCCAGACCTTACCCTTCTGACTACCATCTGTTCCGGTCAATGCAGAACGATCGCACTGGAATACATTTCAAACCAGAACAGGGTATCAAAAGTTGGTTTGATTCATGCTTGGTCATCATGCCGACACAGCTCTTATGGGATGAAATCCAGCATCGCCAGAATATGGCAATTATATAAAGCCTCCTTACAAAGGAGTTCCATAGCTTGTCTTTTATATTTCGTTATTGGGCAACACTAGTGTTGCAATCTGATAACTCACAAATTTATCATAAATATTGACATTTTTGCTGTTATCTATACTCCGAACGTTTTGACATATAAGCCGCACGAATGGTTGCCAGTTTTTTGGAAAAACTGAACAAGTCGTAACCATAGCACTGGAAAAACGCAGAAGAGTCAGTTCTTAAGTGGTATACAACATTTGTTTTCAGTTGTCTTTCAAAAATCAAGAAAGCCACTCGCAGAAGACGGATCACTCAAACGAATGCATTGTTGAGCGCACAAAACATCCAGTTGACGGAGTCATCCTCGGTATAGTCTTGACTTGGTACCGATGCCTCCTTTTTATTCCCGTTCGTACAAACTAAACTAAGAGGTCAAGGTCTCGACAACCAAAAGGTGGTTGATGCTTTCAAAATTATCCAAAACCAACCAGAATCAATCAGGCAAAACTGCAAAAAGTTAATTGGTACAAAGGCATGCAAAAGTGTGTAGGTTTTATAGGGAATACTTTGAAAAACAATAAAGCGATGATTAAAATTGGTGTTTGTTTTCAAATACCGAAATATAAAAGGCAACTTACGTATGTGCTATAGTGACTTGATCTGAACAATTTCTTTCGAGATTATATCGTTACCTTAGATAATAACGCGTGAAAATTTTTTCCTGAAAATATTTCCGCAAATGAAAAAGTGTTCGCGCTGTTGTAAACTGGACTATAATCCCATAAGCGGTGGAGTGCCAATAGAGAAGGAGACTGGATCATCAGACGCGTTTGGGTTATTGGTCATAGCGGAATCGTTGGTAACAGCAAAGTTGACGAGCTAGCCAGAGGAAACAACCATACCCCCGCTCACATTGGAATGGGGCGAGTTGGATCTCCATCGGCATTTTGGGTTCCAGCACTGGATCATGGTCGGTGGCCCGCACTTGTGAGACTTCAGAGTCCATCTCGCCAGTCTTATCTTCGGTGAACCAAAAGACATAGCAGAAGCACTCGTCGTCTGAAAGAATTTTTAATAGGCTCAACGTTCTTTTTCGAACTGTAAGGTCTTATGATCTAATATATTGGAGTTTTAGGTAATAGAGGAAACGTTGTTTAAAGCTGTCCAAGTGAGTTCTCTTTATGAAGGACTTCATAACCTAAAGTAACCTAACCTATATATAATAGAAACCACCTATGTGTGTTGGCCACCCAACAAATGTGTTTTTGCCAAAAGAGAAACATAAATTTGCGAAGCTTAAAACGATAAAGATATGCATACTCACTTTTCAAATGTTTAAATATTCAAGCTCTTTCAAATCCCTTATCAACCGAAATCCTAACACATTGTATCCTTAAACAGCAACACGTTCGCTGAGAGTATAAAAGTGCATAAATCTTCATCAACGACTTAACGTTGCAGGAATTTTAAATGCACGTGAGCAAACAATACACGATTTAACAAAGAGAGTCGGCTAATAAAAAGCGCTTAAAAACAACAATGGACTTTTCAAGACTTTTTAACTTCGCAGCGGTGAGCTACGCGCCGTTAATATCGACTCGTTAATTATATTGGCGCACTACGGTGAGAATTTACGGAGAGTCATCACGGCCCGGCGCGGAGTATGCGGCAATCACTTCATTTACGGCCACGACGATTGTGCGCTTGTATCGCATTCCTTAACACAACAGTTCGAGCGTGCGTGAGTACACAATCTTCGTGCCGCTCTGACCCCCCGCTACACTTTTGGCAGCGTCACGAAGCGAGTTAAATGAACTGCGAACTTAAACGACACAATAGACGGTAGAACAAAGCCAGAGCGGGCGAAAGCGGCGCGAAATACTTACGCGCCACCTTAACAACAGCAGGCGGTGTGGCGCCACAACGCAAGACCTGCTATGTGGCCCCGGCGAAACAAAGTCGCCAGATGGGGCGATAAAACCGAACATGAAAATCGAAAATGCCAGTTTTTTGGAATTAACAACCGGTGGCACACACACACACACACACACACACACTCTCGAGCGCTGCACTCAAAGCAAGTGCACATTAACAAAGTGGCCACTTTACTTGCGTTTTCTGTTGCCGCTGCCACAGTTGCAAGCGTTGCAACGCCACAAAGTCGGCAACACCAGCTCAAAGTTCAACCGAGTGGTTGCTTACGCGCGGGTAAGCGGTTAATGGCTGCTGCCTGATGCTTTCTTGTTTTGTTGCCGCTTGGGGGGCGGGGGCATGCAAACCGTGGCAATAAAGGTGCGAACGTGCCACAACATGTAGTAGCGGTGAATTACAAGCATCGCTCGGTGTAAGTGCTCACCGGCATGCATACATATGTTTTGCGTGCTTATCACAACAACAAAAGTGCTTCGCAGGTGCGCGAATACTCGCCTACTCCCACCCTCCCTCGCCTGGTTAGTTTGGTTGCCTGCAAAGCGTTGACAAAGTTGCCACAGCGCAAATGAGTTTATTCTGTTTAGTGGTCGCTACCACACACACACATGCGCCTCTCAAGCCTTTGGTAGCTGCGCGTGTGGCAGCCGCTTGTTGCATGCAACAACTTGTACTGCTGAACGTAGAGGCACATATATTTGTGCATGCTTCTGCTTTCATTTACATCGCTTGCTGTTGTTCGGCTCGTTCCTTTGCCAAAGTCCAACAGTTCCGCTGTTCTTCCTCTTCTTGTCGTATATTCAAATGTTAATTTACGGATTTGCGGCAAAACTTGTGAAACTCACTTTGCAATGTTATTCATAATTTGTGGCACTGAAATTTTAATGCGATTCGTTTTAGAGTTTCCTTTGCCGCTGGTGGATGGCCGAACGTCTTGTGAACTTTCAGTTAAACTTTTTAAAGTCTTAAAGCCGAGTTCGCTGCATGAAATATTTGTATTAGGCAAACCTCTCAAGAATATTGCTGGATTAACATATTTCAGACATGTTCCTATAGCCTTGCTGTACGAACGCCTTTCCAACGATAGACTCACAATACTCAATCTGTAAGTAGGAAGGTAGGTGGAAGTTCCACTACTTCGGACTCAATTAGAGCTGCAGGAAAGTAGGAGTTCTGCAACTTCGGTTATATAACCTCTATAATCTTCCTATCTCGTTTCATCTTTACGCCCAAACCATTTGTTAATCTCAATGGAACTACTTATATCAGTTGTGCTTTTTGTTGACAGCCATTCAAGGTTCCATTTATTCTGTATCTGCTTTGATTCCCATCAAAACTGGAAAACCGTTTCCTTATTCCTTTCTTGCTGGTAGCTGAGGTAAATATTGCTATAAGCAAGCCCGTCTTTAGAGAGTGTTCTCAAAAATACCAGTGTCCCGTTATAGTAACTATAAGTCTAAAAATAATATTCCTCGCCCTATGTAATATGTCCTTACTTCTAGTTTCATCATACTTAGGTGGTATCTGCTTCGTTACTTTTTCAACGTAAGTATGAAGTTTACTGCAAGATGAAGCCATGTGTAGAAGTTCACGCAAGTGAGGAAAGTTCTCTGAGTGCTAAGAGTAGCCAGAAACGACCATTTTACACATGGCTCAAGCACCTCACGACTTTGGGTCTTAGACCAAGTATCAGCTAAGTAGCCAAAAAACATCCGTCTCAAGACGAGCTAAAGTGAAAAGGGGAAACATCCTCCTCAGGGTTGTGTGCTGGGTTTGAGACCCACCCCAATGAAAAAAAGGAAACAGCCTCAATGGCTTCGCCCATAAAGAAGTAAAAGAATGTAATGATCTCTATTGATCGCTTCTAGCGTAAACTCAGCATCGAGTAAGTGTTGGCTATGCTGGAATTAATAAATGGCGTCGAGAAGGGCAGCAGAGCTGCCTGGCCATTTGTGTCTGTGGTTGCCACCGTAGTTATGCAATAGAACATCGCAGTCCCTCTCATACCCAGTATTTTAGCTTTGAAAACGCTGGCTGCGTTTGGTAGTTGTATAAATAGAGCTTTTTCGAGATCAACGGAGTCCATACTCCGCAGTTCACTTTTGAGACCTGCATTATGCATTATCATCCCTTACTAAATCACTTTTCCATTCACTTCTAGAGGTATCCTCTCTGGAAGTAGCTATAGAAATCTAACCTTGGGCGAATATCGCCTGATTTACTTAAGTTCAGCTGGTTCAAGCTGTCTGTCGCTAATTCTGACCTCTTACTTCCTTTATTTTTATAGCAGAACAAGTTCTACCACTTTCCGGGTAAAGACGAGTATTGGTAGCTTATGTCGAAGTATATTGAGCGCATGAGTCGGACATAACTTAAAAGCGCCAGTAACAGGCTGCATTCTGCATTCCATTTAGTTTCCTGATATAATAGTGCTTTATTAATAATGGCCTCCAAAACACTCCTCCATATATTAGAAATGGTCTAATGACGGCCGTCTATCTCTACATAATTATATTTGGTACCTAGTTAATTCTAAGTATTCTTTTACAGGCGTAGTAAGAGATCGTAAGAAAAATAATATTAGCAATTTTAAATCGTGCTACAAAGAAGTTTGCGCCTTCTGGTTAGTTAAAGATGAGTTTTAACCTCTCCTTCTTAATTGGCGTAGACACCGCTTACGCGATTATAGCCCAGTTAACAACCGCAGTCAGTCGTTTCTTCTACTCGCTACGATATTCGGGGGTCTCTCATCCGAGGCTTGTTGTTCCTTTTCATTGGGGGGTGCTTTTTTTACGTGGCGGTTCCCAAACCCAGCGCACAACCTTATGCAGGGAATGTTTCGCCTTCTCACTTTAACTCGCCTTCAAACGAATGTTTTTTGGCTACCCAGAGGATACTTGGTCTAAGACCCAAAGTCGTGAGCTGCTTGAGTCATATGTAAAAGAATCGTCTCTGGCCACTCCCAAGTGAATGGCGATCAGAGAACTTTCCTCACCTACGTGAACTTCTAAACATGACTCCATCCTCCAGCAAAAATATATAAATCACAAGAAGGCTAGGTTTAGTAGCATCAACGTTCGAAATTGAGCTCTTCGCCGGTGAAGGCTGATACCATATTTGAACTCTCACTACTCATCATCCCAATATTAAAGGATTTTACATGATCCTAGACTTTGCGCAGGCAAAATCTGATATTACTTATAATATATTAAAGTTTTAAGCCGTGGAATGACTGTATTCGAAAACTTATATCTAAATAAGCTCAGTGATTGTTGAGATTCAATAAAAGTATTATTTTTCCATCAGGATTGCGGCTTAGAAAACATAGAAGGCGGCCAAAGGTCAAAAAAGCTTCAAAGCAACTTATTCCTATAATACAAAATACTGAAGGACGTAGACAGTCCGTATTTCAATATAGTCTTATAGCGGGCATTGAATGATGCGAATCAACAAATGAAAACAATGATGCAAAAAAACTGGAAAAGAAAGTAAAAAGTAAAATATACAGCTATAGCCAATCGGCAATTAAAGCAATAAGCTCACAGCATACCACGTCCATGAAAGTCCTTAGAAGCAGAGGGGCAGAGATGTGGTAGGTGGCTGCCGGAAAGCGGCAACTGAAAGCTGATGAGACTGCTGAAGGGACATCCTTTTGCCACAAAACGACTACAAGAAATACTCAAGTTGTTTAAAATGGTACAAAATTAAATTTTCGAAAAGGCTGACAGACAAATTAAGTTTAGTTAGAAAGCCTTAGAGAGATATAAGATAGCGATGATCGCATTCAAGGATACCGAAAGGAAACACGTCAGCTTCTTGCTCGAAAAGACTATAGGACGACCGATCACATCTTACTTGAGTCACACGCAAGTCGGAAAGGTATTAGTAACGAAGAAACATGCAAAACGTGCAGGGAAGTAAACTTTAAAGGCAAGCTGAAGTGACCCTTCTGCTTCTGCTTGACATCATTGCTTATCTACTACAAGTCATAGTTATTTAATGGCTTCACAGCTCAAGGGACTAGATGAAGTATCACAATTAGATATAAATACAATATAGATATATGTACATCCTTTAGCTCGAATTCAATTAATATCCATCTGATACTAATAAGCATGTATGTATAGCGTAAGAGTCAGCCAGTAAACTAACCCTACTGAAACTTAGTGTAAATAAAAATACTTTAATACCAAACAAATAGTTTAAAGCAAATAAAATATAATTTTCTCTCTTTATCTTTTCACACTGCTGTATATTTAACCTAAAGGATAACCAAATATCACCTTACACTCCTCCCAAAATTTTGAGTTACCCATGAATTATGGATTCTGCATTGTGATTACATGTGAATTTGTAGGAATAGCAGAAGTCTTTTATAAAATATTCTCCACTTGACACTAGTTTATTATGTGCTTCACCACAATCCTTTAAAAGCATTTATTACGCCCTTTATTTATTTTGAGGCTTAATAGCATTTACTTACTTACTTATGCAACCAAATCCATAAAAATCACGGCAATAAAAGTCACTGCCGACATTTAAAGTAATCTGAGCTGCTGCTCGTGGCAACATGCAGCCGATGCGGTCTTTTGCCGGGCAAATAAAAATATGGAAATATGAAGACCGCAAAAAATATGCCCCAACCAATTGGACAATATTATGACAACCTTATAAATCCCACGCAGATCATTTATCGTACACTTAATGATGCCTTAAATTGCCGCTCATAAATTACCAATATCTCAAAGCTTGTATCGATTTGTAAATCCCGATAATAAACACAGCATGAAATGTGGCCACGCCAAAGGAATGGCGGAGAATTGTGGCATAAAATGAAATGGCTGCAAAAAGGTACGCGAAAAGGAAAAGTAGGCATAAAAATAAAACTGAAAAGGAAAATAAAAAGGAAATAAAAAACCAGCATAAAATTTGCCTTTAGAGTCGTTCAAGAGTAACGGCATTGAAAGCCTAGAAAATAGCGCTATTATGGCTTTGAAATGTGCGTGCGTGGGGCGGGGGCCGGTAAAATAAGTTGTTACAAGTTAGTCGCTAGTGAGGGAAGCTCTTTTCGGTGAGGTATATTTGTATTTATGAATACTTAGAAGCACCTACGCACGCACTTTAACGACCATTGACTGCTGTCGACAGCAGCATGGCTGAGTGGGTGATCTATGGAGCGGCTCCAAAACACCAGTTAACTTGTTTATTTGCGTAAATCCTTAAAAATTGTTAAAACAATAAAAGGGATCAACTAACCGAAATCCAGCAAAGCCCATAACTCATTCAAGCGTATTAACCAAAACAAATATCCACTGACGAACTGACTGAGTGTCCAACCGACGGGTTTGCCAAGCCACTGAAAAGTTGAGTGGTTGAGTATTTGCAGATGCGAGAGTCCGAGGATGCGAGAATTCGCGCGGCGTGGCGCTGCGGCAACCAACTGTGTTAAATGCTTAAGCAAACAAGCGGCGGACGGCAATAAAGGCAAATTGCTGTGGTGTCCGCAAAACCGACATGCAATGAAGCTCAAGATTTAAAGTAGCATAAAAAGCAACAACAACAACAGCAAATGTTCGTCAGTTCGTCAGTTGGGGAGATAAGCAGTTACGTCGAAGGAAATGGCAGCTTGTGGCTGACAGTTGAGCGCTCATTGCCAGAAATCTTTCGTTGCTTTGATTTTCGCATAGCAAAATATACTTCAATGCAAATAAACGAGCAGCTGCTTTTGTAACTGTAACAACAGCAACAACTACAACAATAGTAGTGTACAATGTGTACACATGTTGACGCCTTGCAGACCAAACAGAAGCTCTGGAGCATTAACATAAACATTCGTAAATAGCCAGCAACTAAATATGTAAGCAAATACTTGTGAGTAAATAAAAGCGAGCTAAAACAATGCAAATAAAACCGAGCAAAACAAGAAAGTAACACAAAACAAATATGGAGAAAGTGCGAAAAGTACGACAAATCAAGTGGAAGGCTAAAGTTAAGGAAACTTAGTATACTTGTAGGAGCCAAAGAAAGCTCGAGTGAAGTAAAGCGAAATCGGCGATGATTTTTGCAAGTTGATGAGTAACTTTAACATAGTTAAACATAAATAAAAGTTATTTTTCGACGACTTAAGTTGTGGTCACGTTGTGGTAGAACTGATTTTCACGCCGCCGGAAAATAATTATGTGATTTTCAACAAAGTAATGCGGTAGATTAAGGGGTTATTTTCTTATTATTATATGACAGCTGATAGAAATGACTGCTGTCAGATGAATATCACATGAGGGCAAGCGGTTGCTGTCATACTACTTTTTTCAGAGCCCTGCCTTCCACTTTGCAATCTTCTAAACTAAATATCAAATGATAACTATTAGATAAATATTGTCAGATTCTTGCCTTTAACTTCACAATCTCCTAACCCTTATGTCAAGTGAATGATGTCAGCTAATAGTGGTCAGACTCTTACAAGATTTTCAACCTAATATCAAAATACTTCTGCCAGATAACATAGGACTCCTGCCTTCAATTTCTGTCTCCTAATATTAATGTACAATTATTTCTGCCTGACAGTCTGCCTTCAATTTCACAATCACCAAATAGAGTTTTCAAATGATTACAGTGAGATAATATCTGTCACACTTCTGGCTTCAATTTCACAATCTCCCAGTCGTAATGCAAAATTACTTCTGTCAGTAACATGTATCAAAGTCCGCCTTCAACCTCAAATTCTCCAAATAGCATTGTCAAATGAAGACTGTCAGATAACATCTGTCAGAATTTTGCCTTCAACTTTACAATTTCTTCATTTTAATGTCAAATGAGTGCTGTCAGATTCCCGTCTTCAACTTTATAATCTCTTCACCCTAATAACAAATGGTTAATAATATGGTCAGACTTCAGAATCTCCTAATCATAATGTCAACTGAGTTCTGTCAGATATCATCTGTCGAACTCCTTCCTTCTAAACACAATTTCAAATGACTGCTGTCAGATAAGTTGTCAAGCTCCTACTTTCAACTTCGCAATCTTCTAACTCTAACTTTAAATGGCTACTGATAGGTACCTGACTGTTGCCTTCAACTTGACAATCTCCTGATTGTAATTTCAAATGAATACTGTCAAATAACTTCTTCCAAGCTACCGCCTTCAACTTTTGTGATATAAGTTCTGTCAGACTTCTGCCCTCAACCTCAGATTCTCTAACTATAACCCATTTTTTCTTATATTGGCACAGCGTCCCCTTCGACTAATTAAATAAGTGACTTAAATCGTTTATTCTCATGGATGAATTATTCAATGAGAACACCTGTACCAAAAATCAAATTGACACCCACGCATTCTGTTCGATTTTCCAATTAAAATAATTCCCTCATTTCGCTGAGTATTTCATAAAAGTTTCATTAACGCCGCGCAATTTACACGAATTTCATTAATTAGCGGAGAATTGTTTAATTGCTTAATCATTGACACGCGTAAATAGCATCATTAATAACTGAACTGCTGAATTACAACATAAATATTCAAACAAATTTGTTTGTTGTGCAACATAACTACTTACACAACCGTACTTGAGTGAATGCTTAAGCAAACATTTGCATAGAGGATCATCAATCGCGCGTCAGAAAAGCGGTTGCAAGTCAAGTAAATAATATTCCTTAATGCGCACTTGTCACAAAGTCAATGAATGACGCCCTCGCGCTCACACCAAACACCTCCACCATTAGCTGGTGCTTCAGCGTCGTAGCTCCATTTGATAAATATACTTTGAGCACACAATAAAAGTTTCGACATTCCATGGTTAATCAGTGAAGCGGAAAGCTAAAGGCAAAACGGAAATTATTGTTCATCATGTTGTTGTTATTGTTCTCTTTATTGACGACATTGTACAATATATCAAAAACATTTCAACTATCAAAGCAGGAATATAATAAATTGAAATGCGCATTAGAAGTCTTCACTCCTCCACTGCGGGGGAGAAGACAGCGCACACAAGCCGGAAGGCAGGTCAGTTGGGGGTTTTGAGCGGAACACAAAAGCGCCACGACCGCCTGTGGAGTGTGAAGGTGGCGTGCGCGAGGTGTGGCCACAACGGTAAAGATAAATGAGCGAAAAAGAAATAAGCAAATTGTTGTTAAGTCATTTGTCAGATTTGTTTAAGTGTCACTTAAGTGAGGGCAATAAGCGAAATGAGCAATTGGTGCGCTGGGACAGAGTTTTCAGCATTATGTTACTTTTAAGTGTGTACTTGGAAATTTTCGGTGAACTGACATGGATAATTAGTGGTGCTTTTACATTGGGGGAGGGCTAAATCTTGCACAACATTAGTTAGAGCGAAGTGAGCAAACGCTGGGGGATAGAAAAGCTAATGATAATGGACGTGAGCGAAGTTAAGAACTTAGTGTAGAAGAATTGTCACAAAAGTTAAATATTCATATTAGATCCCTCTTTTAATACTTAGTATAGATAAATTGTAAGTTTACGGATATATGATACGTTGAAGATGATCATTCAAATGAACTACGAGTATCTCACTACATTTCCTCTCTTTTCATCCTTCTATTTCTCTCCCAATATCTCTCTCTCCCTCTCTCTTTATCATGCTAACTCCCTCTATTCCTAATCCCTCTTATCAGTGAGTTTATAGCCCTCACTATATTTTTCTCTCATTTCCTATCTTCCATGACATCTTTCTTTACTCACTACATTTTCTCTCTTCTTATCCTTTCCTCTCAATATCTTCCTCTCTTTATCAGTTTCTACCTCCCTTTTTATCACCCTCACTACTTCTACTCTTATTCTCTATCTCTCTTTCTTATCTTTTATCCTCTCTTTCTCTTATCAGTGAGATCATTACTCCTTTTGCACTATATTTTCATTCTCTCTCTTCCTTTGACCACCTGGTTTTTCCAGCCACCCCCTATTTCTTTCTCTCTGTCTCCCTTTATCTTTACATATCAACCTCTCTCCCACTGCTTCTCTTGTTCACAAGATCATTATCCTCTCTCCTTCCCGTTATCTTTCTCTAGCGACCGCTCTATCCATCCTTATCTTCTTTATAAGATCACAAGATCCTTGATCTCCCTCTCTCTTTGTTTCTTTCTCTCCCTCCTTTTCACTCTACATCTGTTTCCCTCTCACACTATAAATCTCTATCCTTCTCAACCTTTATCTTCCCTCTTTCTCCTGTTATATTCATCTCTAACTCCCCTCTCTCTATCTCCCTCTCTAACCCTCTCTCTTTCTCTTGTCATATCTTACCGTTGCTAGAATGTATGAACCTTTTGAGAATTATATTTCGCTCGAGAAAACGACAACGAATAAAATAAAATATATTTTAAAAATGTAAACACCTTTAATTATCTAGTTTTATGGAGGACACTATTTAATGCACCAACTCTCTAATGCAATCCAAAAATTCTACTAATGTGAGTACGATATCAAATAACGGATCAGCATAAACTTATTAAAAATGTGTCAAAAACAATTTTCTAGTCAAACACAACGCCCAACAAGAGCAAAACAACCCAAAGCCGAGGTTGACAACAAGACAAACCTCAAAACCAACCAACAAAAACCAATAAACACAAACAAAATTGTGTGCCAAACGACAGTGACTAAACGGAGAGGAACGTCGAAGAAACTCAGCCAAAGTACAAATTGTAAAGTTTTGCCTATAAAATGTCAAAACGTCAAAAGAGGCTGCCAAAAAAATCTGCGGCAAAACTTTGCCTCCGCCACTTTTTCTACAGGCAAAATCAATAAGCGACAAATTACGAGACCACAAGAGGCCGCATAAAAAACGAGAAATGCGCAAATAAGATTGAAAGCCAGCAAAAAGCACCGGAGAACGGCGAAACTGTGAACTGAGAAGTTTTCTGGGCTGTAATGCGGCGCTTGTCCCTCGAGACCAGCGTGGCAGTTCAACTTTCTGGTCAGAAAATTCAAAAACCGACGAATCGTTTTTATTTCACTTAAATCTTCGTTTTTTATTATTTTTATTGTGTGTCTTTTTTATTTTCTTTAATTGGAAAGGACATAAAAAATGTATGCAGGAAACCCAAACAATGTTTGTCGGCAAGCGCTACATGCAAAGCAGCCAGAAGAAGCCGTGCTGGCAAGCCTGGTCCACAGTCCACAACCGGACGGAGCGGCGGCGCAAACAAAGCAAAGTGACAGCAACAAGTTGAATTGCCAACAATTACCATTTAAATTGAGATTTAAAGTTGATTTGCCTGAAACAGTGGGCGGCAAATTGCAGGGGACGGACTGCTAGAACAACAACGAGCGCAAGAAATATGTGTCGAGGCGGAAATGTAAGCAGAAATGATGAGCAAGAGAAAGAAAAGTTCGTGCAAAGTTTAAATCTTGCTGGCAGTAAATAGGAAGACCAGCGTGTGAAAGTTGTAAAGGACTTAAATGAAGACAGAGATGTCAGCATTTGGAATTGAATTTATGGGAAAATGTGCAACAGAAATAAGTAATTCGTAAGAATGGGTTTATTTGCCGGGAAAATGAAATGTCTATTGAATAAATAGCTCGAGAAAATGAAAATTTATGAAATTTTTTATGAATTCTTGTTAATCAACGGTCCGTGTCTAGAAAAACTGGTAATAAATGCAAGACACAGATGTCAGAGCTCACGCATTCGATGTTCCCAACAGAGGGAAATTGGTTTCTTCATAGTCCGGCATTGGACCTTGGAGAACTTTCTCTTAAAACTATTCAAGGCAATCCATAATTTTTGAAAAAAGAATGCTTGGGTCTAAAACAACTGAGTACAGATGGTCAGTTAAGTAGACAATTTCGATACATTCAGGAATTCTGGTTCGATGAAGTTTAAACAAAGGTTGGGTATAAGCGGTTGTCTACCAGTCAATACCTATTAATATCTCATCAACTTGATAACTTGGGGATCTATTTATGTATGTAGGACCAGCAGTTTAGGTTGGATTAGGTTTGGTTAAATAAATAAGCTGGTACTCGTGAGACCACGAATAATCCCATTTCGACTGCTAGAGGCGCTTGTCCGTTATACCGTTTGCATATCTACAAAGCAACACCCACAAATATATTGAGTAAGCTAATATTTACTCCAGCCAATTCGCCGGGTTGTAAATAGTATGTCAACCAAGATGATTGAACCTTAGTCTGGTGAAAGCTGGACAGCGAAGGAGATGTTTCGAGCTCATCTTCCTCCCTGAACCTTTGACAAGTTGCTTCCTCCAAAATCTTTGGCCTTACCGCTTGTGTGCCATACGAACGATATCATGGTAGAACACCGAACACCTCGGCTAGGTGAATCCTGCAAAGAGACAGTAGTTCCATGGACCTCTTGCACTCCACTCAGTGCCAGAAGGCTTTCGCAACTCCATAAATACTGGTTCTGACCAACGCTGAATGGTCCCACTCGAGGCTCATGGATCCAGCCCTCGAGTACACGAAGATGGGAAATCACCTGTTTTTTCCCATCCTAATGGATGTGCTTTTCTTAGCGAGCTCATCGGCTTTACAGTTTTCGACGATTCTACTGTGACCAGACACCCAGATAATTTTAATGTAGAAGGGGTACCACAGCTAGTGTGGTCATGCACTCCTTGAGAAGCTTTAAACTCACTGTCAGCCTGCTCAAGGTCTTAATTAATTGCCACTTCTTGAAAGACACTACAGTAGTCTCTTAACAGAAGACTCCCCATCCAACCTTCTTTCGAGCTTTGATGTGGTTGTAAAGTTACACGATAAGATATAAAGTAGTTGTTATCGAGGTCATCCAACGGTAGGACGAGGAAAAGTGGCGTTTCGACGGGGTCGGACCGTAAGGAGAGGGGATTCAGATGTATAGGGTTATCAGAGCTTGCAAACAGGTGGTTAATGCCATGCGGGGACTCGTTGCACGCTGGACATATATTTGATATGTCAGGATCGATTCCGGATACGTAGGAATTTAACTTGTTCCAGTATTCAGAACGAAACTGCGCACGATCCATCCGCGAAAAAGCCCAATGCGCCTCTTCTCCAGCGACTCTGTCCCGCTCACAGAGCACCTTAGTATAGTACATAATTGAAAAAAGTCTTCAGTGAAAATGAAGAATGCTTCTGAAAAGACTGATTCCAATCCTAGTTATGAAGCTCTTTGGATTAGGTCCTAGTAACGAACAAATGCAAGCCCCGAGCACCGTGGAGACTCAATCTTATCTAACAGACTCTAAACCCAAACCAAAAAACCCCTAAACCATGTATCATCTGTTAATCTGACCGCGCTGAGCAGGCAATTTTCTGACGAGTTTTCATTTCATAATAAAGATAAAGATCTCTCATGTAAATTGAGGAAGCTTAACGCTACCAGATCTAAAATTCAGCCCTTAGTCCCCTCGTCCCTTCCACTTCTACTTTATTTTCCTTTTAACAATTAGTTTATCATCTTGTTCGAAATTTTCTTAAGGGGACACATTTTCGTTATAAAACAGAATCCCTTTGCTGAAATTTCTACTAGCGCATTGTCTCGAGTATTGAATCCCTACATTACCCTCAATTTCCCAGCATTCAAAGCCGAACAGCTGCCGCTTTAACCTTAACCTTTACAAGAAAGTGAGAAAAAAAAACCAAAAGCATTGCAACGTGCTGGGGCACCAGCCAATTCGTGCAGCATGTGCATTTACAACTACAAAACAAAAGTGAATATTCACGCACAGATCGTAAACTTAGCGAACCCCTCCAAACTAAACGCTCAACGCTGATATTGCTTAGCACAGATTTGCGCACGCAATCCCAAGAACAAGCTTTTATACTGGCTGGGTCCCTCGTGTAAAATTCTAAAGCGTGTTTTGCAAGCTACGTGTTATTGTGTCCGGACGCTCCTGCCTTGCCGCGCCACCAACTAACCAAAATGCTGTGAAAATACAAGCTTGGCTTGAGCGGGTTGAGGCTGCGTCGTCCGCTATTCTACTAAGGGCGTGAGCGCTGGTCAATTGTCGAGTTGAAGTGACGAGCAAATCAAGCGATTTTCGTCCCTTTTCACAGGCGGCACGTACAATTTATTTATTTTGAAGATGCTGTTTGGGTTTTATTGCCACTCGGTGCTCACACACATACTTAGAAATAACGCTATATGTGTGTGCTTGTTTTCTTATGAGTGTGTGTGTGTGCTTGTGTGGCAATGAAGTGTTGGTAGTAAGTCGAGCGCATAACAATATCAATAACCACAACAATAAAAGCAGCTTAAGTTGATTTGCCGCCAGAGGCAAGAAAATACGAGAGGATCAAGACACATCAAGGCAAAACGAACACGTATAAACACACAGGCGCGTAAGTGCCTGTGTCGTCGTGGTGGCGTATAAATCTGTTATTGTTTTTGTAGGAAATAAAAATCACTTCTGGTATGTGGCGCTTGTGGCGGAGGCGGCGAAGGCGGCGCGTTCTTAAGTTGTCTGTAACTGCCTGAGGTTGGCTTTGCGCCTCCGCCACCGCTTTAGCTGCCACATTTTGCCTTTTTCTTTTGCGCTCGCAGCTGACTTTTCGTTATAAACAAAACTATAATTCAAGCATGATTTCCTTCATGTCCGCACACACACACATATATATATATATGTATATAGACGAAACGGGAAAATATTTTGCACGCAACTCGGCGGTTGCCAAAATATGAAAACAACAACAATAAAACACTAATAAAACGAATGAGGGAGCAGTGAAAAGAATTCGCAGAAGAAAAAAGAAAACAAATAATTTTTTTATTATTTTTTTCGCGCTCTACAATTTATTTTATTTTATTTTCATTTTTATATTTCATCGCGTGAAAGCGCTCATGCACGAAAAACAAAGTGTGCAATTGCGAATAAACAAAAAACGCAAACGGCGGAAAAAGTGCGCCAAAGCAACCGCCGACTGTCGAACGGCGCGCGCCAGCCACGCAGCAAAAACAACAAAGCGCAAGGAAGAGGAAGCGAAACCACGCGTTAAGTGAAAAGACCTAAGCTCTCCAAAGTCTGCTCAATGTCTGTTGCGTTTTTGCTTTTCATTACGTTTTATTTGTTTTACTTATTTTAGTGTTTTTGCTGCGCTTCCACGCACACTTGTTTGTCAAGTTGTGCGCCACGCTTTGACGCCTGTAAGTATGCCAAGTTTTTGCAACAATTTTTCATGCAGCTCTTGCCGCTTTCTAAACTTAATCACCCACACATGCACATAAAAAATCATTGTTTGCACACCCACACACACACGCACGGGCGTTGTTAATTTCACTTCTAGCCACACACACACATATACACCCACATATTTGACTGTAAGCCAGCAGTTGAGGCACTTATTACTTTGCTGCCAGTTTCACTTGCTCGCTGGCTTTTGTGGGCTTTAACACAGCTTTGCATGTTCACAGGCGTTGTTTCATGCGCATAAAGATAACAACAAACAGCGGTGATGATATGAACTTCAAGTGTTTACACACGCTTGTCAAAAGGTGTGGGCAAACACTTGCCAATGTCGGCACCTCTTTGCGTATATCTACTAACATAGCTGTATATATGTACATATATTAGGGTGAGCCAAAAACTCATATATCGAATTTATGAGTTGAAATATGCGTAGGTATAGAGAAAAAATTACCCTGCAAAGAAAATATTTTTCACTTATTTTTAAAAGGTGGCCATGTACATTCAAAGTTTGTTCATTAAAAATATTATAAATTTTGAATCATTATTGACAATTTTTTTTTAATCGCAGATTTTTTTGAAACATAAAATTTCCCAAAAAATTTACATTATTTAGCAGATTTCGTAGATAAAAATTCTTACAAAAATGTACCACAGTGAGATTTTTGTAAGTCAAAATTTCTTATATTTAAAAGCTTTCGAATTAAGCTCCAAATTCTGGCCTTGAGGGGTAAATTCTGCATAGATTACGATTTTAACCTTTGAATCCCATAGTTCTTTCTGGCTCACTCTAATGTGCACATAAACATACATCATGTTGTAACTATATATGCTTGCCTCACTTGTTTTTGTGTTGAAACGAATGTCCTGTCTTTGGTGGACTATGCCAGATTAGCCATCATCTACTATGAGCGAAATGACTGTGAAAGAACATTGGCTCAAAAAATAATACAAATTTGGGAGCACTACAGAGCTAGAGCATT
Organism: Bactrocera correcta; assembly: GCA_027475135.1. Lineage (NCBI taxonomy): Eukaryota > Metazoa > Arthropoda > Insecta > Diptera > Tephritidae > Bactrocera > Bactrocera correcta. The sequence continues at coordinate 132,645,834 of CM050325.1, read as the reverse complement.
CACATCAATTAATTAAAATTAGAAAGAATGAGCAATGCAGAAAGAACTATGAAAGAGGAGAAGAATTGTAGAAAAATTTTAAGGAACTTGCTTAACTCATTGGAAAAGTAAATATACTTGTGTCAATTAAAAGCAGAATTCGCACACTAAAGGTCAAAAAATAAAAATTTAGATAATTTAGAGTAAAGCTAAAAGACCTAAAATTATAAACTAAAAATTAAAAATTGAAAATTAAATATGAAAGATTAAAGACTAAAGATTAAAGATTAATGAAATTAAAAGTTAAAGATTAATGATCAAAGGTTAAAGGTTAAACGTTAACGATTAAACACTAAGGACTAAAAATTAAGGATGGACGTCAAAAATCCTCTTAGCTGTTTCCTCCACGTGGATGTCGACTGGGCAATGGGTGACGTTGCTAACAATGTCATGATCTCAAGCTGGCTTCTTGCAGAGTCATTACTTTGCGGGCAGGCGGCTCCCAGCGAAGACTGATGTATCTTTCCAATCATCCCCTTTATGCTTTATATGCATTCTCAGAAGTAGGCGAATGGGTAACACAATATCGGATATGGCTAATGAGGTACCTGGCGGTAGGTTTAAAATGCCAAGGATAGAGTCCCCCTAATCTAAAACTTGCAAGGAAGAAAGATAAGGAAACGAAGCGAACCGGGTAGGTGGGAGCCAAGGCTGCTACCTTGGGCGGGCACAGCGATCATATAGGCAGTGTCCTTAACGGTGGTTGTAGTGCTAAGGCCAAACCAGCTTCACAGGGCACTGGTGCCACAGTCTTGAAGACTCGGATTATGAAAGCGACCGTGGTAAAGAACTTCTCTCGAGCTAGAGAGTAGGTGAAGAACGACCGGGCACACTTCGCCATTCGTAATTGATGCAATGTCTCGGACCCATCGTAAGCTAATCGCATTGAAAAGCACATCGCTGGAAAGAGGCAGCGCTCAACGGAGAGTGAACTTAAGGTGCCCTCGAATAAGAGGAAGTGCAAAGACGTAGTCGGAATGCTAGACGTCAAACACGCGGACGACAAACCGACTACGTCCAAGGCGGCGGCCCCTGGTCGATTTTGAAACCGCTGGGACAAATTTCACAGGAGCGGTAGAAATTAGTGGAAATGAAGCTGTCTTTTCGAGAACGGACGCCGAACCGAGCGCACCCATACCTACCGTCATTTGATGGAACCGGATAGCTTAGCGGCATCAAAATCTTAAAATGCAACGACGACCCGAACCTAACATGGGTAAGGGAAGCGGTCAGAAGCTGGAGCTGGAGACCGCGTAAGCATTCCATCAGTGCCCAAAGCAAAGGTAACCATACCCCACGTTTTGGACCCGAAACATGTTCCGGGGCTGCTGCTGCTGGAAATATATTATTCAGTCAGATTTAATGTTTCAAAAAGTCATGATTCTCAAAAGGTTGGTTGCTCTCCGTTGAAGAAGAAAGATTACAGATTGAGTCTTGAACCTGCAATATAAGTGTGGACTAGATTGGGGTTTAATGTGGAGACTGTGAATCAATTCAATAAACATCCTTCTTAGACAACTACAAGTTTCGGTCCTAACCTTAAACTTTCAAGTATCAGTCATAAAGACCCTCATAAATCAACAGAGCGCTTTGACCTCTCACAAATTTTTCGAGGCGGATAATAACAATTCCGGCTATTTCAACCAGTTGATCGAAAAAATTAGCATAAGATTTACAGCCAGGTTAAGGAATAGACCTTCTTTTCTAAAAATACATAAGCGGAAATGGGTAATTTAATCAAAGTGCAGAAATTACCAAATATTGACAGCTTCAAGGACCATCACAATAACAAATGTTAAGCGCAATATTTTACACTGCAAGGAAAAATTGATCGGCGATTATTTATTTTTGATCGATTAGCTTCTACATTTTGCGCATTTAAAGTGTCAACTCAACTGGAAGCCACTCTAGGCAACACGAATCGTGACTTCATTTGGCACTCGCCGGGAGAAATATCAACAACATCAAGACACATTTTTCATCGATGAGGGTAGCAAATGAGCAAATGCCTATCAATGATGATGGCACTACATGTGACTAAATGACACGACACTTGAAGTGATGAAATGAGCATTTAAGCGGTGGCGCTGATACATTGTGTGTTTTTTTATGTGTGTGTGTGTGTGGAAAACTCATAAAGCTAAGCCATTTGGAGAGTGTACAAAAAGACCACTTGACACTTGGCACTTGACTGCTGGAGCCATAGCTGCAGGCACCCCAGTGCCCACGGGAATAACCAAACACCCACGTATTTATGTTCATATGTATGTATATATGTATTAGAAAACCAAGCCCCTCCTTCTCCCTTAAAATGCAAAGGCATTTGTTATTTTTTATTCAGAAGCTGAAAAAGTGGCAAAAAATGCACAACAAATGAGCTGATAGCTTAGGACAAGCGCAAAAAGAACAGCTGGAACAACAATAACAAAAGCAACAACAATGAAAATGTTGACGATGACAACATCAACAACGCTTAAATGCCAAATTAAGTGTAATTTTTCCTTATTGTGTTTACAACGCGCGCACAACGCTTGACAAATTTGATTTGCTGCCATGAGCCGCAGGCTGCCGGAGCCCCGTGAAGTATAGCAAATATTTTTATGTGTGTATGTGTGGGTGTATTTTCCATATCCTACAAGCAGCTGCCAGCTTAGAGGGGAGAACACAAAGCGGTTGGCCTAAGATACTTGTTTGCCTGTCAACTTTAAAGCAACAACAAACGATGTAGACATATGAGCCTCTAAGTATGACTGACATATAAACTCCGCTTTGGGGCATATAGACTCACAGCAATCAACGCCGGTTGGCAAGGGCTACAAAGTACTTGTCTCTGCCTCATTGAGTATTTATTTATTTATTTAACTTTGCCTCTGACATACTTAGATATGAAGGTATCCATGTACGTATATGGCGGTTTTGAGGTTCACTTGTGTTTGCCTCGGGCTCTCACATGTGCGGCCTACGTCTTCCTTATTTGTAATTTCATATACGGTTTCATTGTTTAAGTAAATTTTGCAGATAATTGCTCTTGTCTGCTGCGAATCTTCGTCAATGAATTTTTCAAAAAATTAAATGAGTGTGAAATAATCTGCTTGGCACTTTGAATAATGAAATTTGTCACAAATTACAAGGAGCTTAAGGTGTTTTTTGTGATTTGCATGTGTTGTTGTTTATTACGTTTGATTGTTTGAAGGCGAAATTAATTAAATATTACTGAGAATTTTATAAAAAATGTAAATTATGAATGTGATTGTATGACTCATAAGGTACAGGAGTGGTCCTCGTCTGGACCAATCCATACACAAAAGGTAGCTGAAACCAATTACCAAGTTAGCTTCTGCTCTTAACGTCAAGTCCATAAACATTCTAGTGGCTAACCAAGCGGCAACTACTATTATCCGTAGCGCTAGTGCTAATACTTAGTTAAGTTAGGTATGCAATCAATTAATAACTAGACTTTTAGTAAGTAACTCGGTTAATATATTCTGTATATCTAGTCATACAGTAATAAAAGGAACTGAAATGGTAGACGAGCTGGCCCGCTAGGTGGCAGCAGAAGGCACAATTACCCTAAGCTGTCTCAGTCCATTAATTTCTTTCAAGTTTTGTTTGAAGCAATGAATCAGCTAGAGACACCTTTCCACAAAACTGTTTCAGACCATTCATTTCCCTCAAGGGTTGTTTGAAACAATGAATCCTACAGGAACACCTGAAGTCTTGGAACACAAGTAACTTATAGCATTTCACAAAATTACTTTGGGGTAGCGTTGAGGGTGGACAAACCAAAGGGAACCTATGAGGTAATTTTGTAGTTGTCATCCAAGAACATCTACTCTTAGGATCTCACCTTCAGAAAATGGGAAAAATTAGTTGATGATATATTCGGCGGAATTCAGAGCAGCCGTTAAAATAGAGACATATTCCATACTCTCAATGCTCCAACTTAAGATGAATTGGGTAGCTAGATTGGGAAATAATCAGGTTTTTTATCAAATTCGCTAATTTGTACTTTGATTAGCACCCGTACTACAACGGGCCTACCTGAACCCTGAAGCTGTATGACTTCTATTTTATCATATGAAATATGAATTTTTAAAATTATCTGCTTTTAAATAACTGATTTGTGAACAGTAATGCCATAAACGTATTGATTAGTAAACACAGTTAATGAACAATGCAGCTTCGACCCACAAGTTTAAAAACTTCTTTCAAAAGTTAACATCAGAACCTATTTCTGTGACACATTACCAGATCTCTGGATGATCCATTCTCTATTCTTTCTCTTCGATAACATCTCGGGATTATGTTACAGCCAATGGGAAAGACTATAGAGTCATGAAAAATTACTTTTTCGTGGTTGAGTCGGTTGGTATTGTTTTGAACGACATTCGATTTCAATAAGATGGCGCTGTATGCCAGACAGCCACTGAAAAAATTATTTTTTTGGAGGAAACTTTTGGTGAGCTCATTACCTCGCGTCGTAGTTCTGAGGAGAGGCCTCCAAGATCGACTTATCATCGCTCCAAAATCAATTTATCTCCGCTGTTACTTTTTTCTTTGTGGCGTTAAAAGGGGTTAAAGGGGGGTCGCCTTTTGTTAAAACCCCCACAAAAGGGGGCCAGAAAACGGAATTGGGCCCTTTTTTCTTTGGAAGAAGAAAAAATTTCTAAACTTCGGGTGGGTTTAAAGGAAAATTTTTTTGGGGAAAAAATTTTTTTAATTTTGGAAAGGTTTTCCCTGTTTCTTTTTTTTTAAAGCGGTTTCCAACAAAATTTTACTATGGAAGCACTTTTTTTGGAAAAAAAGGAGAAAGGGAAGGGGGCCCAGTAATGCTTTATATGAGTGTAGACAGATGCTCGGCACAAGCTGGACCACTCTTCTTCTCTCATGCACTGGTGATACACATCTATTGTTAGACCAATTCTGCTTTACTTTGCAAAAAGTATGGTGAACAGGAAATCCACCAATCGGAAGCCAATGGAAAGGGTTCAGGGGTTTCCGCTGCGCATAACGGGGCTTTAAGAACAATTCCAACGGGGGCCCTCTTGAGCTGCTATTAAACCTATAGATCTCTTCGCTGAAAAGTTACAAGGTTGAATGATATTTTACATGAAAAAAGCCTTCGAGCATAGCTCGGTGGATAATGACGGTTGGGCAAACATCGACTGCATGATCCCTATTTTCTACTGGGAAAAAAGTTCAAAATAAACATAAAAAAAATTTACTGGCGGAAAGGTATGTTAGCTACGCGCAGCACTATAAACATCCATACAGACAACTTGAAAATGAAGGACGAAGTGGGTGTGGGAATATACTGTCCAGAGATAGACATAAGGCAACCTTTTAATTTGCCGAACCACTGCAGTATATTTCAAGCTGAGGTTCTTGCTATTGCGAAAGCCGCAGAGCCAAGCACCAAGCCAGAAGTGTCTTGGAAAGCATAGAAGACAATAAAATAGTGGACGGGAAATTGCCAAATTAAAACTCGATAGAAGAAAAACTGTAGGAAAAAAAATGATCAGAGCGGGATGAAAACGGGTCTGTGTGGGCAAACACCGCCCTCAAGAAGGCTAAAACAGTTCGAGAAGACTGCAGCAAATGCCTAGAGCAAGACACCAGGGAAACAATGGAGCATCTTTTGTGCACTTGTCCCGCATTGGCAAGATTTAAAGATTCACTTTTTTATACTCAAGACTACGCTGTAAGCATCTGGCGTCCCTAACGTATGATACACTGGAGGAGGTATCGAAAAGTGCGGCCACAGAGTCTGTTAAAATTAGCGTCAAGCGCAGGCTACCTCTTTTGGACCTAGCAACTGAACTCCATCAAGTGTCGCAAAGGACCAAACCTAACCTAAAGTACATTAAGTTTTGTGTACTACTTTACTTTTATGCCTTATTTTTTAGATAAAGTGCCTCTTAAGAAAAGGTTTTGGGGTAGACTCCTTAATGGGAAAACTAACAAGATGAGGCATTGTCATCAGACGAGGGTTCAGGTGTATAAACCAGAAAGCTATTACATCAAAAAAGCAAATAAAGAAGATTACGAGATTCGTTCATATAAAAAGCATTTCGGCCTCCAAAATAAAGCGTACAAAAGGGATCCAGCTAAAAGTGATATTAGTCATTACATCAACCATACTACATGAGACCACAGTTACTAGAATGTGCTGCTACTCACAGGGACAGTAGTACTGATTATCTACAGTGATGACATAAGAAACGCCAGCCATTAGTCCTTTAGAAAAATTATGAGCTAACTTTTTGGTCACGACTTTTATTATGTCAGCTAGCAGCTGAAGCACTTTACTCAACTAGCTCAACTCCTCACTCTTCTTAAACCTTCTAATACTACCGTTACATTCTGATGCTGCGAATAAGAGCTCTATACAAAGGCTACAAATTAGAAAGGAAACGCTTTTAAAGCACCAACTTTCATAGTTTCTTTAATGAATGAATAAATCGTGAGAAACAATATTAAATATTGCCTTAATATTAAACTCCTTTTAAGAGTTACAGTGTATAATGCTTTTTAAAGAGCAATTGCAAATCCGTTCAATACATTTTTATAACCTCAAAAAACCACTTAAACAGTATAACCATTACAAAGCCCCACATTTTTAGCACAAAACATTCAAACTTGACGCAGAGCCCTAAGAACAATCGTAACTTTTAACCCATCGCCGGCAAAATAAAAGTAAACAGGCGCGCCAATTTGTACCAATAAAATAAAAATAACGCCGCGTTTAATTTTCTTGCTGTCAGGCAATAAACTAACGGCGCCTTCGGTAAGCGTGCGCACGCACTGACAATACAATAAACCCGAGCCTACCCTACCCTACCCTAAACTCAAACACAAATAACCCGAAAGCCGATAATAATCTGCATGATTTATGCGCCGAACCGAAATGCGCTGATATCGTTCGAGGAAAGAAAAGCGAAAGTACTGGCCCGAGGCAGATTGTCAATATGTGGACATGTTATCGAAATTGGCGGTTAAGTAGGGAAAAGAAAGCAATAACAATAACAGTATAACACAATATGTTTGGGCAAAATTTATATGTCTGTCACAAAACTTGAGGCGAAATATGGAGCAGCATGCGTCATTAATCTTGGTTAGCCTTTACTAGGGCAATCTGACTCTTTTTAAAGCATACTTTTAGGCGAGCAAACAAAAATGCCACAAGAAATGCCACAGAGCACCGCACATGAGCGTATGTGTGTGTGTGGATTATAAGAATAAATGTGCCAGACACTCCAAACGCACACAGATTAGTTAATTTGTGTATGTGTGAGTTGCAGTGAGATTGTTTGCGTGCGTTAACCCACATACTCGCATAGCCTTGGCGACCTTCAAAAAATAAATCAACTCACTCCCCACAAACATTTTAATGCTACTTACACACACTAACACACAACCAGGCACATATACATACACACACACACTTACTTTTACGTATCCTTCGAGCACGACGTGCAGCTAACTGTAAATCTGTAGGGCGCAATCAATAGGCTTAATCAAGCAATGGCCTTTTCTCGGCTTATTTCTTGCAGCAGACATGGCCAACGAGCGTTTTTAAGTAGACCTACATATGCGTATGTTGTGTGTGTTGTTGTGAGTGTGTTTGTGTATGCGTTAAGGTGCTGCCTACATTGAATGTGCTAATTGCTAATCAGACTGTGTAAAGCCGCATGGGAATTTTGTGGCGAAAAGCAATAAAATACAAAAACAATAACAAAATAACAATGGAATTAGTAACAGCACGCACAATTCACACACATAACTGTGTAATTACAAGACGCACATACAAACACACACATACATATTACGTATATACATATGATTTATATCGTTTCTGTCGAGCATTGCAGGGTGTAAAATTGTTCTTATAATCCAGTTATAATGAAATACGGCGAAAGTATGTGTGGCATGGAGAGATTTTGAGCACAAAATTCCCTCGGGCAGTTTAAGATATTCCATGAAATGATACGTTAAAGAATTTAATTAAGAAGCATTCAAGTTGTGCGCATACAAAGTTAAGGAAGTGTACAATGGATGAAAATATGTCTTAAATTATAGCAAATATAAATAAGCAGTAATGCTTTTGTTAGCCGTTTTGCACTTGAAAATTGCCAATAAGCCAGGGAACAACAGAGATGCAGATTTCCGCATATTTTGCACGTTTTTGACCCACTTTACTGAGCTAAGACATTTATGAGCTTATAATTGAGTTATTTTTGGCAAGTGGTTATACATAACTAGTCTCCAACTAGCACATAATGGACTAGCACTGCAAAAAAATTCGAAAATTTGTAACATTTGGATGTTTATGTAGTTATTGAGCTATTGTAAGCTAACAAAACTTTTAAAACTAACTACAATGTAACTAGTTACGGACCAGTATACAACCCGTTTTTTATTTTTTAGTTAATGAAGACGTTTAGGGTTATAATAATGAGTTATTTTTGGTACTGGCTATACATAACTTATCTGCAACTAGTTTATAATGAACAAGTATCGCAAAAAAATTTAAAAATTGGTAGTATTTCGATGCTTATGTAGAGCTTGAGCAATTGTAATCTGACAAAAATTTTTTTTGGAATCTAACTACAATGTAACTAGTTACGGACCAGTACACAAACAGTTATTATTTTTTTAGGTAATCACTAATAAGAGAGTTATTGTTGACAATTGGTTATATATAACTAGTCTACAACTAGTTCATAATGGACTAGTAACGCAAAAAAATATAAAATTTTGTAATAGTTATTTATTTATGTATCACAAAAAAAATTTTGGCAACAACAACAATGTAACTAGTTACGGCCTAGTACTCAACCAATCATTACTTTTTATTAATCGTATAAAGTTTTAAAAAGCAACTAAAAATTGCTAAATTTTAGCAACCAAAATAATTTTGCTAAGAAGTTCATAATCAAACCCTGATATCTAATAACTTGAATAATTAAGTTAACTTTTGATATTAAGACCATTATAATGAATAGTGATTTCGAAAAAAGGACACTTTGGCACTACTTCATACGATCGAAAGCCCTTCACTAACAATAAATAAGAAAACAAAAAAAAAATAACAACAAATGTTACCTTCAGTTGCACCGAAGCTACAATATCCCTCACAAAAACAAAAGATTCCTTACAAAAGCTTTGATCAATCAGTTATTATGAACTGTTTAAACTAAAGTGATCCGATCTTAACCATTTCTTCGGGGTTTGTGTCATTGCCCTAATTGCCACTCCATGGTCGGTGGTTCATTGAAAGACTGAATCTAATGTTCATATTAGCGCAATCAAGATTACTTGCCGATCATAACCAAATATCATAGTTGTATGGAAGAGATTGAAACATGAAACATCAAGCATCCAGCATTGTCCAGCTTTTGGAAGACTCAGCTTGAAAAATCTGAGCCAACATGTCTTCAGCGAAATTGACGAACTAGCCGAATGTCGCCCGAACAAATTTGTGGTAGACTCAAAGCGCTTTGCAGATTTTTGAGAGGTTTTTCGATCAGTGCTTAAAAGGATTTAGATATCACAATGGCGCGGAGTTCTCATCTGTTCAAGTGGGATACATCTTTGGATCGAAACTTTAGCCCAACCCACACTATCGCAGATGAGTTAAAAAAAAACTATTCTGGAAGCTTTGTTAAAAATTCTCGTATATAAGAATTTAACTTCTCTGAATTTAGTGATCCGTAAAATTCCCATTCCAAAAAACCTACAATTTTAATCTGCTGCTGTTTCGTTACTTTACTGAGAATTTTTCTGAAAAGTAAATAGCGAAGCTAACAAATTGTAAAAGGTATATTCAAGCTGCTGGATTTTTTCTATACCACCCTCTCCATACTTTGCACCTAGCCTAAGGCATGAGACTTCTCTATGCATGCAAATTGCGACTAATTTTTATTTTTTCTTCTGAGAGATTTTTTTTTTCCATGAGAGACAATTAAAATTTAATCACGTGCTTTAATCAGCGCAAAGCGAATTGACTGAAGTCAAAACGAATACCTTAGCAACAACAATTAACGTAATTACAACAAACAGCTGTAGTGCCACTGCAGAGGCACTTGTAAATAGGGTGCTCCCTCGTTGTCAACTTCCGCCTCCCCACACCAGTGAGACCACCCACACAGGCCAGCAGCGCCTGTAGCACAGACTGTCGCCTAAATAATGTATAAATAAACTTTTTAATTGTCACTAATTAATGAAGCAAATTCCCTGTCACGAGCACTGTCACAACAACTTAGCGGAGAGGAAATGTGGCACAAGCAATAAAGCTGCAGAGAATGCCTTTTTGTTAATTTGTTGGTGTGCGTGTGTGTTGGTGCACAGCAGCCGCTTTGAGAAAAACAAGCAGTAAACTCCTTAAAGCGCGTTATTAATCGTGTCGGCTGCCGTTTTATTGCCTCACCACTTGCGCACTTGCAACATGCAAGGCGAGTATTACATGATGCACTCAAGAACCAGGAGTGAGGAGTCGAGCGCGGAAGGGCGCAACTTATAAGTGGCGACAAAGTAATTTGCATATAAACAGCAAATACAAAGCAGGAGAAATAACAAAAACAACAATTTGCGTATTGATGCCAATATTTCGTGGCAGCAACAAAAGCGCTGCAGAAAAAGCAATAATAAAAGCAAGAACGATTAAAAAAATACAAACACCACAACAAAACAAGTACAAAATTGCAATAACAATACAAACTAGCATTTTTTAATGGGCTGTCGTCCATTAAAATTCACGCGCTTATGTTCATTATGCAACGCGCTGTGCAAACAAAGCGCCATCCAACAGCGCTCCAGAGGAAATATCAGCAAAAACATCGCTGCACAAATATTGCCAATAATAGTCATTATAATTTGCATACTGTCAGGCGCATTTGCAACAATAACAGTAAACAATGTCATAATGCTTTGACATTTTTGCCATAAAAACCGCATTTTTTCTGCGCGCGAAACGCGAACCATTCAGCCAATGACAATATTTCGCAGCTGATTGGCAGCATTGGCAGGCACAATGCAGCCATCAATTCAATTATAGTGGGCAGATGGAGCATGGCATCAAAGCGAAATGAGCAATTGCAAACCCAATTAGACTTGTATTTGCTCAGATGCGAACTAGTTTGTAACTAGTTGCGGGAAAAACAAATTTGAACTGCTGTTTAATTGCTTTCGATTCTACTATAGAAGTACATCAATTCAGATAGGAATCCAATTAGACTTACATTAGCTTAATCGCGAACTAGTTTGTAACTAGTTACGACGAAAACAATTTTCAACTTTTTTTAGATGCTTTCCATACTACTATAGAAGTACATTATTTTAGGTAGGAACTAATTTGAAACCAGTCTCAAGGTAACCATTTTTGGACCAGTTTTCATTCTACCTTTGTAAAAAAATTTAAAATAAAATTTTAAAAACAGCTTTAAAAAAATAAGAAACTAGATATTATTTATGGCAGCAAAAATAACTAGTTTTAGTCAATTAGGCGTATATTAGCTCAAACAGGCACTAGTTTGTAACTAGTTACGAGAAAAACAACTACTTCGTTCGTTTTAGTTGCTTTCCAAACTACAATAGAAGCACATTGTTTCAGATAGTAACTAATAGGGAACCAGTTTCGAAGTAACCACTTTTGGACGAGTGCTTTAACATTGCACTGCCTTAAAAATTTTATATACATTATGAAAATTGCCAAAATAATAAGAAAATAGATCTATTTATGGCAAAAAAAAAACTGATTTTATCCAAATTTCTCACTAATGAGTAGACTAACTAAATAGTTACCATGTTGCTAACCACAAGGTTAGTAACTTTGGTGTAAGAGAGGAATAAAGTATGATTTTGCTGCTCTTTTTACGAATACTTTTCGGTAATTTAAAATAGTAGTTTCGAAAACAGTTTAAGAGACATTAAAATTACTGATTCGGTAAATCGGGGGCTTTGTCATTCTCTGTGCAGAATGTGGAGTCGTCTAAACAGGTATAATGAAGCCAGATCTAACTCCCGACCGGAAGGAGTGCCATAGATCGTGATGCGAGTTAAAATCGTCACATACCAATCGGTTCTTACCATGAACCAAAGCATCTATGTCCCGATGTTTGAATCGTCATTGGGATAACAACTCTCATGACACCCGAAACAAACTTCGAATTACAAATCGCTGGCTCTAAACCGATTTGGACGTATAGTCTCTCATACAAAGTTGTTAAGTAAGATCCTCAGAACATTTTCTAAATACGCGATTTCTTTTCTTTTTTTAGCTCCATGTAAATTGACCTGCTCTAATGTACATATATATTAATTATTTGGAGCTTGATAACGCTGTGCCGGATATCAATACCCTGACATTCTAGTTTAGTATCTCTTTGGTCAACGTCGCAATCGATAAAACAAAACTGAACTGTGTGGTGCAGAAGGTATGCTAGGCCACCAATAAGATTTCGCTCGCGATCTTACGTAAGACTTTGAAACTTTCATATCTCAGACGATCTATGCGGCTTTTTAACTTGGTTTCTTTGCCCACAGCTAACGACTCCTTCCCATCGCATAAAACCAACTATCCCTCGATCTATCTCGATAGTCTGTTGTAGTTCAGTTGTAAAAATCGGGTTTGTCGCGATAAAGTGGTAGTGATCCTACGAATATTAGAGTCCTTGCAGCAGCATTAACACCAAGAGCGGTTGTCGTACTTGTGTGTGCTTTTCCGACGACATGAACGGTTGTTGCGGAAACAGATTCATGCAGTAAACAGCAACAAACGACACTCAGCCAGCGCAAGGATTGCATCTGACTGCAAGGTCTGACACGCGAAACAGATGGTGCGAGGAACCAGGACTTGCCATGGGGCTCTCGCGCGGTTGGCGGGTATTGATTGATCAGACTGGGAGTCATGCTGCCTTGTTGAGACCGTAGAGGTTTCTTTTTGGTCACTCGGAATTTCACAAGATGGAATTAGGTTGAAGCCTTTTGGAGCATGAAAATACTCCGAGGCTCCGAGGTTGAACTCAATATATACCCGGATCAAATGTATAAAGAGCAACCCTGTGATTCAAACAGACTTAGATCCTTGAAATGGCAGTCTTAGCGGGATAAAGTACGGTACGATCCCGGTATCTTTGAACCAGCTGTTGTGGGAATTGCGGAGCCGGAATTTGGTAATTTTTTGACCGGAATTATCGAGATGGAATTATGTTGAAGATTTTTAGTGCATACGCAGCATAAAAATATCTCCGAGCACGGGTTGAATTCAATGTCAGCCAGGATGAAGAGCCTAAAAAGCAACACTGCGAACCACACAGTGTCAGATCCTCGAAATACTGGTATCTTTGAAGCAGCTTTTGTGGGAATTGCGGAAAATTTCTTCAAAAGTGTTTAAATTCCGCACAGTTTTAATGCATCTATTTAATAACAAATTTATTCCGAAGCAAACCACGAATATCGTGAGTACTAACCACTATATAACTACTTTTTAACTAGTAAAAAGCAAATCATCAAATTATGCTGGGTATACTTTTAATATTTGTCACCCATGGAAATCTGAGCCTACTTCCCCGCCTGCCTGTCCACCAGAAAACCACACAACGCACCATAACGGTTTATATGTTGATAACTTTTTGTTGCATCATAATTGTATTGTATATTTTTAGGCGCTTAAATGCAAATTAGCTAATTGAATTGTGTCTATGTGTTGTGTGCGTGTGTGTGTGTCGGAACAAACGAGGTCTATCTCGTTGTTTAATCACGCCTCCGTTTTGCCCCCCATTAACAGACTGAATTTGCTTGCGGCCAAAATTTGGCATATAATGGCATAATGGCGGGTACTTTTTACCGTGTGTGTGTGGTTTTGAGCGCTAAAATATGCAAATGCTTGTAGGCGCAGAGCGCGCAAGCGGCTTGAGGTTTGGTGATACTGAAATTTATGCGCGCATTTTGTAGGCAACTTTATGCGGGAATCGAGCGCATATTTTATTTCGAATTTAATATTGAATTGTAAGCGCAGAAACGGTGCTTATTTTGTTTAAAAAAAAACATTGTATTTACAAAAAAATTTAATTTGAGGTTATGTGCGCCCATTTTCGCACTGCATTGAAATCATGCACTCCAACGGCTTAATTAAAATGTAGTTATTTCAAAATATTGTATAAAAATGCGCGTCACACCTCAGCGCACTAACTGTGAAAGCATAAAAATACAAACAATACATTTTAATTTAAGCGTTGCTTTAGCGCTCGCACATCGCATTGTTGCTTATGACTTGGCGCTTATCGACGACGAATTTATTTATTTTAAGCCTGCAAAGCTATAAAAATATTATCCCTGCATTTACGCTATCTAGCCATTTGACCTCGCTCGCTTATTTACTCACCATTATTGCCGATGCTGCCGCCGGCGCCTCCGCTGCCGCCACTACCGCCGCCGCTGCCCGCGCCGACCGCCAGCAGCCGCTCGCTGAGCGCGATAATTACGAGCGCGCGACACAGGAGCAGCGCCGCGGCGCATGTCATTTGGCGCGCACATCCCAGGCGGCGCGTTGACATTGTGGTCGGATGCAGTTTCATAGTTGGACAAGCGCGCCCTTGTATGTGTGTATGTCTATGCGTCTGACCGTCGGTTTGTTGACAAAATTCTGTTGCAAGCAGCAATACAAAGCGTTGTGGCGCTTTTTGACTCCAGCTGCTGTTGCTACGGCTGCAGCTCTTTATAAACAATTTCGAGTTGCCACCTTATTTGTATTTAATTAAATTATGGCAAAATGGCCGCCGCAATTATACCGACACACGCGCGCGCAAGCTGTGCTCTTTTTAATTACTTTGTTAATAATTTTTTAATGGCTTTTATTTATTTCAACGTGACTGCCGCTTTGTTATTGTACATACACACACAACCACACTTACATATGCAGTTGAGCGTTTGATTTTATTTTCATTTCAATATTTCACATTCGCCACAAACAAATTGGTTTTATGCGCATTTCTCATGTTTTATACATTTATTCTATATGCATATTACATAATGATGCGCGCATGTTGCTGTGTGTGTGCGTATGTTTGTGCGCACCATTGCCGATTGCTAATTACTGACCGATGCAATCACTCGATTAACTTTTTTCCGCCACTTGAATGGTCAGCTCTTATTGCGTATGCATTGCATTTGTTTACTTGAAATGCTGGCGCTCTGTTGGTTTTTCATTAAATGATATTTTAATTGGTATGCGTTGCCTTTTTCCGCTTGCGTGGCGCGAATTCCTTTGCGTTCTTCAACAGTGGCGGCTATTTCTTCACGCTGCCTTCAAATTGGCGTTTAACATAATTGGCTGGCGCATTTGTGGTTCAATATTTTAGCATTTATTCAAGCAGTCATGCCGCGCACCTTTGCTGAGGTCCACACTGAAAGTTGAAATGCAAATGTGTTATTAGTAAAACTGTTTTTTACAACAACTATTTCTGTAAAATTATATAAAGGAGCTTGTCAAACATAGGACATTTTATTCCTTTTAGTTCGCCGTAAGGGTTTTGCTTTTTTCACTTAATAAAAAATTATCTGGGCTCAAAGTAACTAGTTTTGGATTAGTTTAAAATCAGCAATTCTTTGAAATAACGAAGAAAACTACAAAAGCAATTAATTCTAAATGTTTTTTGGAACTGGTATCAAAGTAACTACGCGTGAACTAGCTACTTATATTAATAAACGATCTTAACTCCCAAATTATATATCGATGAGCCGGTTTTCAATAACTAAGAAACAAAGTAACTACTTTTGGCCCAGTTACAAATAGATCAAATGCTTTAACCAACAAAAAAAACTTGAGTTCCAACTGTTCTCTTAGTAACTACTTTTGAACTAGTTCAATAACTAACTAACTAAATAACGAAAAAACTCCAAAAAAGAGTTGTTTATTAAAATTTCAACTGGACTCAAAATAACAACTCGTGAACTAACTCATAGGTTTTCGGTAGCTTTATTCTAGTTCTCCATTAGAATATTAGGATTTTTTACCTAATAAAAAAGTTTTGATTTCCAACTGTTATCTACGTAACTAGCTTTGGACTAGATCCAAATACAGTAATTGCTTTCAAGAACGAACAAAACTCTTCAAACAGTTATTAATAATTTTTGGGCAAACTGGAATCAAAGTAACTACTTGTGAACTAGTTCATATGCTTGTATTAAAAAACCTACATAACTTCAAAAACATCGATATACATATTTATGTAGGCTTTTGGTATTTTTATTCTGTCTCTCCATAAAACATTTGCTATTCTCACCTAGTAAAAAAATGTTGTGCTCCAACTGTTCTGAAAGTAACTAGTTTTAGTCCAGTTGCATACACATTAGTAGCTGTAAATAACGGACAAATGTTTTAAAACAATTATTACAATTATTTGGCAAACTGGACTCAAAGTGACTACTCGTGAACTAGTTTGTCTCTAACTGTTACTTTATTATTACATAATTTCAAAAATAGCGATGTAAGGTAAAACATTAATTAAAAATTTAAACTTGTAAATATACTTGTAATATTTTCATTAAAAAGCTAAAAAGCGTCCATCAAAAATACACTTTACAAAAAGAAACGACTACATTTCCATTCTTAAAGCAAATCTATACAGATTTTGGCCGAAGAACACACAAGCTTATGACTATCGTTGCATACAGCCTCACATTAACCAGCCGGCGCTAATTGAAATTTACAATTTTTTGCGGCTGATTTCCTTTTTCCCACAAGTTTCGTGTGTACGCGCCGCATTTAAGCGGATTAAACGCTGAGTCGCAGACAGCAAAATAGACGAAAGTTGATTAACACATACATACGCGCCAAGAAGAACAAAAATTTGAAGTTGTAAGAAAAACGTGAAATGAAATTCGCGGGAAATATTACCGAAACTACGAGACTACGTTAATAGCGGTCAACGGTACGTATGAATTACAGTGAGGAGTGCATTAAAGAGCAGGGATCGGATTGAAATAGAATGTCGTTAATGCCATGGCATATAATGTTAGGATGAGTATTTAAAGAATTTTTAGTTTTCTTTTGTAACATTAAATGAATGTAAAAACTATAACAAATGAAATATCAAAAAATTATTAAAAAAAAAATTCTTAAAATTAGTTTTAATGCTAAAAATATTAAAGAGAAGACTAAAAAAAATAAATAAATGAAATATGAAACAAAAATTAAAAAAAATCAAAATATTAAAAACAAATACATACAAAATTTTTATTTTTTTTAAGCAGGTGCAGCAAAAATTTTATTTAAACAAAAGTGACCCACCGCATGCTACACAAGTCCTTAGAACCCCTCTAAAGAGAAACTTCAACCTGAAACCTCAAAACTTTCCATTTAATGTCTAATTTGGTTCGCTCTCCTCTCCTAGCGGTAATTCTCAATGAAAATATATTGATAAAAACGCACATAAAAAAAAAATCTTTTTATATTTTGTACTCTTTTCGACAAAAGTAATATATAATCCAACTAAATTAATTTAAATTTAATTTATTAATTCCACAAATAGCCTTTAAATCAGTTTTTAACGCTATTAATTAAAGATTAGCTGCAGAATGCCTTTGATAGTTTTTATATAACACTATATGAATCATTAATTGTTATGTGCATTGGTATTGGTTTGTGACAATGCATAACAAAGCCACAACTTAATTGTAATTTTTTTGCTAATTCCTCAATAAAAAGCCCTAATTTATTGAAGTTATTGTGTTGTATATTCAAGTAGATATAAATACACTGTAGTTCACGTAATTGTACTCACTATGCTCGCACACTAACTTTACTCGCAATACCATTATAGTCGCTGTACTGATCATACACGCCATAATAATTTAACTCACCACATTCACCACACTCATTGTACTAACTAGTACAACTGTACTATCCCAGCTGTATTTACTGCACTCATCATCCTGGTTATACTCGCTAAACTTAATTTACTCGCTGTATTAACTGTACTGCATATATTTTCTGTACACCCTGTATTCACTTCACAATATTTGTCAAACTTGCAGTACCCAATATTTTAGTTGTACTAATTATACTAGCTGTACTCATTATGCTCGATTTATTGCCGAACTCGCTTGCTCATTATAGTCCATACTCGCAAACTTATTTTTCTCGTTGTGCTTAGTATCCTTGCTATATTGGCTGTATTCGCTAAATTCACTATGGTCGCTGAACTCACCTTACACATCATATTAACAGGGCTCCACTACTAACTATATTTTCTGGACTCGCTATGCCCGCTATACTTATTTTACTCGCTATCCACGCTGTACTCGTCGTTCTCAGTATCCTTATTTGCTGTACTCGCTTTTTTCACCATACTCGCTGAACTCAATTTACACGTTATACTAACTTTTCTCGCTCTACTGGTTATATTTTTTGTACTCGCTATGCTTGCTATACGTAATTTACTCGCTATACTCACATTGCTCGCTACAATTAAATTTCTCGCCACATTCACTTTACTCGGTACACTTAAATTACTCGCTATACTAACTTTACTCGCTAAATTTATTTTACTCGTTATACTCACTTTACTCGCTACACATAATTTACTTGCTAAACTCGCTTTACTCGCTACACTTAAATTACTCGCTAAACTCACTTTACTCTCTACACTAAATTTACTAGCTAAACTCACTTTACTACACTTAAATTACTCGCAACACTAACTTTAATCGCTACATTAACTTTTCTTGCTATGCTTACTGCACTCGCTGATACTCACTTTACTTACTACACACTCAATACACGTTGTACTCGTTATCTTCATATAACATCCAGGCATGCTCCTGATCATTTTTGAAAGTAACTGTATGCATGAAAAGTAAAACATATTCTGGCCGCCGCAATGGTGAGCAAACTATTCTACAACACCCACTCGCTCAACGCCACTCCCATTACAAGCGACATCATAACACATGAGCTTAATCATCATCTTAATCATCACTGCCAACAACATCATTAACAGCATCAGCATTATTACCATCATCAATATTATTACACTGACAATGTTGCTAAAATGTCCATAAATAATTTACAACTTTTAATTAAACGAAAATTTCAAATTAAATTATTTTCAATACAAAATTCAATTGAAGAGCTCATGCGCAATAAAGTAAATAATGCCACTTTATTTGCTTTTGCTGTGATTTGTGAGGGCAAATAAGCGCCTCTATTAAATATTTAATATTTGGTTGTAATTTTACATGTTAAGCGATCGAATGAAAATGGTGAAAATTGTAAAATTTAGTTATTAAATTGAAATAAATGTAATAACAAAAATTGCTAGGCAATTTTCAGATAAACAAAATATAATTTGACACCAAAATGGAATACATAAATGAAACGAAAGGAGCAGTCTAGAGTAGGAATGAGGAATAGGAGGATATAACCTCTAGTCTAGACAGGACGATATATAACCGCAAATATGCTTTAGCCTTATTATGATAAGGTTTGATTTTCAGTCTTCGGATCGGCAGAGGAATGAAACCTATAAAGCCTTTATTTTGACATCAGGTTTCAGTATTGATCTCCACAACAAACGAGCCGCTAAAACATTGAAAAATAAAAACTGAAAGCATTAATGATTTATGAAAAAAGTGCTAATACTTGAATCTCATAGTACAGTCAGAGTATGGATTGAAGAAACGTCCTTAATCGAATGTATGTCGGTAACCAGTTTCATGACAAATATAACAAATAAACGTAAACGTTATCATCAGATCCAGTAGCTGTCTATTTTCGATACGGAAAACTTAAATATAAAACCATCTCGCTTAAGTCTGTCTAAAATTTCTGATATGATCTCGACTTCGAGAAAACCTTATATGCGACCAGAAAACTGAATAGATCAGCTTCAATAGGCAAATTGAACGAGCTTATCTTTGCTTTTGTAATGATGGTCTCTATTTTATACTACATCTGGACGATTCTATTTGTTGTCAAATATAAGCCGAGCTGCCAAGAACACTCGTTACTAAAAATCATTATACTCTGAAAAGATTTACTATAATGTTCAAAAAAAAAAAAAAAAAAAAAAAAAAAAAAAAAAAAAAACAAGGCCAAAAAAAATCAGGCCCTTTAAAATAATTACAGATTGATCATTTCAGCTATGAGCCCATTGGACATTATCAAGGGAAAAATAAGTCTTCGAAAATTTTTCAATATATCAAATATCTTTCCCCAAAAAAATTTTCACGGATTATTTCCTAAGAAAAACTATAATCTCCAAAAAATTATTCTAATCGGACCACTATAGCATATAATTGCCATACAAACTGATCGATCAATATCAAGATCTCTTTGTACGCTTTTATACAGTAAGAAATACCCTGTGAATGATATTATAGATTCAGTGCAGCCGAATAAAAGTTTTTCTATATTTTTGGGATTTTCTTAGAAAATATACGTGACCTAAAATTCAAAATAACGTAAACATAATATTTCATAAGTTTACAGGCGATGGAAAAACGATACAATAGAAACCACTCACATTGAAAAATTTAATGTTTGGTTATAAAAACTGTTATATGTTGGTTATCATGCACTCATATTGATTTGAGTTTTGGTTATAAAATGGTTATATCTGAAAGCGGAAGCTGGAAATTTTATGCTACAAATATGTAATATGATGTAGTGAATCGAAAGCAATAAAAACTCATTTTCGATTTTTTTCATGATACGATATAAATCCATAATCGACTTCATAGAATACGCGCACTCAATCTACTTGGAATTAGAAGGAATAAAATATTGAAAACTCTACTAAAATGTGATTAGATTTCTGATTAGTGTTATTTCCTTAGCCAATTTAAGATAAGCATTTAATACAGCAATTACAATGGGTACTTGTGTGCCACTCAAAGTGCAACAAGTATACCCTAATATCCTTCTTTTTATATGACGGACGATGTATGTGAAGCAAAGCTACATTAAAAATAAATAAAATTTCAAAGAAACCATAAAATTTGCAATCACTTTAAAGTCGAGCTTATGAATAATAAATATATCCACATTGAAGCACGAGCATATATACCATATACGTACGTGTATATGTGCGTCACGCACGAGGCAAAAGTCATGACGGGTCACGCATAAAGATTAATTTAAATTTTATTAAAAGAAACAGCAGCAAGGCTTTAAAGCACAGTAACACAGTAAAAAGGACGACAGAGAGACACACTCGCACACACACATGAATGTGTGTTGCATTACATGCCTGCGTGGTTCACCATAAACGCCGTCCACCGCTGACCGAGTTCGTTGTCATACAAAAATGTGTGTGAATATGCAATACATATAAATGATATATGCTCATTCGTGTTTGTATTTGTATTAGTGCGCAGCAAGTACACATGTTCCTGTATGTCAGACGGACACAATGCAAAAACATTTTAAAATTTATTGCCATGTTTGCCAACTGTAAAGACTTATATCCGGCAGATGATATTTTATTGTTTGTGTACGCGGCGCTATTTACATGCACATGCATACACACATACATGCGCATATGAACAATGTTGCATGTGGCGTACTCGAATGACCGGCGCAAGTCACCGACATAAATGCCACACACATACACATACACAAGTATACACCTGCATGGAAATGAAATTATATTTGTCGACGTGTGTGTGTGAGTGTGCTGGTGTGTTGGTTGCGGAAAACGAATTTGTGTTATCCGTCAAATCATTCAACGGCATTTCGTGTGGCCCGTGGAAGCAGAAAAAGGAACTCACGCCGGAAAGGATCATTCATTCATTCATTTACTTGTGCTGGGGTCAGGATATTTACTCTTGACGGCTGTAGCGATGAAGAGATTGCTGTTTGCAAGCAAAAACCCATTCGATGAAGGGTTAATATATGAAATTAACTGTTATTAGAAGAACAAATACAAACATATGGTATGCACACAAATGGGTATAAAGAAGGAGAACTGGGTTAAGGTGTACGAAATTACTTAAAATTTACGGGCACAGTGGTGGCTATTTAAAAATTAAAGGTGCTAGAATTTTTTGAAATAATCTAGTGATTAATTTTTTTTGTTTGGAAAAAAAACATTTTTTAAATAGTTTTTAGAAAAGTGAGGAGTACTAAAGCTCAGAAATTTTGTTGATAATTTTTTATAAGAAAAAAATTTATTCTCACATAGAATTTATCAAAATAGGACATATCGAGTTCTTAATATTAAAGCTACATATTTTTCAAAGAAAAACCTGATTTTACAGAAGTATTTATATTAAAATAAGAAAAAATATTAACTTCAACTGCACCAAAGCTATAATACTCTTTACAAGGGCTGTGTAAACAATTTGTAACTTGAATTTAATCGGTCAATTTGTACGGCAGGTATATCCTACAGTGCCCTGATCTGAACAGTATGATCGAAAATTGTACGCTAAGGTGGACAAGAAGCCGTGCCAAATTTCATAAGGATATATTGTCAAATAAAAACGTTTTCCTTACAAAGACTTGATTTCGATCAATCTGTTTATATGGCAGCTATATGCAACAGTGTTTCGATCTGAACAATTTCATCGAGAATTATAGACATACTTTGAATTATGATCTGTGCAAAATTTTGTTGAGATATCTTATCAAATAAAAAAGTTTTCCATACAACTTGATTTTGATCGACCAGTTTGTATGGCAGCTATATGCTATAGAGCTTTGATCTAAACAATTTCTTCACAGATTACACTATTCTCTCAGATAGTAATCTGTGCCGAATTTCGGGAAGATACCTCGTCAAATAAAAAAGTTTTCCATACCAGAACATGATTCCGATCATTCAGTTTGTATGGCAGCTATATGCTATATTGATCTGATAATCGCGATTTCAACATATATGCAGATTCTTAAGAAAAAAATGATGTGTGCAAAATTTCAAATGAATATCTCAACAACTGGGCGACAAATAGAACAAACTTCGTGTAAAACTTAGTATTACCCTTTCCAGGGTTATAAATAAAACGGTTCAAAAAGCCAACTTATATCACACGAAAGACAAAAAAAATACACAAACCCACAACTGGACTATCAGTGACTTTTCGCGAAATATATTTGCATATGTTTAAACACAAACAAACACATGTAGAATAAATTACGGTCACACAAGCCAGAAAGTAAGTAAATATTTTGCTAACTTTTTGTACATAAAATATGAGCGGCACTTTTTTATACGAAATGATATGTGTGGATATGTCCACATATATTTAAATGCGTGGTGTTTGAGTGCCACTGAGTCATACTTGCAATACCAGGCTGCATTATTTACTTAAGCACATTATGCTTGCTTTCATGAATGCAAACATTGGCGGTGTTTATTTTAAACTTATGCGAATGCATATGTAAGTATTACCGTTTTTTTTTTTTAATTTGTATGTGTGAAGTGGGTCTATTGAAAAAAATTGGAAAAAACTTAAAGTGAAAATATAAAAAAAACAAAATAATCGATCGCAGTTGACGGTGCTTTATTGAATTCATACCTAAAGTACAACCTTTCAAAAGTATTTCCTATGGATTACTTTGGAAAAAAGGCATTGAAGTCGTGAAGTTCAGAAGTTGATCTTGAAGATAGTGCTTTGACTACTTGAACTGTTCATTCTTAGCAAAACAGAAAAAAGCTTTGAAGAAAAACTAAATGATCAGAAAAAATTCGCCTGAAAATGTTTTGTGAACAATATCCGAAATTTTTAAGGAAAGCATGAACTCATAATGTCATATAAAACTTAAGGGTGTATTGTGTCTGACTCTTCGACACCATAGTCAAGCCCATTATGTTCTAAGGAGTCTTTATGTAGTGGAGGGCTTCTATAAAAAACCACACTTGCAAGGAAACTCGAGAGCGTTCAACAGGCGGACCTCATCATTATGCGTGGTGCGCTCAGATCCACTCCAACTATAGCACTTAACGCCATCTTGCACCTAATGTCCGTAGGCATCGTCGGAAGGTATATGGCTGCGAAAGTTGCTATCAGACCCACAGAATCTGGGTTCATAAAATACGTATCTGATATCGTCACACACTTTGACTTCATACCGGATCATTTGGATCATGAGGTCGCCAAACCGGACTCTGTCGCTCCTTCTCTGCCCATATACCGACGTGGACGTTGTGGGTGGAAAGAAGGAATATTAGGAGAGGGGCATTGAGCTTCTTTACGTATGGATAAAAGCTTGAGGGGAAGGTTGGTGAGGGGATTTACTGTCAGGAGCTCTCTGTCAACTCCATCTTCACGCTTCCTGACTAATAAAGTGTCTTCCAAGCCTAGGTAGCAACCATTAAGTACGTCTACTGCATCTAGTGCAGCTTCCTTCAGAGAAGTGACCATTCACTCAGATAGAAAAGCAGCGCTACTAGACTTGAATTCATTAAGAGTTCGTCCAGAGTTGGTCGATGAGTGCTTAACCTTGGTATTAATAGCATCGAGTGTCTTTGCGATAAGACTGGTCATAGCGGAATCGCAGGAAATTGCAAAGCTGATCAAATGTACCCTATAACCACTATCGGTAGAATGGGAGCGGGTCGGTGCTCCCATATCTACTTATGTACTACTACTACTATATAGCTGGGTTTTGCGGAAGCTCGGCTAGAGCTGGGTCGGAATGCGCTGTCGCAAAAACCTTTTGGCCCCAGATCATTTGTAAGAGATCTAGTAATCTTTTTGCCCTCAGTAATGCTATCCTTTCCTTGTCCCACGTTTGGAAGGTTAAGACTTAGACACTAAGGAGAGCATACCTTCAAACATAACACCGAACTCGCAGAAGTGGAAATTAAAAAATTCATATTAGAGGAAAAATTGAATTATTAGGATCAGGCACCACTCAGTAGGAGGCTTGTTCTTTACCTTCTTGAAAGTTTTTAGCTGCTTTAAGCTGGAAAAATAGCCAAAAGTTTCCGCACTCTTGCATATGTATTTTTTGAATATTTTTTAACAAACAATGAAGTGTTCCCAAAAATATATGTTACCGGCAATTTAAAAATTCACATAAGCCCAAGCATCTAAACCCTTAAAGGCGATTATTTTTTGCATAGAAATTTCGCTCTAAATTTAATATTCAAAATTTCCAGAATTAAAGTCCATGCAGTAGCTAAAAGCAATATTTTCACAGTTTAAACACCAGTTACAACAACAAACGGAGTATATAAAAGAGCTATGAAGGATATAAGAGTGTAATCCATTTGAAACGTTACTCATCCGCACTGGTGGCAGCCGCACAGTTGGCCGTAAAGAATCCGTGTGGAAAGCGCTTGCCAGTATCAAAATGTGCTGTGAGATTACAGCAGGCAGACACTAGACAGCGCTGAGTGGAGTTAGGAAGTTTTGAAATATTTCCCTGGGAAAAATTGCAGCACTTTTTGAAGCAATGTTTGGAAGGCGTCCGCTGCGCACACGAACGGACGAACG
Source organism: Bactrocera correcta (assembly GCA_027475135.1). Classification (NCBI taxonomy): domain Eukaryota; kingdom Metazoa; phylum Arthropoda; class Insecta; order Diptera; family Tephritidae; genus Bactrocera; species Bactrocera correcta. The sequence continues at coordinate 132,620,352 of CM050325.1, read as the reverse complement.
CACAAATGCTTTAAGCGCGCGTACCAGTTAGAAGAAGTAACATTTCTTTGAGCAACCAATAGGAATTTATAATATAAGGAGGAGGGCAGTGCAATTTTAATGCACTTTAAGTATGATGCAAGTGAAAATAATTTCATATACTGCGCACTTAGCGGAGCCGCGCCGCGCTAATAACTAAATATTTGCCGAGTGCGAAGCGCTGAGTGCCGCGCCTTTTATTGGAGGAGGAGCGGCAAGTGGGCAGGTGCGGGTGGCTGCCATTTTGTACGTGACTTAATGAGCAAAAAGGAGTCAATTAGGCGCCAAGCGTGCGACAAGTGGCGGCGTATTTCTTGCCAGCGCAATCAGTGAGTGAAAAGTTTGCCTTGCAAGCGGAGGGAGGCGGGCGCCGCGGGTGGCGGAAGTGAGTGTTGACAGCGCGGAATGCGCTGACAAGTTTATGCCAGCTAAGCGTTGATTTATGGCACCTGCTGTTGCGCGCGCGCTATTGACGGCTGCCAATGCCTCCTGGTCTGCCACACGCGATGCCGTTGCATGTGATTTGATTTTCGCGCAAGTTGGCGAGTCACGCTTATCGACAGCGCGCACACACACATACACGTAGCTATTTGCGAGCGCACAAATTACTATGAAAGTTTAAAATGTCTTAGTTGTGGTTGTTGTTTCACACAGTTTTAGCCCCTCATTGCATTTAGCGTGAAGCTGGAAGTTGGCAGCTTGAAGGCACAACTAATGCGATGTGTGCTGGCAAGCAACTGCGTGGCGGCGCTTTAAATGAACTTGTTGGCAACAGTTGAAGCGTGAAATAATGCTGATATTCTTGTGGGTCGGGAGCTCTTTGCTTGGCGCTATGTGTTGTCTGGGGCGCGCGGCATGGCACATTGCTGGTGTGGCAGAGGAATGCGCTGCAGATTCCTCCGATGATGAAGATGACTATGATTTAAAACTTTCGCAGCGTAAATCTATGCAAATAAGATTTAAGCGCCGGATCAACGCAGCCAAAGCTGAATTTATGAAATTTGCGGCAAAGTTGATGACGTGATTTAATTTTTGGTGTGCTATAATTGGCTTTTTCATAAATACTTAAATATTTTGGCGGTGCGTTTAATATACTAAAAATTATTACATTATCGCCCCCTTGATTTGATTATCTGTAAAGATAGCTGCTGATCTTTGACTTTTGGTTTTTTCAAATTTAAATTTGGTATGTGACTTGGCTAAGCCAAGAAGAGAACTTTTAAATTTAAAAAGCGCCTAAATGTAGGCAATGCTACAGCATACAATATAATCATTGCCTAATTTATGGCTGATGTTGAGTAAACTGACGATCGTAAAAGGAGATTAGCAATCAAAGTACAAAAAGCTTAAATATTGGGTTCATAACTATATTAATTTACATTAGTGAAGTTTGCTTAAGGATGACTATTGTATTATTCGATGTTCCGAGCATCACAAACGAGCGTTGGAAAGCCACTTTCCTTGGCCGCTTATTTTTCAGAATATACCATTCACTTGAAGCCTAAAGAAAAATAATTTTGTTCATTCGTGCCAGAAAATACCTTTTTTTAGGGATATTTCTGTATTACTTTAACATGATGAAAACCTCAGTTGAAAATCATCATATTCTGGTGGTAACGTGTAATGAACATTCCCTAACTGAGCGAACATGCTTAAAGTGATCTGCATGATTAAAAGATTTGGCTTGGAAGAACGTCCTGGTGAACAAAAAAATTTTACGATGAGAAACTGGTAGTATTTCCTCAATCAAGATCGCTGCCAAAGACGAGAAGAGAGAGCTTACAAAGCAAAGCACTTAAAAGAAATTTGATATGCTCAAAAGCAAGAAAATATTCAAGGAAATTGGTTGCCATATGAAGTTACTTAGAACGACACTTTGAAAGACGATTCTGCAAATCAGAAATTCAGAACTCGTTTTTGCAACGGCTTGCGAATAGTGATGCAAAATGGATATTAGATTATGACTAGGGAAAACTGCAATAGATCATACATATATGAAACCTGGCCAACCAGCCAAATCAACGGCAAGCTTTGCATGTGGTGGGATTAAAAGAACGTGCTGTATTGAGAGTGTGGAAGTGTGTTAAAACTGGACGAGACTTTAAAAACTCAAATTGAAGCGAGTAACTGCTTAAAAATTCTCGAAATGTGTGACTAGATACGAGGCAGTATATTTCATATATGATCTCAAGTGGTAAAACCGGTTAAAAACCATATGCAAAACAGGTCCCGGAAGTTTTTCTTCAACCGTTTTATAGACGAAACCTTACCTTTCTGACTAACGATTTGTCCGGAACAGTTTCAAGCAGAACGCGCACACTGGAATACGATTCACATCAGGATAGAGTGTCAAAAATTGGCTTTACTTAGCCTTAGCCGCTAAGCTGAAGCAGTTCTTTCAGGATGTAGTTTGCAAATTGTCAGAAAGATGGAAAAATCGTGTGCATATTTCTCTCAAATAAACATTCAAGTTTACAAAAAAACACATTAATATAGAATTATAGACCCAATAGATCTATTCGATATATTTTTCGGAATAAGAACTTTACCTAACCTTATACAACCTAAGCTTTTTTAAAGATGCTTGCAATTTAGCCTTAGGTTGGTGGGTAGAGTGAATGCCTGACGATGGACCCAGGTATATTCGAGACGCTCATTGTGTAACCACCTGGACCAAAATCACCTCATCCTACTAGGTTCCCTCTAAACCACCAAAATCTCCTGATAAATTTCATCAATAGAGAAAGTTTTATTTTGCAACCTCCGAGACATCATCAAGAAACCCTTGACCGATAATTGCGATTATTTTCCTATATATAGCCTAGTATTCGCATAGATGTTTTTTGATCTCCTCTTCTAATGACTCCTGATAACTTACAATAGTCATTGTATGGTGTTTCCCTTCTCTTACTAGACTTCTTATATCATTTCTTTTGAATTTTAATAGTCGGCATACGCAGTCCATATTCTATTCATGGCGCGTTTGTCTGCTTGTTGAGCAAGTTAAAGACTGATTGCATCGGGACTCAGCTATATCCATAACATATTTGTGGATTAAATATCCATAAGTGCAAACAGGTATATAAATTCTCTCTTTTTCGAAGTCTAGTTGTAGGATGGTGACTAGCATCCAGCAACCAGGCTAGTTTAATCAGCGGAACCAATTACCAGAAATATCACTATGTCTAGGAATTCTTTCCAGATGTACCGTGAAATAGATTGTTAGGTTATCCAAGAGATCATTTAATTTTTTTCTATTTTGACGAAACCCATAGAAATTTTAGTGCTTATCTGATTATCTGGTTATCTGAACAAGAAAGCTTTGTTTAATTGCTTTACATACGCTTGAAAGACACTGTTTTGGTCTGGTAGTCGGAAGGCGATTCTACTTTTTTACTGAAAACACGTCACTACCCACTCAATCAACCAGTTAGGACCCCTCCGTATAAATAATTTAAGCCTTAATAAAGAACTGTTTAAACCTCAATATGAACTGCTCTATATGACTTTATGAAGTTGACCGCAAGCTGGAGTTTAATTTCTTTAAGAAATTTCTTAGCATAATCGTAATTTGTCCTGCAAAGTAGTCCAACCTAACGCTATTTGAAGCAAACTAATGAGTAACAGATATCGCTGTTTTTAATACATTTTACTGCCTTTTATTAGCCATTATACAATACTAAAAGTTTAATGACCTCCCGCAGCAAATTGTTAGAAGAGCTTAAGTCAATTTACTTTTAATCCCATGCATCAATAGCCACAGATTGTAAACAAATTGCAACTCCCTTACTTGACGCAATGCACTAGTTGGTGGGGCGGTGCCCAGACGAGTCGTCCCTAAATGCAACTAGATGGGCGAATTGGCAAACAACAAGCTGCATACGCAAAGTTTCCATGACCCTCGCCAAGCAACAACTCAATTCATCTCAAACTAATGTAAACAATGGTGAAGTAAATGCAGATAACTGGTATATTATGAGTAACTGCAACGAAAACAAGGAAAGATCAAGTGAGTTGAGTAAGACATAAAGATAGAGAGAGAGAGAGTATGTGCGTGTCTGTGGAAACTGTTGAAAACTTAAGGGAAATACCAGCACATTTCACTCTCACACACACAAGTATGTTACTTGTTAGGAAATTATGCAATAAAGCTGTGAAGACTAGCTACTATGAGTATTTAAAGGAAAACTTTTTAAGAAATAGGAAATTAAATCTCTTAGGAGTTTGTTCATATGTTATGTATCTTCTATGCTCTGTATGTTTGTCTATGTTTTCATTTAAGTTTACCTGAGAGAGAAATGCTCTTAAGACAATTTTAGTATATTATAAAACTAATAGCTGAAATATTTCTAGATAAGTAACACTTTCTAAGGGGAAAGTAGGGGAAAGGTTTGGGGTTAGATGAAGATTCTGGAGAAAAGCAAACTGCAGAAATAAAGCTATAAATATGTCTTTATTTCCTTGTGGAAGACAGTATTCTAAGCTGGTAACTGAGTTTACCCGAGTACGATTCCACATAGTTAGAGCTAAAAGAGTAATTTCCAAGGTCGAATAATAGTTTTGATTGAAAAATTTATCACTGAGAGAAGAGAGAGCTGGTTTCTATAAGTTGAATCTAAATTCATTGAGTATGTTCTCTAAATTAATGAAGAATATCAAAATCTTTTAAAACTCTCAGTACGCTTTGGTACAGCTTGGACGAGTAGTAGAGTATTGAAGACCTTGGATATTGCAATATTTTTATTTGAAGGCTGCTTTTCATGGAACAGCTTATAAAGAACGAGAAAAAATACCAGCTTTGACTGCAGAGAAGCTATAATACCTTTTACTCGTACTTTTCTTATAACATGAAGAGGTATAAAAGGCTCTATATCTAGATGTTCTTCAGTCAGTTTGTATAGCAGCTATATGCTATCGTAGTTCGATCTCTTTGATTTCTTCGAAAATTGAAGGTATGTCTTAAATAATTGTCTCTGGTAAGATTCGTGAAAATACATTTTCAAATAAAGTAGTTTTTTATTCAAGGACTTATTTAGATGACTCAGTTTGTATGAGAGCTATAGGCTATAGAAGTCCGATTTGAAAAATTTGTTATTATGGAACGGTTTTCTATATATGTCAAATTTCATAAAGATATCTTGTCATAGCAAAAAGTTTTCCATACAAGAACTTGATTTTGATCGACTGGTTTGTATGACAGCTATCTCTTGATTTCTTCTATTTCTTCTTCTATTGTAGTGATGTCTGAAATAATAATCTCTGATAAATTTCGTGAAGACACCTTTTCAAATAGGACTTCAGTCTGATAGTTCAGTTTGTATGACAGCTATATATGCCATAGTTGTCTGATATCGACGGTTCCGACAAATGAGCAGCTTCTTGATGAGAAAAGAACGGTTGCAAAAGTTCAGATCGATATCTCAAAAACTAAAGGACTAGTTTACGTATAAAAAAACGGACAGACTGATAGCTAAACACTTTAATATAAGCCATATTGGATCTCCAGCCTTTCCACTCAACAATTATGTATGTAACATTACAAAGTTAGTCCTTGCCAGACAACCAGACTTCAACTCACTCGCTCCAGCGTGAAATTTAAGCCATAAAATATAGCATCTCCTCCCTTCTGTGTTACAGAAGTATCCTTTCGTTCGCCTTTAAATTTTATTTGGCATTATTTTTGATGTTTTCCCTTTTGTTAATTTTATTTTATTACACTTTGTCTTTATTAAGCTTGTCAGCATGTCAACGCTGCTTCTCCTTTCTTTAATTACATGCTGTGACTTTTCAATTAAAATGCTTAAGGTTGGCTAAATGCTCAAGCATCGGCGCGTAGCATTTTCATTGAATGAATAAAGTGAAGTGGGGGGGTGAGTGGGGGAGGGGAAAGACTGGCAGTTTACAAATTTCATTTTCCGGCATACTTAGTGTTCACAGCTACTTTCTCCGCTTGGCAACTTCCGGATTTCACTGCACTGCCGCTTCTATTATTCACATTCTATGTCGTTATGCTGCTTTGTTGTTGTTGCTCGTTTTCTCGCTTAGTGCCTTATTCCATTTTAATGCCCACTTCAAGTTATTTCCCTTTTATATGTACTTTTTTCAATTGTTGTAAATTTTTCATCTTGTTAACTTATTTCTTTGCTTGCTTGCCTGCTTACTCACTTTCGTTTGCCTCTTTTTGCTCCTTGGCTTCCTTTCGGTTTGTTTGTGGCAGGCGATTTAAGTACGTTTGTAATTTGCACCAATTACTTTTATGAATTTTATTGTTTTTTATTGTTATTACAGGGCTTTCCAGTAGGCGGTCATTAAGTGTTTTGTATAAAGGCAAGTGATTTTGCAAGTTATTAAGAGGGATTACGGCATTAAAAATAATAAAAATAGTGATTTAATATAGAAAAGGTAAGGTCAGAGTTCATTAGCAGAGGGTACAGAGAGGAGTTTGCAGCCTATATTACCTAATTAACAATGTCTCTAGAGGCTGTGGAATATAAATGACTAAAGAGACTATTAAGTAGGATAAATGAAATACTTTCAGTTAGTTAACAGATATTAATACTTTTAGGTGAATTGCGGGTCAGAACATTTTAAAAAGTGCTTAATGGCTCTAGGGTCCCAATCGCATCCTCCGGCCCCGGCAGTCAAGGAAAATTTTCATTAATTATAAGTATGAATGTATTTCAAGTACCGCCCGTACCGGATTAAGCCTGAAGCACCACGGATGTCATACTTTTAGGCATTCAGAAGAGATAGCGGAAATTTAGATGCTTTCCAACATTTCACATTCTATGATAGATTCGAAAGCTGATATCCAATTACAGGAGTTTTTCATCTGCTTTCACAAAAGACGGCAGTTAACAGTCTAAATGTTATCCTCTGCCATCTTGAGAGATCAGCCATTTAACCTAAAAATATGTTTCCATTACGGCGCGACTGAGGTGTTGTGATCTCTGTCCACTTAGATGGAACCTGCTGCTGAAAATTGCTGGGCAATCCAGAATCAGGTGTTCTGGGGGTTTCTGTTTCATGTCATAGAATGAGAATTTTTATCCCATACTGACTATATTATATATAGGACCGCTTCCTTCAATGAGCTCTTTTTTATTGCCTTACTCTATGACAGCAACAACTTTGAAAAATTATTGTTTTTAAAATCTTCCATTAAGTACCACCCTAATATTAGAATTAAAATGTTTTTCATATAAGTAAATAAGTCCAACGATTTGCTGCTTTATCAACGTATGACCTAAAGATATTTCTAGGTTCGAATGTTGACTACAACATTGATTTGCTCGATTAAAGGGAAAAATGCTGACTGCTCAGCTGAGATTTTCTGTTTACGTATAAAGTCTTCGCTCCTTATGACGTACTTAGATTTAGTATAATAACCGTGCGCCTTATCGTTAAAGCAACTCAGCAAAAACGTATCGAATTTCCACTGAATTAATTTTAAAAATTCTATATGAAAGAAATTTCATGAGCTTTGAACACTATCCATATTCATCTTTTTTGTGTATTTTTCTCATGTTCTTCTCTATATACACGATCAATGAGGTTGTGCCCACGTTCTTTTTTCTTTAAGAAAATGCTCAGTCAACCGAACCGTCATTATCGGATTACTAAAGCATATAGATACATATGTATATAGCTGACAGGCAAACTGATCTGATTGATCTAAATGAAGCACTTGTTTGGAAAACTTTTTTATTTTACAAGATCTCTTTACAGATTTTAACACGGAATATTGTCATAAGCAACGTTACGATCTCGGAATAAATTTTTCAGATCGGGCCACTATATCGTATAGCTGTCATGCAAACTGCCGATCAAAAACAAATTTTTTTCTGGGTTTTTAATGAAAATAAGTGACATTATGGTTTTTTTTTAAATGCAACGTATTTTAAGTTTATATAAAAATTATTATAGGAAAATATTTTTAAGTTATATTTTTAAAAATTTTGTTATTACTTTTTATTGCCTGCCTATGCCTTATTTATATAAAATTTATTTCACTTCGTTATAAAGTGGTAAAAATTGCCGTAAGCATACTACAAGTACATAAATATGTACATCTATATTATTTACACACATTTAAAAAATAATATTCCACGTATCATCCCAGCAGCTTACCTTAAATATAATAAAATATTTCAAATCCTTACGCCTTTTGTTATCACTTTGCTTTATTCACTTAATTCACCGAATGACTTGCGCCTTTATTGTTGTAAAAAAATCACACTTTATTCAAGCAAAAATAAGCGAAATGCCGAGCCACCAAAATCTCAAATAGGCCGAGTTTAAATTGAAAATAATAACAGCGGTGACACACGAAATTTTCTAACACACCTCCCAGTGTATCAAACACGACGCGAATGTACATACAAAATCATGACAAATCACAATCAACAGTTTGGCAAAGGAGAAAATGCGCGAAAATCACAAAGCGCCGCACGCATGCACGCGTATCAACATGCACGACGCCCACTCAAGCGCACTGCGACTGCGAAAGAAACGTTAAAGCGCAGCGACGCGAAAGACTTGACGCCCTTTGCGCTGGCACTTCTAAACAAGTGCGACACTACTACACGAAGAAATTTTCGTACAACTTCTTTTGCTAATTTGTTGACGAACACTTTTTTAGTTTAATTTAAAGAAAAACAAATTAAAATCACACTTGTATGTATATGTATGTTTGTGTGAATGTATTGCTGCTAATTTAAATAAAATTAACTAAACTTCAGCAGCGAATATGTGCCGCTAAATTCACTTGCCGCACACCAACAACTGCACAAAGAGTTTAACTTGCACAACACTTTTATATTTTTATTTTACATGCCACTGCTGCAAGCAGAAAATCAATGTTTAATATTTGCATTTATTTAAATTTACGACGAATTGTATTTACGCGTGCAACACAGAGTTTTCACTTTCAACTCCTTCAAAAGTTAAAAGAAAAATTCACTTTATTTATTTACCGACCGATTACCGTTTACTCTGACGTCCAAATTGGTACTGAAGCACTGAACGTACGCCAACTGCGGAGGATGCTGCAGCGCCTGCAGAGCAAACAGCTGCTGTGGATGTTGCTACTGTTGTTGCCGATGACATCGTTCAAAACAAGCAATGCGCACGAAGTGTGCCAACAACAACTAAAACAACAACCGGCAATTGCAAAGCAACGATTTCCAGCAATAACAAAAACAATAGGCGTACAGTATTTGCGCAAACTTTGTGCATTTGTACAACACTGTTAGTTAACAGCGTCAGATGCTGTTGCAGAGGCAAGGCGTTCGTGTTTCAGTTGCTGTCAACAGCTTCAACTTCCGATTCATATTCGTCATCTGTGCGTTGATACATTTCCGTTGTTGGTGTTTGTAGGCACTTGTATTCGCGCATGTACATTTGTACTAATGTATATACATATGTAAGTATGTGCATATGTATGTATGTATTGTTGTAGGTATGTAGTGCGTTGGGTAATAGCGACAGTAGAGCAAAGCTGTTTTCTGTTCAAATTCAGCGAAGTTGTTTGGCATGGAGAAGTGTCAAATAATGGAGGCGACTACTTTTAAATAGTTAACCTATATTAAAGGGCAGACCTAGTGTAACGGTATAAAAAATGTTTATTTAAATTAATGAATTATTAATTTATTATAAGAAGTATTGTTGTACATACGTATATTAAGTTTTAAGTATTAAGTTTATATCTCAATTTATATACACGGCATTTTTAAATTCGTGCAGGATAATGTATAATAGTTTTGTTCCTAAAACGGTTGTTTGTAACACTTGCAACTAATCAAAAAGTTAAGAGTTATACAGATCACATTATCGAACTGATCACAATTGACCCGGACTGACCAAACAAATAAGATTTTCAGGTATTTTAATACGTACCTCTTTTATCGGCTTCATAAGACCCTCCTGATCCAAAAGAAGCAACAATTAATTCAATACACTTGGCTGATATGACATTCAGGGAATTCAGAGATTTTTGGTTTTTTTTCAGTTTCGGCTCGTGTTTGGTTGCCATACACTAGATTGTTGGACAGTTTTTACGTTATATTTGATGAATGAATGGTCCTTTACTCGACGAAGATTTTTCAATGAGGTCCAAGTCATTTTGTTCGAGTTCAGCATCTAACTTATATCGATCTAATTTAATTGATCGGGATAGCGAGATCAGTTGGTTCCCGGATGTTACATCCGTCTACCCGTTCAAGCGATACTTTGCACACGTGTATAGCTCTGAAAGGGTTGGTATTTCGGATGGACCAAATCATGCCATTACCACACCAACAAAACGCCATTAAACAAAAAACGATAAAATGATATACATAACTAAACCTAAGAGTAAGTTATCTCAATCAAACTTCCAGTAAACATTTCTCTAGAGTACTTCATCAAACTGTTTATATTTTCCCATAAGCTACTATATATTCCATACATATGTATGTATAGCTACTGATGTGTAAGAAAATCATCTAATCAAGTATACCGATTGGTACTGTAACAAAATATTGAAATGCAATATAAAAACAATTTATGTAATATCAATTCTATGAAAATTTTTCGCAATAATTAACAATTTGTGACCTCAAGCTGAACTCGCAATCCCATGAATGTGTATGCCAGTCATAATGCTTTTTTCGATGATAATAATTTTATAATATAATATAATCCATTTACTTTACGCCAGCAACATATACTAGAGTAAAGTCAGTTTTTCGTTGAGATAACTCACATATTGGCCGATATATACGGTACAAAGTCACCCGGAAGTTCGAAAATCTTTATATTAGGTATATGGGTCTAAGGGAAGTACTGAAACGATTAAACCCATTTTTGACATACAGACATACCATTATCAGAGAAGGAATATCCCTTAGTTTCAATTACTCACACATTGACCGAAACTTTCGATCAAAAGTTAACTACAAGTACTGGGGTCCAAATATTCGGTACCGAGGGGCTTGAGCAGTTTAAAACAATTTTTATCATGAGGTGGCACACACTAAAGACATTATTCGTGCAAAGTTGTATGCCGTTATATTAATTGCTTCTTGATTTGTGTATTGAAAACTGAACTAATCAAGTGGAATTTTAAATTGTGTTATATGGAAAGAAGGCGTTTTCGTCCGATTTCGTCCATTTTCACACTGTGATATAGGAAAATAAAAAGAATGCTAATTACTAAATTTTGTCGAAGCCGGTCAGTCGAATACTGAGCTATGGAAATGCTACGCCCATCGTCCAATTTTCACACCGGCTCCCATAAAGCTCTCTCATACCATCTCGAAGGTAAAATTTAAAGTCTCTGGCGTTTTAGTTATTGATTTATTGCGCTTTTAGTAGTTTTTAACAGTACCGTTATATGGGGAGTGAGCAGGGTTATCTTCCGATCAAAGGAGATGTAAAGAGCGGGGCACCGCCCACGCTTGATTGCTATAATTTATTTCAGAACTTACTTCATCAATTTCAATCAAAGTTGTTGCATCACATCATCTCGACGTTTTACATGTTTTTGTGAAAATGGTTGAAGTCGAACTACAAACCGGCATACTTTACATATCAACATTTTCAATTTTATAAAATTGTTTCGTTTCACAGTCTGCAAATCGAAAGTCAAGAACTTTATTAGAATCAAGTATTGCAGAAATAGTGCCTGTAAGGTAGTCTATGTTCAAAAGTAGTCAAAATTGACCCACAGTTTTTTAAGTCCGCAGATACCGAATAAAAGCAGTACCTGTAGCGGATTTTTTGTTCAAAATATCGGTAAAATTCTGAGATGTTATTGAAATTCAGAGTTATACTTTTAGTTATGTACCCTTGTATCAAAATACTTTGTATATGGAGGATATATACCTAATATAAAGCATTTCTAAGTTTCGATTGATTTTATATCTTTTATACCGGTCCCTATATAAGAAATCTTTATGAAATAAAGAAATCGTCTCGCCCTACTAGGAGTGAGTCTTTTATTGCCTATATTGATTAAGATCGTTCCAATATCTATAGGGTGATTTTTTAAGAGCTTGATAACTTTTTAAAAAAAAAAAACGCATAAAATTTGCAAAATCTCATCGGTTCTTTATTTGAAACGTTAGATTGGTTCATGACATTTACTTTTTGAAGATAATTTCATTTAAATGTTGACCGCGGCTGCGTCTTAGGTGGTCCATTCGGAAAGTCCAATTTTGGGCAACTTTTTCGAGCATTTCGGCCGGAATAGCCCGAATTTCTTCGGAAATGTTGTCTTCCAAAGCTGGAATAGTTGCTGGCTTATTTCTGTAGACTTTAGACTTGACGTAGCCCCACAAAAAATAGTCTAAAGGCGTTAAATCGCATGATCTTGGTGGCCAACTTACGGGTCCATTTCTTGAGATGAATTGTTGTCCGAAGTTTTCCCTCAAAATGGCAATAGAATCGCGAGCTGTGTGGCATGTAGCGCCATCTTGTTGAAACCACATGTCAACCAAGTTCAGTTCTTCCATTTTTGGCAACAAAAAGTTTGTTAGCATCGAACGATAGCGATCGCCATTCACCGTAACGTTGCGTCCAACAGCATCTTTGAAAAAATACGGTCCAATGATTCCACCAGCGTACAAACCACACCAAACAGTGCATTTTTCGGGATGCATGGGCAGTTCTTGAACGGCTTCTGGTTGCTCTTCACCCCAAATGCGGCAATTTTGCTTATTTACGTAGCCATTCAACCAGAAATGAGCCTCATCGCTGAACAAAATTTGTCGATAAACACATTTCGAACCGAACACTGATTTTGGTAATAAAATTCAATGATTTGCAAGCGTTGCTCGTTAGTAAGTCTATTCATGATGAAATGTCAAAGCATACTGAGCATCTTTCTCTTTGACACCATGTCTGAAATCCCACGTAATCTGTCAAATACTAATGCATGAAAATCCTAACCTCAAAAAAATCACCCGTTATGTTGCCTCCTATATTTTTGAATTTGGTAACAGTAGTATTGCAATCTAGTAACTCACAACTTAATCGCAAAGTTTAAGGGGGTATTCTAGTCTAGAAATTTAAAAAAATCTATTTTTTTATATTTTCGAAGTTTTACTATTCAAGAATATGTTTTCAAGAGGATTTTTCAAAATTCTAATTATTTTCGGAGATATAGGCATTTTTCTGACCCGGCATCCAAACTGGTTCGGCCGAAACTAATCCAACAAAGGACATTAGAGAAACTTTAAACGCGTTTTTCTCAAAACTGACTTCTTTGGAACGATGCCACCGATTTACCTGAAATTTTTATAGAGTCTTCTTTATAGGCTTGTCTATGGTTGGAACTAGCCCAATCTCAAAATTTTTATTTTTATTATTTTAAAAAAATTCGAAATAGTCAGAAAAAGTGATAAAAAAAAAATTATTTTTCTGGCAGTCGCCATTTTGTGAAAAAAAAATGTTTCCCACTTTTCCGTAGTTCCGATCATTGCGACATTATTCTAGATTAATAATCTTTATTTTTTTGGTTTCAGATAACTAGAAGAGTTGAAATCATGGGCATGGTCACTTGGAAATTTTTATAGACCCCCCTTTTCGTCAGCTCATAATTTTTGAAATTTTTTACTTTTTTTAGTTTTTAATTTTTTTCTGTACTCTCCAAAAATTAATAAATAACTCATAAAAAATGGATGGTAAAAATATTAATTGCCCTTTTTTATACGACACTTTAAAAATTACCTGAAATTCATGCTTCTAGACTAGAATACCCCTTAACATTTTTCATGGTATGCATACCAGAACGTTTTGATATACGAACGCTATTTGTGTTTTTTAAAGTAACTTAAAATATTTTTCTCGACCAAAAAAATGGAATTAAATCGTAAACATTTTCACGCGATTATTTTTTATAACTATCGACTTGGACTAATTCATCAAGAGTGCAGAGATGAAATAAATTCAATTTTTGACGATCAAACTCCAACAAGAACCAACATGAATTTCGAAGAAATCGTTCAAAATTAGGTTTTGTTCCAGAAACTATTGATACTGTACGCAAACTGATATTGCAAGATCGTTATGTAACCTATTGTGAGATTGAGATAACTATTGGCATTAGTGGAACACGAACAGATTCAATATTTCATGAATATATCATTACTCTTAAAACATTTTTTTTTTGTTGGAACCCACACAATTTGTCAATCGCTCAAAAACGGCTGCTGTCGATTGGTCGAGAGAAATTTTAAAATAATACGATGACAAGATTTCGAAGTCCGTCTATGATATCGCGACAGCTGATGAATCGTGGATTTACGCCTGTGAGTCCGAAAGTAAACAGCAATCGATTGTGTGGGTGCTTCAGAATGTACCAAGTTCAACAAAAGCTGTTCGCGCAATAAGCACTTCCAAGCAAATGGTTGCCTGTTTTTTTTTTTTAACTGGACATGTCATATCCCTGGAAAAATGCACAACAGTAAATTCTGAGTGGCATACAACCATTTGTTTGCCATTTTTCTGCATTTTTAAGCACCCAAAACATCAAGTTTATAAGTCTTCTTCCATATAGTCTTGACTTGGCACTGAATACCTTCTTTTTATTCTCGTATGAATAATATAGTCAAAGAAGTCAACGCTTTTCTACACCTTTTCTACACCTGAAGAGAGGGTTGATGCGTTCAAAACGCATGTTTTGGAGATACTTCAATCAGAGTGGCAAAAGTTCCAAGAAAATTGGTTCAAACGCATGTGAAAATGTATAGGTCTTAATGGAGAATCTTTTGAGAAACACTAAAGCGATTTTCGATGATTAAAATTTTTTTTTTGTTCTCGAATCCCGAAATATATAGAAGGCTATCTTCATACTACCCCTTCAAACTTCCAGTTGAATGTATATGTATATCTGTCAATATAGTACGTTAGATGATCTAGCGAAATTAAGTGAACGTGGATATGCTACAGTATATTTTAAAAATTTATGAAATCGGTTAACGCTTTACCCCAAAATCCATAATATAATGATTTTCGTTACTTTATTTTGAATATATTGATTTATCTTTATAAAATTGCTTGCTATGCTTGATGTGTCCCCGGGTATACTAGGGAGTAACGGCAAAAGATAATACAGTGAGCCCAAATTTTCGCCTAACCTAAATACGTACAACCGATATATAGTACCTGTAACAAATTTCATTCATTTTGATGTATAATATGATACAAATTTTTACTCATAGCTGAAGGTACTACAAAGACTTTCAACCTTTAAAATTAGGATAGCATAAAATGTGCGGTTACGGAAGAACTTAAACATTCCTTACTACCACTATGTCTTTGCTTATCATTTTATCTAACCTATTTCTATTCCATCGCTCATTAATTAGCCATAGAACTGACTTTGGAAACTGAAGACACCTCCAGACAAAAAATTTAGCAAAACATAGAGTTCGTTCAGAAATCCTTGCTTTGGAAGAGTTTTGAAAAAACCCAAACCAAAGGATGGTCTACATAAAGGGGTTTGACCATTTCCTGATAATGCAAAATGACAATCTTAAATTTTACCAAGCTTGTGTTCAAAATACGGAAAAATTCAAATTTATGGTTGACTTTTAATGTGACAGCCTTAAAAAAGGTGAGTCTAGGAATTATAAAAATAAACTACTGTACCAATTATTTTAAAATTTTTACATATTTGATTCCGACGACGCTCAAAGTAAAGTGCTTTCAATGCTGCAATAATCTCAGCCCACTCTGTGGATAAAACAAACAAGTAAGGAAGAACTAAGTTGGGGTGTAACCGAACATTTCATGTTATTGCAACTTGCCAGAACCAAAGCCGGGGAAATACTTTCAGGTGCATATTTTTAAAGCATACAGGGTCCGACACTCGAAGTGTAACCAAGTCACACCGATCGCTCAGCTGTCGCCCTGGAATCAGCTGTTTATAAATTTTCTGATTGACAGTTTATAGTATTGCTCACAAGTTTACAAAAGCGTTTTGCCAAAGGTGAACACAAAAAGTGATCAGCGATGGAATTCAAACGTAATAGTGTGATTGTTTTATATTTAGCTGGAAAATCACAGCCAGCAATAGTTCGTGAGCTCAAACTGCTTAATGTGAATAAAGTTTTTGTTTATCGCACTATCACTCATTACAATGATACTGCTAGCATCGCAAAACGCCATGGAGGTGGTCATCAAAAGACTGCAACGTCACGTGAGATGGTTCGGAAAGTGAAGAAGCGACTTTAGCAAAATCCACGACGAAGTGCCATCAAAATGGCTAAAGAACTGAAAATATCCGACCGCGGCATCCGACGCATATTGAAAAATAAGCTTAAGCTCAAGCCTTACAAGTTCCAAAAGGCCCATGATCTCACACCGAAGCAGCGAAGTAAGATTTGAGAGAGCGAAGCAGTTGCTTCGCTTGGCCAAAAGCCGTCCAATTCCGAACATTGTGTTTTCTGACGAAACAATTTTTCCAACAATTCGTAAATTCTCAAAACGAAAGGGTTTACTTGACCGACCATTCATATGAGAATCTAAGTCATCGGTTGGCCACCAGGAGGCAGCACCCGCCACAAATAATGGTTTGGGCCGCTGTCACCGCAGATGGGCGCTTTGGTCGAGCCTGGCGTCAAAGTAAATGCGACATATCATCGGGAAAATGTTCTGGAGGCTGCTTTGAAGCCGTGGGTAAACAAGCATTTCGGTCGCAAACCATCTACGTTTCAACGACACTCAGCACCGTCTCACAAAGCGCGAGTGAAACAAGAATGGCTGAAAAACAACGTTCCGAACTTCATTACGACCACAAAATGGCTCTCTATGGGCCATTTTGGAGAGCAAAGTCGAGATGTTGAAGAAAGCCATTGTCCGTGAATGGGCCAAAATACCGGCAAGTCACATTCGGGCAGCTTGCGATTCGTTTTTCGACCGTCTCAAGGCCATAGTTAAGGCAAAAGGTGGTCATATCGAGCAAAAGTGAACTGATTCTAAATTTATGATTATTATCACACATTTTGTACCTCAAAATAAAGAAAAATAATTTTCTAAACAGAATTTATGGCTTTTTTTATTGGTTACACTTCGAGTGCCGGATCCTGTAGTATATTGGATACAATATTATGTATATCCTATTCATAGGGTATAAAACCAAACGGAAGCTTGAAAATTTTGTATGGGATATAGGTGTTGTACTGACGCTATTTTATCTATTTTTGGCATTACTACCTATTATTGGCTCTCTGAGTTTCATTAAGGTTTCTAACTTACCATCATCAATATATCATATACCAGAGGTGGATCTACTCTAATCAGTTACACCGACAAGCCCACCGTCCCCCAAAAGTTCAATGTTATACATTATTTCCATCTTGAGTGACACTCCGCGAAGTAAAGTACAGTACAAAATTCTACTCTGGATCCGCGCCTGCCATGTACAGAGTAAAGTCAGCATAATTTTCGAAAATCCTGATATTAGTTATGTATAAGCTGTGGCAAATTTTCGCTATTTTTTCGATATTAGGTACAAATCAAAACTGTTATAACTAAAACACATTATCTCATTTTCGTTGAGATAACTCACATGTTTGCCGTTATATGCGATATGAAGTCAGCCGGAAGTTTGCAAATCTTATATTACGTAAATGGGGTCTCAGCGAATTATTGATCCGATTGAACCCATTTTTGACACACAGACACACTATTACCAAATAATGATTCTCACTAAATTTTAGTTTTTCGAAAATATCGGTCAATCTGTGGGATAAAGATTGATCTGTAAAATAAAGATTAGGGGATATTTTTGATAAAAAGTTCTCAATAGGAACTGTGATCCACATATTAATTATATGGGGGTTTGAAATCTTTGGTCCGATTTTAATAATTTTTGATTATAATGTGGCACACCTCAAAGGCACTATTCGTACAAGTTTTATCCTGATATATTGATGGGTTCTAGATTTATATACTGGAAAGTAAAGGAATCCGTAAAACTTAAAAACGTGTTATATCGGAATTAGGCGTGGTTTCGCTTGAATTCGTCCATTTTCGCACGGTATCATATTTCCCACTTTTTAAAGATATTCAAAAACCGTTTAATTTTGTATGTTAATTTGGAATTTAGTTATAGCACTTTATAGGTTTTCGATTAATAGCGTTTTGTGGGTATTCGATCTATCGTGCCAGGATGCCAAGGAATATGAGTACCAAACTTCATCAAAATAACTAAATTTTTACTTAACGCTTGCACGGTCAGACACAAGGCCAGACAGTCACTTCAACTCGTCTCGTCGTCCTGATCATTTATATATGTATATATAATCCTATATCTAACTCGATTACTTTAAGGTGAACAAAAACATTATATTATGTAGCAACACGTTGCAAGTGTACTAAATTCTACTAAAATTTTCTCTAGAAGATACCGTTCTACAGTATCCTACGGTAGGAAAATATATGCAAAATTGGATTTTCCCAAAATTTTGTTCGTTTTTGGCCTGTGAAAATTCGGTAAATCATTGTATGGAAAATGTTTACAGAATATCTATAAAAAAAATCCTCGAAAAACTTGATAACTTCTATTTATTTGATTATTTGCCTCCAAGTAAACTTTTTCTTCTTCTTTACTGGCGTAGACACCGTTTACGACAGTACGCCAACCGTTCCTCGTTTTCGCTGATTGAGGCCATTTGGAGATTCCAAGTGTATCTAGGTCTCTTTCCACTTGGTCTTTCCAACGGAGTGGAGGTCTTCCTCTTCCTCTGCTTCCGTACCCGTCGAGCACTGCGGCGAATAATTTCAGAGCTGGAGGGTTTTCATCCATTCGGATGACATGACCTAGCCAGCGTAGCCACTATCTGCGCAAGTTACCATAAATCTTTCGCAAAATCTTTCTTTCGAAAACTCATCGGCCATGCCTCCACACGATATAGTAGGACGGGGATAACGAGCGACTCAATAGCCAAGTAAGTACTGCAACATATTCAAACTATGCCGTTTGGAGAAAAACGCATTTAAGGATAAACTGATAGAGCTTATTGGACTGAGCGGTTGCACCTTAAAATCCTGTAACTCAAAACTTATTTCAAAATTTCATTTAAAATTTCAGTGTGGTATTTTTAAAGATACTCGCTATGAAAATATGCAAAAATTACAATTTTTTCACTAGCTGTTCCCCTTAAACCGCTCGATCCTATAAATCTACTATAGACCGAAACAGATGGTTTCCTTACTGCCATGTTGCATACACTGGTATTCTATAACTTCGACACTCATCCACTGGAAAAATGAAGACTAAATTAGTGTGAACTGAAACCGAATTAGATATGAAAATTAAGCTGATTTTTTTCAGTTACTTGCTGGATGTAAATCTACATTTAATTTACAACATTAAAAATCCATTCAAAAACTATTGAAATGCGCCAAAACTCAGCTCATCATCAGCATCAACAACATTATTCAGTTGCATGACACCATGTGGTAATTTAATTCCTTGCATTGCCGAGAAAAGTGTGGTGAACTCAATAAATAGCTTAAAAGCTATGCAAGCAGTACTGAAAGCAGTGAAGCAAGATAAACTTGTTACATTTAACAGTGTCGAACTCGAAGTTACAGTCCTTTATAACTGACTTAAGTAAAATGAAAGTCGAGTACATATATGTACATATGTATATATTTGGTTATTTGAATTTAAATGGTTAAAGCATGGGTGAAGATGAAAAGCAAAAATAAACTGCTTTATGAGAAGTTAGATATTAAAAGCGTGATTCGCGATTAAAAATTCTAAAAAATATTTATTTTTTATTGTAAGTGATTATTTTTCCTTTGCTAATATTTTTTATTGTTATAAAATGTTTATATTTGGACTTAATATTCGGCATAAAAAATATTATATTAAATGTTATAAAGGGATATTTATTTTTAAAGTAAGTGAAATTTTTAACTTTATTTTTTTATTTTAAAATATTAATTTTTTCGTTTGATATTTAGGATATACAAATATTATATTATGTATACTCATATAATAATAATATTTAAATAATTAATAACATATCACATTTTTAGCATGGGATATATGCACTATAAATACTTAATTTTTATTTATTTTCGTCGCTTTCAAACCTCAAAACAATAATAAGTATAAAAAAATTCTTCATTTGCTTTTATCCATAAAAAATATTTATGAAACCACAGAATTTCAAAAATTTTCAAGAATTTCAGAGTCTGTTAAAACATAGAAAACTGTTAACCATTGCCTTTTCCAGTTGAGTGCTGGAACATTTCCCCTCCCTACAACCTCACTCACATATCAATACTTCTGCTCTTTCGCTCAAAAAAAGCTCCCGAAACGCACACAATTGCAGCAGTCCTACACGAACTCGAGTCGAATTTCGCTTTTGCGCACCTTGAAGTATATAATGAAGTCCGACTCACACAACTATTAACGCACAATTTTTAACTAAGTACTTATTTGTACACAAAATAAATGCCTGTAGTCGTATATTTTGCACATAAATGCGCCTGGCTATGGTATGTAGGCATGTAGGCGAAACGGTATGCTGTGCTACTTTAATATTATCTATGGCTGTGAGTACGCGTGTAAGTCTTGCACAACAATTTCATGCTTCTTTCTTTTGTGCTGAGCACTATATTTTCCCATTTTAGATGCTGTGATAAATTCAGCTGCCAATGAGGTAATTTTCGCTTGGTCGCGCTAGGTGTCCTCCGCTGCCACCCACTTGAGATTCCCACTTCCCATTACACGCTGCCCGCAACCCGCTTCCGCACGTAGCAACAAATATGCTGCAGGCACTTTGCAAAAATTATTAGGAAACTCATTTTAAGTGTGCAAGAGGGCGCGAACGTGAGTAGCAACTACGTAAGTAAGTAAGTAAGCAAGCAAGCAAGTAGATGTGTAAGTACGCTTTTGTATATGTGTGTGTTAGGTAAGTAAGTAAGTAAGTTGTATACAGCAAGTGCGCGTATAAGTAGTACTTCTGATGAGATTTTTTAGTAACGGCTTGCGGGTTTTAAAGAAAGGGGGCCATTGTGACTGTGTGGCTAATTAAAGGTATACTTTTGATAATGAATGGCTGGAG
Organism: Bactrocera correcta; assembly: GCA_027475135.1. Lineage (NCBI taxonomy): Eukaryota > Metazoa > Arthropoda > Insecta > Diptera > Tephritidae > Bactrocera > Bactrocera correcta. The sequence continues at coordinate 132,599,266 of CM050325.1, read as the reverse complement.
TAGGTTTTTGTTTTATTACTTTACTTTACTTTTGCTGCTTTACTTTGCCTTAGAGTACTTTAAGTTACTTTTTGTTTAGCATAATATTTTAATTGCTATTCGGAGGTGATTGCGTCTTTAGAATTTGACATCAAAATAACAAAACTAATTGACATAAGTCGGATATTCGGCGGTGTTTATGTAATGTCTGCGATAAAGTTTGCATGCTAAACAGGAATGGGATAACAAGCGCTGCAAAATTTATGGCGAACTTGAGGCGAACATTTAAAGTGTAAGAATGCATAGATTGAAGGGTCTACTAGTAAAAAAACGACTTTACTTTTTTGCTGTTAATTTGAAACTTTGAGGAAAGAATTTCAAAATAAAGCAGTGATGTAAGGTAATGATGTTTGATAATAGTAAATAATAATCAAATAATTTATGATAATAATTATTATATTTATTATTATTTTTATATTCCTTTTTCTTATAATAAAAATTAATATTAATAACAATAATAATAACAATAACAACAACAATAACAATAGTAGCAATAAGAGTACTTTTCTACTAATATTTCACGCCGAACGCATTAAAGACAACCACATTTCTTCAAACTCTTTCATCAAAACGCCGTATCAAGCACATAAAACACGCCCAAACTGCAAGCTTTTATAGAATATTGATTTATTTAAAGTTCCGTAAAGTACATAGTCATAAGATGCTGCATATTTGCGTTAAAGAAATGTGTGTTTGCATGCTGCTTTAATTACCCTTTTATGGGAATTTTCTCAAATCAAGCTTGTGTTTGTCAAATGCAGCTTTTTTGAAAGCTCTTTAGCATTGACTTACACCAACGCAATGACACTACAAATCTACTAACAAGCAAAATCCCCCATTAAATTATCTCAAGGTGCCTTTTTTGTTCCCTTAAGCTATTAATAACGGGTTTTTCAATAAGAGCACTACAAGAGTTTAAAAAACAAACAAACACGGTTTGGAATATCAATGACCAATAATGCACATTTTGATTTTTGACGAAGCCAGTCAGCCAGAAATAAGCCTAATCGCTGAAGAGGATTTTTCGATGAAAATCCGCAACATTTTCAAGTTGTTGCTCAGCCCAATTCACGATCATACGACGGTTCTGGTAGTCAAACAGCTTCAGTGCGTGCGTCAAGTTGATCTTGTAAGGATGTAGGCCAAGATCTTATCACAAAATTTTTGAGAACGACGTGGAAGAGACTGATTTGGGTCTTTCTCAAGGATGCGCTAGCGGCAGCAATATTCTCGACACTACAGGCACTTCTTTGTTTCACTGGCACGGCTATATTTTGTACTGTACCTGTGGATTAAAATTTTTCCACTAGACGCTCAATTGTTGACTGACAGGACGATTATGACGACCATAAATTGGACGTAGTGTCTTAAATTGGAATAAATTTTAATAATTTTGACTCGTTGTTGGATCGCATATTTTCGATGATGTTATGGAAAACCTTACAGAAGAGAAATGTCAAAATGAGCGGATAAAAATATGGCGTCGTTTGCTGCCCCTATCGATCTACATTTGTAGTATCCCTATTTGAAAAATCCGTCATAACAACTTACGTCTAAATTGTCGAAATCGGACAACAATTTTTTAAGGAGCCAGACATCAAATATATGGACCCCACTGCATATTGCTGATTTTGTACCACACTTATCAGTGAAATCTTGAATTAAAATTCAGGGAAAAGATTTGTGTGGTAAAAAATATTTCCTCGGCTTTGGTCTTGCAAGTTGCGAGAGTATAAAATATTCGGCTAAACGCGAACTTAGCCCTTCCAAGTAAGGAAGATGTGTTAAATTCACTTTATATCGATGTCTCTTCAAGAATTGATTTTTACGCAAGATTTGTCCAAATATAAATCGAGAAAAATCATTAATGCATTTGAGATGGTCATAAAGGCTTCTAAGACAGTTCTTAAACATTTTAGACTGATGAATAGGGCTTTGTAAAGTAATAACGGTCAATTTAATCCTTTAATCCTTTAGAATAAGCTTCCAGCCAAAAGCTTCAATACTTATTTTATTCATAAAGGCAAGACTGTATTTTGTAGTTATTCTAATTGTAATAATATTATTAAGTTATATTAATAAAATATGTAATCACAAATTAGTTGAAATATTTATACTTTATATGTCCATACACAATTATGCACCAAACGAAAACTTACCATTACATACCCCCCCAACAAAATAATAACTTGAATTCTACAACAAATATCAATGAAATTTTAAACCATTTTTTTACAACAAAATAAATTACAACCGAATTTCACTCTTTTGACACCATGTGTTTATTAAAGCTTACAACAGGAGTATTGAACGTAGCCTAAATTTTGTAGTTTGTAAGGCTTTTTACCATCTGTGTTCTTTTAATAGCTTATATATTGTTCAAGAATGAGTATTGAAGAATATGATATTTATCGTGCAATTATGTTAAGTTTGCTTTTTTACTCGTTTATCAACTTTAAATATAGATTGATATATTGTTTCAATGATGATATTAACGTGATTTTTTAGTAGTCTTGCATAAAATTAATATGGGATGTAATGTTCAAAAGAATGTATGCTCGTATTATCTAATTTTATATAATAGATTGTAACGAATATGTTTCAAATGATTGATATGTTTATTACCAAGTAGTGTTGTATAAATATTTTCGTCCTAAAAAGGATGTAGCTATTTCTGGTTAATCTATGTAAATAAGCAAAACGATTTGGTAAAGCAGCGTCAAGACTGCAACCCGAAAAACTGTTTGTTCTCAAGTGGAATATTGTAACCGTATATATTATTTTACGCACTAAAAAGGACGCGTAAACTTTTCTGGTTCTATGAAATAACGTACGTTTTTCAAAGCAACGCCAGAGAAATGCCAAGAACGTCGTTCTCAAGTGAAAATAATTTAACATAGATATTATTTTACGATAAAAAGACCGTAACATTTTTTCTGGTTCTATGAAATAACGTACGTTCTTCAAGAGCAACGTTCCAGAGAAATCGAAGAACGTCGTTCTCAAGTGAAAATAGTTTAACATAGATATTATTTTACGATAAAAAGGACCGTAAATTTTTCTAAAAGTTCTATGAAATAACGTACGTTCTTCAAGAGCAACGCAGAGAAATTGAAGAACGTCGTTTCAAGTGAAAATAATTCAAACTAGATATTATTTTACGATAAAAAGGACCGTAAATTTTTCTGGTTCTATGAAATAACGTACGTTCTTCAAGAGCGACGCCAGAGAAATCGAAGAACGTCGTTCTCAAGTGAAAATAATTTAACATAGATATTATTTTACGATAAAAAGGACCGTAAATTTTTCTGGTTCTATGAAATAACGTACGTTCTTCAAGAGCAACGCCAGAGAAATTGAAGAACGTTGTTCTCAAGTGAAAATAATTTAACATAGATATTATTTTACGATAAAAAGGACCGTAAATTTTTCTGGTTCTATGAAATAATGGACGTTCTTCAAGAGCACGTCAGAGAAATTAAAAACGTCGTTCTTAAGTGAATTTTTAATTTAAAGATAAAATATTTTTTAAACATAAAATTGACGTAATTTTTCTGTTTCTATGAAATAGTACGTTTTCAAGATCGTAAATCGAAGAAGTCTTCTGGAGAAGAAAATAATTCCCTTAAATAGATATTATTTTGCTATAAAAAAGATCTAAAATTTTTGGTTAAAAATATAAATTTTTTAACTTACGTTCTTTAAGAGCAACGTCCAGAGAAATGAAGAATTTTGTTTTTTCAAGTGAAAAATAATTTAACTTTAGCCTATTAATTTACGATAAAAACCCGAAATATTTTTCTCGTTTTATGACAGAACGTATGTTTTCAAGATCACGTCAGAGAAATGCAAAGAACGTTGTTCTCAAGTGAAAGCTAATTTAAAACATAGAAAAAATTAAAAATTTTAGGGATAAAAAAGGACGGGTTAAATTTTTCGGTTCTATAAATAATGGACGTTCTTCAAGAGCAGCGTCAGAGAAATCAACATAATAATCAACATTCTTCCTCTCGAAATCGCAAAAGTTCTTATGTAGCTCGAATTTATTGAATTTCGTTATAAGTTTAATTTGGAATATTTTTAAACTAAAATTACGTATGTTTTTCTGATTTTATGAGATCGTACGTTTTCAGGAGTATCGTCGAAGAAATCAAAGTATGAAGTACTCTGAGAAGTCAAATACTACGTCCGTTCTCGAAATCACATATGTATATGCGTTGCTATAAAATAAATCTAAATTTTATTGAAGTTAATTATATATTTTATTTTCATTATTATTTCACGCTAAAAACGAACTATTAGAGAACATACGATCTTCCAAATGCATCGAATGAAATTTTGATTTTTTTCATGTTCAAAAGAATCGTATTAGAGAACGTATATTTTCTTAGCCTATGATATGCTCTCTGACCGTATATTTACGTTCTATTATCGTATATTTTTCTCGTTTTATGACAGAACGTATGTTTTCTGTAAGTATCATTAAATAAATGCGAAGAACGTTGCTCTCTAGTGAAAGCTCTCCCTTACGAAATCATAAATCTAGTATAAAAATAACCCTAAGACGAATTTACGGTACGGATAAAGCTCAAAGGCAGAGAGCGTAAAATATTTTACGTTCTTTCCATAAAGTACGTTATACGTTCTCTGTAGTAGATAGATATCGTTTTTCCGTGGCTTTTTAGTAAACTCTTCAGTAAATAGATACCGTACGTAGTTCGGTGGTGTGTTAGCACATTACTCGTTACTATTAAATCGGCAGTAGACAGATTTCAAATTCAGAGAACATAAAAAGTTGAGAATTAGAAAGTGTAAAGTATTTTAGTCTCCTATAAAGTACGTTGTACGTGTTCTATAGTTGATAGATATCTTATTAATTTATCAAATATTATAAAGAACATATTAATAAGTAAAAAATATTTTATAAGCCCATAAGTAGCTATGCTTCGAGAATAATTTTTATCAAATTTAATATGTATTACTATACTTTCCACAAAAATTTTTCAATTCTAACTATTCACAGTCAATTAAAAGTCCACGGTTTATCACAGTAAAACAAATTTTATTGACAAAATCGAGTTTCTTTTATTCAGCATAGTTCCCTTCAAGAATGATACACTTATTATATCGACCCTCCAACATTTCGATATCATTTTAGTAGTACAAAAAATAGTCGCAGGGGGCCAGATGTGGAGAATACCGTGGATGCCGAAGCAGTTCAAAGCCTTTCATGCATTCTTGCCGTAATTTTCACTGTGACGCAATGCATTTGCTTGGTGAAACAGCACATATTTTTTCTTCAAATGACCCAATAATGATGGTGAATGGTGAAGGGTAGTCAATAGAAATTATTGAATGCGCATCCCAAAATACAGACGTTTTACGACGTCATCGACCTTTCCGGCCGATTGTTGCGTTTTTCCACGGTTTGGGGCACATTCATTCTGTGCAATTCACTCCGATGATTGTCGACTAGACTTTCAAGTGAAATAATAGAGACATGTTTCATACTTTATCACATATCGATGCAAAAACTCGGCTTTATTACACTTACATATATCCAAACACTGCTCCGAACCATCAACTCGTCATTGTCTTTGGTCAAAAGTGAGCTTACGCAGCACCCACTTTACTTTGTCACACCCAAATATTCGTGAATACTATGATGTAGACGTTCAGTTGGTATCATCGGAGCGAACAACTTCATTTTGCTGTGATCCAAAATTATTTAATGGATTTTTGGATGTTTTCATCGGTAGCAATATCTTTAAGGTGCCCACTGCGTCCATTTTCTTCGTTGCTCATTTCACCAAGTCTAACCTTAACATACCAATCCTTAATGGTTGATTTTTCTGGGGTAGTGTTCGGAAACTCGTCATAAAGCCAAAATTTTGCTTCAAATAGTGTTTCTTCCCTTCATAAAGAAATATTGCATCAATAAGCGAAATTGCCTTTTTTCCATTTTTTCACATTAACAAAAGTGGCTTCACTCAAAAAAACCGGCAGCTGCTAAATTTATACACGCGCATTTTGACATTTTGAGGGTTAGGGCTAACTAAAAATCATATGAATTTAATTTTAGTACCGGAATCTCTGTGTCAGGGTAGGGACTTTTCAATTGACCAAACCAGCTCAACAAAATTAAAACTCAAATTTTGTTTCAAAATGAGTGTATGATAAGAAATATATAACCATTTTATAACCAAAACTTAAAGTAAGTTTCAATAGAAGGGATTTCTATTATAACGTTTTTCCTTTGCAGGTAAGCCTGTGAAAATTGATGTTACTTTATTTTGCATTTCGGTGACGGTAAGTACTTATGTAAATATGTACATATAAGGTGTGTTCTAGAAATAACCAAAATTACTCGATATAGAGTAAAATATATGTACATAATATTCTCATTGATATTTATTATTCATTAAAAATTTGTTCCCTAAACACAATACAACGTTTGAAGGAATCAAACAGTTCATACTTTTTTAGTTGTAATTTTAAAGTCTGTCAACCAATTTACAAGAATTGAATGCATTTGAAAGAGAATGAATAAACAGAAATCGCTGAGTTTTTTATTATTTCGGCAAACACCTTGTTTATGTATGAATTCCAAAGGTTTTACAACAATCTTAAACCAAACATGATTTTTAAACTGTTTGATGTTGGAGTTACTAAATATTTTTTGTAGTTTGCTCTCTCCTATATATGATCCAAACCTTCACTAAACTTTGTTTGACTGCAATTTTAGAAACACTTTCAATAACTTCAGTATTCTTTATACAAATCTGTTAGGCTGGTTCGTGGAAGAGGTTTCCCAAATCAGAAGCTTTCCGCACTCACCTTAAATAAGTGCATGAAGCTTTAACTCTAGAAAAATTTTGAGCTTTAAATTTATGCCGCTTTAAGTTATTCTTCTGAGTTAAGATCACCACCTTTAACTCTGTAAAGCATTTGCAGACCTTTAAGTTCATGACCTTTAAGTTACTTTCTGAGTTAAGGTCACAATCTCTTAAAAATTTGAACCGCTTTGAGGGGCCTTTCTGAGTTAAGGTCACAACCTTTAACCCTAGAAAGCACTTGAAGCCATTTTAAGTGATTCTTCTGAGTTAAACTTACTTGGTCGTGAGAGTTACAACAAAGCGCTTTAAGTCGAAAATTAAAGTAGAGTGAGCTTCACACTTTCAACTTACTGACATAACGATTGTATATAGTAAAAGCTCAACGCCACCTCAGGGAGCAACAACATTATGACTTTGACAGCTGAACAGCTGACGCACTCCCAAAGAGCGCACACCTACAAACAACAAGGACTGCAGGCGAACAATTACAATAATAAAAAAGCTCAGCAAATACGTAAAAGTCAAAATTATGACACGAAAAAAGTAAGCGAGTTCTTTGAAATCAGTACAACTTTACATACCTGCATTAGGCTACCGAGCGCCTTTGTTTGTTTGCATTATGTTGTGAACTTTTACACGCTTGCGGGCGCTTGCAGCCGAGCGCTCCACAGCGTACGACGACAGTTGTGAGAGTTGTGGCATTGGTGTCGGTGTCATGCAGTGACGTGACGCACTCAAAGCAAGACAAGGGCCACAGATAACACCAACAGAAGTCACTGTTGCTGTACAACGTCAACGCGAACGACGGCGAACACTTTGACGCGCTCTCTATTTCCATTCTTTCACTTACTTTATTACAACGGACGTGCGGGTGTTTGCTTTTCCTTTGTCTTTTGACCATGTTCAGGTTGATTTGTGGCTAAAGCTGCTTTGTGCTGGCAGCGAATGTGGCACGCTCGTGACAAGCGAACAAAATAACAATGGCGAAACAGGCGAGTGATTAAAAATTACTCATACGCCTTTGGGGGAAAAGTGAACTAAAGACTTTTTTGTGTGAAATAGAAAAAAATAGAATTAAGCTAAGGTGCAAAAGTGAATAACCTTAAGAAAAATATTATCGAAAGCACACGTTTGCTTGGTGCGCGCACAAAAGTAGGCATTGAAAATGGTAGGCAGCGCCATTGATTAGCGTTAATTCTCAGTGTTTGGTTTAAGCTTTGTTGTGCCACCACAACAATGTGTGTCTAAGTGTTTGTGTTGTTGTGTTAATATGTAAAGCAATTTGCTATAAGTGCTGTGAAAATGGCAAAAACTTAACAAACAACGCTCGAAAACTTCTTTTCCCCGAACATATGTAATACTTGATGCATACTTTGCGGCGCTTAACAACATTGAACCACCACGAAATCCTTGACCTGAACCAATGCCGACGCTGAAACTGAAACTTCAACCGAACCAAAGCATATCGACGGCAACCAGACAAGTTCATGTAACACCAGCAACAACAACAAAAACAGAAACAGAAACATTAGCACAACTGTAATAACAATAACAAAGACGGAAGTAGCAACTACAAATTACACGAACAAAAACTAATAAGTGCACTAATGTCTAAACCAAAGTTCGCCAACAAAATATATAGATTTCCTGCTAAAGACATCCCGCAGCTGGGAAAACTGCACACATTCCCATGCAAATGGATGCCTGTCGGCAGCGGCTCCGTGTTTGCTACGCTGTACGTCGCAAAGTTAAGCCACACAGCGCTTACATAAAAGATAATAACGGCAAATTAAGTGCAACACAGCCAACGAACGCAGCCATAAACCGTACAACAACACCAGCAACAACACAATCTGCACTAAGTTTAGCGCTTAAGCCAGCAACAAAAGCGCACAGCAGCCACAACAGCGCGTCAGCTGTGCGTCGCCTGACAAGCTCAGCGTATGCGTGTGGAGGACCACAGCGGCCAAGGGAGGTGAAATCTGTGCAACGCCAGTGCAAGTGCAGCGCACAAGCACAGCTGGCACTGGTGGCAGTAAACGTTTGCGCTTGCAATTACAGAGGCGGAGCAGGACCCAGCGCTCGCGCCCACCTGACAGCCACACGCTTCACATTGAACCTGCTTTACCACGTGTTTGTTGCTGTTGGTGTAGCCTTAACGGTATTGCTACAACGTTACTGCGTTGGCAAGGCGCAAGCTAGTGGCAAACGCACACAGACGCATTTACCGTTAGCCAATTCATTGCGGCTGGCTGCTGGAAAATCCCATTGGCCGCAAACGCTCCACACGCCGACAACAATGGGCTCGTGTTTCGGGCGCTGCGTGTCGAAGGATGCTAATGGCGGCGGTGTGGCCTCCACCGCAACATCCTGTTTGTGGTAAGTGACGCGCGTTCGCGCTTAATTAAAATGTAATTGCGACGGCGGGGTGAGTTTCAGTATCATGAGTGTGTGTGTGTGTGTGAAGTCGAAAATTTATACAACACAGCACACACACAAACACATATCATTGCCATTTTGTTATGCCGCTATGCGCCAAATTGGTAGTTAATTAAATTTGATCTAATTTAGCAGAAGTAGCGTTACACACACACATACATAGCACACCTTCCTTTGTCATGCAGCTTCACGCGCTTATTGACATGGATACCTGTTTTAATGGAAATTTTTAAATAAAAGCACTCAGCAACATTAAAATAACGCCGGAAAAAAGTTTAAGTAGGCAAATATTGTTTCTCTCCTATATTATTTATATAAAAGGGTGGACCAAAAAACATATTTCCACTTTTTCTACTTAGATATAGTGAACTTTTTTTTCCGAAATGACAAAAAACAAGGAATTTATTAGAAACTATAAGACTTTTCACAAATAAAAGCAGCTTCTATTCAACAACATGCTTCCGTACGGTCAATTTGTATGCCAGTTATATGCTATATTGGTCCGATCATTATGAATCATTACTTCAAATACTGTACTATTAACTCGGTAAAAAATCTGTGCCAAATTTCGTGAAAATATCTTCTCTAATAAAAAAGTTGTTCATACCGATAATTGATTTTGATCACTCAGTTTGTATGGCAGCTATATGCTGTAGTCATCCAAAATGAACAATTTGTTCGGAAACTATACCATTGCCGTGGAAAATGGCCCGTACCGAATTTCGCTTCAAATAAAAAAAATATTTCATTGAAGATATATGCTATAGTGATCCGATATGGGCCGTTCCGAAAAATAAGCAGATTATTGGAGGAAAAAGGACGTATGCAAATTTTCAGATCGACATCACAAAAACTGGTTCGCGTAAATACAGACGGATAGAGGAACAGACGAACAGACAGAAGGACATGGCAACATCGACTCAGTTCCTCGGGCTGATACTTTATAAACACACTTTATAGCGTTGCCGACGTTTCCTTCTAGGTGTTACACACTGCGAGGCAAACTTAATAAACTGTTAAGGGCATAAATGGATTATGATAAAGTTTGAGTTCTTAATATTAATATTAAAAGATGGCACATTGTGATTTTTGGTTTTTTCAGTCTTGACCTCCCAAACGCAAGACTGTTATGAAGGAAATGTTGAGTTGTTTCCACCTCATCTTCTTCCATTCTGCATTTGCGTCTGATAAGTCTCCCAACCTTACAACCTTGGACGCCAATAGGGCAATGAACAGACAAAAGGCCACAACTAAGGACAGGCTGGCCTTACTGAGGGCAAAGAAATCATTATACCATTGCTGTCGGCCTTGGGCCAAAAGGCTTTTTCGACAGCGCATGTATGTATATGATGACCCCACGCTGGCCAAACTGTTAATAAGTTCAAGTCTAGTATCGCTATTTGAGTGAATGGTCACTTCTCCGAAGAAGACTGCACTTCAGAGCAATAGATCTGCTGCTACCTTAATGGCTGCAACCTCGGCTTGAAAGACACTGCAATAGTCAGTAAGTCTGAAGCTGGAGTTGATAGGGAGCTCCTAACAGTAAACCCCTCCACCGAATTTGCCCCTAAACCTTTGATCCATCCATAATGACCTCTCCTCCAAAGGCTTCTTCCCACAACTCCCTTACCGGTATATTGACAAAGAAGGAGCCGCCAGAGTTGGATTAGGCGACGCCATGATCCAAGTGATCCGGTATGAATCAACGAGTGTTCAGGCATGTGGTCTTTTAAGAACCCAGACCTCTGAGTCTTACAGCATCTTTCACATCCATACACTTTCCGACGATGTATACGTGCACTATGTGTAAGATGGGGTTAGTGCCGAGGTTGGAGTGGACCCTAGTGCACCATACATGCTGATGAGCGCTGTCCGTTGAACGCTTTTGAGTTTCTTTGCAAGTGTTGTTTTTTCTAGACCCCTCCACCACATAAAGTCTCCATAGAACATAATGGTCTTGACTATGGTGTCATAGACCCTTGGCCACTTTCGGTGAGGACACCTTTTGTCCAATGGCTTCTTGGAGCAGCTAGAAAACATACTAGGCAATCTCTCTTCGATATTCGGCTTCGATGAAAGCTTCCTATCCAGGATGAGCCCTAGATATTTCACTGTATCTGCCGGTTGCAGACAGATGTCTCCCGGGATCTTGTATCTTCTAGTAAATATAACCATCTCAGTTTAATTTGGGTTGATGGCGAGACCAATTCAACTCAAAATCAATAAATAATGAAAATTAGCTTTCTTGAGCTCACCCTTAAATGAATATATATAAAAAATACATTAAATATTTACGTTTGTGTTTATATGTCCACAGCATCTCTTCCTTGGCAACAAGGTAATATGAGTAACTGCTCTCCACATCCCATAATTGCTTGATTGCTTTGGATCACTTGCCATTCCACGCAACTCGCCTCAATACTCATCACTTTGTGATTTGTCTACTTTCTTTTGCGCAAGTGAAATTTATTCAACGCCTTCGCCTGCAGCATCCACTTAGATACCTCCTAGCAGCTCCTCGTATATTCATTGTATGACCTTCTAGTATCACATTTCTATTTGAATCACTTCACTAGAGCATATTTTCTAATATGTACGTACGTAAGTTATCATATTAGGGTTGCGGCTTTTTGCAGAAAAATATTTGTCATGTGATTCATAACATCATTTCCTGTATCTTTCACTGCAGCAAAGGACCTCGGTTGATTTCAGCTATAGAACTCGTGCTAAGGTTACAGAATTTTTAGTCTCCAAATTTGTTGTACAGGCTGCCTGAGTAGGGGTGCTTCGCGATACATGCTTACTTCTTTCAGACTTTTCAGTCTTGACATTTTAAACCATGTTGAACTTAACCTTATTCGATCTGTTAGATTTCGTGCGATAGTCATGAGCGCAAAGCGTAAGCTTAATAAAAACTGACATCTTTTGCTGAATAAACACATACGTAGTATTTTCAGATTTCTTCGAAGACTGTGAACAATGCCGTTCGCGCACTGGGAGCACCTATGCAGTCGTGGCAAAAGAAGAGTCTACCAACTAGCATAAGCGGTTATGGAATATCGCAAAAGAACTCACCATGTCGCTTAAGTGATTTTGAATTTATCAGGAATTAAGTGCATCCCAAAGCCTCTCTGAAACTATCCCCTCATTCGCTGGACGCTATAGGACTGCTTTTTGGTTATTCCCAACTAACCCTAATATCTAAAAACCTTTCACTATCCGCAGCCTGACCTTTCCGGTTTCCTAAGGCTAAGCATTTGCAGAATATCCCGAATCCGCGGTTATCCCGAGTCGCTAAATTTTCCACTTTCCTCAATAGACAAATACCATACTATCAATATTTTCCGCAAAGAATGCAGTAAGGAAGCAATTAATAACTCTTTTTTACTGAATTTTTGTGAAAATATGGTATTATGCCTTTCAGATATAACAAGATCTCAAAGTACCAAGTTATAATGGAACCTCTCAAATCTAGTCTTATTCTTCTTTATTCGCCTAATAACCGCTTACTCGGTTCTCAAATCAAGTAGCTCAGATTATTTTTGCTTTCTTCTTCAAATTTATTATTCTCGACAAAGCAAGTAGACCCTAATGTTCACTGTGCCAAGTTTGTAAATATGTACGTACTTAGTAACGTCAGCGTATCTCTCTCAGCCCTCTTATCACAACCTCCACTCAGTGTCTTTCACCAGCTTTCTTTAATGTGTCTGTCTTCCTTCGTAAAATAAAGTAAACTCTCTTTTATAGATATTCTTGCTCATGCCACGCATACAACTTAATTAGACTGTGGTAATTTCAAATGCACTCAAAGGCATCTTTAAGCAGAAACATTATGAATTAAAGTCTGTGATAAAATTCTTGGCATTTCGGCTTTTGATGGGAACTAAAATATTTATTTTCTTAAATTTTGTTGGTTTAAGGCTTTGTTCGATATTATAAAGCGACACAGATATGGCATCTACAAGGTCATGTTAATTGGAATGAGTTTTTAACGACTATTTGTAGTTCCACAAGTTATACGTCCGTGGAGCTTAGCTTCAATAATGGAGCCGATTGCAGGCAATTCTTAAAGACTAAATCATGAATTAATACCTACACACTCTTGAAAACAAATATGAGAGAATAATAAGGTCAAATGCCATCATCACTTTGGTTCCGGCTGGTAACTGTTAAATAGTACCCGAACAAACCGATGTACAAGGTTTGGAAAGTAATAGAACTGAGTCGATTTAAGATAATTTATTGAACCAATCGTTACAATTCTTTAAAAACCTTCAAAATGGGCTCCTTCTGCGTCGATGCAGCGCTGCCATTACCAAGCATTGAAGGCCTCACGGCAGGCATTCTCCGGAATAGCCTTGAGAGCCGAGGTGCATGCTGCTTGGATCCCCTCTGTCGTCTCAAAATGCTTACTTTTCATTGGCCTTTTCAGACTAGAAAACAAAAAAATCCCGGGGGCACATCTGGGCTGTAGGGCGGCCGCGGAAGCGTTGGAATGCTGGCCTTGGAGCGGCGTGACCCGGGCCGTTGTCGTAGTGCAACTTCCGATCGGCTGCGATGTCTTGTTGGACCCTATGGCCCTTCGTTTGAGTGTCTGTTGTCCAAGTCCATATCATTCAATTCGAGCTTAAGGTATTAATTTTTCGGGGTGAAATAGTGACTCATGGAGTGTGTGATTGCTGCCTGACCAATAATGCACATTTTGGTTATTGACGAAGCCATTCAGCCAGAAATGAGCTTCATCGCAGAAAATGATTTTTTAATGAAAATTTTTTAATGAAAATCCTCTTCAAGTCGTTGCTTAGCCCAATTCTCGAATATACAATGATTCTGGTGATCAGGCGGCTTCAGTTCTTGTGTCAATTTGATATTGTAAGGACGTGGAACCAAGATCTTTTCGCAAAATTCGACACAACAAACATCGCAGAGATGCCCAGCGCTTGAGAACGACGTGTGAGAGACTGATTTGGGTCTTCGTCAATTGTTGCGCTAACAGCAGCAATATTCTCGACACTATATGCACTTCTTTGTCTCACTGACACGACAACATTTTGTACTGTGCCTGTGGTTTCAAACTTTTCCACTAGACGCTCTATTGTTGTTCTGACAGGACGATTACGACGACCATAAATTGGACGTAGTGCTCTTAAAGTTGATGCCATTGACTAAGAATTTGGTAGTAAATTTTAATAATTTCGACTCGTTGTGGGATCGTATATCTTTCCATGATGAAATGGCAAACATTACTGAAAAGAAATGTCGAAAAGAGCGGGAAAAAATACGGCGTCGTTTGCTGTTCTTTTCTGCCTACTTTTGTAGCCTTTCAATTGAAAATGCCGGTAGTATAGTCATTAACAGTTTTCTATTGAGCTCTTCAACTGTTAGTCAGCATAATGAGAATTTCTCCTATAGGGACCCAGATAGATTCTTCAACAGTTTGTCAAAATAATGAGAATTTATCCTATCGGGACCAATAAGGTCACATATCGTCCATACTTCTAATTACTTTCAGAGACCGTCAAAAATTTTCGGACACTTGTTTTTCGTTCTTCACCGAAACTAATAAAAAGTTCATGAAATGGCCGTCTACCGTTCCCAATACGAAACGAACCCGGGTAAATATCTAGCCAAAGACTGTTAATACTACAAAATGCCAAACATCATTTGGAATTTACTTGCTGCTTTCTCTTCCCATAAGTTCTCTCAAATCAATATTATCACCTTGGCGTAAAAGATTCAGTACATTTTTGAGACTTACATATGCAGTTCGGCAAATCCTAAAGAAAAACTTATCAGAACTGAAGTAAGGTTTCCAAAATCCATATTACAAAACATAAATCCACAAAGTTGGGTTTCCACGGAATCGAACCCGAATGCTGCATTTCTTCAATCCGAAACTGAGCACAACCGATCATCCCACTTAACACTTTTGGCAAGATTCCCAAAGGCTTTGAATAAATCAAAACTTACTACCAGAGCTAGATACGAAACTTAATTGGGTCACTGCTTGCAAATGCTCTAAGCCAACCACAAGCCGCACGTTGCCATGCGCTTGCAGCGACGAGCAGACACAATAGATTTTTGGCACTCTGCGTAGGATAGCGAACGGCCGCACGGCGAGCGCACGAACCTTGGCTTTAAATAAACACATAAATAGCTTTTATCTCGACAGACAGACACACACACACAGACACAGGCACAAAAACAAAAACCGCACCAACTGCATCTTCAACCACAATCCGATGAGACACACTTGAGCTGCATATGAAATGCCTAAACCGACGCAAATTTACTCGACTGCCAAGTCGCTGAGTTAAAGGGAGCGGAGGAGGGGGATGTTAGATGGCGAGCATACAAATGTTTTATGCTGTGCTGTGCAAATACTCAAGGGTTCAGTGGCCTAAAAGTATACTACAAGTGGCAAAGCCAAGCAACATGTTTTGCCGTCGTGGCGCAACAAGCGGTTGCGGGAAGGGGCGCTGGCGACAGCGGTGCTCATTAACTGCTTTGTTTGGCAGCGAAGCGTGTTTAGTGCTATCATTGCAACCCCGTTTCGTTGGCAAATGTCATAACATATGCCTTATTTCCATTAATACATGACTGCACAGCCAAACAAATACGAGCGTGCACGATTGCAATTGTTGTGTGTGTGTGTGTGTGTTGATGGCGATTTTTATTTGTTTTCACCTCTTCAACGCGTGCTATGCATTCATTGTTGAGCAGAGTGTTGTCTACTTGTAGGCGTCGGCAGCAACATGCAACAGATGAACAAGAAGCGGAACTCGTGTCGAATGCGAGCGACAAATGCCCGAGAGAGAATTTCATATATCGCATTATTAAATTCAAAACGAAGGTGAGTGTGAAAGTGTGCAAAGCAAAATAATAAAATATTAAAAATACAAATATAATGATTGCTTGCATTGGCATTATTCTCTTTCGTCTTTAGCAAAAGCGGCCACAGTTTATTGACAAGTTCTGGGAGCAACAGGATATGCAATACACGAAATTACCCAATAGAAATGGCAACGAAGGGTAAGAAAATATATTCGAATATTTTTTTTCTTTCCTATTCGATCGATTTTTGTTTTTATTTGGTAAAGGAGGGATATTGTAATTTTTGAGACAAGCTTCAAAACGCAAGACCATTGGTTATAGGATGAATATGTTGTTTCTTGCCGAACATACTAACTCCTAACTCTTTCGTAGACAAGGAATTGGGCTGTACAAGTCCTTTATTTCAAATTTTTAAATATGGGAAAGGTGTTTTTTAGACAAGTGGTTTCTAAGTGGGCACAAAACGCATGTAATTTAATGCTATGGCCAAGATTTAGCTCTGTTAAAGGATGATCCAAGTAAAGCACTTTTTCCAATAGCCTTTTTTTAATAGATCACGAATGAGTTGTGTCAAGCTGTCATGTTATTTTTGTTCAGTATTTTTCGGCATTTCATCAAGGAAAGACTTACGCCTGAAATAGGTTTACAAATCGCGTTCTGTAAAGAATATGTTTCGCGCGCTTCGCTCAACTTTTGGTCAACATAATCGCCATCACACATCTTGACACCCACCATTCGTTATTGAATAATATTCGACGGAATAGATTAAGTGCAGCACGCAGGGAAGAAAATACTTGTATAGCAGCCGTAGCGAGAGTGTACACGAAGACCGTGGAGAGTCGATTCGGCGCCGTTCGCAGGAACTCGGACTGATGTATGGATCCTCTTGGCGCATTTTACGTTGAGATCTTCAATTGAAAACGTACAAAATACTGCTTGCAAAAGAACTGAAGTCGCTCGACCTTCCCAAGCGCATAGCTTCGCTCTATGGGCTCTTGAAATGTTCCAAGAAGATCGAACGTTTTCGAGACAAATTTTTTTCAGCGATGAGGCCCATTTCAGACTCAATGGGTGTGTAAACAAGCAAAATTGCCGCATTTGGGACGGAGAACAAACTGAAGAGATTCAAAAGCTGTAATTTCATCCAGAAAAAAACAACGGTTTGGAGGGAGAACGTAACCGTCAATGGCTACCGTTATCATGCCATGATAGCCAACTGTTTGATGTCTGAAAGAGAAGCTTGTGGTCTCGACGACAAAACATCACGCATGTCATTCGCCAGTTACCAGTCGAAATGCTCGAACGAGTCATCGAAAACTGAACTCAACGGATGGAAAATCTAAGACGTAGCCACGGTCAAAATTTAAAAGAGATAATCTTCAAAAGATAAATGCCAAAGAATGTTCTTTCGAATGATAACAAACAATTTTCCCAAAAAAGTTTAAGGTTTCGGGTTTTTCTTTTAACCTCGAAATGGATCACCTTTTATAAAGGCAAGGGTTTGCCATATGTTTTGAAAATGAGCTAGCCCGAATAAATTCCAGCTGAGAGTTAAAATTTTCGACCACTTTTTGCAGCAATTGTGGCCGTGTGTCGGCAATAACTCGCCGAATATTCTCTTCCAAGGCTGCAATCGTCTCGAGCTTACCTGAGAACACAATAACCTCACAAAGAATGGTCCATCAGTGCTAAGTCACACGATTTTGGAGAACACGCCATAGGCCCATGACTCGAGTTTATGTGCTCACTAAAAGTTTTCTTCAATAAATTGATCGTTTCGTTGGCTATATGGCATATAGCGTCGTCTTGTTGAAAACAAAGGTCGTTCACATTAGCATCCTCCAATGTAAGCATGAAAAAGTCATTAACCATGACTCTATAGTCTTCCTCATTGCTTGTAACATTATGGCTGGCTTCGTTTTTGATTAAGTATGGACCAATGATTCAAATTTGTACACGAATTCGATTTTGGAAGCTCGCAAATCAAGATTCTTCCGCAAATTAGATGGCCACAGCTCCAATCGTAGCAGGCGCTGGCGGATGGACAGTAGCAGGACTGTAGGGTGTCGCTAAGGATGCGCATTATCCGCTAGAGTAAACGTGATGCGAGCCCGATCCATGATTGCTCGAGTTACGGACTCTACTGGGTGATTATGTCGACCGAATATTAGAAGCAACGAGCGATGCGTCGTGCAAACCGAACAATCACCTTTTCTTATTCTTAAAGGACTGCTTATTATCGTAATTATCGTAATTAACGCCATTATCGGCATTCCACCAGCTGAAAATGGAACCTCTCGCAATCTCCACATACAAAGAATCTGTTTATTTAGGGAACTGTGCAGCCTACACGTGAAAATTAAAAGCCGCTTGTCTACCAAATTATAAGAAGAAGTAGAATAGTATATAAGAATTTTCATAAATGAATTTCTTTAGTTAATTGTGTACTATTTTTAACACCTTTTCCATAAGTTGAAAAACCACGAGCGCCTCACACGTTTATAAAACCAAAATATTATTTTCCCTGCAGCCTCTCCGACATTCAACTACAGAACCTCGACGTACACAATTTACTCAGCAACGCCATTCTCGCCAAGGAGTCAGCGCTCAATTACTGCCTGACTGAAGCTCAATACGCCGCGGCCAGCTCGCGCGCCAGTTCCTCGCTCGACCTGGAATGGGAGCATGAGTACGCGCACATGCGACAACTCTATCAACCGCCACCGCATACGCATCGCAGCACACAATCCCTACTACAAGCCAGCACACTCAACAGCAACAACAACCTCGCACAATATACCAACGGCAACAACACACCGTTACATCACCTACACACGCTCAACAATAATCACCATACGCTCGGTCTGGACAAACGTAGCCACACTTACGACAATCACCCGCTGCACGTGCACCTCAACAATTCATGGCAATACCTAAGCAACGACGATGAGCAGCTCAGCTCATTAGCTTCATACTCGCAGTCGCTGTCGCTACCGCATGCGCCACTAAACGCCGCAGCAATGGCGCTGGCGACGGCTAAAGCAGTTGAGCGCGGTGAACAGCGGATGCGCACGCGTCGTGTGGCGCCACCGCCAATCAACGAACGACGTAACAGTTCCTTTACGCGCACCTTTTCGTCGCACAACTCATGGTCGCACATCTCGACGCCGGAGTCGC
The DNA here is from genome assembly GCA_027475135.1 of Bactrocera correcta. NCBI lineage: Eukaryota > Metazoa > Arthropoda > Insecta > Diptera > Tephritidae > Bactrocera > Bactrocera correcta. Next base: position 132,579,941 of record CM050325.1, on the reverse strand, counting down.
TCGAGTGGGATCAGGATGAGGAGCAGCAGCGGCAGCTGCGTGTGGAGGACGACAATTTGGATGACGAGACACTCGAGTTGCTGCATCAGATTGAGCAGTTGAAGAACCGCGTATTGGACGAAACCGGCGATGGACTCTACGATGACGGTCTGGTAGCTACGGCGGAGAGCGAAGCGGGCGAGGGCGTACAATTTATGATCGGTGGTCAGTACAGTGCAGAAGATGGACGCAAGGATATCAGTTGATCAGCTGCATGCGGCTTGCGGTGCATAAGAGGAATTTGAGGTGGAGTTAGGTTGGCAGAATATATCAATTATTGATTGGAATGTACTGTATAATCAAGTGCCTAGACTAAAGTATCATTATATATTACAAATAATATTTAATTACAGTTACTGTTAATGTTAGTCTAAAAGCTATTACACACGGTCATGGCAATCAAGTTTCATTAGTGAGGGCGTTTTGGCTTGGTTGTGCTGAAAGGTTTAATATGTAGGGAATGCCTGAAACAGCTGTCAGCAGGGCTTCGTTCGTAACTGTAAGAATTCATCCATAATATTCGCCTCATTTACAGGAACATGTCGATTTTAACATACCACATATTTATTTTCTCCATCATATCTCAACCAGTCATCAGAGTCTACTAACTAAACGAACGCTTTATAATGGTCAGAGCCTTATATTCTTTAAAATACTTAACTTTACTTTAATTTGCTTTTCTAAGGTTCTCGTTCGATTCATTTACGATCTTACTACTTATAAACAAGCCAGCTGTTATGAGCCCATATTTCTCGCAATTTGCTTTGTTCTCCCAACTGACGTAAGAATGCACATATCGGTTGATAACTACAAACCTATTGCAAAAAGGTCTGAATCCTTGCTGCAAATTGCCATGACCGTTGTGTCTCATATGAGTGTTATCGAAAATTAGTTAAGTACGAACGTTATGAAATCCAAAATCGAGGTATAAATGTGTACACAGTTAAAATATTTAAAAAAATTTTGTAGTTGTAACGTATCATAGTGTTGAGAAGACTTCCAAGGCAAATAATAATGTTGAAATTTAGACAGCATAAGATAAGCGCTTACTTTTTTAGAATCGAAGCATAGTATGTAGCTTGCACCATTAAAATAATGTTATTGATTTTTATTGATCATAGGTCCATTGTCTTGTAACAAAATTAATTGGCCGTGTCTTCTGGCCCATTCTGGTCGTCTATTTGTTGTCATTTTATTGCCTGTAGCGATTAGTATTAACATTTCCATAAGATTTTAGAAGCTCGCGATAAACCATACCCTTCTTTCTGATCCCACTAAACATAGGCATTGCCGTCTTACCGATTCGATCTTAATTTCAGTCGACGTAGATGCTTGTCCCGGATTAACCCACGATTTTCTTTCATTAGGACTCTTAAAATAAATCCTTTTTTCATCGTCAGTGACAGTTCGATGCAAAACTGAGTGCTACAAAAGTAGACCGATAGAGACACCAAGCGACGCCATATCTTTTTCCCACTCTTTTGACATTTCTTTTCAGTAAGATTTGCCATTTCATAATGGAAAGTTAAACGATCCAGCAACGGTCAAAATTATTAAAATTTACTACAGAAATTCGGAGTCAGTGGCCTCAACTTTATATGACATCCATTTTTCACAATTTTGAATCTTTCTCATAGTTTTCAAACGGTCTGAAATTGTTTGTTGTGTAACATTTAACATAGCGACCATTTGCTTTTGACTCAAAGTATCGTCTTCATCCAATATTGCTTACAGTTCGGTGTCTTCAAATTTTTTGGTGGTCTTCCACGTTTTTCAATTTCTCACATTAAATTCATTATCTCTGAACAGTTGAAACCATCTTTTGCATGCTGCTTCTGATAGAGGATTATCTTCATATTATATACCTCGACAAGCATTAACGCTAATTTCATAGCGGTACACCTGTATATATATATATATATGTATCAATATTAAAAACCTAAAAAACTTGTTACACCATACTTTAAAAACAAGGGAAACAAAATTTTAACCCTAATATGCGCCAAGCGGTCTGAGAGACCACTTTGCCTTTTGACTCTTATATTGGTTCGTTCACTAAGTAATTTTGTATTATTTTAATGCAATTGGTTTTAATTGTATAAAACACTTTATGAAATATATATTCCATATTTTCATTCAATATATTTCGCCATCTTTCGAGCGCGATCTGTTGCGCTTTACATTATTGTAAACAATTTATTTTTCGTCGCCAGTAACAATGCTCTTCAAAAATTAATCACTTCACGTTTCACGACGTCTGACAAACAACTCACAGTCGTTAAGGCGACGAAGCAAATTTGTTCCTTGAGAATATGAGGATGCCATATGTCAAGCTTCGAAAGCAGTCCTCATGTGCTTGTGAACGGTCTCGTTGGACTAATTTAGTTCAGCAATATCTCTAGTTGTTGATCCACGATTTGCATCAACCAATGACTTCTTGAAGGTTGTGGTGTACCCTGAAGATCCAAAATACCGAAACGAAACTTGTCAAACTAATTTTGACTTCTCCTCCGTACAGATCACAAAACATTTGTCTTGATTAAACTATATTTTTACGCTTTCTAAAGTAAGAGAATCAAATGTGCCGAAAATTCCGTTTTTGTTCTTCCAACTTCGGTAAGGCACCAAAACAAAACTGTTAAAGATGTATTTTATTTATTACACACAACCCTTACTATATCAGATACTCCAATATATAACGGTAATATAAAACTAATCAATAAGATCAGCTGCTGTCATCAATCGATATTACTTAGTGAACTATCCAATAATTTTGTGTTGGCTACGTTCCGTTGAAGTGAGAATGTTAGTGAGAACATTCGTATTGAAACCTTTGGGAGTTAGCTTAATTGAAGAGAAGTTAAACATGAAAGTTTTATCGCATAACACCGACTTAAAGCAGATTTTCCATTTATGGGGGTTTCACTCGCCGAACATGAACCTTCAGCCTAATAAGTTGTACGAATTCCTGAAAAGAGCTCCATCGAACTTAAATCGGAAATTCATTCGATTGTTTTGCAACCTATCAAGCGACGTTGAAGAGCTATCATTAAGTCATTAAGTCCATTACAATAAACATAGCGCCACTTACTCAGTGTCAAAGGTGATACTACGAAGGCTATGGGTTTCGAAACGATGAATGAGTGTTATTGGCAACACTCTCCTTTAAGTTTTTGACAAACCCACTGAATTTTGATATTCATGTTACACATTTCTTATTTCTAAAACTTAGTAGATTTCGGAGGATCTTAACCTCCAAATCTACCTTTTTTAGTTTTCAAACGAGATGGAGTCTTTTTGTTATACCTTTTAAAGTAAAAAACAATTTTTAGACTAATCAATTATAAATTCAAGGACCTCCAGCTCAGCTTCTTATGGATTGATCTCTCTGAAATGTTCTATTATTTTTATCTCACGACCGGAGTTTAGGAACATAAGCACTAGAAAACATACAATAGAAATAAATATATATTTTAAGGAAGAAGTCCTCAAAAGACCCTAAAATACTAGACCATATCCCATTTTATAGATTTCTAAAGTACCGTTAAACACTAACAGTTAACAAAAAACGAAACTACTACATATGTAATAAAACAAAAGAAAACAAACGCGTGAAAGACTAAGCAAAGAAGCTACGACAAGGTGGTCCAGGAAACTAGCTTAAAGATTTGAGCGACCACTATGGAGTAAGCAAAAGAAACGATGTATTATATACCGTTATTATTTTATTTAAATTAATTACAAAACGAAGCAGTCGTTTAACGTTCGCGCATGAGTACACATTTAGAAAACTTAGCAACTAATATTAAAAATACAAACAAAAGCAAATAATATATGACACGTTGTTTATAAAAATACAAAATAAAGCATAAAAACGAAATAGATTTACATTAATAACAATTCAAGAAATTTATGCACAAAAGAGTGTCGATTATTCGTCGTCTTCGGATGATCGATTTTAAGCTGTATGTATTTGGTCGTTAAGTTTAACCGAAGAGACCTGAAGCCTTCTTCTTGAATGAGTCCCATATGCCAGAGCTTTCCGGTTCAGCCGTAACCTCGATTTGCTATAAGTAAAGATAAAATCATTAGACACATGCTCATTCCGAAATTTGAGAAAACTTACTGCATTCGCTTCGGTACTGGACACCTGCTTCTGGCTGGCACCGCGGTGGGGACCCACAAATGTGCCCTGCAGATCTTCGACCTGCACGTCTTGCTGCTGTTGCTGCTGATCCCATGCGTTTTGTTTGTAGTCGCCCAGTTCTACTTGTTGTTGTTGGCCAAAGTCTTCAAACTGTTGCTGCTGTTGTTGTCCGAAGTCATCTCGCTGCTGTTGGAATTGTTGTTGCTGCTGGCGATGACCATAACCGCCATGACCGGCATGACCACGCGCACCGGAATATGAGCTATGCGCTGATCCAGCGGAAGAAGACGAAGATGAGTAACCGGCGGCTCCACCACGTCCGTAACTGCCTTGCACTTGCTGGTGACCATTCCAACCCAGATCAACTTGTTGCTGCTGACCGCCATCCTCTAACTTGCCATTCCAGCCAAGCTCCACCTGTTGTTGTTGTCCAAAGTCATCCACTTCCTGCTGTTGTTGCTGTGTATCTAACTCACGCTCTCGTCCGTAACGTGCGCGTGCCGCGCCACTAGCACCTGTTGCGTCAACTTCACTCACCGGCACTGTAAATTTGTATTCCTTCTTGCTGTAACGGTAACCACTTGTTTGTCCGCCCGCGCCACCGCTTGGTGCAGGTCTAACGTATGCGGGGTATTGCGTAGGCGGTTCGACTTTCATTTCCGCAGATGGTGGGGGATACAAATTGTTATCTTGACCGGCCAAACCAGGCTCTTCAACATCAACATTATCCTCGTATACATGCGGTGGTTGATCGCCACGATCCTTGGAGATCACTTGATGTGGCCAAGCGGTGCGATTGGTCGAACCGGCACCAATTTCATGGCCCCCAAAGCCAGTACTACCGTCCATGGGTAGCAAACCCTGAGAGAGTAGATAAAGAATGCGACGCCATTGGATGAGTTCTTCATTTCTCAAACCGGACTTGCGTCCTAAGTCTGCCATACGTCTCGCCTCCTCCGTACTCCACTTCATACGCTCTACCTCATTGGTGGTCTTCTTGTGCATTACGAAATCGATGTAGCGCAATTCCTTTTCGCGGAAGTTCTGCAATTGATTCAGCTGCCAACCGTAGTGTTCGGCCAATCTTAAGAAACGCTCGAACTCTTTAATTTGCCAGTCTTTCAGTGCCTGGGTGGTGATGCCATAGCTGGCAGCCAACTCGTTAAGCACGATATCCTGACGCTGCCAGTTGCGCAGATTCTTCAAGCTGAAGTTTTGATTTCTAATCAAATTGTAAAGACGATCACGTTCGCGTTTCTGCCACTTCTCGAGCGTTAACAGCTTTATGTTGTCCAAGAGACCTTCACGCTGCATATGATCGATTTCAATGCGTTGGAAGGGCGCCAATTGTTCCAGTGTGGTGCCGTAGAGTTGTGCTAATCGGTTCTGGTAGTCGGTGTCGGCAGCAATGTACTCGAGGAATTCAATCTGTGTAATGCTGATGTCCTTAGCGATAGCACGTAAACGTTCGCGTTCCTGCTTCTGCCAATTATTGTAGTCCAAGTTCTGATGTAGATCACGTACAAGTCCCAGTTCGCTGAGACGTCTTAACTCATTACGTATCCACGACTCGAGCTCCTCAATAGACACATGGTATTCATCGGCCAAGTTGTTGAGCGTATTTCTGTCACGCAGAATTTGTTCTTCCCACACGGTGACAGTCATACCTGGTTGACGTGTGACCAGGCGGTAAAGTCGATCCTTCTCACGACGTTGCCAATCAACCAAGCTTTCGGTTACAATTTTATTCTGATCTAATAGACGTCGCAGCTCTTGTTGGTACCACGCTTCAACCTCTTCCACTGTGACGTGGTATTGTATAGCCAACTGACGCAAATGCTCCTGATCTTGTTTCAATTGTCTTTCGAGTTCCTCAATCGACCAGCGTTGTTGTTTGCGTAGACGTTCGTTAATTAGATTCTGTATGTACTGATTTTCGTGAATCTCCCATTCTTCAATTATTTCCGAACCAGTTATGACACCCTGCTGATTGAGCTTGTGTGCCTCACCGCGCAAGTACTCTTCGATCTCCTCTACCTTAACATCGTACTGGCGTCCGAATTGCTCCCAACGCATACGTTCCTTAACCAAGTAATCTTCGAAATCTTGCCAGCTCATCGGCACGGTTTGTGCGACGGCTTTCAAATGTGCTAAAGTGTAAATCTTCCATTGATCATTATCACCATGTTGCTCATAACTGATATAACTCTGTGGTCTTTCAATCAGTCCAAGAATTTGCAGACGTGCACCTTCCTGCTGCACCCATGATTCCACTTCCTCGACTGTTACGTGATAATCGTGTGCGATGCGTTCCAAACGTTCCTTATCACGACGCAAGAACTCGTTGAACTCCTCATAGGTGGTGGCATTGTTCTGCTGATTCAGCCAGTCTTGCAGATGATCACGTTCAGTTCTCTGCCACTGTGTCAGTTGTTCCACTTGCAGCAGACCGGAGTTCTTCAAACGTTGCAGTTCATCGCGCATCCAGGTTTCGATTTGTTCTACACTTACGCTATACTCACGTCCTAACTTCTGTAGACGTTCGCGATCGCGACGCAGTTGAGCCTCGAACTCATCGTAGCTGATACTGTTCTGTTGCTGCAATAGCATGTCAATCAAACGTTTCTGTTCATCGCTTTGCCACTGCGTGAGATTTTCCACCTGCACTTGACCAGTGGTCTTCAGATTCACCAGCTGCTGGCGCAACCAAGTCTCAACCTCCTCAACACTCACCGAATATTGTTTTGCCAGTTCTTGTAAACGTTGACGCTCATTGTTAAGTTCCACTTCGAATTCCACATAGCTCAAGTGGTTGTTTTGACGTATGAGCTCCTTCAGGCGTTGCGCCTCGGCCACCTGCCAATCGGCCAGCTTCTGCACATGGTCGGCTGAGTCTTTGCGCAAACGCTTCAACTCTTCAATCATCCACTTCTCAATTTGTTCGATATTGACGCGGTATTGATCAGCGAGTTGATGCAAATGCGCGCGATCCGCAAGCAATTTTTGTTCATAATCGGCGGTGGATAGTCCATCTTGGTATTGTTGAATCAATTGCTTGATGTAGTCGCGCTCAACCAACTGCCAAGTCTGCAGATTTTCCACTTCGAATTTACCCTTGTTACGCAAATCATCAATTACTTTCTTCACATAAGCTTCGATTTCGACAACACTGACGTGATATTGATTGGCCAAATTGACTAAGAAAACCTTGTCTTTCTGCACTTTCTGCTCGAACTCTTCCACTGTGATGGAGGACTGTTGTTGCAGCAAACTCAAAATGTGATCGTGTTCTGCCTGCTGCCATGCGGTAAGTTTCTCTATATCGAGTTTACCCTGCTGACGTAAGCGTTCTACCTCCGATTGTATCCACTTCTCGATCTCCTCCACAGAGGTGTGATATTGGAAGGCCATCTTCTGCATGTGTTCACGATCTTGACGCAGCTCACTCTCGAATTCTTCAACGCTCCATACCTTGTTTTGCTTGATCAGCTCCTCGAGACGCTCACGTTCTGCTATTTGCCAGGCGGTGAGGTTATCGATTTGTAGCTGACCATCATCGCGCAAGCGCGCCAACTCCTTCTTCATCCACTGTTCGATTTCCTCCACTTGTACGCTGTAATCTCGTGCCAGCTTCTCTAGTAACTCACGATCTTGGCGTAAACGCTGTTCCAATTGTTCGGTAGAGTGATATTGTTCCTGTGTGATACGTTCCAAGTAACGACGTTCTACCTCTTGCCAGTTGGTAAGCTTCTCATTTGGTTTCAGCAAGCCCATGCTGATGAATCGTTGTTCCTCATTGCGCACCCATTGCTCGATCTCTTCGATGTGCACATTGTGCTGCATGGCAAGATCCTGCAGACGCTTGCGATCTTCCAGCAACCACTTGTGGAACTCTTCTACAGTGAAGTCGCGCTCCTTGACCATGTTTGTGAGATTGCCACGCCATTGTGATTGCCAGTCCTTTAGTTTTTCGATTTCAATCAAGCCTTCTTGTTGTAGTCTATGTATCTCGTTCTTGATCCATTCTTCGACTTCTTCGACGCGTACTTGGTTCTGATGCGCCAATGTGTATACGTGTTGGCGATCCTTTTTGATACTCTCTTGCAATTCGTCAATTGAAAGGTTGTTCTTATTTACTAATTCCAGTAGACGATCACGTTCGTTTTTCTGCCAATTATTCAACTGTTCCTGTATCTGCAACAGACCCAAACTCTGCAGACGTTCACCTTCCTTCTTGATCCAACCTTCGATCTCAGATGTTTGTACGTTGTAAGTCTGAGAGAGATCTTGCAGACGTTGCCTATCGGCCAACAACTTCTTCTCGAATTCTTCAATTGTCAACTTGTTCTCTTGCACAATCTTCAAAATTTGCTCTCGCTCTTGCTTCTGCCAGTCTTTTAGGTCCTCAACCTTTATTAGGCCCTCACCTTGCAAACGCAATAACTCTTTCTTCAGCCACTCTTCAATTTCCTCAACCTTGACCTGGTACATATTCGCCATTCTGTATAAGTACGATTGATCATCTTTAATCTTCTTCTCCAGCTCTTCAACTGTCAGTTCATTTTGCTGAACGATGGCAAGCAAGCGTTCACGCTCTTTCTGTTGCCAAGCTGCCAACTCCCTTTTCGACCTCTTTCAATAGACCCTGTGACTGGAAGTTTTTGATTTCATTCTTAATCCATTCCTCAACCTCGGACACTTGTATCTTATATGTTCTTGCCAAATCTTCCAATCGTGCGCGATCACTCATAATCTTCGCTTGGAATTCCTCAATGGTTAAATCGTTCTTATTCACAATCGACTTGAGATGTTCACGTTCACGTCGCTGCCACTCTTTGATATCCAATTCGAGTTTAGTCTGACTCTGACTGTGTAAACGTTCCAGCTCAGCGCTTTGCCATTTCTCGAGCTCCTCCAGACTCACATGGTACTTCGCAGCCAACGACTTCATGTAGTTGCGATCGCGTGCCATTTGCGCTTCCAACTCTTCCACTGAACCACGGTGTTGTTTAACCACATTCTCCAAACGTTCACGCTCAGAACGTTGCCATTCCGAGACACGTGTCACTTCAGTACGATGTTCATTGATCACGCCATTCAGACGCGCCAGTTCGTCCTTCAACCATTTTTGCATATCTTGTACATTGCCGCGATACTGCTTACCCAAATCTGAGAGCTTTTGTTGGTCCAAGCGTATAGATTTCTGGAGTTGTTCAATTGTGGCATTATGCTGACGAATCAGCTCCTCCAAACGTTCCTGCTCATTGGTGCGCAGCGAACCGGAATTTATTGGCCTTGAAATCATCGAGTTGTTCTGATCATTGAAGTAAGCGTACAACCGATTCAACTCATCGATTTGCCAGTTCTTCAGCTCCTGTAGCGAAATGTTGTACTGACGTGCCAATTGCACCAACTTGTCATTATTTTCGCGCTGCCAGCGTTCGAGCTCTTCACGTGTCACGCTATTCTGATGTATCAGCCAGTCTAAGCGTCCTGCTTCGGTGCGCTTCCAGCCGGTAAGATTGGGGTTTTGGGCTTGATATTGACCCAACAGCACGCGATAACGATCCAATTCACTGCGATGCCATTCCTGTATAGCTTCAATAGTGGTGCCGTAGCGCTCAGCCATAGCAAGTAAACGCTCCTCTTGCTGTCGCTGCCATTCCTCCAAGCGTTGTGGCGTCACATTACCCTGTGACAGGAACCAGAAGAAACGTTCGCGCTCTTCCTGCTTCCAAGCCTCACCACGTGGCACGGTCCATTCACCAAATGGGCGCTGCGAGTCGTAGACAAGCTTGCCATCAACCCACTTGCGATTCAATTCGGAACCACTAACGGTATTTGTGCCATCAGGATTTGTAATAATTGTCTTATTATAACGACGTACAGTCACCGTTGAGCCGGGTGAGAAGCTTGGTCGAAATACTTGATTGTCAGCGCCGAAAGTTTCTACATCAGCAACCGAACTGCCCGCAATTGGTGTTTGTGGAACTGGTCTGTAAGCACCCATTTGCCAATCTGAACTGCCCGCGACATTCACGACTGGTTTATAACCCAACACACTGGGTTCCATATTTTGATTGGCCCAATCATAAATCTTATGTCTAACGGTGGTGGTCGTGCTGCTACTGCCACCCGGTTGTCCGTAAACTGGACTTGGATACCTGTTGACGCCACCAGCAGTCAAAGAACCGCTGCTATAGCCACCGGCACCGTAAGTGTATGCGGGTGCGCCATCACTTGTAGTGATTGTGGTGCGATTGCGACTGCGTATGGTGACCAATGGACTGGCGTAACTGCCATCACCGCTCACCTTCTTCGCCTCGGTGCAATTCTTATGCACCACATAAGTCTTGCCATCGATCACCTTAACTTCGGCTGGATAAGCATAGTTGCGTACCTCATCGAAATTGGATAGATCGACCGGTTGGAAGTGCCCAACATCGACTTCCTGCTGTTGTTGACCAAAATCTTCGCTAGTTGCAACGATGGACTCAAGCGTCTCGGCAGACTTCGATTCGAAAAAGTTCGGTGACGCAATCGTCGTATAGGGTAAGAGTCCCTTACGCATATCGGTCACGAGCTGCTCGCTCACATGACGTACAAGTGCGTCCAGCTCGGATGCGGTTTTGCCCGTCAAATTGATGATGTTTTCTGTGAAGAATGAGAAGAAGTGTTAAATTTGCGTTTGACTCATAAAATATTCGTTGCATTGAACTCACCATCCCACGACGCGCCTTGTACACGATAGCCCGTGCTGCTGCCCTGTGACATGTAATTGTATTCCAGCCGCAGACGACTTGCGAATTGGCGCACCTCATTGAAGTGAGCATACGCCCAGGAACTTAACTGGCAACACGACGTACTGCCGCCGACGCTTGAGGAGGACGACGAGGATGAGGACGATGCGTAGCGTGAAGAGGTCGAATAGCCGGACGTACTACCGACGCTGTAGGCATGCGTACGCCATTGCGCCACGCAAAGTAGCGCCAATACAAGGCTCCAAGCCTTCATTTTCTTTGGATTTCAGTTGACTAGCTAAGTATGAGTCTGAAATGAGGTGTTGGAGAGGGAGAGAGAGAGAGAGTTTTTTTAATAGGTTAGGTAGGTTGAGAGCTCAACTGTAAATACCCTTAACCTACTATAAAATTCAACCCTGCGTTCAATTTTCTGACATAATTCATAAAAGTGCTTGCGTTTCAGAACAGCAAGCCCCAAATTAACATATTTCGTCAACTATTATACAATGTAAGTCCATCTATATATAATTACAGATTTGTAAATCTTAAACAAATAACCACGTAAGCGTTTCTTGATTCAAAACGTGCGCTTATTTCATAACATATGTATGTCTGTATCTTTGTTGTAGAGGCTATATCAGCTATAATCGGCTCGGCGCTCCTTATGAATCAAGAAATCTAGTTCACTTCTCACTTATTTATTCTACCACAGCACCAGAGTCGCGCTATTTACTTATTTTATTTATTTTCACACATTCTCATCAGCCTTGATACGCATTTAAATAAACTGTTTGGCGATAAGTTATGTATGTAGATGCGCTTTTGGAAAAGTTCAATACTGTGACCTCTGAAGCTTTAGACGCCTAGGTATACACAACCACATGCAAATGACGATTTGCTGAGCACTTTTTGAATATAAAACAAATATTTTGAGTATAAATTTAGCATATTTTGGATTTAATTAATTTGTTTTGTTCGTTTTTTGCAAAAAACGCTGGATTCGGAAAAAATAAAAATATTCTGCAATAAAAGTCCGAAAATTAATAGACCTTACATCCGGCCAGAAACAAACAGCCTTTGTCACAAATAATAGAACTGATAAGATGGTTTATTGTCATCAGGTATATTTGCTTTAAGAGATTCGGGTTTGAAGTGAAATATATTTTACCGAATTTCGGAAGGCACTTAATTTCAGATTTTATTTACTTTATAGGTAAGAAAAAAAAAACATAGAAAACTTTATCGAAGGTAGGGGTAGTCAGAGGCACGAAAGTATGAGAATTTTCAGTATTTTTTTTTTTGCTATTAAATCGTGTTATTTTACAAAAGTAGAAATATGGCATTATTATGTTTATTTGAAGTCACGAAAATTCAAAAAAAAAATTATTTCCAAAGTTTTAGTTGTTTGTGTTGACCCTGTTCCAAAAAAAGGTACTTGCGGTGACAAGCATAAGTCCTTGGAGATTCATCAAAAACAATCGTTTTATAAATAGATAATCCTGGGGCTGATCGAAGGATTTTATTTTGTTTTCAAAATTAACAAAATGGCGGCCTCAGGAAATGTTTTTCTACATTTTTGGGAAAAAATCAACAGTTAATTGGTCTTAAAAAATCGAAGTTTTTGAAAATAAAAATCTTTCGATCAGGCCCGAGTCTATTTCGTATTTTTTAAAGTTATAGTTGTCACCAGTTCAAAAAACGATAAAAACCCGTTTAAAGTTTCACACTACGCTTTGAAGTGCCAGAGCTCTCTTTGTTATTTGTCGAATAACTCAAAAACTAATTATCGGATCAACGTGAAATTTTCAGAGAATATTTTCAATACATTACACTTAACGAAGGTGTAAAAAAATAATTTTTTGAAAATTCTAACTACCCCTAACCCCTTAAGAATTTTATTTATATTTCCGCTAGTTCACCTAGATGCCTAAAAATATGAGATCCGAGCTGTTTTTGGCTTGATCTGGCAAAAGCGGGGTATTCTGGGAAGAATTGTGGAGATGAATCTATCTCATGTTCTTCGAAACTGCTGATGCAGTTAACATCCGGTAAAATGTTCAATCTTACCGCATGAACATACGCGGACAGTATGCCGTTAGAACTCCTACAACCATTAAGTGATGTTCCATGGCGAGAGCGAAGAGTTCCTAGATTACCCTGGGCCAGAAGGCTGGTAGTCTGAGACCCAACAGTCCAGTAGTGAACTATAAGAAGCAAACAGAGCTCCTACTCATTCTCATTCCGATTCCCACAACAATTGAAAGTTGGACCTTGCTGAGAGCGAAGAGCTCCCTAGACTTCCTACGATTTACCCTGGGCTAGAAGAACCTTGCAACTGCACAGTACCCATTCTCATTCCGCAGTTATTAAAACTGAAGTACCTGTTCAAACAAGCTCATTAGCCTTTTAGTTTCCTGCAAAACCGCTGTGTCCAGGCACCCAAACCATTCAAATTATCAAATAACTCGATGTTAGAGATAAGATGTCTAATCTTCCCAAGAAGCTGCTCATTTGTCGGAACAGTCAATATCGGAGCACTATAGCATATAGCTGCCATACAAACCGACCGAACAAAATCAAGTTATTGTATTTTTTATTCGTGAAGTAGGTTATTGTCCCGCATTGGCAAGACTACGCTGTAAGCATCTGTATGATACACTGGAGGAGGTATCGACTGCGAGATCGCAGAGTCTGTTAAAATTCGCATCAAGCGCAGGCATCCTAGGGGATGACTATTCCACATGGACCAAAACTGGTCTGTTCGTGGCTTATTGCCTACCAGATTAACTTAATCTAATATATTATTAATATTTCTTGTTCTAAGCTATAGAAAACTGCGAAGAAGGAAACTGATTTTGTGAGTGTACAAAATATTGTGAGAAAAAGTCTTGAAGACACAATATCTAATATATTATTGTTATAAATTCTTCACTTTCGACCAAACAACTTTTCTTTTTCATCCAACCTAATAAATTTTCCAACACGACACACCCTTTGACTTAACCGCATGTGCCTGCGAGCAAATAAATTACACTAAAACAAGACGAGTCGCTTTAAAGCATTGCATTTCCAACAAATTGCAACACTAATTATTTAATTTATTACAATTTCCGAACCCGAACAATGCCTGCAAACATAAATCGTGCAACGTGTCGCAGGAAAGCGCTGCAATGGCAAAGTAAAGAAACAAATAAAAATGAAAACCATGAAGATGCATTAGAAGTGATATGCAAACAAAATATTTAAGGTGCTGAGGAGACATGCCTTTATTTTGAAAAAATTGGGTCAACGGGCGCGCGCTAAAAATAGACGCAACAAGCGAAGCACTTGAAAAAGAAATTTTCCAAATTAAATAAAACTGAAAAGAAGTCTGCGCGAAGATGCCACTTCAGCGTGGTGCAACACAGAAGTGCAGCTAGACAAGCATACATATATATGTATGTATAAAATTTATGCTTAACTATGCCACGCTGTCAATACATCAGCCGCGTGTGGCACACGCCAACACAACGCGTCGCTTGACACGCACCAAACGCCATGGCAGACAGAAAAGTTTTTATTTCATTTATTTTTTTTTTTAGTTTTTTGATTTGTTCTGCATCTCTGCCTTAATTACAAACACATTCATGTGTCTATTTATAAAGCTGGCTGCTGGCGTTTGCACACACATTTATTCATATTTTCTCGACTGTCACATTTTACTTTCCGCAGATTTATGCTCCGCGCATTTTATGACATTTTTCTTTTGATTTTAGTTTACAACCTGATATTTTTATTCCCCTGTCACACGGATGATTCAAGTGCGTGGCCAGCGCCACACGCCCCCAGAGCATGCGTCCACATTTCCATTTATATATATGTACATATATATTCTGATGCCTTCCAATTCATCATCCGCGCTGTCATTGAGCGTATGACAGATTCACACCCCGTCAAATGGCAATGAAATTGGAAAAAGCACTAAAACACAGCAAATAATGTCAACAGTAAAAGTGGAAAATCTAGTTTTCGGGGAACTCATTGTTAGTCATTGACAGCATCATCAGCGCTGATGCTTTGTAGCTTCTCTGGCTGTCTAAAAATGTTAGCGGAAGGGTTGCTTGTTGTTTTTATTGCTTCATTTATTATAGTGTTTGTATTTTTAATTACAGCAATAGTAAAAGTGTCAAAGCATGCACTTAAGCAAATCCATTAGCTTACTGTCAGCATTTCAACGAATTACATGTGTAAAGTCTGCCGTAAGTTTTATGTTACTCATACGCACAGTCGTGCTCGATGCTGCGTTCATGCCTTGCAAGCAATGCCAAAAGTAAATGTGAGACATTACCACCATAAGGTGAGCATATAGCTTAGTGCTTGCTAGTATTATGTGACTCATAGTGCTATGGCCATGATAGAAGCCGTGAAGTGATCAACTTCTTTTTTGAATACCTAAACCCTAAACCCTTAAACCCTAAAGAAAGTTCACTTTCAAATATCTATTAATTTTCTTAATATTTCAATAATCTATATTATTCGAAAATAATTTCTTATTTGGATTTTGATCAAAAAAAATTATTTTTTTTATAAAAAATTATAGATTTTTAAAATATATTTTCTGAAATAATATTTTTTCTAAATACTGAGTAATAGTTTGAAATTAAATTTCAACAATTTTAATTTTTTTTAATTTGACAATACATTTGAAAATATGAACTAAAAATGTTAATCCTTAAATTCATTACTTCTAGAGTTTTTTTTATCTACAAACAAAATTTCTATTAAAAAATTAAATATTAAAAATGATTAACTCGAATCAGTGCATTTATTTTTAAAATATTGAAATTTATTTTTCTCATTATCAAATTGTTTCGAAAAAATATTTTAAACAAATTTTTTGGAAATTTAAAAAAAAATATTGTTCTGAAATTTAAAAAAATTAATAATTTTCAAAAACAAAGAGCTTTCAAAATTGTGTTCTATTTTAAGGAAAATAAAAATAATTTAAAATTTCCACATATTTTTCTAGAAATTTCCAAAATATTTATGTAAAACAAATCTTACGAAAAATAACATAAACTCAAGCTTTCGTAATAAAATTAAAACAAAAATATTTTTCGAACATTCATTAAGGTATTAAAAAAGTTAATAGTTTTCGAACATAATTTTGAGTTTTTCAACTGTGAACGGTTTTTTTTCGAAAATTTCATATATTTGAAAAACTCAAAATTATGTTCGAAAACTATTAACTTTTTTTAGTAATATCGATTTTCATCAAGAAATAAAAAAAAAAGATTTTCGAACTTAGCTTCGAGTTTTCCAAAAATATGTAATTTTCAAACACTGCATGTAACAAAGTAATATTAGCAAAAAATAAAGAAATCGTAACATTAAAAAAATATTTCTTAAACTTAATTTTGAAATTTTTAAAGCAAAGGATTTGCTGAAGTTTTATGTAACAAATAAATATAAATAATTGTAAATTGTTTTCACTCTTTTATCAAAAATTACAAATAAAAATATTTTTCGAACTTAGTTTTGTATTAATCAAAAATATAGAATTTTCAAAAATTGCATGTAATAAAAAATGTTATGGAAAACTACAATTAATTTCAATATTGCATCAAAAATTTAAAAAAAATCGAACTTAGTTTTAAGTTTTTCAAAAATATGAAACTTTCAAATAATGCATCTAACAAAATATTATTAGCGATCAATAAAAATAATTTCAAACTTTCAAAAAAAATTTGCAACAAACTATTCTTTGAACTTAGTTTTGAGAATAGAATTATTTGAAAATTAAAAATAATTTCGAATTTTCTTGAAAAATTAAAAAACAATATTTCGTACTTCCATTTGAAATTTTAAAAATATTATCTAGAACACAAAAAGTAAAATAAATCCTGAAAAAAAATTTTCACTTAGTTTTGGAATTTTCGAAAAAAGAAATTTTTTAATTTACACATAATAATTCACCGAAAATCAAAAATATTATAAGTACATATATTTTTCGAATTAAAAATAATTTCAAAATTTCATCGGAAAAAGTATTTTCGAACTTAGTTTTGGATTTTCAAAAAAAAAATTAAAACCTACACAAAATTATTCACCGTAAATCAGAAACTCACATTCAATAATTGTATGCTCAAGTGAAATCCACTAATATTCCATTACAACTACTTCAGAGTATTTGGCAGTGTTTGTTTCTCACTACACCCGCTTTTCGAATGTATTCTTCTCTAAATAAATAACACAAATTTCACACTTGATCCTTTCAGCAAGGACCTTCTGGCGCACACAGACAAACACACGTCACGGCAGTGCTGCTCAAACTAATTCTATAAGCACAAGTACACCAACACAAACACACAGCACTATTCTATAGACGCTTCGATTTCGAAAACTTTTCCGATTTGAACGCGACGACCGCAAGTGTCCAACTGATTTCAAAATCTCCGCCGTAACGAACTTAAATGAAAACGATCACCGCTGTGCCGCCGCGTGTGTATGTGTTGGTGTGCAGTGGACTGTGTGCGTCTGGCTGAATGCTGATCGCTGAGCTGAGAACTCGACGAAGCCGAAAGTAATTCTACTCATAGACAGCCAAAAACAAAACACAATAATACAACAAAAACGATACAAAAACAAAAAGAAAAACTGTAATGAGACAACAAAAGCAAAAACAACAAGCACAACAACTTGCTATAAAAACAAAAGAAAAGACAATAAAATAAAACATAAATGCGCTGAGACAGTTTTTGGCCGGCAGCCGCATCGATGACGTAGCCGTCGTCGTGTGGTACACGAGACAAGTCGTCAGACGAGGCGTATGCGGTTTTGTTGATGAGGTTATTAAGTCATCAGTGACAACATATTTGGTTGCCACTGTGAGTGTGTGTGTGTTTGCAGTCATGAATTTGTGTTTGTATATGTACATATGTATATATGTATGTATGTATATTTTTATGCTTTTAGATTTTTGTGCGTTTCAAATTTGGTTTTCCGAGAATTGAATGTAAATATTATTTTTTGAAGTGATCTATTTAATCAATTGAACGGTTATCAGTTAATTATTAAATCATTCATGCTTATCACGGGCGCTTATCACGCGGCAGAATTGTTTACTGCTTGCTTATATGCTGGAATTCACAACTTTTTTATATAAAGTAAATCGAAAAACCGCCAAACTAAAATTTCCCAAGGGAATTTTGAATTTTATTTTGATTTATTTGTTGTAAATATTTTTAAATATTATTTTAAGCTTAAAAAAAACAGAAAATAAGCAAATTTTAAAACATTTCATATTAAATAATTGTCATATAAATATTTAATAAATTTACAAAAATATTTTTTTATAATTTTTTATTTTTTACTTCTTTTTAATTTTTTCTTAATAAATATTTAGTAAAAGAAAATCGTTAAGCTCTCTTTTTAAAAAAAAAAAATTTTAAAAATGTATACACCTGTTTTCCAAAATCTACACTTAAGCGCTTTATATCTCATTTATCCCTATAAATTCTCAGCAAATAATTGATAATTTTAGCAAAATCAATAAATATTAACAGACATAAATATTTGTGTATATTCGCCGCTTCCGTTCAAATGCAAAAATGTGATTCATATTTGGTGAATTTTGAATGAATTTAATATGTTTACCTAAAACCGGTATTTAATTGTTTATTTTAATAACTAGCTGTTGATATTTATTGAGTTGTTTATATTTATTTTCATTGTTTTATTTTTGCTTTTCGTTTCTAGTGAATTTACGCATGCGTTGCGGTTTCGCTACTTAACGACCTTTTAAGGTTAAATGGTTTAAGCGGCATTTCTAGAACGAATTTGGTAATGCAAAAAAGTAATAAAATTATAATGGATTTCCACTTTTTTGGCATTTCCGACCACAAAGTGCTCACTAACTTCTGCTCTTATCATATAGTAGTAATTAATATTTGTGGTTCGTGCACAAGTTTGAAGCACAAACAGGATATAAGAATGTTTCGACATAATTTAGCGGTTAAACTATAGCGGACTAGAATTGGACAATATATTCATATAAATATGTTGTCAAAACTTGTAGACATTAGGGGCTTTTTGATTATATTATTTAATTTTTTATTAGCTCTTCCAAAGTTATTGTTGTATTTACGAATTTTAAGTCTAAACCCATTCCACCACTCAAAACTTTAATGAGTCTCCCAGTCTTGTTTATAGTGCTAGTGGACTTTGTTATAATTCTCATTGCTATTTTGACCATAACAAACGTTAATTTGTAAACTAACCTAAGTTCGATCGACATATCCTGTAGAAATTAACATTTCTTAAAAAATAGGATAAAAAAATATTTCGACTTGATTCAACGGTTAAACTATAGCGAGACGTTCGTTTGGTCAAAATATGGATGTATTTTAGAAATTTTCTAGAAATAAGGGAATTTTAGAACGAGCATTTTCCATTTCCAAGCGGATTTTTCCTGGTCATTCAGTTTTTCTTCAAAGCTTTAATCCTTTCCCGTATTTTTCGACCTACAAAATTTTTCCTCTTTAATTTTTGTCTCACTGAGTATGCGGAATTCCTCTAACACTATCACATTCCAATTTTTTTTTATCAGACCAAGATTTAAATGCAATGCTGCTAAGAGAGTATTATCAGGGCTTAAGGATCACTTTCAACGTTTGTATGGCCTGGAGTGAGTGATTTATGTTTAAGTCCCACTTTCTTTGTATAGTATTTTTTTATATACCTAATGTCCCATTCGCAAAAGAAATAGCAAAATTTGGTGTAACTAAGTCTCTTTTATATCAGAATCATTAGCAACCAACCCTGAAGAAAGTCCCAAAACTACACATCAATGTTTTTGATAATGGTATTTCTGCAGTCTACACAGAGCAATGAATGCAATATTAAGTGGCTGTCTAATGAAAGCGCCCAAATTGTAACGGACCAATAGCGAAACTCATTATATTTACATTGATTGAAATTTTTTTTATTCTTTTTAATTTGCACTCGATGCAGATTTGCTCACGTCCACATAATCAGTAGAATGTTCTTTCTCGCTCATTGCTATGTTTGTCCACACAAATCCCATATACTTATTTAGCCAAAAAAAAATCTTAATTTTTTTATAATTGTTGCTTGAAATACATGTCACGTATGCCGAATAATAATATTTCAGACGGTATAAAAACCGCTTTTACCGAAAAAACGTAAGTTATTATGGGGTTTTCTCGTTAAAATAATATAATGCTTAGACGCATTTCTAAAGTACACACAGTTGTGAAAAAATGCACTAGTTTCAAACTAGTTCACTTTTGGTTACCAAACATTGTTATTACTTAGAAATGAGGCACTTTGTCTTAAAAACAGCAGCTAATTAACAATGGGATTTCTATCAATTGAAAAGCTTAACTATCTTCATATTCCGAATATGTACAATGTCCTCAAAAATTCTACCCATTGCCATCACCTTAGCATTAGCATCTGGTGAGAGTACCACTGTGCCCAAAAAATAAGGTGACATTGTATTTATTTTGAAAATTCTTTATTTATTCTTCCAAATCAATTTCATCCCCTTCAAAGTAATCCCCACCCGATGCAATACACTTATGCCAACGGATTTTCCAATCTTCGAAACACTCGTTGTAGTCACTTTCCGGGATGGCCTTCAGTTCCGTCTTCGCTGCTGCTTGAATCTCCTCCATCGTATATGGTGTCTCCGGAGCGGTCTTTTGAGCTTGGTGAACAACCAGAAGTCGCACGGCGCCAGATCAGGTGAATACGGTGGTTGCGGAACGATATGGGTTGAGTTTTTGGCGAAATGATCACCAATTACGAGGGCAGTATGGGATGGTGCATTATCGTGGTGTAAAAACCAAAAATTGTCTTTCGACAATTCCGGCCTTTTTAGGCGGTTGGCGTTACGCAAACGACGCATAACGTTCAAATAATATAATGACCTTGATTTTTGAGCGACTTTGGCTCTCTTTTGTCACGATATTCGCACGATTGATCGGTTGTTTCGGGGTCGTAAGCATAGATCCAAGTCTCATCGCCAGTTATAATGCATTTCATGAAACCCTGGTAGTTGGAAGGATCGTTTCACACACTTCAACTCGACGCCTTTTTTCCAAAAAAAATTTAATGTTTTCGGTACCAGTCGAGATTTGACGCGCTTGAGGCCCAAAACATCCTTCCAAATGGTATTGGCTGAGCCCCTCGATATGCCAACTTCATCAGAAAGGTCTCTAATTGTTAATCGAAGGTTTTTCAAAACCAAATCTTTGATTTGTTGAACGTGAGCTTCGTCGGTTGAGGTTGATGGTCGCCCTGGACGCTCTTCGTCTTCGACACGTTGACGGCCGGCTTTTTTTTAGACATAGCCTCATCACCAAAGGCTTTCTGCACTATCCTCAACGTATCCGCAGCAGAAATGTGATTCTGTAAACAAAACTTCATGCAAATTTTTTGCTCAACAAATTTCGACATCGCAAAAAACGAAAAACTCACTTTTAGCAGCCCACAAAACGACACGTATCTCAAACACTAATGAATATTTTAACATGAAATTTTACATAAATATGAATGACAGTACTACCAACCTAAAAATGTTTAAAATCAAATGTCATCTTATTTTTTGGGCACAGTAGTATACCATACATATTTTGAAGTATGATTTGAACTTCTGGTGATGTTGCTTGCAAATGCATTCACTTAAGAGATTATATTTGAGAAAACTATCCCAAATTTTTAAGTTAATGCGGTAAATAGTTTCGGAGATAAAAGCGTATTACTTATTTAGAATTTTTTTTCGATTATTTATTATTATACTGTTCTTACAATCGATTAAGAAAATTTCTCTGAAACATCTGGACCAATCGACTGAAAGTGTTCATATAAACTTCCTTAATATGTTTAAAGTACATAGAATTTTTAATAATGGTTTTGACTTTTTAAGTAATTTTGAGTTTTCAATTTTTTCTCAAAAAAAAAAATACATTTTTAAACATATTGTCGAGATCTATCAACCAATCCCTGTTAGATTACCACCAATCGGAATTGAAGAGTTTGTAATCAGCAAATGGGGTTCAGAAAGCATTTCATATCGAAAATTCGGTCTCATGAAGTCACATCGTACATATATAGTTTCGATGCTTGTCGAGCACTTAGTACTAAAAAAATTCGCTTCCTTGTTAGGACATAAAATGAATAGCAAAGTGCATAGAGTATTCTATTATATAGAATAAGAACACAATAGTATATTTACTCCGCGAAATGTGGCGTCAAGACTACAATTGTGCAAGCATAAGCTGAATTTTATAAAAAAAATTGCATTGTTTTTGCATTTGAATTATAATTTTTTTATCAAACGACGCCAGCAATAAAAAATGTTTTTACAACATTTTGCGAAACTGATGACAAATAAATGCGCAAACATTTGAATATGGATATATATCTTCAGCCTTAATGTATATATAATATGCTATTCATATGACTTGTTTATTTGATGAACGCATTAGACGCTAACACACACACACAACAACACAGCTGCATCGCACCGGCAGCGGCATTACGGACACACCCACACAAGATGTGGCGATTTGCTTAATTCCGAAGGCAGTTCCGTTTGGTAATGATCTTTACTTCATGAAAATATATCAAAGCGCATGCAAACACAGTCACACATGCATACATATATATATAAATACTTACAAACATTCATATGTGCAATTATTGGCATTACAATTCTTGGCGTAGGTGGCACACAAATATGACCGCTGGTATATATGTATATGTGTATGTGTGTATATTGTTTTCATATGTTTGTATGAGCATTTTACTTGACGGATGATTCAGCGCGACAAATTGTTGTAATCCCTTGCACTACATCTTACAATAAGAGTGAAATGGCCTACACTTAGCTGATACCTTCATAGCTTTTCGAGAGCTTCTACAATATTTTGCATATGTACATACATACATACATATGTATATGTATCAAGTATTTCTGTTATGCTGCATGCATACAAATTTTGATGGATTTCCAAATGAAGATGCAAACGTCTAACGTTGAAAAAAATTATAATTAAAAAAAAATATTAATATATTCGACATTAGAATTGTCAACAAATGCGATTTCCTTAGCAGAAGAACACAGGTCCGGGTGTAAATCCAAGAATTATGTGCAAATTGCGGCTAATTTTCTTCTCTTTGTTTGCTATTTTGAATTTATTGTTTGCGGTTCGCGTTCATCTTGTTAGCGAGTCTGTTTGATGTTTGGAAAAATAAAAAAATATATATAAAAGACAGCGCTCGCGGAAGAAAAAAGGCAAAAAATATGCGAAATGAAAAGGAAACCCCCACACCTGGCTTTTTGGCCACACAGCAGAACAAACATTTATCTACATTCATACAAGTACATATAAGAATATGTATAACCAATTCGACATACGCATAAATACAGCTTCGGCAAAAACAATAGACACAAGCTGGTTGCTTGGTAAATATTTTTTTAACTTTTATGTACATATGTATATAAAATGGAAACCAAAAATTGTATCTTAAATTTTCTATTAACAAAATACATGCAATTTTTTGCGCTTGGAAAAAATAATATAAGCAAAATGTTTCCAACTAGTTTGGTTTAAAACCTATTCTCTTCTTTAGCATCCCCACAAGTGCTCTATCCGATTTTGGTCAGGGGACTGGGCAAGCCACTCCATCAGATTAATTTTCTGGTCCTGGAAGAAGTTTTGGGTTCAGTACCATACACAAATCCCAATTTTGAGATCATTTCTTCCTAGGCATATGATACAATATCCTTTCTCCAGTTTATTAACGTCGTCTGGACCACACATTTTTTCTGCCATCCTGAATATCAAACCAATTCCAAAGACGAAAAGCATCCCCATAGTATAATAGGTCTTGTCTCCTCTATGTTTAACAGTTTTTATGGGAATTTTAGGACCGAAGGCAGTATTTTATGATATATTTTTTCATCAGATCCGAACAAATGAATTTAAGTTTATCAGTAACGTTAATCCAATTTAAGGGGCTATGTTTCTTTGCGACAGTCTTTTTACGTTAGATATATATATTTTTTCTTGAAAAGTGGTACTTTCTTATCCTTCAAATCATATTCAATTTGTCTCTTTCTTATTAATACGACTAAACCCTGAAGATTGCAAGGTATTCTTGAGGTTGTTTGAGGAAAAAAAATAAAATGCCATCGAACTTTTGGTATTTGGATCACTATCTGCCTAGTCTATAATTTTTTTATTATGATTTTGAGTTTTTCTAAGATACTACGTTCCACAGTTGTGCAAGTTGTGAATATAAAGGCCGAAACGAATAACGAATTTTTACAAAACTTCATAATTTTTTGTACTTTAATAATATAAGCTAAACTTACTTGAAAGTATTTAATCTAAACTTCTCTTTACGAAAAATATTCCCGGAATTGTGGTCTTTGTTTCTATTATTTTTTCCAACATCGTACGTCGTTCTTTTCTTCAGCCACACACCGTTCACTATAATTGGTCACCCTTTGTTAAGTTCTGTCTTCACATCATTAATTAGCGCAAATTATGCTTAATAACTTAATTTTGCGAGACAAATGTGACAGGCATAGAACAAAAACAGTTCTAATAAAAAATTATATTTTTGGCACAAAAGCTAAAAACTATAAAAAATACACGTGAATAAGTGAGTTCATTACTCATAAAAATCTGATGGTGCCAGCTATTAAAGATAAAATTTTTAGGAATATTTCTAAGCATATACATACAGAATAATATGCTTATATATATGTATGTATGCACATACTAGTATTTATCCACAAGAATAGTAAAGAAAAAGTGTTTGCTATAAACTTTTGAAACACTATTCTATATTTCTATTTGGGTATAGCCAATCATCTTAAATTTTCCATATACCACGGCATGTGAACTCAATCATAAAGATATATTGTTGTTGCCAACATCAATGAAAATATATTGCTTTGATGAAGGCAGCAAATGTCACAAATGTTACTTTATATTCTTTTTTATCTAACAAAGATTCGCAGCTTTTAACCCTGTGGGAAAAACGCTGGGTCTCACCGATCTAACAGGTGAATAGCAAACCGCTCTCTGATAGAATAATCAATCAGACAACGTAGCTTTACCATGCTACTTATGCTAGCAGAGAGGCATGGAAAAGAAAGATGAAATGGTCTCAATAAATGAAGGCCTTCCCACCCAAGAAACGCCGTTATGAAAAGGCAAACTTCACTAAGATGTTTAAGGGTAATCTCACCACTGAAGCTGCCTGTAATGATTCCACTCTGGACCTACTACTGAGGGACAGCGCAATTTAGTAGTACACTAACTGCTCGAAAACATCGGAAGGCATTGGTGCAGGCATTGCAAGACCATCGACCAAACTTCCCATACCATGAAATGTTTTCCGAGCTTATTTCAAGTAGAGGTCTTTGCTTTTAGTTGGTGTGTAGAAATAAATATCAAACGTAATTTGAATAGTATATAAAAATAATATATAATGTAGCTATAGTCACGCGGCACTATAAGCGATCTCAGCCTATGAGATTAAATAGCTAGAGGTACAGGAGTGCTAAAAATCAGTTTGCAAACAAGTACACCTCCTCTGGGTGCTTGAGCAAAAAAGTGTAGCCGGCAACGAGTTGGCTGATGAACTCGCCAGCTCTGGTATGATGATGGAACCAAAACCTGGTGGTGTCTCACACCATAAAAAATTGCTTGGCAACCTAACAAGGTATAAAACCATGACAAACCTCTTCAGAGACAAACTCCGTCTATCAGTTGCATTCTACACTCACCACTGCAGGCGCAAGAAGCACCTGTCCAGCATCGCCATAAACTCTTTTGCAAACTCCAGGTTTAGCGACATGAAACCGGAAACATATGAGCATCTGATCCTAGACAGGGCATAATGTAGACGCAAGGTGAAGACTCTTAAATTTCTGCGAGTTTCTTTAATTAATCAAAGTGTGCCATCGCATGTTATATAGGGAAAGGGACCTTAAGTCGAGATGCAGACCTTAAATAAATTTTATTATATTCTATTATCAAACCTAGCTCACAAATAATGATCTTAGGAGCTATTTAAATTCGATTTCAGTCAAGAAGGAGTAGGCAAATTCATTTTTTGAATGAAAGCTCAACTTTATGGAAACTATCAGAAGAAGAGAGGTCTTAATTCCCAACCTTTATTAATTATAAATGTTAATGCGTGCTTTATGTAAATAAAATAAAGCTTTGTAGAATCGAATGATGAGCATCTGAGATTCGAATTTCTATTATTAACTTTTTTATCAGCACGCCGAGTACGCATTGCTCCATTGGCGAGAAAAAAGACAAAGTGGATTTGAGGTCGTTGAAAAAATTGATAATTTGGAAGATTAAAATCATAAATGGAGCTATTTACAAGCTGATAATTTGGTTAAACCGAAAACAACCAGTACTTTGTGGGTCGAAAGTATGTGTACATGAGAATTGAAAGACGCCTGAAACGAATACCAATAGCATGAACTTACACTCTGGGTGCTTGAAAGCTTTGGAAACAACAATTCCATTGAATAAATAACTTAGAAAATGACAGCGGAAGAAATTCAGAAAGACTGGTTAGGCAATAAATACATTTCTATTCGATTAACTGTTGTTATATCAGAAAATCTCAGGAGCGTATAAAATTTTCAAATTTTGGAGAAAGTGCACCCATTTTCTGGCTATGTTGCCTTAATAAAACCAGCATATCTTTATATAACATTCTTCCGAAATATTTCCATCGAAATTCCTCAAAGTTCAAACGATCTTAGCTGTAAAATCTTGAAGTCAAATTTCACCAGCTCGTTTATGGACCTACCGCTATCGAATCGTAAGTCGAAAAAGACGTTTTCGTAGAACATTCCATTTCCTACAAAATCTATGCAACGAGATATTTTTTCAAGTAATTGGAAACCTTCTGTTACAATTAAGACTTCATACTGGGGGATACATTCTTAGAGGAACCTATCTTTCAGAGTACCAAGCAAGTGAAAAAGATTGTTTTTTTACCAACCCATACATATGTACTTTTATTGAATCCATTCTATTTTTTTTACATTTTGTTAAGCCACAACAATGCCGGTCCACCCACTAGTCAGAGTGTGCCGGTTGATTCCATGTGACAATTTGACAGCTTTAGTGTCAGTCATTATCAATATTCTAATAGCTTGACAGCCCGGCAATTCTTCACAGGCATATAACAGAGCATGTATGTATGTATGTATATATGTACATATATGTATGTATGATATATATGGACAGCTTTGTGGGGAAGCATGCGGATGCACCACCCTCACTGCTACATTCAGACAGTTTCCACTTTGTTGTACATTTTTGCCTAATAAATCACTGGTGCACGAATATCGGTGAGCACTGGCAGTGTCAACCGTAATAACAACAGCAAAAACAATAAAGTAAACATTACAACAAACATATGGAGGCTTGAAGACAGCACTTGATTCTAAATATAGCTGCGGATCTAAGCGGATCTCCACGAAGCAAAAAACGATTGCGAATATAAATCAAATCACAAGGTGAAAACGAGAAAAAAATTGTATAATTAAAAGTCAGAAACAACAAATTATGACGTATGTGGTTTATGGTGTGACACACCGCCAGCGTTGAGTAAAAAAAAACGTTCATAGAAGACTCAAAGAACGCAACGTCACTCCTACCGACATACATACATACAAAGTCTGTGGAATTCCAGCAAATTAAACCGAATTTCTGAATAGTAACTGCATTTTGTTTATTTGCTTTGGCTTTAAGCTGGTTTTTATTCATTCATGCGTACTGTTCACGCTAATGAGTCACTAACCAGTCAACAAGTCACAAACTACACGATCCATTGAGAATAATCGTTTATACTTAATAAACCACTGTTACTTTTTGAAATGTAAATTAGTCTATTATAAATCATCCGCAGCACAAAGGCGCAAAAACGTAAATTAAACGTTTAATAAAAGTTGTTTTTAATAGCAAGAGATGCTGCGAGATCGTTTTACTGGCGCTTACACCTGGCCTCACATGACTCGAAGGTCAAAGGTAGTATAGAGCATTTTTGGATTATTTATCTTATAAGATTCACTATCATAGACTTCAATATTAAGTTCGAGACTGTAAAACTTCGTTCAGTTAATAGGAATTGGAACAAAAAAGTAACACATAACCGAAAATTTTCCTCAAGAATAGTAGATTGAGACTGAATGTTTTCCGGCCGCTTAAATTAATAGTACTTAGACCACAGTTTCAACACTATAGGGAACAAATACATATAACCATTAACAACCAAACATGTATTAAAGTCAGTTTTAAGGGGATTAAAGCTTTGGGAGCCGATTAAAATAAGTTGATATATTATTACAAATTACTCTGATGTATCTCCGAAACTATTTGCCGGAACAACTTAAATTTTTGGATCAAATTGAAAGGTGAATTTCTAATTTATACTTCGCGTGTTTTTCCATTCGGTAAATTTTTTTCCTGTAAGTTGGTTGTACTGTTAGTGACATCTATGCTAAATTTTACGTCAAATTATTCATTAGTATTTGAGATACACGTCGTTTTGTAGGGCTCTAAAAGTGAATTCTTCGATTTTTCCTATGTCTGAATTTATTGAACAAAGAAGTGCGATAATGCTGAGATGGTGGGTACTGTATTGGTTATTCGTGATCATTTCGTCACATTTTCAACTAATATCGTACCGCAAACACCCCATTCGCCTGATTTACCTTCGTGTAATATTTGGCTAGTCAGCAAATTGATATGACCACGCTGAGGATATATGTAACAGCTGAATCGAAGAAGTCTCTGGTGGCCATCATGAGGAGGATTTTTTCAAGAGTTATATTGACTGGAAAATTAGTTGGCATAAGTGTATTTGAAGGGGTTAAAATTTAGAATAGCATCCCCGGATTTCGGCCGGCGCCGGCGCTTCAAAAAAAAAAATAACCATGGCAACCCTTTTCTTATTGTGCAAATCAGAGAATTCAACTAAATCAAAATAATTGAAATAAAGCTTTATTTACAACAAATATTAAAAAAAAATAATATACAGAAACGTTATAGTGATGTGTCAGTAAGTGAAAAGTGCATAATATAAGTGAAAAAGTTATTCACAATATACAAATTATCAATGTAAAAGTTGTCAATTTTTCAACTTTAAATGCAAATATCTTCAAAACTATACGTTAGCGGCAACTATATGTATATATTTTCGTGATTTGGAGAACATCATCTTTTCAGTGATACCCATTTTATTTCCGAAATCCGGAGATGCTATTCAAAATCCCAGCCTTTGAAGGAGATGAAATGGACAAAATTCACCTTTCAATTTGATCACAGTAGTATTTTCCAATATTTGTTTCTTCGATATATTAGAAAAAAAATCCATTTTTTTTTTGTTTAAATTCAAAAGTGGTTAAAGCACCTGAAACATAATTTAATTTCAAAAAATTGTTTTTTATTTAAGTTTTTCATTACCCTGATATGTTTAGAAAATTTTCCTAAAATTTCAAGGCAATCGCAATAAAATGTAGGGGATAGAACGTTGGGGAGAGCGGCCCGTCAGGCCAGACCGATCGGCTGCTTCAATCTTTAGTCGTTTTTTCCAGAAACATCGTTTTCAAAGTCGGTGGTCTCGATTTGTCTGAGGCTAGTGAAGCAATTTTATTGGAAATTTCTAGCTATTTTAACCAACCTAAATCAAGCAAGAGCGGATGGGATAACCGCTGCAATAACATGACATTTCAATAATTCCTGTCAATTCAGTTACAACGAAAAGTTGCATTAAAGTCACGTTCAACATTCAAGATAAAACATTTTCTCACCTTGAAGGTCATTAATTGCGCAACAACAACTAACAATGCAACCGCAACTATCATTTAAAAATATTTCGCAATTTTAAAACAGAACTCTACAATTCCTCAATTTAACACCTCTTTACTATTGTTCTGTCTTATCTTTTTCGCACAGGCCTATCGCTTTCTGCTTTCCCCACATTCATTCGTAAATATTTACGAAAATGGTCAGAAGCATAAGGATGCCACTTTTCTAATTGGCAACATGAATTCAAAAAATACATCTATGCACACATCTTTTTCTTATGCAATTAATATAATCAATTATTCTTACAAAAGCAAATTACAATTTAGTTGTATGAGTAAAATTATATATTTGTAATGCAAATTAAAATAGTTCAACAAAATCTAAACAATACATTTTACTGCACCCTCGCCTGTCATTCATGCAGTGTGGCAACAACGGAAGCAAAGCAAAAATACACGTCATGGACTTAGTAAAAGGAAAGTTGCAGACACAAATCCAAACAGTTATAGTGGAGGTGAGTGCCAACTATTTAAGAAAATTGTCTATTTTAAAAATTCCTTACATTCTAAACCATACAATTTTCAGCTCAAAGATGCCATTTACGGAAACCATAACGGGACGGAAAACGAACAATCGCAGAAAGTGTGTAAAACAGAAATATTTTCAATTTTAGTTAGCTAAAGTAGCCAAACATTCGCAAGTAACAACAAAGACAACTTAGAAATGGATAATGACACAGTGCCAGCTGTTGGGCCCGCAACTAGAAAGCGCAGCAGTTGTGTGCCCTACGAAAAAACACTTTGCAACTTCGACACCGTAAGCACAAAGCATAACATGAACCAAGCAACCATTGCCGCCATACGCAATGAGGCACTATTGCAGCTACAGCAACACCAACAGCTGGCGCGCGCTTCCATGCTTTATGTTAGCTTTGTGAACCTCTGCATATTCATAGCAGGCACGACTGTAGCTTTCATACTCTACGAATTTCTGCATATCAATCCATATGGCGTGTTGCGACAGGCAAACAAACAATTGCAACACTTGCCTGACAATCATTTTCTACAAACGCGCGATGATTTCGCTGTTTACGCAGCGCCAGGCACGGGCGCGCTGGACTTGGATGCGCTCAAAGATTTGTATGTTAGTGCGAAAGAAGAGGAGAGTGGGCGTGCTTCAGCAACTAATGTGAAAGAGGCACTTGACTCTTTGAGATTGGCAACGGAAATGCGCGCCTTGGGTAAAGCTGAGAAGGCGCAGCGTTTATATGAACATGCCTTCGCATTGGCGCCAAAGCATCCAGAAGTTTTGCTACGCTACGGCGAATATCTGGAGCATAGTCAACGCGATATTGTGCTGGCGGATCAATATTATTTTCAGGTAATAACTAAAACTCAATTTAAAGCTACCTTAATTTAATTTGGTTTTGAACTGCAGGCACTGATGCTAAACCCCACCAACACAGAAGCAGTGGCTAATCGTCAGCGCACCGCTGGCATTGTACAATCCATTGACGAACGCAAGCTAGAGTTGCTTGACTTGAAGCGTGACGCACTTTCTGCAGTGCACGAATCGAACGCGGCGCTACGACGCGCGAAAAAAGAGGCTTATTTCCAACATATCTATCACTCGGTGGGCATTGAAGGCAACACAATGACTTTGGCGCAAACGCGCTCTATTTTGGAGACACGCATGGCTATCGATGGTAAGTCCATTGATGAGCACAACGAAATTCTTGGTTTGGATTTGGCTATGAAGTACATCAATGCAAGTTTGGTCAACAAGTAAGTGTGTATTTGTTTTGAGAAAGAAACTAAGAAATTTAACTTTAAATATTTTTCTGATTCTTCATTTCTAGAATTGAGATAACCTTAAAAGACATATTAGAAATACATAGAAGGGTGCTGGGTCATGTTGATCCTATCGAGGGTGGCGAATTTCGTCGTACGCAAGTGTATGTAGGCGGTCATGTGCCGCCCGGCCCTGGCGATTTGGCAGTGCTAATGCAGCATTTCGAGCACTGGCTGAATGCGGAGCAAACGGTTTCATTGCATCCAGTCAAGTAAGTAAACACACGCAAATTTTAGTAATTATAGTTAGTGACTTTAATGACTTCGCCACTAGCTAAATTTTCTTAATGTAGCGCAACAGATTTTTATTGCTAGCTTATTTGCAAAAATGTTAATGTATTTTATTACTCCCCAGACATGCGGCCTTGGCTCACTACAAGCTGGTACACATACACCCCTTTATCGATGGCAACGGCCGCACATCGCGTCTACTTATGAACGCTTTGCTGATGCGCGCGGGCTATCCGCCCATTATAATACCAAAACAGCAGCGGTTAGTACATATTCACAAGTAATTACATAAGTGTGCCCAGCAATTATAATATTGCATGCATTTATTCAACAGGCACAAATACTATCAGTTTCTGCAAGTGGCAAACGAGGGCGACATACGCCCCTTCGTGCGCTTCATTGCCGATTGCACGGAGAAGACGCTCGATCTGTACCTGTGGGCGACGAGCGATCTGCCACAGCAGATACCGATGTTGGCGCAAACCGAACACGAACTGGCCTACGTGGATAAGTTGGTGACACCGTCGGGTGAAAGTGCGGCGAACCGCGGTTCTACAGCGCCAATAGCAGATAAATTCGAATCAGGTTCCGGCGAAATTCCTTAACATTTCATGAAGTTGTTGTTATTACTGTATGCCATAGATTTTAGCGGCCAAAACAGGGTCGCGGATGTATTAATTTAAGTGTAGGTTGCATATGCGGGGTAATTAGTGTAAATCAAAGATATTTTGTTTTAAGGTGTGAAAATCCTGTGTAATTGTTTGTTGTTAGTACATACATATTTAATACTTATGTAGTAGTAGATATGCAACACTTGACTGTGATCTGTTAGAAGTGTGTGGGGTTTATGATAAAACTTGGCATATCGCTCCGCTATGTGAGCCAAAGCTGCTGTGTCATGATATTCTTTCATTATTATTATTTTTGTTTTGTATATGTGTTTAAACTACCAAATTGTAAAGCAAAAAACATATTTTAAAATTTTTACTTGTGATGGTGCTCCAAAATTCCCGGCAGCGGTTTTGTGCGCGTAGAAAATTTTAAAGCAACAATGCCAAATAGTGACATTTTCAAAACGTACGGTACTGCCAAAACGTAAACGATAACCAAAAAGTAACATGACTTTCAATAACAATTTACAACAATGTATGTATATATTTTGTATATAAAAATTTAAGCATTAAAACAACAAATCGGTTTGTAAGTATGTATGCCAACAACAAAGCGTAACTTTGTTGCATACACAGTCATAAGTCCTAAGTAAGGCTTGCTCTATCAAAAAGCACAAATAATTTATAAATATGTTTATATGTGTGACATTTGTAAAAAACAGACAACTATTGAAAGCACAAACTGCTAGCTATTGGTTACTTATATTCTAATGATATTTTCTATACTCGTATATTGTGCAACGACAAAGAATAAAATTATTGCAATGGAATAAAAATGATTGTATCAAAATTCACAACTACATAAGTACGCTAAACTTATGCACATGCAGGTCCCTACAACTTCGATTTCTGCAGGTAGTCCTTGTAGGTGACTTCACGCCACCAGCTCGGGCGTTCGAACACCTCGGGCGCCTGCACGATGGCGCGCTGCAGATGCTGGTAAATCTGCAAAGCACAAAAATACACAAAAACAAAATATTCAACTATCATTTTCCACAATATTTTTACAGTTACACTTACATTGCCATCACTCATGCCGAGCGGCGAGTTGAGTATGAAGTCCCTTGGCGCAATTGCATCGATCAGCGATATGGCCTCGTCCTTCAGCAGCGGCAGCAGCGCCAAAATGCCCTCATGGTAGAGCTCCGCATGCGCCCTATCCTGGAAGTAGCCGCCTTGATAGTAGATGGCGATGTACTTCGTGACCAAATCGGCGCCGTAGAACGACAACAGCTGCGCAAGCACATTTTTCTCATTCGACGGCGGCAAGTTGTTGACGAAGCGATGGAACACATAGTAGATTGTGCGCTGTTGGCAGAACGTATTTAAAATTCATCATCAAATTAGTGCCGCGTGCGCTTACCTGTGCATAGATAAGGGAGAGTTGCTGTGCGTTGAAGACCTGTATGTTGTTGCGTGTCTCAAAGGCGTCTTGACCCTGCTTGCGTAAGCTTTCGTATCGTTGCACTGTTCTATCAAGCTGGTAGGTAAGCAGCCAATCTAAAGCCTTCAAGAGATCTGCAAGTAAAACGCAGTAGAAGAACCAGACTGCAATCATTCAAAAATAACTACTCACTGTCTGGTTGCAACGCCTCCTGCGCGCTGCGTTCGGTCGCCGTTGTACGCAATATCGCGTCCATATCCTTCAAGAAGACCACAGAACCCAATGGTGAGATCTCCGCGAAATTGGCATTACTGCGTCGCAAACTTATCAGCCAGTTGGAGGCCTGCTGTATAAGCGTATTATTCTCGCCTTCGTACGTACAATTAGCGTCGTTGTCGTTGCGCAGGTCACCCAAGCCGGCCAGCTTCAAGTAGCCATGACCACCGCATGCTTCGCGGCATTCTTGTATGCCATCGCGCGCTGCCCAAGTGCACACCGGCTTGGCGGCCGAGGACACGGCATGTATTTCCATGCCTTTGCTGCTGGTGTCTTCGCCCAAAACGGTGCGAAAGGTCAAATCTACATTTTCTGTGCCGATCCACATGGAGAATATACGTAGCGCATAGGCGGTGGCCAAGTGTGGTATTAGGCGATATTGTTGTGACTGATATTCGATTACAGGCCACTCTTCGTTGCTTTCTTCAGGGCCGAATTGCTTGCGACATGCGGAGTAGCGTGTGGCGATTGTTATAGCTTTGCTGAGCGCGACATAAGCTAGCGAGCATATGTTCGCGCGTCCAGCCGAGAGTGCACCCAACGAGGCGCCCAAACGTTTGCGACTGTCCTTGATTTTGCTCACATAATTGCCTTGTTCATCGATATCACCGGTCTTCGAGAGCAAGTTCTCGCCGGGTATGCGGTATTCGTTGAACATCACAAAGCTAGAAAAGAGATTTCATAGAAAATACATGAATACCTTAAAATAAAAAGAAAAACTCTTATGCTCACCCATTATCTATGCCATTCAAGCCGACCTTTTCACCCAAATCCCCAACGGTCACGCCAGGGAACGGCAGCAGCGTGCGCTCGTTACGTATGGGCACTAGGAAGGCATTCAACCCTTGATATGTGTCGTCGGGCACATATAACTGTGCATATAAGATGGCGTGCGTACATGTCTTGCCCAAATTGCCGACCCAACACTTGGCAGCCTCAAAGTCGGGTGTATGTATAATAAACTCACGCGTCTTTGGATCGTAGGTGGCGCGTGTGCGCATGCCACGTGCATTGGTGCCGTGTGAGATTTCCGTAAGCGCAAAAGCGCCTATAATTTCATTATTCGCAATTTTCGCGGCATATTTGGCCAATCGATCAGTGCCTAGCGAGAGAATTGTGCTGGGGAACATGCCATACGAGAGCGAATACCTGACGGCAAAGCTGAACTCATACGAGAACAAGGCCTGTGAAAAGGCCAGTGAGAGCTGAGGCGCAGTGACGTACTGCAAACGATAAAGGAAGTGTTAATAACGGTATCTGAAGTTAAGATGGATTTTTTAGAATTTCACTAACATCGCCCAATCCATAGAATTGCTTATCACAGATTAATTGGCCGCGTTTGTTGGCCAGTTGGCGTTGACGATCCATTGACGGGGATTCCAAGTCATGTTGAAAGTCGGGATGTTTTTCCATGAAATTCCATATGCGATGCTAAGAGAAATAATAAGATGAAAGCGAAGCTCAATTGAATCAGAATTATAAAAATTTTTATACGATAAGTACCAGATCTAATCTTCAATAGGAATCATTTAGTTTTTAAATTATTTTCTTTTCTTCAAAAACAAGTTCTAAGCTTAGAATTAATGCAAAAGAAGAATATGACGAAAAAAGACCAGAAATTATTTTACCGTTATTTTCAAAAAAAAAATAAAAATTAAAAAAAACCAAGAGAAGACAAAAAAGAGGGTTCAAAAGGAAATATGAGCACGAATAACTCGAAATTCTTCTCGGCCGAGTTTAGGTTGAGGAAATTTCTTTGTATGCACCGATATTTTTTTTTTGTCGCATTTTGCTCAGTTCTTACGCATGTACATATATATGTATATCTATCTATAGATATCGAATTTTATCAAATAATGTCCAAAAAGCCTCAGTGATAGATAGATATGTTTTCCTGTACATACTTATACAAATATGTGTATATGTATAATTTTTAGTAAAATTTTGCAATTTTAAAATTTACTTGGCAACCTACTACTTGGTCTACTCGAGCTTCTTCCTAACCCTTATCACCTTGGTATATTTACCTTTGTCCCAAAAACAGGTTAAAAAGTCATTATCTATTTCTTAAGGGTAAAAAGTTTATTTCCTGGTCACCTGAAATGCAAAACAACGCATCATGAAAAAATAGAAATTGTTTTTTTTTACTGAATAGGATCGACTACAATTTATTACAAACATATAGTTATCTAAAAAAATGTCAGTTTCTACCATTATATACATATGTACATATGACCAAGTTATAATCAAATTTTATTATTATTTTTTTTTTAAATAAGAAGACTTTCCTTTTATACCGTATTTTTTTTACTGAAACCATCCACGTCAGTGAGATCAGTAAGATCTGTGACGGCTAATCTTCGACTCTCAAGCACCAATTTCTTTATAGGCTCTCAATTAGGCTGTGGTTGAAACACTAACCAGTTTCTTAAAGAGAGTAATTCTCTTCAATGATTGAATACCATTAAGTATCTTGTAAATTTTCTTCTTCCAATGATTTTATATCTTTTAGAATTCAGTCTTCTTCAAGTACATTTAGCTGCCCATAATGCTTGAAAATGTCATAATATTCATCTTTGTTGGTTATAACAGGTTACTTTCTTATTTCTTTCTCTAGCCTAATAAAGTTCCGGTCGGCTGGGAGAAAAATATTCCCTTTACAGGGAAAAATGTCTTTAAAATCTGGTGGAGAGTCGTTTGAAAGGTAAACCAGCAGCCTGTGACTGCTTTTATACTGTTCACCACATCCATCGCACAATAGTCTCAGTTGGTGAACATTCTCATTTAGAGTCAAATTTACATAGATATCGTGATTTGAAGAAGCTAATATTAAATATTAATAATACTAATTACTAACATTATGTATTAGAAATGAACAAAGCCATATTTATACCCCGAACAGGGTATATTAACTTTGTCACGATGTTTGTAACACCCAGAAGGAAGCGTCGGAGACCCTATAAAGTATATATATAAATGATCAGGATGTTGAGCTGAGTCGATTTAGCTATGTCCGTCTGTCTGTCCGTCTGTCCGTCTGTCTGTATATATACGAACTAGTCCCTCAGTTTTTAAGATATCCTTTTGAAATTTTGCAAACGTCAAGAAGCTGCTCATTTGTCGGAACGGCCGATATCGGACCACTATAGCATATAGCTGCCATATAAACTGAACGATCGGAATCAAGTTCTCATATGGAAAACTTTCGCATTTGACAATGTATCATCACCAAATTTGGTATAGATTATTTTCTAGGGAAAAAATGTAATATCCGAGAAAATTGTTCAGATCGGTTATCTATAACATATAGCTGCCATACAAACTGAACGATCGGAATCCAGTTCTTGTACGGAAAACTTTCACATTTGGCAAGATATATTCACGACATTTGGTATATAATATTTTCTAAGGCAAAAATGTAGTCTCCGAAGAAATTGTTCAGATCGGTTACTATAGCATATAGCTACATACAAACTGAACGCGGAAAAGTTCTTTATGGAAAACTTTCAATTTGACAAGATATATTCACGAAATTTGGTATATATTATTTTCTAGCAACAATGTAATTCCAAGAAATTGTTCAGAACGAGCTAACATATAGCTTCTATACATACTGGAACATATTATCAGAAATCCCGTGAAGGGAATTCAACCGAATTAAGTTTTTGTTTTTTATTATGTTTAAAAATATTCTATTTTGAAAGCAGCACTCCCAATTAAAGCTTCTTTACAACGATATTCACAGTTTTCTTTTACATAGTCATAAATGTCTTTATATCTATTCCATGTATTTCGTTCTATTAGAACTATTTTATCTTGAGAATGAGTAAAATTTATTATTCATACTTATTTGATAATATCCACACATAGATATTTGTAAATAACTACATAATTCATAATACAATAAGCACTACCCCGCAGGAACTTTTCACTTAATACTGAGAATATTTATTGTCCTCAATAAATAAATTATAGCACACTAAAATCTCTTATATTTCTTATACTCTAGAAGGCTATAAGCAAATGTAATTGTCATTGAAAAAAAAAAAAAAAAACAATATCCCAAGCTGCGCCGAAAACTAGGGACAACACAATATCCAGTTATATTCTTATAGTAAATACCATTAGTATAACAAAATTCCCACATCTATTTTGCATCCAAAGCCTTTCTATCAGAAATAATAGACATCACAAAGCGTTTCCTTTAAAGCTCTTATCAGTTCTGGTTCTTTTTTTATGGTATATCTAGTTTTTTCAGTGCTTTAGACTTTGTCAGCCACATTTTAGAGTAAAAAGTTGAGGGTCCCAAGTTTAATTCCTTGGTTTTTCACATTTGTCTCAACTATCAAATAATTTCCGGCTGGCTAGCGTATTATTTGCAATGAGGGTGTGAATTTCCGCAAGCAAAAAAAGTGTGTCAGCTTGAAAATAAGCGCTAATAAATATTGTTATCATAATTATATCTATTGTTGTATGGACTTTATTGAATGTAGGCTTCAGCATATGTTCAATGACTCGTAAGCATTTCTAAGAGACAACACACATTTGCCATTAGAAGTAAACGCAAATCAGTTAATGAATACATTCCAATGATAAAGCAAAAATATGTAAGACAAATATGTACATGGGCATGTATGTATGTATATTATGTGTGAAATCATACTACTGATATATTATCGTTGTATAGTTCAAGGGTGAAGTCTCTGATAACTTGCCTGCACTTCGTAATAAAAAATATTGCATTTTAGGGCTGAGCAGGTGGTTAGGGAGGTGCATTTTGGAATGTTTTTGGTGCTAAGGTTCTTATAATAACGAACTCTAGCAACTAAATGTTGTACTATATTCAAGATCTTACTTGATTACAAACAAATTATTCGCTCCTTCTGTTCGAATTAACATAGTGGTTTTCTGCTGGAGATTGGGTACGCTTCCAAAAATTTTGTACATGTGCATTTTTTAAATTTATTTTTTAAATAAAAACCTCTTAAAAAATCACAAAAAATGTTCTTTTTTCTTATTTGCAAGTGGATATAACCTCTTGAAAAATAATTATTTTACAGGTTCAAAAAAAGTTCTTAAATAGTGTAATTAAGATAGGTCTCTATTGCAATAACAACAACACACACAACTTGAACGGCTGTGTGCATTCAAATGTGAGCTTTGTATAATTTTAAACTTATGTAATGTGAAGACACCGAATTTAATTAGCAATTCGTATTGAACTCTTTTCAAATTGTGATTACTGTACATATATGTATGTGTATATATATCCACACTTGTACATATGTATGTATGCCTGCAACCTGCTCACAAATATGATGACTAGCGTTGTTTATATGTAGGTGAAACCAGCTTAAAATATATACTGATAAGCCACCTCATAATAATGGGAAAATAATTAATCAAAAAGACTTATTACATATAGTATCACCACAGTTAGCCCCACTGTAGTTGTATTAGCGCGCCACTGCTTGGTTTTAAACTTTGGACTGACCTTTGTACTCTGATCAAAGCAGCGTAAATGACTTTTAATGAATCAAGTGGATTGATTAATAATAATTCATATATTGGCATACTCGTGGCAAAAAGCACACGCATTTCAACTTGCAGTTGCAATTACTAATGCGAGCAATTTTAATTGCTTACATGCTCACCTTTAGTCGTATGTGTTCCTCACCCTCCAGAAGGACGTTCATGCGTTTGTAGCAAAATGTTGAGAGTTGGCGATATTTTGTCAATGGTCCAGTTTTGAAGTCCGGGAAGATGATCTTGTCCTCATATATGTTTTCCGATTGCAGCTGCTCCGACTCAACCTCACTGGGATTTTGTAAAATAGATAATAACTTGGCAATTGTATCCATAATTACGAAATATTTTCTTTGAATTAAAAAGACTAGACTAGACTGTGCGTGCAGCGCAAAGCTCGATTCAAGACTGGTTTAGTGGTCACTTTCGTTTGTGGAAGCAAACCATTGTGTGTTGTTTACGAGGTGGTCAACGCTCTGTCGGCATGAATGAAGCTCTTTTTTTTTTTTGGGACGCAAATTTATAGAAACTCTCACAAAATGCTTTCTTAAGGAAAGAGCGATCAAAACAAAAGCCAGAATTAAAACTGCACTTCGTGTGCGCTATTTTTAGTTGAAGATAGTATGAAGGTATTATTTATTTTTAACCATTTAAAATGCATATGCAGTGCTGAAGTTAATTATTATATTTTTATACAAAAATTTATATTTAGTGTCTGCATTATTATATTGTTAATTAAATCTTAAACTTTAATATAATTGTTTTTGTTTTGCATTTGAATGTAGATCTGATAGGAAACTCAATTACTTACTTACATACTGTACATATGTATAGTTTATATATACAGACAATTTGTTTGCTAAGATAACACTGTCTCAAAACAGCAAAAATTATTGAGAATTTGAAAAAAACGGGAATTATAAATTTTACACAATTTTCTTCACAAATTTTATGAAATTCTATCCTTTTATCAGAGATGATTTGAACGAAATATTACCAAATTGGTGTCCGTATACGGCCATTGCAAAGTACTCATTCCCGGTTATAGAAATTGTTTTCGATGAAAATAATAAATAAATGATAATAATCATGAAATTTGTCTAGTTGAGGGAAATGCCCAGCTATTATTACTGCCCGTAAAGAGGAACTTCACTGCATATCATTTTTCATTCATAATTTTATATTTTGTTTAGTTATTTTCAATTATTTTAATAGCACTGGTTATTTGAATATTTTCATAAAAATGAGCGTCGTAAATTTCAAATGCGCTTTCCGTCCCCACACACTCCATCGCTCTACGCTTCAGCGTAGAAAGCCATTGCACTTACTTGTTATTAGTATTTGACACCATGTTGAACTTTCTACGCTCGCACAGCAATTAACGTTTGATGACAACCGCACAATTTGAGCACTGAACACCAACTGTGGTCTAGACCCGAAAAAATATGTAGATAACTTATCAAAAACAGCGCACACCTTCCTTAATATCCGAAATAGATTACATGTTTGTTTATACTTTTTACCTGTTAAAGCGACTTTATTTTTAATAAATTGGAGATAATCCTTTAACAGGAGTTATGGCTCATATCAGTTTTACGGATGGCGGCTAATACCTAGTAATCTACGAACTCTCGAAGTAGCTTCGAGCAATGAATACTACCACTGAGCAGCTCCACAAAAACACACCAACTAGTGTTGAAAGACTCCTCTTTTAGCACACCTTCATTTGATTTGCACTGACCCTTTGAAGTAGTAATAAGTTAGCTTCTTCAATCCATTTTCACACAAATAAAAATAATGGAAAACTAATGATTTTGCGAATTAGTAATTGAATAATCCAAAGGTTAGCGATTAGTAATAGCTCGTTCTTATCTCCGTAATTTGAAGGCGCGGTTACTATTAATTCCCTTTTCTTTGAGTGTGGCAGTAGGTACGTGCTTACGTGTCTAAGTCAAATAGTTTATTTACTGTTGGTATTTGATTAGATTCACTTCATGAATTCACTATTGATTGAATTTTACACGTTAAAACCCAGATCTCCAACCTACTCATTCAATGTTTTTGTTTGTGATATGTTATTGTTTTGTTGTTTAGCAGAAACGGCTGTTGTGTGCGAAATGTCATTAACAGCTGATTGCGGTATTCACGAGCAAGGCAAATGAATGATATTTTTTTACTGTAAATTAAGTGAAGTAATTCTATGGAAGGTATTTTTATATTAGGTTGTCAAAAAAGTCTTGCGGTATTTTCGCTAGTTGGCGCTGAAAGCGCGTAGTTCTAGTTTTATTCGTCGCATCGGGTCATTCTATACCTTTTTGGAAAGGTCATTTCACGCGCTAACACGTGTTTGATTGATTGTCGTTTCTTTTAAGTCGTTCGTGAGTTATATCGTCGCAAATATGGAGCAAAATAAAGAGAAAATATTTTTACAGTACTTCTACGATAAAGGCAAAAATGCGTCTCAAGCCGCCAATAAAATTTGTGCAATTTATGGATCCGATACAGTTTCCATTTCCACCGCACAACGATGGTTTCAACGTTTTCGTTCTGGTGTAGAGGTGGTCGAAGATGCGCCACGCTTCGGAAGGCCTGTCGTCGAAAATTGTGATAAAATCCCTGAATTGGTCGAAAGAGACCGGCATAGTAGTCATCAAACCGTTATAAACCATTTGAAGAAGATTGGAGTCACTAAGAAGCTCGATGTATGGGTGCCACACGAATTGATTCAATAAAAATACCGCAAGACTTTTTTGACAACCCATTATATATTTAGAAAGCAGCTACTTTCATTTTCACAGATTTTAGTTGGTTTTTGTACTATTCAACTATAGTTTAGACTATGTGAAAAAGTTTATTTTTTAAAATTTCAGATTGTCCAAAAAAAACTGGGAAAAATAAAAATTTCAAAAAGGGAATGTCCCCGTAGAAAAGGTTTTTTCGGGAAAAAAAAATTAAAAAATCTATTTCTCGGGTAAAAAAAAATTTTTTCAAAAAAAGGCCCTACGGGAAATTCGGAATCTAGGTAAAAAAGGTTTTAAATTTATTGTTAGGTTAGTTTAAATGGTTGATCACTCAACAAGGTGTTTTGTAATAGAAAATTATATACTCCAGTTTCGAATCACCGATTTTTTCTTTTTGGTAGTGGGAGTTTACTTTCTGAACCGCTTTGATCTGATTTTAACTTCAATCAGTTTAATGTTTGAATTGAAATATGGTTATTTGAAATATCTAAAATATACCCACAAGTGGTGCACTATGATTGCACTCACCAACAACAAGCCTAAAACTAGGCAATTTTATTTTATTTTTATGTTTTTTAACCCTTGAAAGCCCAAAAAATGCTTGTTTTTTCAGTAAATATTATTTATTTATGCTTATACATTTAATTAACATGAAACATTTCTTAGAGTAATACTTTTTTGATATATGGTTCATAATTATTGTTTATGTTAGTTTGAGATTGGAAAAGTTTTGTTAGTTTTCGCGTAAAATACTCGCATAAGCTCAACTTGAGGAGCATATGAAACAGAATACATCAATTAACTTTTTCGCATGTGTGTATATAATGATGTCTGCATGTGTGTGTGTGTGCGTTTGCGTTTATAACTGTGTGTTTGAAATTTCATAAGTTTGTGTCTATGTTGGTAACAAATTGTTCGTTATATTCCAAAGTGTTTTCACACATTTTTTGTAACGCACGAGAATTTAGCGACTTTTTTCAATTCAAAATAGAATTTACAGTTTCTTTTCTATCAAATGGTTTAGTGCGCTGGGGACATATCAAAGTGCCGCCAGCAAATACATATCTGCTTTCTCAATTATATGCCGTTTTTCACTGAAATGAAGGTAGGTAACAAGTAGTCGGTAGTAATATCAGGAGTGCTTACATTTAGTTTCTTTTTTAAATAGAAATTTCGTTAATCGCAAATCAAAGGCAAACACTACTTTCGTCGTCTTAAATGCTACGTTACAACTTCACTAATACTTTACTTTCATTACTGTGTCATCAGCGATTTTTCTTCTGCCAAGCTTACTTTCTGACATTACTTTTCCACACTTTTGCTTCTCTGTTTATATAAAAAGCTAAAAAATTTGCATTTTTTATTCATTAATTTATTTACTTAAATATGTATATAATGCTCATGCAGCCAGGTTGATGCCGGCAAAATTTACTAGCAAACTACATTTATATTTATTTGTTTGTATGTATGTATATCTACTTAAAAATTATTTTGCTAGTTTTTGTTTTATATTTATGAACATTTTTGATGCGCATTTTTGCTGTACATAAATTCATACATACATATGTACATACATTTGTATATGTCTTATTTGTATTTTGCTACATTTTTCTCAGCCGTCAGTGTTAATTGACACAAAATAAAAGTGTGAACTCTTAAGTAATATATGTTTATATATTTTTATTAAGAATTAACCATATTTTTTATTTATTTTTTACAACCATTTGTTTGGGAGTTTCATAAAAAGCGTTTACTAACGTCATGACGCGTATGGCTTTTAGGTTATGTGCGATGATTTTGAAGAATTTCGTTTTTTTTTGATATTTGCAATATAGTCTGTTAAATTGAAATAATTTATCACCTAAAAGCTTGATTTTATTCGAAAAAATTTTAAATTTTTTTTTCGTTCAAAAACAACTGAGATTAACAATAATATTTAATTATGTTTTTTTTTAATAAGAAAAACATCAATGGAAAGTATTTTCTTCAAAAACTCGAAGTTATTAAAACAAAAATTTTAGGAAAAAATTGCTATTTGAATTTTAGAAAACAGTTTTGAATAAAGAAACTTTTTTAATAAAAAAATGCAAAATTTCTATGAAGATTAAAAAAAATTAAAAAAAAAACTTATTTATCACCTAAATGCTTGATTTTGTCCTAAAAATATTTAAATGATGATTTTTTTTCAAGAACCGATATTAACAATAATATTTACTTTTGTCTTGTTTTTGTTTTTTTAACAAGAAAAAAATTTAATAGCAACGCTTTTTCTTCAAAAACTAGAAATTATCAAAAAAAAGTAAAAATTTTATAAAAACTTTATTTAGGAAAATCTAGAAAAATTTTGTTTTTAAAGAAAATTTAAAACTTTTTTTGGAAAATTGAAAAATTTTTTGAAATTAGAAATTAATCTTGTTACATTTGTTTTCGCTAAAACTTTTGTTTAGGAAAATTTAGAAAAACAAATCTATGAAAATTTTGAAAATATTTC
Organism: Bactrocera correcta; assembly: GCA_027475135.1. NCBI lineage: Eukaryota > Metazoa > Arthropoda > Insecta > Diptera > Tephritidae > Bactrocera > Bactrocera correcta. The sequence goes on along the minus strand of CM050325.1, from coordinate 132,534,982 downwards.
TAAGAATCTTTTTTTTTTTTTTGCTTGAAATTAATTGCGTTACCGTAACTACACCATATGTCGCTACAAACTTTTTTAGGAAAATTTGGAATTTTTTTTGGTATTAAGAAAATTTGGTAAATTTTTTAAGATTTTCTTTTTAGAAATTAGTTAGAAACACAAATTTGTTAAAATAGTTGATTTTTTTCTTTAAAAACAAACGCAACCGCGAAAAAGTGTGTTGTTTTTATGAACTATTGTGTTTGCGCTTATTGTGTTGTGCTCAACATACAAAATGAGTGACAATTCCTTTGCTAAATTTTCTTCAAAAATAATTGCACTGCATTTATTTATTATATTGTAAATCGTTTATTGTTTTGTATCGGCGTTATTTCATAGTTTCTTGTAAGTTCTTCAAAAATATGTACGCGTCTGTAGGTAAATGTTATTGCACATTTCGATGCGGCTGTAATATTTTCGTAATATTTTATTGCATTCATGATTGTTTGCTACTGACAAATAATTATTGTACACGCTGTTATCGACTTATCGATGACATTATACATTCAAAACAAAGAATTGGCGTTAATAAACTTACACTTTAACGCCACTTTCACACAAGCAATTTATTCGTTTACTATTTGCTTTTGCACTCATTACAATTTTAGCTATAAAATTCGTTAATACAAAATTAAAATTGTTTAAAATTGCATTTTTTGCACACTCAGTGCATGGTTTACGCACATGACACGGCTGCTTTGGCTAAAAAATATTATTTACTCTATTAAAACGCTATTTAAAAGCCAAGTTCCGTTTTCTTTTGTTTTAAATTAAATTATAGCGTCTTTATGATTTTGTTTATTAAACTATTCATGCTTTCATATTAACATTATGTAACACTAAATTATATTATTTTGAGTTTAAAAACGAAAGTTAACTGTGTATTTATTTGCGCTACACAAACACTCGCATTTCCAACTCAATTCAATGTCTTCTCCATCAGCGAATTCGCCGCCATAATGCCATGCGCATGCACCTGCTCCTCACCTTTATGCTCCAGTTGCTTCCCCGCTGCTGCATCATCAGTCGCCACCATGCCATTGGCATGCTCCGCACGTGCTGCCGCACTGCTGCAGGCCGCGCCGTTATTCTCTTCATATCATCGACTCTGACACGAGCTGGCAGCGGAGGATGATGAGAAACCGGATTGCAGGCTGGTCATGGAGCCTTTGTAGTTGGCCGAGCTGAGCACTTCGTAGAAGAAGTTCAATTGTGCGGGGCCTTCGGGGCCGCTTGACGGACTGAACCACTGCATGATGTAGGAGTGCGTGTGGTGCATTACATGGGAACCCTGTGAGTCGAAAGAAAATAAGTAATCAGTGAAAAACACCACCCAGCTGTAAGGAGAGGAGTGGCTACGCACCTGCACACTTTCACGGTGTCGGCAAATGAGCGTTGGCTCCTCCTTGAAGTAGTGTTCGCCCTCAACGAAGTCGCTCATATCGAATATGGAAACAGCGGTGTCTAAGTGGCACGAAAAAACATTTGAGTTTATATACGACGGAAGCACAGCATAGCTTTGTACTCACCGGTTTTTGGCGGCAGCTCTTTTGTGGCGCGATACAATGTGAAGTGTAGATCACTGCGCATCACGTCGAAGTCCCAGGTGAGCACACTCTTCGGGTCCTCATTCGGTATAATTACCTCGTGTATGTAACCGGTGCGAAGTTCCACGGTTTTATAGAGACTGCGATGCTCATGCATCAATGCGCTACCAGCTTCCAGCGACTTTTTGGCCTCCTCCTCCTCCGCATCGTCGTCTTCGAGCGAGTTCATTTTATAGAGCGTTTTTGGCACGAGTCCACCTTCATGTATGAGTGTCTGTGTTTCGTGCATTGACAATGAAATTGAGAGAAGAGTCAAGTGAAATACGGTGATTAATCTTATTTTGAATTACACACAGACACACATAGAGAATATAATATAAAAATTTGGCACAGCGGCACCGTGCAAAAATGTTGTGAGCTCTGGGGCTACATGGTATTTATGAGTTTCGGTAGTTTTCCCGAAATGTTGTGATCTGAATGAAAGTTAATTGCATTTCAAAGCTCTCGGGAATGTGTGCCTCACTTATAGCCAGTGGTCTTTGACCCTAATTCTCACTATATTTCAGAACAAGCTTTAACAAAAGACTCTCTTTGATATTTGACTTCTTCGCAGTATTCACCCTTGTTCCATCTTCTTTGTTAGTTATACAAAAATTTATTAAAAAAAAATCGACTACCTTCAATAGAAACCCCAACAGTCTTCCATTAAGCTGATCCATAGTGACCTTATGTATGTTAGGCGTTATCGTTTGGCTAAGCATTCTGTCGGACGCTCTTTGCTAAAGCTGTATGGCGGAAGGCAAGGTGGGATCATCTTGTCACTAGGCCTCTTTATTTTTCCAGACTGGACTGAAATATCTCTTTCCCCTTTTTTGAACCCAGCGAAGTGGCTGGATATTAACGGTCTTAATAAATTAGTGGTAAGCTCAAAACACTTCGTCGATTTACAAGAATCTGATGGACGGATATCAAAGTGATATCCATAGAGTTTGGATCAACTCTCCGACCTAACCTAACCTAACCTGCCTTTTTGACAATCTCTCTCCCGGGTTCGGAGTTATCTTTGTGGCCCAGTGTTCTGCAAAAATTTTTTTCTCCGACAATTGATAGATCAGGGTGCTCGCAATCTTTATCTTCTCGAACCCCGACTTTCCTTCTACGGCCTTGACTGCAATATTTCACAGTTGTCTATATCTTCAGATTGCCCCTGAGTTTGTAACGGTTCCATAGCCATAAAAAAACCATAACATAAATAATTTTCTAGAAGAAAAAGCTTTATAAGGGCATCACAATTAAATCAGACTAGCAGTGGTAAAGACTTCTGAAATTGGCATTCGTAGCTCTCCGAATAGAAGAAACAAACCAAAAAGGAGTAGCCGAAGAAGAAGATGACGATGTGGGCTTTGGTATCTTCGACTAAACGGCAGAACACTATAGTTGGGCTCTCAGATCCACCACCCACTTGTCGCGAAGTTGAGAACTATACTACTCTCCCTAGAGACCCTCTTACATAAATCTGAGTGAAACAAGTGGGCTTTCAGACCCACAGACAAATGTTTAAGACAGATGAATATTAATGAAAAGTCACCGAGTGAATGAGCTCCGCGAGAAAGATGAAAGTCCACATATTAATGGTCATAGGATAAAAGCGATTTCTTAAATGATCAGCTACTTCCTTCATTCTACAAACAACTGATTGGTTTATCTAATGGCAAGACAAGCACACGACGTCTCTTTGAGCTTTGTGATATATGTGCATATGTACATATTTCGTGTAGATGTAGGTCGGTGAACTACTATCGAGCGTTTCATTATCGCTGTTCGGAAGCAAGACTCTAAGTGGAAATGCTCGAGACGTTCGTACAAAGTACAGCACATGACACACATTCACACTTATTTGAATTATATACTATTTTGAGTGGTGTACATATATGAGGAGAGCACAAGAACTGGCACAGACATGATTTACATAATGGGCAACAATGTATTCACGATCACTTGGCGCACGAAGCGCTCGCATATAATTTTGATTGACACTGAACAAATGGTGAAGATTTCTAAAAACATAAAAGCTAAGTAATAGCGCCTCTTACACAATCGCAATTAGGAAAAAAGCAATGCGTAAAATACTTTTGATTAATTATTTCCACATACGGAATGTAGGTCAATGCAGACTGAATTTCATAAAGAAGAAAATTTTCATTTGTAGGCATTTGGAGAGGAAGAAAGTTGAACAATTAGATACCGTTAAATTAAAAATCATAACACAAAATTTATATTATTTACAGTATTGAACAAAATTTTCACACGACCTACCTTACATGGACCACCCAAAAAGTCCGGTATGATCTCCGAATCGATGTATTGCTCCAAGCCGTCCTTCATGTGTAGACAATCGGGACCGCCGTAGAATAAGAACTTCGAGCGCGTGTTCTCATCTGTGTGTGGTTGAAAATTATGAGTTCTCCAGTAACTTTTTTAATGATTTTGGAGCAACTTACGTATAAAAGCGCTCACAATTGTCCAGGCGATGGGAAAGACGCGCGGCGCACGCACGACCAGCACGCGACCCATGGTTTCGGGGTAGTTGCGCTCGACCGTTTCGATGATATTGAGCAGAGCTTTTACACCCGGGCGCCAGAGATGACGCATGGAAAGACCCTCCAAGTCCACAAGCATACACCAACTCAATACAGGTTGACCCAACTTTTCGGCGGACTCCTTGATGCGTTGCATGCCTTCTTCACAGATGTGTAGAGTCTATAAAGAAGAGTGTTGAACTAAAACACACGCACCTCAAATTAGAGAACAAACAAACTCACGAGCTTTAGTAAACCTTCGGTACCGATCGACTTAAGCAGACCTTTCACGTCCATGTGACCCAAGCGCAGTATATAAATCGGACGTCCATCCTTGTCGTGATGATGCCATGCGCCCGGAAAGTGGTTCACCACCACCGCCGGCGCCTTGTAGTCCTTAACCAGCGTGTCAATGTTGTGCTCCTTGCGCCACTTCAGCGAATCCTTGAGCATGGTGCAGGCCTGGTTCACGTGCCAGTCGCGTGCTGTCAAAAAACGCAGTATGGTCTGATAACTTGGCATTTGCTCCAAGTCCTCAACGCCATTCAGCATTTTTCGCAGCTCCAACAATTTCGACGCCTGCATCGGTGTGAGTGTGCCCAAATTTTTCGCTATAAAATCGCCATCGAGCAGCACGTCGTGTGAGGAGCGACGCCTTTCCTCATCTTTGAGTTTCTGTGCTGGCTCCTCGCTGTCTTCACGCGTAGTCGGCGAACAGGGTGCATCTACTGGCGGCACCCAACGCTCCACCTTGGTGACGCCCTTCTCTTTCAGTTCATTTATGAAATACTCGATGATTTCCTTACCCTTCAGTGTGGTTTGTGTGTATTGCTTCATGCCCATCTTCTCCATGGAGTGTTCGAAACCAAAAAAGTTCTTAATATCCAATGTGGCAGTCTGATCGAAACAGGTCCACTCGGGATTGTCGGGATGGGCATAGTAACGACAACGTTCGAAGATTTCTATGCGCGATGAGAAGCTCTCGTTCACAGCCTCTATATTCAGTGTGCGATTGGCCATATCGAGGTAGTTGTGTTGCAGGAAATATACAAAGTCTACACCTATCAACTTTTTGAAAATATACGGCGCATCGACGGCCAATTTGCAGCGGCGACTGGTATTGCGTTTCGCGCCGTTCTCCAAGACCTCATCTTTGACGATTTCGCAATCGAGTACGATGGGCATTTGTGGACACTTCGGAAAGCGACATTCGTAGGCCTGGATTTGGGGAAGAAGAAAGAATAAGTTAAAAATTGAATAGTGGAGAAATAAGTAATGCAATAAAATGGAATATATCAATAATACAGTAATGTCCAAAGTACAATTCTTACTGAATGCCTCTTTTATCCTACAACTACTTAGTTTTCATAGAGTTTGGGATAAGTCGTTAAGATATTTGATTTTCGAATAGATCCATACTGAACATAGGATAAATACATGTGGTTTCAAAGTTAACGTGGTAATTTTTGGTTAACTAAAAAGAAGTTTTGGAGACCTTATAAAAATAGAATGAGCTGAGTCATTTTAGCCAGATTCCTCTGTATGTCTATATGTACACGAACTAGTCAGTCAGTTTTTGAGATATCGATCTGAAATTTTGCACACATCATTTTGTTCCCACAAGGCTGATGAAATGTCGGAACCGTCGATATCGGACCATTATAACATAAAGCTGGCATATAAACTGAACGATCAAATTCAAGTTCTTCTACGAAAACTTTTTTATTTGAAGAGATATCTTCACAAAATTTGGCACGGCTTATTTTTTAATAGAATCGGTAAAATTTCCGAAGAAATTTTTGAGATCTAACTATTATAGCATATAGCTGCCATACAAACTGAACGATCAAACTCAAGTTCTGGTATGGAAAACTTTCTTATTAAAGAAGATATCTTCAAGAAATTTGACTTAAATTATTTTCGAAACCAGCACTGAAAGCTCCGAATAAATGGTTCAGATCGGACCACTATAGCATATAGCTGCCATACAAACTGACCGATCAAACTCAAGTTCTGGTATGGAAAACTTTTTTATTAAAGAAGATATCTTTCTAAAATTTGATATATATTATTTTCTACGATAACTGTACAATCTCCGATAAAATCGTCCAGATCGGCCCATTATAGCATATTCCTGTCATATAAACCGAATGTTCGAAATCAAATTAAAGGTTTTTATGCCCTTTTGTGCTATAGGAAATGCACTCTTAACGCGTATTTTGCTATTATATATTCTTTTAATTATAAATTTATACCTATTTTATACATAAATGCCTTCGCTCAATCTTTTTGAAAAGCTCATTTGTGGCTTTCATTTATATTCAGCTAGTGAACTCGCGCAGAATTTCTACAAAAGCACTTCAGCAAGTCTTTAGTCTATTGTGCTTTAGTTTTAATGCATTTCATTTTCCGTTTGTTTCTGCAAAGACGACTTCTCTTCATGCATTCAAAAATAACGCTGTCAATTACGGCACAATCGCACAGCAGCTGTCACTGGCAAATCATTTGTGCTGAATATCATAACAATGAAATTCCGCGCAATTCAAGCGTAGCAATGTTAAGGGCACTTACATAAAACTGTTTCCATATTCACCAACTAAATGTGTAGGCATGTGGCGAACCCTTCTGCCTTCAATCATACCCATACATTTTTCGTGCAAATTTGTCCCCTAAAATAGCGATAGTTCTGTCGCCATGTAACTGTCACCAAGCTGTCTGGCCTGCTTGTCAATTACGCGTTATTTGTGCTTGAACTTGAACTTTTATAGAACGCTGAGCGCCACTCTTTTTAACAACACTTACAACAGGCAAAAATAAAACGGAAATAAAGGCTTTTACGCTTCTGCGCCTATTTTTAGGCTACCCTGGGCAGAAATTCGCCAAAAAAATGCAATTTATTTATACAACACTTGCGTTTGTAATATTTTGCTTAAACTTGTTATCAAAGAAACATATTTAGGCACTTGTATACACACAAACATACATGCATATCGTCAGCTAAACTGCAAAAGAACATATCATCAAAAATATTGAAATTGAGTTTTTTATTGCTTACGATTCAATACATTATATTACATACATACATATGTGTCGAATACAATTTTCAGCTTTTGTTGTCAGATATAACCAATACATAACCTATATATAACCAATACATAAGTATTTTATGACCAAAACTCAAATCGATATGAGTGCATGATAACCTATATATAACCGTTTTATAACCAAAACTCAAATTTTGTTTCAAAGTGAGTGTTTTCTATTATATCGCTTTTCCTCCGCCTATAAACTTAGGAAAACTGATGTTACGTTATTTTGCATTTTAGGTGACGATATATAAAAATACAAATATAACCTTCCGCCGCTCTTGCTCTTACTGATTTTCACTTTTGTGGCACTTGCAGCCTTTTATTTTATTTTTATATTTTCTGTTTACATTGAACTTGTGGCGCAAATTGACGGTACTTATGTCATGTATTTGTTTTATTTTGTTTCGCAAGCATTTCGTTGCTTTTGAGAAGCCCCACTCGCGCAATGTAAATATTTAGACAACTAAGAAATGCAAAGAAATGAAAGAAAATTCTTTGAACACAAAGGCAAGCATCGAGGATTTTTAGCAGATTTAACACGTTGAAACAATAATTGCACGCTTGGCGCCGCGGAATGCCACCGAATGTGCTTTTAACGTTTTATTTTTCGAAATTAAAATTTTTTGGGTTTCAAAATATTTACAATTTGGTCTGATTTTCAGCTTTCTCATCCTTGCGCTGCTAATTTTCTCGCCTGATGCAATTAAAAGTTTGCTCATAAAGGCTAATTAAATGCCCACATTTATTTGCACGCGCCGCATACACAAACAAACACACACAAAAGTGCTTGAGCAAGATTAGAAGCAGCTTCGGTTTGTCTTTCTTTATCTTTCTATGTGTCTATGTGGCTTTGTGTTGCACGAGGCAGCCGCTAACCGCAATATTTGCAACAGCCTGTTAAATATTTTTCGCTGCGATTTTCCTTAATTTTTCTTGTTGTTTTACACTTTTGCACATTCAAGCCAACATAAATTTAGGGCTTCATACCCCAATTGTTGTTTTTGTTGGTTAAATATTAATGTTAGCAAGCTGGCGCGCTGAGCGGTTTACAGTTTTACAATTTAACTTTTGCATTTTTTGTAGTAAACTTCACCGCTCTCTGCGGTATCTCTGCTGGCGAGTGGTTTGAAACATGGCTAAAAGTTATGAAAGCTGAAGGAAAATTCCCGAAAGTGATTTTTTATGATTAAATGAGTTTTAGGGTGAAATTCTGTTGGTTGAGCGCCAGTTTTGTCTGATCCTGGACTACATAACATTTTTTAAAAGTAGGGATATCGGTTTGTAGTTGGGTTAGACAATGTGAGGTGCTGATAGAGGTATCGATCCACATAGCCTGTTGAAATACTTATCAAGCGCAGGCATCTTAAAGGATAACTACTCCTCATGGACCTCGTAACTCAAATCCATCTGGTATCGCAAAGAATCAAAACTGGTCCATGTGTAGCTAGATTTGACAAAAGACAACTAAGTTGAAATTTGTGAATTCCTACTTAGAGGAGAGCTAGAGACCCCTGTTCGTTGTGATATCCAAAACTTCTTAATTAGAAGTAAGGATCTAAAAGCCCGTCGCACATCGACAAAGAGCCTTGAGGTGGCTGATATCACCAATATGGTCACCGAGATGCTGTAATTTAAGTCAGTGAAAACTGAACTGAAAGTGTCTAGCTGTTTCCACCTCATATTCCTCCATTAAACTCTTACAAGTTACGTTTCCAAGATCTTTAGTCTCACCACGTGAGTGCCAATGAGACAATGTTCAGTTAGAATACCTATCATTGTGGACATGCAAATATTACTAAGAGCAAGCAGATCAATAGACTTCTTATTTCCCCACTCTCTGACAAAGATACTTCACTCATTTTCAGCGAGTTCAAGTCCTGTTTAGTGGCACTACTATTGGAATGAATGAGTACTTTACCGCAGGAAGCTGGTACTTTTTAGCTGCATTTCTGCTTAAAAGACACTACAATAAAGCAAGAGTTGATTGAGAGCTCCCGGCAGAAGGGACTTGCTTTCAACGTTCCCCTTGAGCTTCGATTTATTCGTGAAATAGCTCACTGCGCCTCTTCTCTAGAGGTTCCACCCCAATCCCATATTGGAGATATGTGCGCGGAGAAGAAATTTACCAAAATAGGCTCCGAGACGCAGGAGTCCAAGGTATTAGGAATGCGAATCTCGAAGTGAGAGAAAATTTCGGAGAGTCGTTTTCTAGAACTTTTAATTTATCCGATTTTATTATGCATCATAAAAGAATATTGGCCTAAACACGGTTTCGAAAAGCCAAAGCAGATTTAGGTGAGGTGAGAGATGAGAGACCCCAGCGCTTCTCTTAAAAGTTAGGCTTTCAGGAAAGCTTTCTATCAAGGACCCGAACCAAGTATTTCACTTTTTTGACAGGCTGAAGTCGACAGCCTTCTAGCGAAGCAAGCGGTATAGCCGGGAATAAAATCCTTTGAGTCTGTGCTACATATTGCCGTGTAGTCTAGACTCAGGCGCTTTGGAGTTTCTGACTCCTTGTGCAAAACTGAGAGTAAATAAGATAAACAAAACAAGTGAGCAAGAGACATGAACGGCAACGTCTAATGAGTCGACGTTACGAGTTTTCGAGAGAAAGATTCTGCGGAAGATGTATGGTCCTTTGTACATTGGCAACGGCGAATGCTGCAATCGATGGAACGATGAGCATTGACATAGTTCAGTGATTTAAAAGACGCGACTAAGCTGGCTAGGTCATGTCGTCCGAATGGATGAAAACACTCCAGCTCTGAGAGTATTGGACGCAGTACTCGCCGGGTGAAGCAGAGAAATAGAAAAACCTTCACTCCGGTGGAAAGACCGGGTGGAGAAGGACCTGTATACACTTGGAATCTCCTTGGCGCCAAACAGCGAATTCCTGGCGCGTTCTTGTAAACTCGTATAACTACCTAAGCGATGTCTACGGCAATAAAGAGAAGAAGAAGTGAGCTTCAAGAAAAATGATACCAGTGAAGGAATTAAAAATCCATTTTTTTTTCAAATATTGTGGCTGTTGGGACCCTGTAGTCAATATAACGATTTCTTAATACTCAGACTAGGCAAGATTTAGTGAAGAGCTTAAATTAGATTTGACTCAAATTGAGAATTGTATGTTTGCAGTAGTTAGAGTTTTCGACTCTAGTTGGGGACTTTGGAAAGAGTTCTGAGCGGGAGGATAAAGTTCTCTATCTTATGGTTTATGAAAAACTTTCTTTATTCAAAGGGGCCTACTAAGTGATCTCATGTGTTTCACAAAAGTTAATCGCGCGTTAAGTAAATAAAAGTTTTTCAGTGTCGATAAAGTCACCAGCGACCCAAACAAGAACTGAAAGCTTAAAAATTTAAATTTAAAAATCGTTTTTAATCTTTTTAATTACCTCCAACCCTTGAAATTTATTTTACAAGTCATTGTAATATATACATATATGCCACACATGCTTGAAACTTCAAGCCATGAAATATTTATTGCTAATCTGATTTGCTGCTCGTAAAATGCTTTGCTTGAAATATTCATGCACCAACTAGTAATTAACTTGGAAATTTACGGTCAAGCACTTGCAGCCATGCGACGTTAATAAAAAATTGAAAGTTTACACTTCCAACATGAAATACCGCAGCGGCGCGCAACCTTTAACCCACAAAGAAAGGACTTGCTCAATAACGGCATACTGCACACGAAAATCAGCACAAGCGAGTTTCTTATATAACAACGAAGTCACTGCAGCGCAAGTCCTCTAGAGAGTTACACACGGCAAAACAAATGACTTTTTAACTTGCATTCCCTTGTGTATATCACGGCGAAGAGTTTAAGCATAGCATACCACAAGGCGCGGCGGCAGTCAAAAGCGCGCCAGCGTGCAATTGAAATGTTCGTGTTGAAAGCAGCTGTAAATCCGACAAACACGCACTTGAAATTCACACACAAAACTCGAGAAAAACCGAAAAACTTTCGCTGCCAACAAATGCAGGGCAGTCGTGCGGCCCTTATTTATTGTACCCCAAAGTATGTGGTTGTTATTTGTTTTTTTTTCTGATTATTGTACTTCAAAGCGGCAATGCTAAGACACCGTTTATTTGTAAATAGCGTCTCGACTCATTAGCCGCAGCGAGGACCTGAAGCCATACGTTTTACCTCGGCGCTTGCCATCCACTTGATAGCCTTGGTTTATCGGCCGCGCTCGGCACAATCGACACCATTAACCTCCGCAAGTCGGTTGGCAGGTGTCAAGGTTACTTGGCTTAAAGGTAAATACGGGCATGATTGTTATTGCTGTGCCTCCAACTGGTTAGTGCCCCTTAAAACAGTCGGCTCGGTACCCGCATTCATTTATCGAGTTGTCTGCTGAGTGCGCCAATTACCTCATATAACTGTATATATATGTAAATATGTTGTCGTATTTATGTTTTAGTTTTGTTTGAGAATTCCTACACCTTTCCCGCTTTAAATATTCAGGCTAGTTGAGAAAATCACTGGTAGAATGGCATGTGTAATGCAGCTGTTGGGAGTTCGCTGGGAGCATCCCCACCCAAATAAATTAATAAATTTCTAGTAAAATAAAAATAATATGACACGTGTACTCGTACATGAATTTAAAATGGTTTTCTAGAATTTTCCGAATAAATAAAATTATATTTTTTACAAAGAATTAATAATTAAATATTTATAAGATAAGAAAATTTATGTATATAACGGGCTTTTCAATAGCGACGCTACAAAAGTAGTCCGATAGGGACAGCAAACAATGCCATATTTTTTCCCGCTCTTTTGACATTTCTCTTCGGTAAGGTTTGCAATTCTTCATGAAGAGATATACGATCAAACAACGAGTCGAAATTATTACTACCGAAATTCGGAGTCAGTGGCCTCAACTTTAGAAGTATACTTTCAAGGATGTCAAATATTCTGCTAAAAAGATATCTTGTTTAAATCTTATATATTTTAGAAATTTAGTAAGTTTATATACCTAAATAATAATATTTTTTAAAATTCCATGAAAAAATATAAACAAATTTACATTGTGCATCATTAAGTCTATTATTATTCTATTAATATCACATCAGGTTTGAAACTTCGCTAGCAGTAGCAGCCTAATTGTAGGCCACATTTTACTATCACCATTAGTTTTCTGGAATTGGCGAAACAAACGCTTGAATTTCGTGAAAGAAACTTTTTTTAGTAAGGAAGGGCTAAGTTCGCGTGTAAACAAATATTTTAAACTCTTGTCATTTACATTATCAGCAACAGATGCCCTTTGCATTTCATTAAGAAACCTTACGTTGCGACAAAGGGAAGTATTTGCCTGATTTCATCCATTGTAGGCAAGATGACAAAATGTTACTCGGAAAGAATTCTTCTTGAACTTCATTACGACTGCTAACGGTAAACTGTTATTAAAAAAGAATTCTTCCTGAACTTCGTTAAGATTCCTAACGGTATAAAGCCAACCGGAAGATCGAAAATATTTATGTTAGGTATGTGGGGGTTAAGGCAGGCATTGAACCGATTTTAGCCATTTTCGGCACAAGATAAAGCTGTCATCACAAAAATATTCTTCCTAAATTTCAATAATAAAACTCACAGATTGACCGATATGTTCGGTAAAAAAAATTAACTAAACCCATGGCGGTTCAGATATTTGTTGTCTGGGTCTTTGAAAAGTTATAGCCTGATTTCGAAAATTTTTGGGCGTTTTTGTGTACTGAAAAGGTTATAGGTTATATCGGAAGTAGACGTGGTTGTTGTCGAATTTCACCAGTATATCGTAGGAAATATTGGGTTACCTCACATATCATTTTTGGTTGAAATTGGTTGGATAGTTCCTGAGATATAGAATTTATGTGGCGATGCCATGCCCATTGTCCAGATTTTACAACTGTGGAAAAGACTCAATTCCAACCATTGTGGTTGTGAAAGTAAAAGCATGAGGCATTCATTCAGTGACTTATCGCATTTTTGGTGGTTTTCGGTATATGTTCCATGTATTGGTAGTAATGTATATATGCTTTATATTTACGATCAGAACAAATGGACTTCCATAAACATAAAGACTAAAGAATTTTTAAAATTATTGATATGATAATAAATTTATGATGTACAACAGAAGATAAAAATAAAACCCAAGAACGTTGTTATTTGCATTCTTCACATAAATTTTGAGGTTATGTGAAAAAACTTTATAAACAAAAGTTATAGATCTTTTTTTATTACCTACAACACATAACTTTTTTATAGGACTAGTAATTTCGATGAAAAAAGATTTTTGAGATTTTATATTATAGTATATGTACAAGAAAAAATAAATAATTTACAAAAATATTATGAATTATTATAGAAAGTGATAATATTTTATTGCAGTAGTCAAAATCGATATTCAAAATAGACTTTCGTCTTCCAATAACATCATATCAGGTGCGAAACTTCGATAAGATAAAAGTAGAAGCCTAATTGTATGCAACATTTCATTATTTATCACTATTATGCTAGTATCTATCACTATTTTTTTAGTGGATACTCTGGTTGGTGAACCCTAAAATTTAGCAATGCATACAGTACAGTTTGGGTTGTTGTAAAACGGTAATACCGAAGATTGAAAGTAAAAATGAAGGTCAAACGTAATTTCCAGAGATTGTTAATTTTGTTTTCTCAGTGAAATAATGATAGCAGCTTTTCCCCAAAATCAGTCAAATAAACTAAAATTAGTAATTTATGAAAACCTTTTGGGCTAAAAAAAAAATCTTACATTCAACTGCAGGCTATGTAATATTTACAGACCATTTATTGCTACTTTTCTTTAATGGAAAAGTGTTCATTTATGAATTCTTTTGTTGAAAAGATTCCATTAATCTTCTAAAATGATGGGAGCACAACGGCATGTACTCATAAAAATTTTCATTCATGCGAAAAATCAGTTAATTTCGGCTTTTCATACAGAATAATGGGTGTTTATATAGAGCAGTTACGGAACATCAATTCTAGAAATATCGATCAAAATTTGGCAGCACTGATTTAAAATCTCTTTTAATCTATGAGTCAAATAGAAGCTCAAATATTATACTATGTTCAGACCGACACTTAATCACACGATTTCGGCTGTTGAATGGATTATTCCACTAATCTTAAAAATTTATCAAGATTTCGCCATACAAAAATGACAGTTCCAAATCATTTCAATGAAATCCACGTCTCAACTTGTCAGCACTGAAAATCTGTTACATTATCACAGCAGATTTAGACACTACAAAGGGAAAAAAATGTAAACAAACAAATTTTTTCTAAAGCAATGAATTTAATCTCACCTGAAAATCGACTTAACAAATGAAAAAATGCATCTATTATTTCTATTATATGAAAAATATTTCAAGAACGACTGCTTTTATTTCAAAATACTATATAACAATCTTTTCTTTTGATAAATATTAAGCGCTGTGACTTAATGAAAGGCAATAACAGCTGTTTTTTGATCTTTCTAACGGCAGTGAGAACACTTTTGGGTTATGAAATGCTTAAATGTAATCTAATCTTTTAAATTTATGGTCTGAACAAAGTATTAGAGAAGAGAGAAAACAGCGCTAAAAAGTGTGGAGTTATTTTTATTTATCTACTCTATCTATCAACTCACACATTTTTGATACGAATTTAATACATTTTAATTATTTTCTTTCTTCTTTTCTTCTCTTTATCTCTTATATCTCAATATGTAGTAAATACTATATAAACGTTTCTCTCATTCAACGTTTCACATATGCTGACGCCTCCCCACCACATAATTACTCCCGCAAAGAATATAATGGCAATCTGGCACAAAGGAAAATAAATAAATACAGCTGTCTGTATGTACATAGCATTCATTTATATGGATGTGGAGGCGTGTAAGCTCATAAAGTCAAAGGAATTTGTCCAGATTTCTCATTCAATGCTTTCATAAAGGATATACTGCTGAGTGAATGTTCTTTCCAGTCGGTTTATACTGATGATGCATATGTGGTGATATACACATGTAGCAAGAAAGACTTGGGTGACGAGTGTATAAAGATATACCAGTAAGCAAATTGCTTGCAGAGCTTATTGAAATTTTGAACAAATTTAAAAGGACGTGAGATCAACATATATATATTTTGTACAGCTTTGAAAACAGTGCCTTTCGGTTTGAACTCGTTTCATATTTTAGATCGATTTCCAAACTATTTAAAGATCGGAAAAATAAATTTTTAAAATTAAAAAAAAATGTTCGAAATTTTTCTGACGAAAGGCCTTTTTATTACCTTTATATGAGTCTTTTAAGAACAAGTAAGATAAAAAATATTTTTTGCCGTGTATAAAAACTCGTTTCCATTTGGTATTCTACTAATATTTACTATATCGAGCATGCATTATATCACTATGTTATTGTTATATTTTCTTCAATTGGTTATTTTATACCAATTTTCAATAGCAAGGAATGTTCAAACTCAATCATTCCTACAATCAGGCCCATTTAAAGTATTTTAGCAAAGACACACACCCATATAAGCAGCCATGACATCGCTAAGGAACCTAGCATTCACCATCAAACGATTTTGAATCATTTAAAAAAGGTTGGCTACAGAAAGAAGCTCGATGTTAGAGTACCACATGAATTGCCTGTTAAAAATTTAATGGACCGAATTAACATCTGTGGTTGTTTGCTGAAACGAAATGAAATGGAACCATTTCTGAAGCGAATGGTAACAGGAAATGAAAAGTGGATCAAATAGGACAATAATGTGCGAAAAATATCATGTTCCAAGCGTAGTGAGCCTCAAAAAATGGTCCCAAAGTCAGGATTGTTGCCTCCAAAGGATATGCTGAGTGTTTGGTGAGATTATAAAGGAATCATCCACTATGAGCTGCTCAAGCCTGGTCGAACGATTGATTCTACATTTTGCTGTCAACAATTGGTAAGATTGAAGTAAGCAATCGAAAAAAATGGCTAGAACTGATCAACAGAAAGGGCTTCGGCTTTCATCAGGACAAGGCTAGAACACACACATTTTTGATAACTCGGCAAAGACTGAAAGAGCTTGGCTGGGAAGTTTTGATGCATCCACCATCTAGCCCTGACCTTGCACCAACGTTCTACCATTTGTTTTGGTCAATACAGAACTCTCTTAATGGAGTAAAGTTGGCTTCAAGAGAAGTCTGTGAAAATTACTTGTCGTAGATTTTCGCCGAGAATACAGAAAAGTTTTACAATGATGGAATATGTCTCTAGCGGAAAAATGGCAAAAGTAGTAGGTGAGAATGGTACATATTTGGTTCATTAAAGTTCATGATAAATTAAAAAAAAAAAATAAGTTGTTTACAAATACAAAAAGACTTTTTCGACTACCCTCGTGCTCGTATATTAGTTTGCAAAGAAGAAGGAAATATCGGAGACGTTAATGATCAGCATGACGAGCTTAGTCGATATAGCGAAGTCCGTCGAACTAGTTCCTTTTGAGATATCGATCTGAAATTTTGCATCCGCTCTGATTTCACCAAAAAGCTGCTCATTTGTCAAAACCGTCGATATTGAACAACTATAGCTTACAGCTATCAAGCAAACTGAATGATCGGAATAAAGTGCTTGTATGGAAAACTTTTTAATTTGAAAAGATTTTTCCATGAAATTCGGCATGAATTATTGCCTAAGCCGAGGATGCAATATTCGAAAAAATTGTTAAGATTGGATCACTATAGCATGTAACTTCCTTACAAACTGACCGATTAAGTTTCTTAAAGATGATATTTTGTATTTGTCAAAGATTGCACCGAAGCTAACGTGTTTTCCTGGTTTTAATTGCAAAATCATATAAAAGTTAATGAATCGTTTTATAAGTCCTACAGAAAATCTCAGGCAAGCGAAACTAAAAGCATTTTATTGTACAATATTAAAGTAGTTTCCGCTCAGAGGCTCGTTGTATGAGCTTACTGGTATAGCACAAGCTCGTAAACTTAACCAATCATACAGTAAGGCAGCACGTTCACATAGCCATTTGCCATATTTTCATTCATTACCGCACTTCACTTCATTTCCGTCCGGACAAATAGACATAAAAAGGCGCTTAAAATAAGAAAACGCGGCAAAAACAAATACCGATAAAAGCTACTGAACGAAATGAAAAAGAATGAATTGGAAAACAGAGAAAAAGTAGCACAAACAAAACCAAAAACAAAGATGTGTGAATCGTATTTAACAGTATAAATAATCTCAACACATGGCGTAGTAAAGAAAAACTAATAAAAATCTATTTATGTAGTGTTTGCAATTATTTGCAATTTTTTTAGCCAAGCACACATGCCTCGCCGAGCAGGACCGCAAGGACCGCACAGAGTGTGTGGCAATTGGACGCATTAATGTTCATAGTGGAGTGCTACTAGTCATGGATTACTGTTTGCTGTTGCGAGCTTGTGTGAAAAATGCTGGCGCAAACCCACACATACTCACAGGAGCCGGGTCATTCGTTTGCATTTTGTGCCTGTTACATGTGAAGACGCAAATGACCCGCCCTCAACGGCGAGCGTGGTAAATTAAAAAACGTGGCAGCTGCACAACGGCTCAACTGTCGCAACGCGCACCCTACAGTACTCGGTCTTAGCCGGGCTTAGCGTGCGCGACGTCCTTGAATGCGGCAATCGCATTAAATCCTCCTTAAGTGTTCCGTTACGTGTGTGTGTGTGTAGGTGTACTCAAGCGAATGCTACGCTGTTGCTTTCCGGTTTTTTCATGCGATTTGCCTTTTCTAACAATTTGCCGCACTTGTTGGCTGTTGCTGCCGTTCTCGCGCCAGCTGTCGCCGCTCTCGCTTCTGCTGCTGTTTTTCTGGCTGCTGCTGCCGCCATTGTGGCTGTTGCTGCGTCAAACTTTCCGCCTATTTATAGACGCATTGAAAGTTTAGCACTTATGTGGCGCAAACAGTGTGCGGCGCCCGTGTGTTGCTGCCTCTGATTGCAAATATTTGCATGCCGTCCACGCGCGCTTCTCGCCATGAATGCTAACGATGCAGTTTTTTCCATTCTGCCACAGAGAACTTTTTCCCGTGGTTCCTGGTTAGTAGGTGGCTAACGGCCGAGTGTTCATTGTTGTTGCTGCCGGTTATGTGCGCACACATCCTTTGAAGCTGCATGAAATTTATTCCCACGCCTTGTCTGCTGGCGAGATTTTAAATTTACAACATTTTCATGTCATTAGCAGTGTGTACATATAATTTGCAGTGTAAACTGTTGTGTGTGATTGCATTACCGTCAGCGCGTCGCTGATATTCATGCGAATATGATAGTAATGCAATTTAAATAATTTGTGGCGTTCAACAATAAATTGCGTCGTTAAATTTTATACTCTTCCTTATTTTGGAGTAAAGTAAATAAATGTTAATAAGGAAAAATAAATACTATTGGCTAAAAAAGGAAGTAAAGAACCATGAAGAGATAAAATTTTCAAGCGAGAAACTTTCAAAAAGTGTATATTATTGAGCAGCACCTGAAAGTATGCAACATTCTATAAAGTTAGTCTACATTAAGGAGCTTTGCATAGATATGAAAGTCGGTAAAAACGACTTTTTTTTTGATAATTTCTTTGAACAAGCATTTTACTTATCTAATATGTGAATAAAATGTACAAAAGCAGAATTTAAAAATCACGGATTAATTTTGAAAAATTTTGGATTTCCTTGATACCGTAGCCGAGCTCCAGGACGACATCGGAAAAATGTGTCTGGAGATGAGGAAGATTTTTCACAGAATTTAATAGTTACCGATTTATTTTGGAAAAATTTGAAATCTCTTGATCCCATAGCCGAGCTCCAGGATGACCTCCGAAAAGGGTGTCTGGCGGTAAGTAAAATTTTTCTGTTTAAAATTAACTCAGATTTAAAAACTGTTAACTATCCAAAATTTAAATTTTTGAAAAAAAATGGCGGTTTCCCCAAAAAAATTATTTTTTTTGTGAAAGAATTGAAAAGTGGGTTAAAAAATCGAAATTGTTATCAAAATCTTACTCCTTCGATCATTACTTGATAAATATTTCTAAAAAAGTCTAAAAGGTCCTGTGAAAACAGTGTAAAAACCTTTAAGGCTTAGGTAACCGATCCAAAGAATATTCCCGAATACCCATTTTAGTTTTTTGGTTGATGGATGGAAAATGCCTTTCGCAGCTGCCGTCACAGCAACGGTACGTGCCACTTGCAGGTCACTAAAAACCCGCCTCTAAAGAATTGTCGCCCACCCTGAGACCGGATTTGCATTACTTTAGGGTGGCATTCCATATTTCTCACTAAGAGATTTACGTCTACGCACGTTCTGGATAATCCCCAGTTTACTTCACTCTCCAGCATGACGATGATTAAATTGTCCGCATTTATTGAGCCAACCTGGTCCTCTACGGCGGTGCGTTCTCGTTGTCATTGCAAATATTCAAAGAAAGTGTGTTCAGCGCCTTTCCTGTGGCGTACTGGATTTGTGCCCAGAAGGTTAGTCTGTGGTCCAGTTTGAATATTTGTTTATTTATTACATAAGTATGTACATATATCCAAATATAATTGATTTTTATCTTAAATTCAAATGCAAAATAATGTCCAAAGCGATGATAATGTCTTTTACCAGATATTTTTAATCCTCTCTTACAAGAAGCTATCTAACTTTGGACTTTTAAAGAGGTACTAACCACTTAAAAATTCATTGTTTTAGATCGCCTGGACGTTTTAAACTGGGATTCTACTCTTTTCCTCTAAAGTGCCCTTCCAAAATTAATTGCTTTGATATTTTCAAAATCGTCACGTGTTCTGGTTATTTAGAGTCCACCGTAAAAGATGCTTACAAAATTTATTATGTTTAAAGATTATTTTCGTACCTACAACAATATGATCCACGTTACCGGAACTGACAAAGCTTTTTTTTGGAAAAGGGAAATCAACTCGGTTAGGGTAGCTAAAGGCCAGCCTAACTGAGGGCAAATAGATTACAAGAATCTTGCCATCGATCTTGGGCCATGACAGTGCATGATGCCGATTGTGTCCCAGCGGTGACCAAGCTTCCGCGAAGCCTAACTATTCTTTCCACCCAGAACTCCCTCGCCGGTATGTAGGTAGAGAAGAAGTTGCCAGGGTTCGGTTTGGCGACTGCAAAATCTGAGTGATCCGGGACTCTTTTGTTGCCCAAGCTGTTTTTTTTTTTTTTGGTGAAAGAATGACAAGGAAACACGAAGGTACCGCGCTGCTCGTCTTCGAGTGGTACGGTTTGTGATGTTGTTCGCAACAATTCGTACAAAAATTGGAGAATGTGATAAGAGTGAGATGCAGAAGATGATTGCAGACTTAAGTTGGCGGTATTGTGTCGCGATAAAGAGCGACAAAAGAGTCCTCATATGAAAGAAAAAAGTAAAAGAGAAGGCAAAATACAGAAAAGGTTTGAAAGAGTGAAGAAATATTAGCCTCCACTTATATTGAAAATACCAATTTAAGTAGAAATGGTCTTCAAGAGGAGTTTGCAGTAGTGTCGCTTTGTGAGCAAACTGTAGTTGAAAACCCTTTAAGCGATTGATCAAATGGAAAGTCTTAACCTTCTTTTGCCACTAGCATGATTGGCAGCGTGATTTTCAAAATATTTACTCTCGGTAGCATTGTGCCTAATTTATAGCCTGAACCGATTTTTATGAGCCACAAAGTCGATAAGCTGGCAACTTTCGCGATATCTCAGCTATCAAACATTCACGGCCACGCCAGTGAGGCAATATCTCAGCTGTCAGCTGATAAGCAGAAATCACTAAGAAGCAATATAATTTGTAGTTTACTGTTTGCTAAAAGAAAAACATATCAGAAAATCTTGAAGTGCTTCATTATACCACATTTACGTTTTAGTCTGCGTCACTGCGTACTAAAAATATTTCCGGCGAACAATTTGTGTAAACAGGTGTGTAGTTAACGCTCTCAACAATGTACCTACATACACATATGCATATCAAGTGCTACGCTATATTTAAAACTTCTTGCTAATAAGAAAAGTACATACACACACATAAGCAAATAAAGTTACACGGTTTTAAATTAGCCTTACTTTGAAGAGACTTTACGCGAGAGACTCGTTCGTCTGCATATAAACAAGTCTGGATGGCGCAGTGCCTAGCGTCTTGGCGTGCTTATGTGCTTATTATAGTTAAGCTCAGCATGTCGTATGAATGACTAACGGTTATACGCCGTTTTGCCTTTTTATTAGTGCAAAGCATGTGCAACACGAGGCGCTGGCCATAAATTTTGTTCGTTTTTTATATATTGTTTTGTACATATGTATATATGCACATGTGTATATAAATCATTGCCACTAGCATTTGGCTCACAGCCTTGAACTTCAACTTGGTGGCAATAAATTGCATGCTTAATGCTAGTTTCTGCGCTTGTTTTGGCATTTTTGCCCTCATGGTGTTGCATTTCTAGTGTTCGAAAATTATTTTGAGAATTAGCCAATTCTGGTTTAGTGCACGTGCAACATGCAACGTGTGCAGCAAGGCAAACCATGCCCGCAAGCGCATTCATTAGTGTGAAAATTATGCACAGAGTTCGAGCAGATTGAGAAGCGATAGCATTTTATGCAAAGTTTCCGTAGTTACTTAGATACAATATGTGAGTATGGCAGTGCCAGTGGCTGCTATTTGTAGCTGGAATTATTTAAAAGCAAAAAGTAATGCTAACTTCAGCTGCACAAAAGCAATTATGAGCTTCAAAGGTGCATTTCTTACTGTTTAAAATGGTACTAAAGTATCTTTATCTTGGTCCGATCTGCAAAATTTGTATACTTGAAAGTTGTAGCTTTATCTTGGATAATAATTTGGATTAAATTTCGTCAAGATATCTCTTCAAATAAAGAAGTTTTCCATACAAGAACTTAATTTTGGTGGGCCAGTTTGTATGGTAGCTATATGCTATAGTGGTCCGATCTGAAAAATATTTTTGGAGATCGAAGCGTTTCTTTGGGTCATAATCCATGTAAAATTTCGTGAAGATATCTCTTTTAAGAAAAAAGTTTTCCATACAAGGACTCGATTTTGATCAGTCAGTTTGTATGGCAGCTATAAGTTATAATGATCTAATCTGAACCATTTGTTCGGAGATGGTAATATTAATTCGAAAAATAATCGGGGACAAGTTTCGGGAAGATATATCTTCTAACAAAAAAGTTTTCTATACAAGGACTTGATTTTGATCGTTCGATTTGTATGACAGCTATATATTCTAAAGTAGTCCGAGCCGTACAGTATATTCAGAGATTATATCCTTGCCTTGCACAACAACCCTTCCAATTTGTGGGCCAAATAAAAAACTTTTTGTGAAGGAATGGGATTGTGTATAGATATACCTCAGATATCTCGAAAACTGAGAGACTAAATCGACTCAGCTCGACACGCTAATCAGTTATATAGTATATACACTTTATAGGGTTTCCGAAGAGTCCTTTAGTTATTACAAACTTCAAGGTAAACTAAATATATAGTATACCCTAGTCAGGTTATAAACATAAAAAAAAGATTAACACCAAACAAAAAAAAAAAAAAAAACATTTCATAAATATTTCCTTTTTATTATCATATAAATTATTACCTCCTCTTTTTGCAAATATTTTGTATTATTTATTAAGCAAAATTTCCGAAACTCCTACACACAATAACAATGCGCATTTATGACGCTAAATTAAGTAAATATTTAAACATATGGTAAACGGCTTGCTGCTCATTGCTTATCATACTTCTTATCAGCATTCGTAATAAATGCCAAATAAGTCAGATGGGCGTTTATTCAACAAATAATAAATTATAAATGAATGTAAATTACATGTGTATGCTTCCATAAGTGTATGCATACAAACATATATAAAAAATACAATATATAAAAAACTAATTAGTTCACACCCAATACACACCTACATATGCACAGTTCATTGGTAATGCTTTGGAGGTCATAATCAACCAAAGTTTGTGAACTAATTATATTTCTAGCGGATTATTAAAGACTGCCGCACCTAATTGAATAATTAGGTAAAAAATATTAGTAATTAAGCTCTGATATAAAAAAGTGTATAGTATACCGTAAAGTATTGACCGATTTTTTGCATTCATTTGCTATCAATAATATACAGAGCAATTAGTGTTGTGGTAAACATTTCTTCCTGCTACTCCTCTTAATTACTCTATCTTTATTTTTCATAATTGAATACATAAAAAATTTATAAATTTATCTAAATATAAGCATTGTAATGCATAACTCGATAGTTTAGCATTGTTGACTGCCAAATTTCTTAGCAAAATATTCAGATAAATATTTTAAAAGGTCACCGTCTGCAGTATGATGATTCACTCACACCGATAAATATGTACTGGAGAGTTTATTACTTCAGTATTTGATTTGTTTTTGCAAATGCTTCCGTGAGTTACAGTTTTTTACGCTAAATTAAAGTTAAAGTTATACTTCAAATGCACTGAGCATAGAAACAGGTGATTTATGTATACATTTTGTGTTACTCATACGACATGGCACACTGTATGCATACAGTGCATTTGATGTGTTACTTTAACTGAATATAATTTCTAAAAGAGTGTTTTTATGGAAAATGTCATTAAGACAGTTTTTGTAAAAATAAAAATTTTGTATGAAAATATCATAATTTCAAAGTTGGGATCAGCTGTTTTGGAGCTAAAAAAAAGATTGCAAATATAAAAAACTGAAGACTGAGTTTATCTTTATTTTAAAGTTTATGTATCAATTTATTTAATAGTAAAAATTAGTTTTGAGAATAGTGCTAGTTCCAGACACAGAAAAGTCTATAAAGAAGACTGAAAACTTCAGATAAATCGGTTCAGTAAAACCAGTTTAGATGGCGGCTCAGCAAAACACCTCTATATCCGAAAATATTTTTAATTAAAAAAATTCTATTGTAGCCATATGCTAAGCAAAAATCTCGATTTTTTTTATTTCTAGTCTAGAGGTTTAGCTTCAGGGGTACATAAAATGGAGCGACTGGCGAAGCAATGAAAACAGAAGGAATTTGTTAGCCAGCCTTACACTTTTTTGTTGCTATCATTTCGTAACCTCATCCCACTATGTGGTTAGCCTAAGAATATTAATGTTGCAGTACAAATACTTTATCGGAAATTGTTTCAGAATATCAAATTTGGTGGAAATACTAGCAATGTTGCTAAGGCAAGTTCTCGCTGTTACTTTTTCATGAAAATTCAATTTTATTATAAGCAAATGGTAAAAAATTAATTATTCGGCACATTGCCCATCGCTAGTCACAACTCCACTATTCATCTTATGATGCTATGCAAGAATAAAACCATTTTTCGTTGTGAACTTGAGAGTGAACTTGAGCTTCTGAGCCAGACCATAGAACGAAAAAACTAAAAATCTAACGGTGCAATTTCTGTGGAATATAGCGTTTAAGGTATAATTTCCTATTGAAGTGTTTCCAGATAGGTTTAAACGGGCTTAGCAAAGTGAGGCCAAGCGCTGTCATTTAGCAGCATCACTTTTTCGCCTCTCCTAATATTAAGATCATAAGGAACCCAAGTAACTTGTTTCAGAATATGATTTTCCATAAAAAAAGCAGGCTCTATTCATGCTTTATACGGATCCTCATCGAGCAACATCTCCAATTCACTATCTTCGATGGTTTTTGACCTTCCTTCACGCGTTCGTTAATATCGAAATCGTCATCTATGAAGTGAGAAAATCAATCACTGCACGCTGTTTAGATTGAAGCCGCACCTCTGTGTACTATTTATAGTTTCTGATCCGCTTCAGCCGCCAATTTCTTTGACTGAAAGCAGAAGATCAACACTTCCTTCAAATTACGATTATTTGGTGAAAAAATCGGTGATATTGGCGCAATCAAAAGTTTAGAACACATAAACAAAGTCACGAATGTGAAAAGGCAGTTTATTTTCCAAATGTCCAGCTGAACTTTACTACATTTGGGATATACAAAATCAATCACCGCTTTTCTTTTTTATACAAAAATTTGAAAATATAGCGATTTTCTTCATTATTATCACTCATTTTTGAACAACTGTAACTTTTCCCCGAATTTAATTTTTTTCTTGTTAAATGAAGCTTAGAATCTCACCTTTCCAACACTATATGAAATGACACAATGTGATTGGTAGCACTGGAGATATACGACTGCAACGACATCTATTGACAAAATACGAAAAGACTTTTTCGACTAACTAATATAAAGAATGAAGAAGACTACATATGTGCTCAAAATTTTCGGAAGCTGCAGGAAGTGCAATGCTTGTAAAACTATTGCACGTGTTCATTTCAAAATTGTAGTGAAAGTATGTCAGAATCTACATTTGTAGTAATTAAATTTTCTTAGGTTACGTATACGCCCACCACAACGAAACCTAATTGAACACATACAAAACATATATCTTTACTTCCACAAATCGCAGGAAATTGCAACACAACTTACACGCCAAGAAAGCATTTAATTACAACAAGTGCAACAACGCATGCAAGATTGGCAAGCAATTTGTGGCAAAATAATTAGTTGCTTAACATTTATCGAAATCAATGCCACAAATCGTGCAAATATTTCTGAAATTCAGCACTGGAAAATTGTTGATGTGCTCAGAGTATAAAACAAAAATAATTTAAGCGTAAACGGCAAAAGCCATTAGCTGTTTTAATGAACTGATGATAACAGCCATACACAGTCACACCAACACTCACACCTTTCAAAAGCAATAATAATTAATTACAATTGTTTTGCTTCGGAAAACTGCAATTTGCGGCATTTTCACGGCGCACAAACCGCCAATCATTAATAGAAAAAATTAATGTGCATTTTGTTTATTGAAAACAGCAATTCTGATATTCTCTAGCTAGAACGTGCTTCAACCGCTCAGCTCAGCACTTTTGCGTTTCTAATAATTGGATAAATGCTGTGTTAAGCACACGGCATATGCACCACCCTCTCGTCGGACGCGGCCGCTAAATTGAACAGAATTGCGAATTTAGCGAGCTGTTAAGCGAGTGTGCGACAATTTTTCCCATTTAGCGACTTTAACGAGTTTGAACCGGCTTTTTCACATACTTATGAATGTGTGTATGTATGTAGGCAAGCGTCAGCTGTTTATACCAGATGTGGTGGTCAGATAACGTAGCTCAGCTTTATCACAAAACCTCACAACAGCAACAGCTCATATCCAACTAATTGAATTCGCTATTTGCATTGATATAAACATAAAAGCAAATGACAACAAAGCCACGACACTTTCACACACATTTCTCGTCGCATTTGTAGTCATAAATAATCATATGCGGACGGTGTATAGTATTTGCCTACAATGGACGGACT
This sequence comes from Bactrocera correcta, assembly GCA_027475135.1. Classification (NCBI taxonomy): domain Eukaryota; kingdom Metazoa; phylum Arthropoda; class Insecta; order Diptera; family Tephritidae; genus Bactrocera; species Bactrocera correcta. The sequence goes on along the minus strand of CM050325.1, from coordinate 132,508,368 downwards.
TAAATTGAGTTAAATTAACACTCGGTCCCAGCGTGATGATCGCAGTGAGATTTGAAAATTTTGCCTGCGCAAAAAGCTTGCTTTGTGGCTGAGAGGGCTAAGTGTCAGAGTTGCGGTGGTTCAAAGTGGGGGCTGCAGTGGTTCAAAGTGGGGGTACTAATGAAGGTGTTAATGGCCGGGTGTGTGCTTTCATACAATCAAGTCGTTTATTTTACTAATGAAATCAATTGAGCGTTTTATGGTTGAAATTTAAAAAAATTCTCTCAGGTATGTGCAGAGCGTGACCACAAAATACTTAAGTTGAGTTGAAATAGTAAAAATTGAATTTGGAAACGTTGAAATATCACTTTCGTTTCACTGAAAAATTGTTTTGTATTATTTTTAACAAAGCTTACATTTGTTACTTTAACCGCCTGCTAAATTTCGAGCCGAAAAGTATGCTATACACAAGTTTCTAGTCTACATTTAAGAGCAGTAACGCATTAAATCAGTTGGAGAAGGACCTGGCTTCGCTTGGAATATTCAATTGGCGCCACGTTGCGAAAATATTAAATAAAAGCGAAATTTAGTTCAATGAGATATTTCTAGGCGAGTATTTTACTAAAGAAACTTAACCTTCTTCTTCTTTATTGGCGTGGGCACCGCTTACGCGATTAAAGTCGAGTTTACAACAGCGCGCTAGTCGTTTCTTCTTTTCCACTTTGGCGTCCATTCGAGATACTAAAAGCAACTAAGTCTTTCTCTACCTGATATCTCCAACAGAGTCGAAGTCTTCTTCTTTCTTTGCTTCCCCCGACAGATAATGCGTCGAAGCAGAGCTTCTTTCAGAGCTGAAGCGTCTTCAACCATTCGGACGATATAACCAATCCAGCGTAGCCCCTTTCTCTTAATTCGCTGAATTAAATCATTGTATTTTCCATTGAATGCTGTATTTGCCGTTGTCAAGGTGCAAAGGACCACAAATTTTCCATGCGCCATATAGCAGAACGGGAATAATGAGTGGCTTATAGAGTTTAGTCGTTGTTCGTCGAGAGAGGACTTTACTTCCCATTTGGCTACTCAGTCCTAAGTAGCACCTGTTTCGGGCTGACATTGTTGTATATGCTACAATCGGTTCCAGTGACGTGGGAGATAAGTGGTCGTTGACAACCAGACCCATACTGTGTATAGCTGAACACTATTATGGAAGATTGTACCTTCTCTATTTAGCTCTGTAACTCGTATTATTATCTCCAGCAATAGATTGATGAAGTCACACGATAAGGAGTCTCTTTTTCTGAAACCTCGCTTGGTATCGCTTGGCTCGGAGAGGTCCTTCCCGATCCTGGAGGAGCTTTTAATGGTGCTCAATGTCAGCTTACACAGCCGCATTAGTTTTGCGGAAATGACAAATTCAGACATCCAAACTCAGTAAATCTGAGACAGAGACGTTCGATATGGTCAAGCAGGCTTACCCAGATGTTGCTTTGGCAAGAAGTGAAAACGATGCTCATTGTCTTTTTTGATATCAAAGGCATCGTTCACCATGAATTTGTTCCCCTAGTCAAACCGTCAACGCCAAGTTTTAGTCCTCAAGATACTCAAATGAAGGGTTAATCGGGTCCGACAAGACATCGTAGCCGATTAAAAGTTGCACCACGAAAACGCCCCGGCTCACACCGACTTTCGTGTGAAGAGCTACCTAACCAAGGCCGGCATCCCAACGCTGCCGCAGCCACACTACAGCCCAGATGTGGTCCTCACCGGACTCTTTTCCTTTCCTTGCCTAAAAAGACCAAAGAAAGGCAACCATTTTTAGACGATAGAGGGGATCCAATCAGCATGCACCTCGGCTCCCTGGCAGTTCCGAAGAATGCCTTTCGTGACGCCTTTAATGCTTGTTAATCGCGCTGGCAGCACTACATCGACGCAGAAAGAGCCTATTTTGAAAGTTTTTAAAGAATTGTAATTTTTTCCCCAGCAAGTTATCGCTTGCTCAGATGGACGGATTAGAATCAAAATAGTGAAAATCAATTTCATTCCTACTTAAAATGTAAGTAACCTTTTTAGGGAGTATTCTACTAGTATCAGCCACATTCAGTAACCCTCCGACATTCAGCGGAACAACTGAATTCACATGAACGTTCTGATCTCTAAAATATTAACACTCAGCTCTTGACTGCTGATTCCCACAACAAATACGGAGTGAATAATAGAACCGTTCGGCAAAAATGGGAAAAGCACTGACCGTTGTAAATATCCCACGCAATTAACTAGGCACGGACATACGTATGTATGTGAATATATGTACATGTAAGTCGTATAAAAAACTCAAGTTGATGTTGGAGTGTGTTGCTCCCTCAATTTGCCATCATCATTACATTATTATTATGCATTATGATTATGCATATTATAGCAAAATGCGATTTCTCGCACAAGCAACGAGCATCTGCAACAATTTCTGTACAATTTTCCGGCTTCCTGCTTTTTACGAGGCAAAACTTTTTCACATAACTTTATTATATATTAATATTCATGTCGAAGACTCTCATATGGGCGATAAAATACTTACACTATAACCATGAATGTGCGCACACGCACACACAAACACACGCACCGATAAAAAACCTGCTGAGGGGAGTTCTTTCTACGTCACACGCAGAGCAACATCAAACGCAACCAAACAACAAGAAAAATAAAAATAAAAAACGAAAAAATTATGAAATCTTTTTTCCGTCACTTTTATCTCAGCCTTTTGGTATTTCTACTGCATTTTTGTTGTTGTTGATTTCATTGCTTTATTGCATGTAAATGAGAGATAATTTATGAAGCTCGCATTTAGTTATGCGTAAATATTTATATTTGGTTAATTGTTAGCACATGAGTGTATAAATAAAAATAAATATGATAAATACGCTAATTGGCATCCTTTCTGCGTTTGGGGAAAATTCGTTTAGCCAAAGTGTGGGCGTTACAAGCAAGCTGTGAGTGCCGAAAATAAACTGTATGTTTTGTATTTTACATAAATTTGTTGTTGTATGTATATCAGCTTTTTTATGAGAGATCGGCGTCCGTGGTTTGCGTGAGATTTTCTTCTTCTTTCCGAGAAAAAGTAAACATTTTTCGCTAATAATTGCCTCATTAAATGCTCTGCATGTGCGAAGTGATTAACAAATAAGCGAGAAGCCACACGCTACGCGGATGCACACAGGGTGCTACGTGTGGTGGCATGCTTTTATGAACACATTCAGTACATGAGTAGCTGTTGAAGTTAGAAAAACACTTGGAACCACTTGAAAGTCCCCCAACTGTGTATTATGGTTGAATTTCCCTAAGTATTTCAACATATGGGGTTTCTTCTGCATATATAGTATACTTGTAGTAATTTAAATTTTTATATGTACATATGTATATTTGAGAATATTCTCGGAAAATTTTAAGATAATTCGGGAAATAGTTTCATGGACTTGAGATGACTTGTAAGAATTTTTTTACCTAGAGTAATCGGCTGCAAAAATGTATACTCGTTTTTCTCGAAACAATACTTTCAGAGTTGACGAGAAAACTTTCTCCGAAACGGCTGGATCAATTTGCTTGATATTTGAAAGCCATTTACAATTTACATATTGTAGTTAAACATATGTACATACATACCGCTGATTTGCGCCCACGCCACAACGAAATAGAAGGACGATGTGAGCAAAGATGTCTATGAGCGCCTGGAGCGCAACTATGAGATCTGCCTCCGCCACGATATCAAACCCGTGCTTGGCGACTTTAACGCGAGGTTGGGAAAGGAGGGTATCTTTGGCACAACGGTCGGTAAAGACAGCCTCCACGAGGAAACATCACCAAATGGGTTGAGGGCTGATCGACTTCGTCGGCGCCCGAAATATGATTAGGAAAATTCTTTAAGCTCCCTGGCTGTCTCCGGATTGAAAATCCTCCAACCAAATTGATCATTTTGTGACAGACGGAAGACACGTCTCCAGTATTTTAGACGCGGGTACGCTCCTAAATATTAGCATTTACTCGGAAAACTATCATGTTGTACCGAAGATAGTCACCCGCCTCTGTGTAGCAAAAAATGCACGTCATCAAGCATTAGAAAGGAGATGGTGAACCCCATTTTCCTATCTATGGCGATGGAGAAGACATTCCATGGCCCGACCATAAAGAAGTTCGAATAACAATCAACCATTTGAAGGACAACAAAGTGGCGGGGCTCGATGGATTGTGAATCGACTCCACCGTTTTGGTTAATATTTTGGGTATAAAATGTGGCAATAAAAAGACTCATACCAAAAATACTGGTGACTAGAAACTGTCCAACAATCTAGTTAATGTCAGTCCAAAAATGAGCTGGAACCGCAGAAATCAAAAATCGCTGAGGGCACTGAACACCATGACCACCATCAAAGCGAAGACTTATGGCGAGTGTATGGAAAATTGAATTAAGCGTTGACATGCTCGTGTTGACTCAAGAGCCCATTTCGAAGGCGACAATAAATATTTGTATCAAAATACGTGAATATGTTAGTATGTTTTCTGATGATCCGAGTCAAATATGATCAGATGGTAAAGTTAAGCAAGATCAAGAAAAAGCTCTTATGGTAGTCAGCTCTATATAACCCGAACGGATCCAAATGTTTAGCTGGATTAGTACAATCAATAAGAAGTATGAACAGGGAGCTGAAGGAGGCTAGAACAAATGTAAGATTAGATAATGCGTTATTTTATTTTAAGATATTATGAGGTTCCCATCCGTTTTACTAATCATATTTAAATTGTTACTTCGTTCCTTCAACCTCAGTTTTAAAGACGTGAAGCAGCACTCACTGTAGTAACTTTACTTCCCCCTAAATTGGCTACTATTCGTATGTATTATTAGTCTGTAAATTTGTAATTTCTTCAGCGGAAACACGTGTATTTCTTTAAAAACAAATAAAAACAATAACAAAAATATTTTCTACGTAATTTTCCGCAGTCGCCTTTCATAAACAACAACTATAACGATCATTATGGGCCGAAGGTCTACGATTGTGTGTTTATGGCCGACTGACTGGCGCTTTCACGCACCGGAGCAGCCCACCTGGAGCGCTTAATCGCACTTATATGCCGTTATTTATGTCTGTACACACACATAGAAACCATAAAATTCAAATAATTGCAAAATCTGACAAACACACATACAAGTTATATGCGCGCTTGTGTGTGCGGCTTTGTTTATTTGCAGCAAGTGACATTTTTAGTGGCAAATTGAATAATTGTCGACGTTCGCCGCTTTGGACATAACACGTTTAAATCTCTTTTATTGCGCAAATATGTACATAATAATTGTAACTGTAAGTTTGTATATTTTTTTGTATTTATGTTGATTGCCTTTCGCCAACTCCCCGTTAAAGGAAACGTAAAAATAAGTTTAAATTATGAGTGCCAGTATTCAAAAAGGAAAGCAAAGAAATTTTACATTGCAAATTAGCAAATAACGGGTGATTTTTTTGAGGTTAGGATTTTCATGCAGTAGTATTTGACAGATCACGTGGGATGTCAGACATGGTGTCAAAGAGAAAGATGCTCAGTATGCTTTGACATTTCATCATGAATAGACTTACTAACGAGCAACGCTTGCAAATCATTGAATTTTATTACCAAAATCAGTGTTCGGTTCGAAATGTGTTTCGCGTCCGTGTCCGATGAGCGATGAGGCTCATTTCTGGTTGAATGGCTACGTAAATAAGCAAAATTGCCGCATTTGGGGTGAAGAGCAACCAGAAGCCGTTCAAGAACTGCCCATGCATCCCGAAAAATGCACTGTTTGGTGTGGTTTGTACGCTGGTGGAATCATTGGACCGTATTTTTTCAAAGATGCTGTTGGACGCAACGTTACGGTGAATGGCGATCGCTATCGTTCGATGCTAACAAACTTTTTGTTGCCAAAAATGGAAGAACTGAACTTGGTTGACATGTGGTTTCAACAAGATGGCGCTACATGCCACACAGCTCGCGATTCTATGGCCATTTTGAGGGAAAACTTCGGACAACAATTCATCTCAAGAAATGGACCCGTAAGTTGGCCACCAAGATCATGCGATTTAACGCCTTTAGACTATTTTTTGTGGGGCTACGTCAAGTCTAAAGTCTACAGAAATAAGCCAGCAACTATTCCAGCTTTGGAAGACAACATTTCCGAAGAAATTCGGGCTATTCCGGCCGAAATGCTCGAAAAAGTTGCCCAAAATTGGACTTTCCGAATGGACCACCTAAGACGCAGCCGCGGTCAACATTTAAATGAAATTATCTTCAAAAAGTAAATGTCATGAACCAATCTAACGTTTCAAATAAAGAACCGATGAGATTTTGCAAATTTTATGCGTTTTTTTTTTTTAAAAAGTTATCAAGCTCTTAAAAAATCACCCGTTACTATGCAAAGCACCACAATAATTGGTTTCCCTACAACAGTTGTCTCCCGACAATGAGATAATGCATGGCGTTGCATGAAAACATCTTAATGAGCAGCTAATTTACATATCACTTACTGCTTGCTGCAAGTAGCCGCCGACAAAGCCGGATATACGAACTACTATCACCATTGTTTAGCTGATAAACATGAAAATGTGATGAGACTAGACCCTTGACTAGCTGTTGGGTAATATAGCATGCTTGTCAGAACAATATTTTAAAAAGAGTTTATGTTGATTTATTAGTTTGAAAAAGAAAATTATATACTTGTATATAACGGGTGATCCGAGTAGAGGTACCTTTTCCTATTTTTTTAGCCTTTTTTGAACGTTCACGCGTGAGTCGTGTTAAGTTGTCATGTTATCTTTGTTCAGTATTGTTTGACATTTCATCATGGAAAGACATACGACTGAACATCGTTCAACTTTATTACGAAAGCTCACGTTCTGTAAAGAATATGTTTCACGCGCTTCCCTCAACTTTTGGTCAACATAATCGGCCTACTTAGCGTATTCGCAACACCATTACCCATCTTAAGATTCAACATTCATTATTGAATAATATTGACCGAATAGACGATGTCCAGCACGCAGCGAAGAAAATGTAGCAGCCGTAGCTGAGAGAGACTTGACGCATTTTACGTCGAGATTTTAAATTAAAAGTGTACAAAGTGCAGCTTGTGCAAGAACTGAGCCTACTCGGCCTTCCCAAGCGACATTGCGTCTCTCTATGGACTCTTGACAAATTCCAAGAAGATCCGATGTTTTCGAGTCAAATTCTGGCTCAAAAAGTATGTAAACAAGCAAAATTACCACATTTGGGACAAAGATTAACCTGAAGTGATTCAAGAGCTGCCATTTCATAGAGAAAAACCACGGTTTGTGGGCCGGTGGAATCATCGGTCCATATTTCTTCAAAAATGATGCCAGTGCGAACGTAACCGTCAATGGCGGCTCGAACTTGGCGACATTTGGTTTCAACACGCGGCATCACTTCTCATACATCGCATCAATCAATGGGTTTATTGAGAGAACACTTCATGAGTAGATAATATCACGTTTTGGGCCGGTTGATTGGCCATCAAAATCGATTAGTATTTTTCTTGTGTGGATGTTTAAAGACTAAAATCTATGCGGTCAATCTCGCTTCGATTCAGGCCTTGGAGTATACATCACGCGTCTCATTCGCCAGTTACCAGACGAAAACCTCTAACGAGTCATCGAAAATTAGACTCAAGGGATGAACCAACTGAGACGTGGCCGCGGCCAACATTTGGAAGAGTTAATCATCAAAAAATAAATGCCAAAAAATGTTCCGTTAAATGATAATAAACATTGGACCCATTGAACTTCAAATTTCTGTGTTTTTTCTTTAAAAAAGTAGGGAACCTTTAAATGGATCACCCTATATAAGCATACACCGTTGCATTGTGTCCACAGTGCACTCGTTGAGTAGCCAATGTTAATTACCCACGCCAAAAGCGGCTGAGAGACAAGCAACCTTGGTTGTTGCCAAGTGCTGTAAATTATGATCAAAATATTTACGAAAATATATGGTCTAATAATGAGCTAGTTGCTAGTTGCTATTTGCTATTTTTGTTATTTAGCCTACTACATCAGTGTCGATTTCACGTATTTGCTAAGTGCGAACAAGATTTTGGCAATGTGCTGCCGGCATAATCGATTTTTTACCACTTCTAGCCTTTTTGCTGTGCATAAACATAGAAACGGTTTCCTGTTTTAATTATCATACTTGGACTTGTGGACTTGAATTTCTCGAAATTTTCCTGAGAACTTTCTTTAGGTCTTAACAAATCAGCAGACCAAATAATAAACTCAAGCGAATGCTATTGATTAATTGCCTAGATGAGGTTTGTTGTGTTTATGACCTGCCACGAAGCTTGTTACATGCAGAAGGAAACGTATGAGACCCTTTAAACTATCTATAAGTAGGTATATCTTCGTCTTCTTTATTGGCGTAAACACCGCTATCGTAGTTAAAGCCGAGTTCTTTCATCCATCCGGAAGATATGACCTAACCAGCGTGGCCGCTGAACTATGTCAATCTCTTATATCTCATACAGCTCAGCGTTCCATCGACTGCGGTAGGTATTATACATTTCGTGATCAGCATGATGAGCTGACCAGTCCCTCAGCCTTTGAGCTATCGACCTGATATTTTCTCCACGTCCTTTTCTCTGCAAGAAACTGCTCATTTGTTGGAACCGCCGATATCGGACTATTATAGCATACATATATAGCCGTATAAACTGATCGGTCAAAATTCTATCCAGTATGGGAAACTTTTGTATTGGACGAGATATTTTCACGAAATTTGATATGGAAAACGGTGTAAGGGGAAGGCACAATCTCCAAGCACATTGTTCAGATCGGATTAACATAGTGGGCCAAAAATAGTGAGACTTCTTAATTTTATTTTTTCGCGAAAATCCATTCGTTGAAATATTTTTTTTTCAAAGTTGGTATGAGCTTCAGTGATCGGAGATAATTGTTTATCGCGAGAAAGTGTTTTTGATTGGTACAAATTATTCAAGGAGGGTCAAGAATGCGTTAACGCCGAACCACGTCCTGTACGGCCATAAACATCAACTGATGATCAAAATGATTACTGGCGATCAGACTTGGATCTATGCTTACGACCCAGAAACAGACTATCAATCGACCGAATATCGTGCCAAAGGTGAGCTGAGTGAACTCAAACCTGTACCGAAAAGTTTTAACTTCGCTGGAAAAGAAAAAAACTTCTCGGCTCACAACTCCTCAGCTAAAATATATATTTTGGCCTAATACTTATTAAAACTATTTAATTAAATAAATTAATACAAAATTGTCGCAGAAAAAGTACCGACGAGAATATCGATTCAATAATTGCATCATCAATCAAACAACCCAAACCCTCCCAGAAACACATTTTTCCAAGAAATATTAAGTGACATAATTTCCAGCAAATTAACAGTATTAATCTAGGCAATAGCGTATTATTCACGCCACACAATAGACATTACGTAAAATGGGCGAATATCCGTCAATAACGTCAGACTGCCTTAGCATTAATGTCAACGCCATATTGGCCATATTTACTCACCTTCATAACCAACTCGAACGGGTGTTTGTAGACCCTAACGGGCGATTGGAATTTTTGCACCATTTTTGTTGAGATTTTCCGTTAATGTATACACTCTTCTCCACTGTTGACCGAAATGTGCTGAGGATGTGATGCTTCTTAGAATCGTTAAGCTGGCGCTTAAGCTCTTCTGGTGCTTCGTTGTTTGTTTACTGTGTACTTTTACACTTTTCTCTTTTAACTGCACTTCTTAAGTAAGTAAGTTCACTTTGTATCTTTATTTATTTTTCAATTTTCTTTAGTTATGCTTTTTGTTGCTCGTTTTATGAATTTTCTTTTGTGTTTATTGGACCCTTCGTTTTAGTACCTTCCTCGTGCACAAAATTACTTTACTGCCAAAGACTAATTACAAAAGCGCATGTTGGTAATATGTTTTTTAGTTTTACTTTGCGGTGAGCCCTTCAACAAAACAAATGAGCGGAAAAATGCACAAAAGAGAAACAAAAATTCAGCTTGTCAGACGCCAACGGCCGACCAACTGACGGCCTGACGGCTTTGTTGACTGTGGGTTTGTGGCTTTGTGGCGCGTGAGTGAGCGCTGCTGAAGGCTAACGACCGCCCCGACGCTTAGACCAACTGGCTAAGAAATCTTTACAAAATTCACAGCGCCCGCAATCGATTTCCGCTAATTGGTCCGTACTTGTTTGGTTGGTCTAGTTTGCTAGTTACTTCTTGATATTATTTTGTATTTGTAATTGTTGTTAGCTACTCTTGACGTTTTGCCTGCGAGCTCATTAAGGGACTGCTGGTAAACGAGGCTAACCCTTTGCTTTGGCACTTTACTGCGAGTTCGTAGACATTACACAATGAGCACAGCTATTCTGCCACTATTTGTTCATACATACATACACATACATACATATATAGGTATGTGTGTATCTATGTACTTACGCTTAGGTGTATTTACTTTCAACTACTTTATATTTGTTTTCATGTATTTGGACTTTTTCACTTTTTTACCTTCGCACTGTACACGAAACACGAAAACACTTTGCCACCGTTAGTTTGTATTCCGTTTTATATTCGTAAATATTTCCGATTTTACTTTCTGTTAGCGTTTCCGCAAAATCTCAACTAAAAGTATACAATTCTGTATTCTGCTTATGAAGTGCACTTCAAAGTAGCTACAAAACTGTGTGTTCTTTCTGCAGTTGAATGCGTCCGCGCCGTTCGCCTGGTAGAAAGCAAATGTAGGCAGCCGTCAGTTGACTCGCTTGTTAACAGCTCTGCTCATACGTATGTATGTGTATGAGTGTGTATGTTCATTGATTGGAAAACCTACATTTATGACTTCTCTCGCAAGCGCTCAGAAAACTTATACATACAAATATGTATGTATACATTTCTATAAATACAGTGGTGAGGTAATTATTAGCACTCGGTGATGCTTGTGTAGAATATCATTTTTATGGATTTAGTAATTATTAAAGTTGAATAAACTTTTCCTAATTATTTTTTGAGTTGAATACATAATATCACAGTGGTATCAGCAAAAAGTAAAGCGAAATTGTCATATAAAATCTGGGAAATCAGGAAAGCAGTTCCATATTTGGTTGGTAGGACTGTCTATAATAATTGCCAAGCATTTGTTTTTCAAAAGGTTTAATAATCTCCAAGTGCCACGTGTTTTTGTAAACAACAAAAAGTGATTTGTTTCGATTTTTACAATGGTTAATTTCGATTTTTTGTAGTGGAACAAAGAACTAATTATGGTACGGACACACAGCTCAAACCATTTTGAAGAATTTTTTGTGACTCAAACGTACCAAAGGTGGTGCCAAACTCGCTCAAATACACCATTTGCATTGATTTTTCGCAATTTTTTTTACTAAAAACACGACTCATTTTGTCCTTATACCATCGCTCAAAACCGCTTCGCAGTGCAAACGAGTCAGCTTTTTGCTACCATTAGTGCCTAAACGGGTATTTTACAAAGTGATTTCCAAAGTAAACTGGACTTTTTGAATCTAAGCCGCCTGGTGGGGGCAATCTATATGTCGACTGGTGCGTTTTAATCTGCTATCTTTATCGATTGTCCAGTGAGAATTTATGACATTTCATTGATTTGAAGTGAAGTTATTGCGTTTTAAGTGTCAGTTTGTTTGTGTTTTTCGGTGCGAAAATGAGCTTCGAACAAAGAGCCAACATTAAATTTTGTTTTAAAATTGGTAAAACTTTTACCGAAACTTTTCAATTGATGAAACAAGTTTATGGCGATGATTGCCTATCCCCTAGCAGAGTGCACGAGTGGTTTCATCGTTTTCAAAGTGGTCGTGAGGACATAAATGACGATCAACTTGTGGGCCAATGAAAAGCCGTGATCATAGGAAATTTTATCGAAACTGTCAACTGTCAACTAAAATCATCATTGAAATTCATGGAAATGGAATTGAATGTCATCGATTTATCGCATTTTGACCGAACATTTGGGCTTACGAAAGGTGTGTGCACGGTTTGTTCCGCACAAATTGACTGACGACCAAAAATTGCTCAGAATCCAACATTCGAAGGACGATTATTTCACCAAAAATTCCATTTTAAACTTGTAGACCACACTGCCTATCTAATTCAAGTAGTCACATAGCAACAAGTTAATTAGAGTCATACTATATATCGCCTAGATAATCCTATTAGGGGCGGCTGCTGACTAGGCTCCGTGTGATTTCTGGCTGTACAGCAAACTCAAACCGAATCGACGACGATTCTGAAAGCTTCGAGCTTTAAAATCTTGCAACAATTCTTTTCAAATACTTCTGTACTTAGTTTTGAGTTATCAGCAGAGAGTTACTTTTACTTTTGTTCATGATTTTTATTTTATAATAACAATTTAGCGGTTTTCTTCCGAAAATAGAGTTTCTTCCTTCAAATTATTCTATTAAAGGTGATTTACTGAAATTTTGAAAGTTCTTTCAGTGTTACCTGGGGAAAACTATTATCAAAGAAATGTATCTTGATTTGTTTAATTCGAATGATCTAGTAAAAAGTTATGAAAGGCGCTGCAATCCTAGTAGTCGAACCCTTCGAAGTGCAAAGAAAAAAATTGTGCTTTATGTCCATAAACTAGGTATTAGGCGCAGAAATTAACAAGAAAGGGAAAATTTAATTTTTTACGATTCAAAAATTCTCTTGACTGCACTATTTTTCTCGTCACTGTATGCATCTTCATATACATCCGCTTATACATTTGTATTTGTGTGTATCTGCATCTTAAATCGTCGAACTGTTACCACTTTTATGTGTTTGCACTTGGAATGAGAGAGATTTGATTCTCCTTCTCATTGGAAAAACTCTCACAGCGCTAAAAAAGTGGTAAAAAAAACTTCTTGCAATGTTCTGCCCAACAATTGGCTTTTTCCTCGAAGCATTTTGGCTTCAAAATAATAATTTTACTAAATATGTTTCGTAATTTACTTTAATATCACTTCGTAATAAATGTTTGTATAATTATTTTGTGCCAATTAGCATTTTTACTTTGAAATTATATAAAGAGACCAAAGCACACGCACTCAACACTTCCGTCGCTCGCCACTTTCTAATGAACACTTCGTTCCAAAATATTCGGATGTGTTTGTATGTACATACATATATAGCTATGTGAGTATTTATGTGCATACTCAAACGATATAAACACCTTAACACCACTACAAGCATATACACAGGCATCTGTGTGTATATATGAGAGTAAAAGTACATCAATCATTTGTTTGGAATAGTGGGATTTCGGCAGCAGAACAGCTGTTAACAGCGCTTGTGGTAATTGTAGATACATAGATACATGTGTGGCTGTTTCAGATATAGATACTGTGTTTATGCATTAATCACTTCCCAGTATTTGAAATAAAAGTGTTGCACACAGTTGATAAAAAATTGTAATTAATTAAAGCTAAATATTTTAAAAGAATTTGAAAATAATATTATATTATAGTACATTGTATGTAAAGTATGTACTATTTGTATATAGCTAAATATTGTGTTATTGAAAATAAAAAAATTCGGCTTCATCGAACCTATAATATAAAAAGACATTTAATTTGATTTTGATCGTTCAGTTTGTATGGCAGCTATATGTCATAGTGGTCCGATATCGGCGGTTCCGACAAATAAGTAGCTGGAGAAAAGTATGTGCGCAAAATTTCAGGAAACGAAATTGCCGAGTATTGTATCAGTATATACAGACAGGGGGAAAGGCGTAACTGGTTCAAAAAAAAAAAAAAGTTATATAAATAAATATGGAAAATTTATTGTGGAAAATTTAGAATACCAAAAGTAAAAGCTAAATCGTGGCATTTAAAAAACAACATTTTCTAAAAATTTGAACATTAAGTCAACTAAGTACACTGAAAGAACAAAAAAAATAAAAAATAATAATAATAATAATCATAAAAAATTACAAATTTAAATTAAAATCATCATTCAATATATTTTAACGGAATAAATTACAAGAATTATAAAAAATACAATTCACATAGCACTTAAGCAAAAAAGAAAATATTGTTTTTTTCAGTGTAGGGTTTAATAATGGTGTCAAAAATATACCAAACATAAGTGTAAGCAAGAAAAGTTAACAATTTTCTTTAACAAAATATTTTACCTGAGTCATAAAAAAGTTGTAATAAATACTATTTACCGCATGTACATATGTATATTATATACCCTATATGAGGCATAAAACCAATAAATATGTGGATGATCTTAAAGCTTGTTGCCATTTAGTTGCTTACTGCTCGAAATTGTGCCTATTGCTCACTTCTGACTACGCCCATAGACTGCAATGCTGTGGAGAGAAAGATAGGGTACAAGTATAAAATAAAAAACATAAAAAGAAATATTATAAAAAAGTTAGTAATGGAAATAGCAAAAAAATTAAATTTTTTAAAGTAATATTTTCTAAATTTATTAATTATAATTTTAAAAAATATTTTAAAACTTTATTAAAAAAAAAATTTCAAATTTATTTTTCTCTATTTTTTCGAAATATTTTCTCTTGCAAAACCCTACCTTTTAAAATAACATTTTTCCATAATTTTTGAAATAATATTTTTTTAAATTAATTTTTTTAAATAATATTTGAAATACTTTTTTTCAGTATTTTTTCGAAAATTTTTTTCTTTCAAAATAATGTTTTCAAAATTTTTTCGAAAATTTTTCTTTTTCGAAAACCTTCCTTTCAAAATAACATTTTACTCTATTTTTCGATTTTCAAAAACCTACCGATAGATGCAGGTGTATTCCGGATGCCCGTGATTCGATTTGAACTTGAAGCGCATATAAAGGTATTTACATTCACTCTTCACCTCATAATTTTGTGCAGGCGGATGCTGATTTGTGTAGGTAAAGTCACCAAGCTTCGCTTCTTTCGATGAAGTAGCGGTGATGCCCTGCAGAAGTTGAATATTTAAATATATTGTAATGCATGAAAATAAAACTTAAACTGCTTTTCAGTTTTCTTGCAGTCTTCACAAAACGTTGCCAATCTGCAGCTCTCTCTCTCTCTCCCTCTCTTTCTTTCAATACCCCAAATCTAAACTCCGCTACCTCATAACTGTCACTAAAGTCTCCCGAATACTTACATAAACTTCGAACTCCTTCGGCGCACTCGTTGTATCATTATTGGGCGCATTGTCCTTGCACAGATGCGCCAACTCGAAACTCTCCACAAATATCTGTATGTGAAACAGTTATAATTTTCTCGAAACACTCAACCGCGTTCAATACTTACCGCCTGCGCCAGCTTGATGGTCACCACCGCCTTCGCGCGCTTGAAAGCGAAGCAATTGCCTGGTTCCATGCCGGACTTTAGCATATTTATAGGCGGATTTGCGCTGTACTGCAGCCCGAGCACTGATCGCATCAAATTGCCGCCATCCACCGGCTCGGCGTTCACATTCTGTACCTTTGCGCCCAACTCCTCCGCCGCATAGTTGATACGCGCCGGCACAGTGCGCTCCATTAAGGCGCCTCCCTCACCCTCCGCCGTCGTGGTGTGTGCGGTCGTTGTCGTGCGGCCGGCACATTCTGTGAGCCGCAATTGCTTTTTCATCGTGTACAAGTCATCCCAGATGCCGGCCAGCCGCTTCTTCAGTATGCCGTCAACGATCTCATTTAAGTGCTTTGTGTCACCTTGACCCGGCGCCGTGTGCAGCACAACGTGCTGTGGGTGTGTCAGTGCGTCGGTTGGGTTGTAGAAAATATAAATTTTAACTCCGTTACATTTTTCAAAACGAATTTCGACTCACCGCTATCTCGTCGACCTCCTCACGCAGTCGGTCGAGTTTGCGACTATTCCCCAAATTGCTCGAGACCAGTATGTAGATGAAGAAACCAATTAGAAATGTCGATATTAAATAACAAATGCAAACTCTCGTGCGACTTGGTTCCATCGCCTGTGTATTCGCAGTGCGTTTTTGAAGTTTACATTATTTCTTGATAATCAAATTTTCAAAAAAAAAAACTTTGATGGAAAATTTTTGATTGTGTTTGTTGTGAATATTCGTTGGAGAGCACAAAAGAAAGGGGGACTAAGGGCATTCACAATCAGAATACATATGTTTAACGGGAAAAAATGTCTAAAGTACGCAAGGTTTTGGAACTCTTTAAGCCCCTTATCTACATATACTTATACTTATATATGACTATGAAAATATGAATTTCTGGCTCTCTGTTTCTCTGACGATTCTACCAGACCATAATTCGGCTGAACTTCATTCAGTCTTCTTTATCATGGCTTAATTCAACATACCTAACTCACCTCACGTTTGCCATATCTCGTCATCATATTATTAGCTGATTTAATGACATTTTTCTGTTAATATAATATGAAAAATGTTATGGAAACACACCACACCTAAGCTCACCACTTCTAAATTAACCGTATCTAACTAATGACATTTACTTTCTTAAAGTTTACTGAATTTAGGTAAACTTAAAACGACCGAATCACCAAGAATTAATTCAAGTTACCTAACTTACCACGAGAAAATTCACCAAATGGCAATAGCATATTATTTATTGACTAAATTACATATTATGTTTACTAAAAATGGAAAATATTAGGGAAACTCACCATACTTACGTTCACAAAATTTAACTAATGCCAGTTATTCTCCTAAAGATTACATAATTCAATTTACCACAAAAGCCAATTTCAACATACCTAACTCACCGCAGGAAAATTCATCATTTCTCACTAACATTTTATTAACTTATTCTAAAAAAATTTAGTTTCCATAATATTTAAGATATCAAAAAACTCACCACACCTGAATTCACCACTTATAAATTCACCACACTTAACTAATGACACCTTTTCTTTTAAATCTACTAAAGATTACATAAGTCCACTAATCTAAGGATTACTGAAAAACCAAAGCTCAGCTCAACTCAACTTACCTAACTCACCGCAGGTATATAAGCAAGAGTAACCTACGCTTATTCATTTCATCAAAAATTGCCTACAACAAAAACTCCGAAAAATAATCTCCTCAACTCGTTTGATTAAAGCGTGGCTTTATTAAAAACTTTAGCAAGAATGTATGTGAAGAATGTGTATTTCATAATTTATTTGTTGCTACCACTATGCCATTGCAGTTCCCTTGAAGCTTTAATTTAGTCTTCGAACCTTTACGTCCGACCAGATCCAACCAATGCCTTGCAACATGTGATTGAGGAAAAAAAGTAGTGAGCGAATGAGATAAATTGCATATGCGTATGTATTTGTTTTTAAACTCTAAACGCACTAATCAGCACTATACGTACATACATATTGTTGTTAGTTTTGTAATATCATTTAACAAACAGACATACATACATACATTTATGTTTTCCATTTTTTGCAATGAGTTTAATGTATGTGTGTGGGGCAAAAGGAGCACACGCTGGCGCTCCACATAAGCGTATGTTAGACATACTCTACGATAACTTTATTACATAGGCATATGTATATGTAAATGTATGAGATTATGCTGCAGATTATTCAATATTCGCTTAATGCTGGTGCAAATGGGTGTGCTGGGTTGAGTGTGTGTGTGTGTATGGGTGTGTTTTGTGTAATTACAACATTCTAAACACTATCGCCTAATTAATTATAATAGCTTTAATTTGCGTTAATATTATGTTGCTTTGCTATACATACAAACATTGAGTATATAAATATAATAATGTGTATATTACTAAGTATATAAGTTATAGGAATAAATTAACATTACATGCAATGCCACAGAGCGTTTTTCGTTCTTGCTTTTGGTTAAACGCCGTCTCAACAAAACAAATTCTAAACAATTGCATTATCATATTTGCTATATTTACATACAAACAGTTAAACGGTTTATGCGTATAAGTTGCTTTATGTCCTTGTAATATGTAGTGGTAATTCAAAGTCTGCTTGGATTTGCTTTGCTACGGTTTTGACCGACAAGTCCACAGCAGTTGGCATATATGTATATACACATATATATGTATATATACTATATGTATGTATATATGCTTGTGATTTTTTGTTTTTGTTTTTGTTTTTAAGTAATAATATTGCATTCGTTCAAGCGCAGTGTGTGTTTGCGTGTGATTATGTATGATTATTTTGGCCTACGGCAGCGCGCATAATAATTCATATAAGTTTTTGTTGGTTTTGTATTTCAAATTAAATTTATGTTAAACAGCCATACAAATCGCAGTTCCTTATTGTAGCAAAAAAATTTAAGTTTTTCTTGTAAGCCTTAGCACACCGGCAGGATAATACTGTGGTATCAGTATGTGTTCGGGCAGTGGGCGTCGCGGTGTACAACGCTGCTGCGCCTGGCGTATAATATTGGCGATTTTACCTGCAGCAAATGAGATTTCGTTAAAGAAAGGTTTATAGAAAGGTAAAAGAGGTGTTTACCCAAAACATTCGCCTCGACAAAACGCTTGTCTAAATGCTGCAGCACGCTGAGATTCTTCGTGCGCACCCACTGCTGCAGTATGTCGGCGACTTTGAGCGGCACAAATGCGGTTGCGTTGTCCTTCGTGTCCTTGTAAGGCGAAAAAAAAATATAATAATAATTAAAATTTAAAATATGAAAATTAAGAAAAAACGTTATCAAGCTATAATACCCCTCACAAATAATAAAGCTTTCAGTACAAGAACTTGTTTTTGATCATTCAATTTGTATATGCTACAGTGGTCCGATCTAAACAATTGCTCCGGATATTTTACTGTTAGCTTAGGGAATAATGCAGGTCAAGTTTCGTCAAAATATCTCGACAAATAAAAAAGTTTTCTTTACAAAAACTTGTTTCTGATAGGTCAGTTTGTATGGCAGCTATATGCTACAATGGTCCGATCTGAACGATTTGTTCGGAGATTGTACCGTTACCTTGGGCAATAATGCATGTCAAATTTCGTAAAAATATCTCGTTTAGTAAAAAAGTCTTCCATACACAAACTTGCTTTTCATGGGTCAGTTTATATGGAAGCTATATGCTATTGTGGCCCGATATCGGCGGTTCCCGCATAAGATCAACATCTTGGGAAGAAAAGGACATAGCGCAAAATTTTAAATCGATACATCAAAAACTGACGGACTAGAACCCATATATACAGACATACGGATGGACGGTCACGACGTGCATGGCGAATTCGACTCAGTTCGTTGTTGTTGTAGCGGCAGAATTCTGCTGAGTTGATAGTCCTTATTGACCAGACGAAAAAAACGGGTCCGTACCGTTTCCGGTAGACCCGATTGTCGTAGGAACGGCTCGTCGACTCAGCTCGTCGCGCTGATTGTGCAAAAGTAAATTTTATAGAGTCCCTGAAGTCTACTTTTGAGTCTCAAAAGTTTTGTGACAAATTTAACATACTTTGCTCAGGGTATACAAATATTTGTGTGGAACAAACTCCATTATTTAAATGCTAAAACCCATTAGGAATAGCGCTGTTACCTGCTTAAACTCCACCTCCACCTGCTGCCGCGTGGCCAGCTCAATCAAACGCTTCAGTTTTGGATGGTTGCAATGTTTCTTCGATTCGTGCAACAGCAGATGCTTTAGATCCTTGAATTCCTTCAAACTTTGTGGTTTGCCAAGCATTGTGGACATTTGCGTTGTTGTTTTGGTTGTTGTAGTCGTTGTAGCAGTATTCGAGACGTAAAAAAGATGCGATTTGATAATTTCCAAATTGTATGGTACGTGAAGTTTATCCTAGACAAACAAAAAATTGTTAAAAAAATATAGTTTTCAAAAATTTCGAAATTTGCACTCACCAGTGCCTGCACTAGCAACTCCTCGCTTAAATTTAAAGTGGCAACTGTAACAGTTTCCTTTTCAGTCAGTAGTAAGTTTTTCAACAGCTGCAGAGTTCAAAAATTTATTATTATTATTATTCACACACACACACACATGCATTTGCTAAACACTCACAAGCTCGTTGTCGTAACCGCTATCACCTGCAGCCGCGCGTCTTTGCTGCGCCGACGCGTCCTCCTCACTTTTGCATTGCTGCAACACCTCAGCGTCGCAGGTGCGCGCACGCACACGAGTACGCACGCGCGGCTTAATTTTTAACTTCGGATCGCCGGCGCACGGCCCGCTATCATCACAACTAACACTGTCGCCCAGCCACCTGTCGTCCTTCATCATGCGTATATGGCGAAAGGCCGAGCTAGCCCAGTCCACACACCGTGGCTGTAAGTAATCGCCGATCGCTGTGCCGAGCATGCACTCGTCGTGCGCGTCGCGCAATACCAATGGCGAGCCGCTGCGACAGCGCGCTGTGCCCGCCGACGTGCCGTGCGTGGCGCGTTTAAACAGCGCAATGCTGCTGCTGCTGCGCTTGCGACAGCGTGTGCAATCATTCGTATCGATGGCCTTCCCGATGGTGTTTGCGAGAAATTCCTTTTCCAAACAATCCAGACATGTGTCGTCGTTCACGCTTAGATCGTCGCAGTCGTTGGACGTCGCTGTCGTGGCTGTGTTACTGACTAGATGGGCTTCGGGGCGCATGCAGTTTTCGGTGCTCATGCCGACCTTGGGCGCAGAGCAGCGAAATTCGGCGCAGCTGGCGCTCCGCTCGTCGAAGCTTGTGCTATTGCAAAGCGTGGTCAACGCATATGTTGAGCGCAGCGAATTGCGAGATTTCGATGAATTTTTGGAAGATGTGGACGAGGATGTAGAAAATGTGGAGAATCGTTTCGGTTTGGCGCCTGTGTAAAGAAAATACATAAAACAATTTGTTGAGCTATGAATATTAAAAAGTTTTTGAACGCACCTGTCACTTTCGATGGACTGGACTTGCCCTCCTCTTTGCCGTGCAGTAGATCACGTCCGAAATTCGAGTGTAACGCATTGGGCAGCGAGTGTGCGGCGTTAAGCACTTTGTTGGTTGGCACCGCATCCACTGTATCATCGGTCATGCCCAACGCAGAGGCGCGATCACTTTGCACATGCTCGTAGGCATCGCTGTCGCCATTCTCGCCCTTAATCTGATCTAAATGCATGGTGATTCGGGCAAAGTTCTTGCTGATCATTAGTTGGGATTGCAGCGTTTTAGCGGGTGGCGGTGGCAAACTATCGTCGATTGGCGAACTGAAAAGAAGTCTTTGCGCAGCAGCAGCGCCATTACCATAGTGTCCCAGTGTCGCTGAATGGCGACCACTCAAATGGCAGGCATCGCGTTGCATAAGAAAAGCGTCGGCGTGCCCAGGTGCTGTCTCCACGGAGCCATATTCCACCTCTGATAAAGGATCCGGTTCAAAATCCATTTCAAGAAAATCTGTTTCGTCATCCGCCATGCAGGTATTGCCAGTACCATGCCCACGTCCAGAAATAGTATCCAGTGCGAGATCAAAATCGGCGCCATCTCCGCGATATGCGTAAACACAATCATCCGAGTTGAGTGAAATCTCTTCGGCATCAACATCCACATCATCTACGTCATCATCGCCTTCCAACAGCAATAAATCATCACCATAGTAATTATCACTCGCGTAGCTCAGATTTTCGGTGGAGTTGTTAAGCGAAGCGCTGCGCGAGACTGCGCCAGCTGCAGCTGCGGCGGCTGAGAATACATCAAAACTGCAAGCATCAAAATCGCTGGGCGTAGCGGCAGCGGCTGCCATTGCATCCTGTGGTGATGTAGGTGTGTCTATCGTAATGCCAGCCCCGCCATTTAGCTGCAAAGTTTATAATAATTTAATGAACTAAACAATTGTATATAAAATTCAATAATTGTCAACCTTTAACTCTGTGCCGCCGTTTGTTTTTCCAGCGGCACCTGCCAGGCTCATGCTTTCTGTCATGCCAAAGCCCGTGCGTGCAACCCCAACTGTTTTGCTTTCACAACTGTCAACTTCGCCCCCATCACCACCACTACCAGCAGTTATTTGGCCGATGCCGGTACATGACGCATCTGTTGTCACACTTGCCAACGCTACGGTTGCAATATTCACTGTGGCCGTCATCGCTGTCGTTGTTGTTATGCCGACATTGCACTTGCTTTGCACATCCGTTGAATTATTATTGTTGTTATTGTTTATATGTTGTTGTCCGCAAGACAACCAGCTGGTGCTGCTACCGCTGACACCACCACCACCGAGACAATTGCATTCACCCTGCACCGCTGCAAAAGGCTTGGTTGCCCCAAAGCCAGCGCCTACATGCGCCGATTTATTGCAGCGACCACCACTTAAGTTTTCTGTGTCAGAATTATTTTTGAATAGAGTACCATTACTACCGCTGGTGTTACGCCCTTGCAAATTTTCCATCGCCACCGTTGAGGACGTTAGCTAAGCTAATTGTGTTGTGTTAGTAAATCAGATAAAAAATTGTCCTTCACACAACTTGGCAATGGACGCACAATTCCTTATAGAAAACTACTTCTGTTATATTCGTAGTTCTTTTTTTTTTTGCTATTTCTGTTTACACCGTCTGTTTAAAGTCTCTACGCCGTGGTTTTTCTGTGGCCGTTGCTGCGTATTTAACTTTTTCGATTTATTCATTACCACTTAGCCACAATCGATGAAAGTTTAGTTGTTCGTACTGGTTTTAACTTTTCGACATTTTCTTTGTTTTTGTGTAGTATTCTTTTATTGCGAGAAACGAAAAAATTTTCCTATGCATAGAAGTCGAAAACAGCAACAACTTTGACAGAATGTTTTGCGACTCGTTTGCTTCGTCCTATTCTTGTTACCTTACAATGTTGTCATACCACAATATTTGTTGAGCAGGGATTATTTTTGGCCATTATTTACATCAGAAAATAGGTGCAGTGATATATAAAATAAATTGAAGGAAACTTACTGAAATGTGTAACAATAGAACAACTAGCCTAGAAGATTTTTGTTGTATTCATTCCTTTCGTTAAAACTTAATTAATAGTTAAAAGAGAAATTCGGTATGTTTTGTTCTGATATGGTGAATATGGTAACACTTTTAATTATTTGTTTTTCAAATTGACCGCCGACGGAAAATGTTAACAAGTGATAATATCAAGTGATGAAAAGATATATTTTGGTAGTAAAAATAATTTATGATATTTGTAATTGGTTATTTTCTTAATTTTAGCTATTTTCAGATTCAAAGCTAAATATACTAATTTAGTTTTTCCAGTACTGCCTGCATTCACCAGTTATTACATGTAAATTTTATCTCTACTTCGATATTACTTGTGATAACAAAATCTTATATGTGTTGCTTATTTGTTTTTGTTGTAGCTTTAGGCGAATGTCTTCATATTCTTTTCGTGGTGCAGTTAAGAAATGGATTCCCCGTGATGAGGATCAAACTGCGCCACACACCACAACAGATTCCCAACAGGTGAGATAGTGAAATCAAAACAATGACCTTGAAAACCTAACCGCAATTATTTTTCTCACCCAGCAGCTACAACTTAGTAAGTCTGCACAAGAGTTGTATTCAGATCCTGCCAATGATAAATGGTCTGTAAAACAACTTATGCGTCTTCTACGCCTATATGGCGCGCATCAATGTCTTTGGGACACGCGTCATCCTGACAATCGGAATCGTAAATTTCGTAAAGCAGCACTTATTGATATTACAGCGGCTATGGGAGAAGGTAGTACTTGTGCGCAGGTCTTGCAAAAGATCAATGTCTTGCGTGCCACTTATAGATACGAGAAACGGCGCATCAAACAGCGCATACGCAGAGGAATAGGCGCCAAAACGAAACTCAAGTGGTTCGCATTAGCCGATTCCTTTCTGAGAAATGTGCCTAAGACCGAGATAAACAAAAAGAAAGAGGTACATATGAGTGTTGCCACGATTATGATTCAAATTTACACTTTTTCGTTAAGGATGCTGATAGTGACTCAGATTTGGAGGATGCTGTAGTGTTTACTTCTCTGTCAGATGATGAGAATTTTCAAAACGATGATTCTCACATCAAAAAGGATTTTGACCAGGTAATTATTATCGTATTTCTTATTTTACTTACATATGCATTCATGACGCACCAAACAATATCAGCTCTGATAGCTCTGCACCTTGACCTCTTCCATTTCTTCCTTTCATGTTTGTCCTTTAAACACAATTTCATTTTATAGCCACTGTCCTTTTTTTGAAATTAAAAAAATAGTACAGTTAACATAAACTCATTCTTTGTTCAGGATAGCACATATTTCCCAACTGTTAGCTCTCCTGAGAACATCAATCCACCACAGCGTAAAACTGAACAAATATCTACAACTGTAAAACGGAAATGGACTACACATGAGTCCTTGCAATTTATTTTTCTGCTACGCTCCTATCCTCTGCTTTGGCAGTTGGACATAAACGATCCCTTAGTAATAGAGCAACAGGCCACACAGCAAGAAAAAGCGCTCGAAGAGATTTCCCATACGATGCAATTGCCAAAGCAACGCTTGCGCAGACGCTTAGAAACCTTTCTGGCCACCTACCGCCGGGAGATGGAAGCTATTAAACAGGATAGCCAACACAAACCGCGTTTTGCTTGGTGGCCCATGGTACAGGAGTACTTGGAGACGCCCCAGTTGGCAAAAATTAATATCAGCGAAAATATGGAGGAGGACAACAAGCGTAAGCTTAATGAAATAGCGCCATTAGAGCCTTTGACACTTGTTGATAACACTGAATTACCAAACGAGCCCTATATTTAAGTGCGCCTTCATCTCCCGCCGTATCCCAAATTTTTTCATCATCTTCGCCTGCGAACAATGAGGATATCATTAGTAACAACGACACTTACACCGCGGAGCAGCAAAATTTTAGCAATCCACCCTTGAAACTCATTTGGAATGGTCTCGAGGACGACTTGCTCGAGGGTAAATGGTCGCTTAAACATTCCGTGAAGTTTTTACGTCTCTATGGTGCACATCGCTGCCTGTGGGATCTCAATGACCCTGACTACCGCTCGCGTGAAATGCGCGCTGCAGCTATCGAGGATATTGCCGCGGCGATGGGTTATGGCCTGGACGCTGATTATGTGGCAAAGAAAATCAAAATATTTCGCATTACATATATGCAGCACCGCAAACGCATGCTTGAGGCCATTAAGCAGAATAGAGCGCCGGACGTGCAGCTGCGTTGGTTCCCCTTGGCCGACAGCTTTTTGCGTCCACACATCGGCTTGCGCTCGATCAAAGAGCAAGAGCGCGAAATGCCACAATTCGATTTTCAATATGTTTATGCGAATTTAAATTTAATTGACCCCAGTCTGCTGGCGGATCTCAAGTGAAGCTTGAGCTGTGGAATAACTGTAATAAAAACTATTGTCTATTAAGTAAAGACTTGTATATTTTCAACGATTTTTCTTTTCTTTGCATAAAAATATATATTTACAAGAACATTAGTCGCCACTAAGCCACGTCTTCATTGCCGTCCTCGGTGCCCGTCAATTCCACAACCGATGCGAGTGGCCTTAATCTTCTATCTTTGAATTGTTGCCCCCGTTTTGCTATGCAAACTTTTCCCGCCTTTCTGATACGCTCTATGTCCTGTTTGGTGCCATAGATTTTCGACGGCTTCCCACAACCACAGGGGCAAACGACGATGCCCACCTTACCGGGTGGCAATTTGATCTTTGGTATCGCACCACTGGTTGTGGGCCCATCAACTAATGTCTCGTTCGTGCTCCGCTGTGCTATTAGAGTTGGTTCCCTGTGATGTACGTTCGCGGTTCTCTCACTCGGTTGGCTACGGCCACGATGTTCCAGTGTTTTTGATATGCTGCGAGGACCACGAAAGCATTGTAGCATTGTGCTGATGTCACTGCCTCCAGGACCGGGATAACGAAATGCCTCGTTCTTCCACACATTCCGCGGCTCTTTACGCTTATCGAGTTTACGCTCAAGTGAACGGGCTTGCTGTAGCTTAGCCGGCATATCCGGATACGATTCGAAGATGAAGTTGTCTTTCATATCGTGCTGTCCTTGACTGGGTTGCTGCTGTTGTTGCCGCTGTAGGTGACGTGGCAACATGTCACGCCGACTCAAACGTTCTGTAAATTGTTCAACAAAAGGATCGTCTACACCAAATCTTCTGTAGTCCACTAAATATGGTGCATTTTCGGGTGGATGTTTTAGTGCCAAACTCGTGCCTCTCGTGGGCGTGCGTTCGTTACTTCTCGCGCGTGTGGTATGCGGTGTCCCAGCGTACGGAGAAACATGTCGACTTGTGTGTGGTGTAACGCGACGGCTGGAGTGTGGTGAGTTCGAGCGGGAGGTATATGGCGTGTCTGGATGGCTGGAATATGGTGTTGTAGCGCGGGTGGAGTATGGTGTGGCGGCGTGACTGGAGTAGGGTGTATCCAAGCGATCGGAGTAGGGTGAATTGGGTCGCGTGGAGTGTGGTGTATCGGCGCGTGTGGAATATGGTGTATTGTTGCGTGTAGAATATGATGTGTTGCTACGTGTGGTATGTCTTGTACCTGGCCGACTAGAGCTTCGTGTTCGCGACGATCCTCTACCACGATGGCTATGATGTGACTTGCTTGACTTTAAGCGACTTCTTGACTCTCTATTTGACAAGGCAGATCTTCTAATCATTTCTTCTAGACACAATATGAGTGCCAGCAGCAGCAGCAAAAAGCAAATCGCAACGAATGCACCAAACCAGTATAGATTCTGTTGGAGAAAAGAGTTGTGAGAATACAGTAGAGATAGGAATTGAAATCTGTAGTACAAAGAAAGCCTTTAATATAAGATAATTATTAGTTCGCAGGGAATATCGGAGACCGATCCAACAATTTGTTGGTATCAAATACATTATAAATGGTTACAGAGCCCCGGGTCCCTCTGAAAACTTCGCGCCGGGGAGGATTCTTCCAAGATCTTAGCCGCCCTCTCGTTCTCTCTCCTTAACTGAGTAGCCCTAATCTCTAATAAATCAATTTCATACCGTCTTCAATCAGCGCCTTAAGGTAGGCAACATTATCGAACGTAAATATCGATAAAATACATAAACGATTATTTCAATGTATTTCTAGGTGTAATTGTCATATTCTCCTAACTCACCATTGATGGCACCAGACAGTCACAAGCCGGCGTCTTTAGCGACTTGTAGAGCTGCGCTACGGATTTACAGTTAGTACCCCTTGCGCTCACAGAATGAGATATGCTCCTCCTCAGCGGTTCTTTGCCCGCATTGAAGATCGCACGCAAAGTTTTCGTTAATTCCGTTAAGCCGTCAAAATCTCCCGTGTCATCCCTATTGGCTTTCAATTGTGTGGGTAGGTCTTGTAACAATGCCTCGACGCGCCATGTGCTTCGATATAATTTATCCATTTCGCTGGCCACTTGCCCATGCAGCGACACAGCCATAGTGTGACCAATGGCATGTGTACAATTGAGCTCTTGCAGAGCTTTAATCTTACTCAGCCGATTGCTGTGCCAGATTAAAGCGAATGGTTCTATATTTTTAGGCGCATACACGGCGACTTTCAACATTTCCACATATATATCCTGTATTATGGTTTTGTTGATGCGAAATCGTTCAAAGTTCGCGGCGGAACTCGGTTTGGTAGTTGTGGCGCGTTTCACGCGCTTCGGCAGAGTTTCAATCGCCTTCAAAGCCGCTTCGATATCACTCGTGCTAGTGTCGTAGATCCTCTTGGCACTCGTGTGACTGTAATTGTCGAACATTGCAGAGTTGATTATGCAATCCTCAATAATGTCGGATCTGGCAGCAACGAGAGCACTGCAAAAGATTTTTTTTTTAAGTTTCAGTAATCTTTGTGTCCAACATATTACCGCTTTCCATCACATATGCCATCCTTTGCCACCATTCCATGCAGAAAGTAGTACATTATCGTCAGCACAAATACCAGGTAGAACACAAATATGA
This sequence comes from Bactrocera correcta, assembly GCA_027475135.1. Classification (NCBI taxonomy): domain Eukaryota; kingdom Metazoa; phylum Arthropoda; class Insecta; order Diptera; family Tephritidae; genus Bactrocera; species Bactrocera correcta. The sequence continues at coordinate 132,480,495 of CM050325.1, read as the reverse complement.
AAGCTGCAGTGCTTTCGCGTAAAATATCAACAAAATTAAAAATATAAATTAGAAACAAAGATAATTTCACCCACATTGACTTACGTCAGCGGCAAAATGCCTGCAATCCATTTACATTTGCGGCAATACAGTGAGCCAAGGTACCAAAGTGGCATGAATATGAGTGCGAGGAAAGCTATCTGAAAGGAATACTGTATAAATATGCGGGCCGAGCTTCATTGTGCCAATTCGTTTTCCTGATAGGGGTGTTAAGTGAATCGGTTAGGTAACCTCAAAAAAGCCTGCTTCCTACCTCTTAAGGGAGTAATAATCCTATTTATTCTTCTTAAGACATTCTCTAATGGATGTTATACTTAAACTTTAAGGTTATATTGTCCTTTACGTCAAATTTTCGGTAGACAAAGCCAAGCGATACGTTACCCGATGGTTGGGCAAAATCTCAAAAGGCGGCGCAGCACTTACTTTCACCGTCGAGAAGGTTCAGATTGTCATCATCAACGCAAAACTATACAAATCCATTGGCCCGGATGAAATTAACGTGCTCATGCTAAAGCATCCTGGCGCTACCCACTCTTCAAATACCTGATATGCGGAAAATCGGAACAGTGGTCCCACTTCTGAAACCTGAGAAATCCGCTAGCAAAAGGGAGTCGTACCGTCGGATAACTCTCCTCTCTCCAGTAGTGAAGACACATGAGGCCTTGTTACTCACCACCTTCACACACCACCTGAGGCTAGCAAACCACCAGCATGGCTTTCGAAAAGTACACAGTACCAGCACTTAGCGTCATAAACGCCCACATAGTTCATGGCCGCAACCAGAAACCATTGAGCAAGAAGGCGGTCCTTATAGCGATGGACTTGTGAAAACCCTTTAACACAGTCAATCACAGAAAACTACTTGATGACATGGACATTGAAAAATCTACACTCCCTCCAAGACGAGGTGGACTATGAACTATCTGAGCGATCGTCAATCATCCGTACTATTTTGAGGTAAATACTTAAAACTGATAAGAATTAAATAAGGGGTTTCACAGCGTGGTATCCTTTCCCCGTTATTGTTTAACTTCTACATCACGAAACTTCCATAACCACAAGTATCGCCTCGTACACTGGTGATTGCACGGTAATGACGTCGGGCAATGGAATCGATGGCATACGTTTAAAAATAAACGACAATCTCTCCGACCTTTTTCGCTTCCTCGCTGCATACGAAATTTAACACTCTCCCCAGTAATCCATAGCGACCATATTTACAAACTGGACTAAGGAGTACAGACTTGATGTAAATATTGTAGTCGATGGCGTTAAGACTCCGCCTGTCAATAACCCTAAAATTTAAGGTGTGACTTTCCACAGTCTTAACAAAATCCTTAAATCGCTAGCTGGCAGTACATAAGGGAAAGACAAAGAAACGTTCTTGGCAACATACAAGGCAATCGGCCGGCCGGTCCTTAACTAGACCGCACCAATATGGTTGCCTGGATGTAGTAAAATACAGACGAAGAAGCTGCAATCATGTCAGAACACTGCACTCCGAACTACGGCAGGGTGCTTTTTGATGTCTCCCATCGTATACCTATATAGTGAGGTCGGTATGATCCTAGTTAAGGATTATAATGAACTTCTCTCCAAGCAGTTTCTGCTGGGGTGCTTTCGTAGAAATCATTCATTTTTGTTTTGTCGTAACATATAATTCCCAAAGGTCTTAACTGCTTAGTGGGAAGGATGTCTTTAATGAATCATATATATAAATATTAATGGGTTTTAGGCTTCAAATATCAGAGATATCACATACGAAAAAAATCGATAAAACTTCGATAATAAAAAATCGGTCCAAGTCTGCAAGAGTGTATCAACTTTATGAAAAATAAGAATTGTATAATACTTACCAACATCATTAATATGCTTACAACGTATCCAAAAGTTATCAGAGTATCCGAAAACTCGATATATCCAGCGCCCCTCGAGACTTCCAGCAGGTTTTCTTTAAGTTCATACATCTTATTTGCTCGCTGCTGCAAACTGGTTCCTAAAACGAAGGTATTAAGTAGCTAATTAAATAAGATTCGCGAAAAAATTACACAATTTTGGTTTTTGTACCGAGTGCCTCCAATTTAGTCTCAATATTTTGCAAATTTTTATCAATGGTATTTGCGAATTCTAGACTTCTATCGTTATTTTTGACATGTTCCGTTAGCATCTCGTCAGATAGGGCTTCAAGTTCTCGATAATAGTTGTAGAATGCGCGATTTTGTTGCATAACCTGGGGGACCAAATTTGGAGGAAATTAATTTTTGTCTTTAAAAGGGATCTATCTATAAGTTTTACCTTATATACGACATTGGCGAAGTCCTCTCGCACTCTGCGTACCGATTGCAAAGCCTTCCGACTCTCCATGGTATTCACAATCTTCGCGAAACTCGTCGCGTTTGTGTCATAGTAGCGCCAAGCTGGAAATTTAGAACACTTTTTTGGTAAAATACTTTTAAGGTGCGAGTACTCAGCTGGTAATTGAATGTAAAATGGAAACTAACAGTCGAAATATTCAAAAGTTTGTGAGGACTGAAATGCAAGCCGGAGTTGAAAATAATTACTGTAATATTTTTTAGTTTCTGAAGAGCCTTTTTAGTGACTTCGAAAAATTATTTTCATCAATAGACCGTATTGAGATAACCTTACTCTTCAACTAAAAATTCTTTCAAGTCAAAATCAAAGCCTTATGTGGGTTGGTAAGCTAGTAATATGTTGACTTTATACTGAATTGCGAGAAAAAGCTCGTAAGGCCCTCATTTCTTTTAATAGTGAATCTACTTACAGTCCAAGAAATGCAACATATAGGCATTACAGTGCGCGAACGTCTCCAATAATTCATTCACATCACTTTTGTAGTTCACAAGACCCAAATTATCTACGCTTCGTAAGCTTTCACCAAAATATGGTTGAGCTTTTTCTGCAAAAAATTATATTAAGCTTGCAAAGACAGCTTTCATATAAAATCTACTCTAATACTTTCAATGGCTCTGTGAAATTTGGCCGAGAGTTGATTGACATTCTCCAAAGGGCGTGCAAAATTGACATTTTCCAGTTTGTCTATGATGTCATTGATGCTTTCGTCGGCAAGCTTCAGACGCCAAGCACGATCTTCCTTCATTTTGCGGATATTTTTATTAGCGGTGAGCATTATGGCAATAGAAAAGCTTAAATGTCCAAGAAAAAATAATGAGAGAGTTGCCTTAGAAGCTTATAAAATATAATATAAAGTGACTCACAGCAAGAACACGCAAGTTATCACGGCCAAAATATAGCACATGCAAAACCACATGCTCAATTCTTTACTGATTTCATTGTCCAAATAGCGATAGAGCGGCGTGCCCACTCGCCAACGGTAAATGGCATACGCAATGCTGTAAATTTAATATAATTAAATTGGCTAAAATATGTAAAGTCACTTACCCGCATATAGTTACTAAAATCCCTAAAATGAGCAGATAAATCAAAAGTGGGTACTCTGAAAACAGTGGCAGGAATTCGCCATTGCGAAAGCGTTCACCATAACCCACACTAGTTGCGTAACCTGCAAGCAAATTTAGTTTGAATGAGAGCGATGCTCTTTCTCAAGTGACTTTAAGGGGCTTGTAAGCCGTCTAAGTCTACTTTTAGGCGCTCAAGCTTATGCTATATCCGCACCTACCATCTGGCAATTCATCTGCTGCAGATAAGCCAACAAAAGCCTCGCCGATGCTATACATCCATCCTGGTGAGCAGCTGCTTTGCTTCTTTCCGCGCGCTAAGTTCAACTCAAAGCTCCTGACAGGCTTATCGTTTGCCCACATGACTTAACAGGTTTAAGATTTATATTTATTTCACCTTTTTTCTATTAATTTCTTTACGTGTTTCCATAAAAATACATTTTAGTCCGTTTCATCTAACGACAATTTCAAAAACTTCACAGGAATTTATTTTCAAATATTTTGTTTATTTTCCGTTAAAATAAGTGCACTATATAATTTTTAAACTACGTTCACACACAACAATAGCTAATACAACCACAAATTATTTGATTTAAAAGCTTAATATTTATTTAAAATTTATAATCACTGAAAAATGTCGTTTGAAAATTTTTACATTCGATTTGGCATTGAAAAATGGAAAACAAAATTTCAAGAATGTTTGAAATATCCAATATTCTTATAATTTGGGATTTTTTTTTTAAATTTTGTAATGTGAAATAAGGTGTTCATGACTGGAAAATTGTAAGGGTTTTTTATAGTTGTGTGAGGTTGGTGAATAATTTCGTATTTTCACATAAATAAAAATTTGCTCAAATTATTTTTTAAATAATTGATTTGAGTAAATGTAGATTATAATTTTTTGATAATAAAAGATCGCAAAAATCAAGTGAACCACTCATATATTTTTGCCCATGAGTGTTTTGTCCTATATGTATTGATTTAATTTATGAACTAGTGAAACACTCACTCAGCACATACTCGTATTTTTATTTTTGTGCGAGTGACCGTTAAATGTTCCACTTGTTCAGTACAGTATTAACTCAAATTATTTCTTATGGAGGAATTCTTTCTTACTTTAGTTTAGGTTAGGTTGTACTACTGGTCTTTAGTAATCGCAGATGGAGGCACAGTTTAATTTTAAGTGAAATATTTGTCATGCACGCAGTTGTGTCATTTTCATTGGTCGTGTTTTTACGTGGCAGGTCCCAAACCCAGTACACAACCTTGGGGAGGGAGGATTCGCTTTCGCATGTTAGCTCGTCTTCAAACAGATGTGTTTCTGCAACACAGAGGATACTAAGCCTAAGCCATATATAAAATAATCGTTTTTGGCCACATGGTTTTCCTCATTTGCGTAAACTTCTACACATAGCTCCATCAATCCAATGTACCAATGTACTCTTGCCAACAGGTGCAACTTCGGACTGAGTAGATAATTGAGAAATAAAGTCATCTCTCGACGAATAAAGTCCAAATTCTGCAAGTCACTTATCATCCCGGTCCTGCTTTATGGCGCAGAGGAATGGACGATGACAACATCTAATGAATCGACGTTACGAGTTTTTGAGAGAAAGGTTCTGCGGAAGATTTATGATCTTTTGCGCAATGGCAGTGGCGAATACTGCAGTCGATGGAACGTTGAACTGACTTAGTGCGGCAAATTAAGAGACAGTGGCTACGCTGGCTAGGTCATGTCGTCCGAATAGATGAAAACACTCCAGCTCCGAGAGTATTTGACGCAGTGCCGTTGACGTTAGAAAGACTAGGTGAAGAAGAATATGGCTACACTTGGAATCTGCAATTGTAAACTCGGCTATAACCGCGTTAACAGTGTCTACGCCAATAAATAATAAGATTCGTTATACAGGATATCAACGCTGTTTGCCAACTTTACCGAGCCAGTTGATGTCTAACTTGGATACTTCATCTGGTCCCTTGAACTGCGAAGGTCCTAAATATCTAACCGAGTTCTAGATAAGTTTGCGTGTTTTCCTTCGGCTCCCTTACATATGATCTTGACGATCCTGCATGCTCCTTAAGCATTCCATCTTACCCTGATTCATCTATTAGCCTTTTTGGAAATATTATTGTGTGTCGTTTTTAACGGCTTACGTGTTTAATGAACTTGTTCGGTAATAAAGCGAGCCAAGAGTGCCAGGTAATGCTCTTGTGGCCGGGAGCCCAGTATATATGTATGCAGCCGCTTTCCGACAGGCGTACATCTACTGCCTCCCTGCCTTTAATGGTATTCTCTGACGAAATGCGTTGCCGCTTGTTTATCTACGTCTATATTGATATTCTTTCCGTCATTTCCTGCGTTGTTAGCTATCTCTGTCGTTTTCTTGACCGCAAAGGCTCACACCTGAAAGACATTTCAGTATTCAGGAAGCTTGAAGGGCTGCCTGATATCCAGCTCTGAGCAATATATAGATTTTTGCTCTGTCTGCGGCTCCTGCGCCATCCGCCTGGATAATTGACCTAGCGCTGCCAATCTTGCAGCTGAGCTTTCTACTGCAATGTGGATCGGTGGTAGGCTGAGGAAACTTTCTGGTGCAGCTATTGGATTGATTCTTAGCGCTGCCGTTATGCAAAGAACAGCGAGTCGCTTTATTAACTCCACCGACTTTCTGTAAAAACTTTTGCTCACAGTGGTCCACCACAACAAAGCACCGTAAAACCAATTTGGCTTTACTACCGTTGTGTAACCCCTTTATTACTTTAATATGAAGAAAACCTAAGCTGAAAGTCATGATATTTTAGTGGAAGCTTATCGTATATATGTTTTAGGTAAGCGAATAGGTATATTCTAAGGCGAAGAACCTCCGGACGACAAAAAAAAATTGGAAGAAAAACAACTATAAAAATTCCTCGGTCAATACTCTTGCCAAAAACAAGTAGAGCTCACAGAGCATTTGGGAGTCTACTCAAACAGCCATTTCAAAACGTTTAAAAGCGGCCGGATATCTTCAAAACCAAGAAGAATTGGGTGCCATATGAATTGATCCAAGAGACATTGAAAGACGATGTTTTATGTCAAACAAGCTCAAATTTGAACGCCACAGAAAGAAGTCGTTTTTGCATCGAGTTGAGACCTACTGTGACTGAAGAATGGGTTCCTTACGACCAGGATGAGGCAATCATTTACCATCATGACATAGCTCGGACTCATGTTCATGACTCAAGTTTCGTCTTACCTGCTTATGATCCATTATAAACATCTTTTGTTCCGGTCGATAGAAAACACACTTACTGAATTACGGTACGGCATCAAAAATTGAATTGATTCGGCGTAATTCTTTTGGAATGGAACCCACATATTGTCTGAAAGATGAGAAAATGTTAAATTTATAAAAATAAAAAAAAAAGACTACAATAAAATCGAGTTTTAATCATAATAACTATAAATTTTTTGAGAATTTCTCACGACAACCAAAAAACGAAATATTTGGAATAAGATATGAATTATTCTCTCTGATATTGAGAACAAATTGAAAACCTTTACGCGAAGGATCCACCCTAAACAGATACTTAGCAAATATTTAATTAATCTCTTCTCGATTATTTCGGTCATTCATTACCAATTACCGTGGCTTATCACACCTGTAATCAAGTGTAACCAATCGCAATATCCACAAGATCGTCTACCTAATTATCTCAAAAGAATTCTTTGATTTCGATTGTTTCGTTGTTGCTGTAGCATGTAGAAAACAAATGACCGGAAAGTCTTATTGTGAAATCAACGGCACACATACACACACACACACTAGCATAAAAACGCTTCGGTATCTTTGGTAGTATCATTTTTAAACGCCTTCTGGCGATGCGTTGCTCGCGGCGACAGCGTTTCTTGTTACCACTGACTGCACCAATGAGCCAGTGATATATGGTCTTTGAGGAGGTCGACAAGGGAGCGTATGTATGTACTAGCTTACTATTCATGCATAAATTTTATTGTAGGAAGTGTACGTTAGCTGCAGTAAAGAGCATGAAAGCGGCAGTTCAGAAGTGATTTCCTACCACATACTTCTTAACTGGTTCAGAACTAGTATAATATGAGAGTACTTAGTGCAATTCGTAGACATTGGTTGTGGAACGGCTTATATAATATGTATCTATATATTAGTTTTTGAAAGCAATCCCGCTTTCTAGGTTGGGTCTGATAGAATCTGTAAACCCTAAAACACCCGTTGAATTAATTTTCATAATAAGATGTTTTGGTATAATTTATATTTAATCAACATAGCCTGTCCTCGAATGGGCGAAAACACTCCAACTCTGCAAGTATTCGACGCAGTATCCTCCGGTGGAAGCAAAGAAAGAGGAAGACTTCTACTCCGTTGGAGAGATTAGTTGGAGAAGGATCTGGCTGCACTTGATATCTCGAATTGGTGCCAAATTGCGAAAAGAAAAAATGACTGGCGTGCTGTTGTGAACTCAGCTATAACCGTGTAAGCGGTGTCTACGCCAATAAAGAAGAAGATAATGTCGAGGTTCAAATGAGGTTACGAAAGGCTCAGATAGTCAATTTAAAAGCAAAAGTAGTCTTTGTTTGACATAAGGCTGATGCCTGCTAACATCAGACAATCCATTTTACTGCTGGGATTTTCACATTGATCGTTTTAGGATCTGACTCCACACCGCGCTGTCTGTGTTCGCCTTACAGCGCTATCCAGTTGTCTTGCCTTTTCGAGTTTCCACCGGTGTTCCCTTACGTGTTTCAACTTACTTACTATACACTCAAGCTGCTGCTTAACTTCTCTGCCTTTTTTACACAAATTCTTTATTTTTTATTATGACCGTTGCTTCTGTATTGTCTTCGTGACCTTACCGCTTCGCTCTGACTTCTTGCTCATAAATACTTCGCTTATTGCATTTGGTTATCACCTGTTTTGTTTTGTTCTCGAAATTGCTGTCTGTTGTTGTTGGTTGGCTGCCCATATCTTCCTCGAACCGTTTACAACGTGTCGTCCATAAATTCAACTGTTGCAATTCATCTCGTATTTATGGACGCATATCTCTCTCATTGTATATATGTATATATAATCAATGCCGTATCTCTTCGCTTGACCACTTTTTTGATTTGTTTTGTCTGCTTGTTTTGCTCTTGGGTTCATGCGGTCGGTCTGTGGAGATTTTTGTTTTTCGTTCTTCACCTTCCTTGTTTCATTTTGTAATTTGTTATGGAGATCTACTTTTGGTTTTGCGGTCGGAAAAAATCTATTAAAATTCTTACACGTTACGCATTTTAGGTTTTATGTTTCCTTTATTCGAGACAAAGCGATACTTCGAAGTTTTTTTGTATATAACTGCTGGTAGTGGTGAGGTAAAAGCAAGGTTCTAATGGTTTGCTTGAGGTTCATTGAATGCGGTAGTGCTAAAAATCTTGCGGGATGCTAGTTGTTAAAGTTGTATGGATCCATACACTTCTGCTCTATTGTTCAGCCTTGCCTTCGGCGAACTAGAAGTCACATCCAAAACTTACTTTGGCCAGCTCAACGAATTTGTGGTCGGCTCAAAGCGCTTTGCCCATTTGTAAGGGTCTTATCATCTTTTATCTAAGAGTTTTAGGTACCACAGTGGACTGGCGTACTAAACTGTCCAAGTGAGATCCTTATTAGGACTGAAGAGATCGAGACATCAGGTCAGTTTTACCTTCGGCGAACCAGTAGTCACAGCCGAAACTGACATTAGTATTCTCAACAAATTCTTGATCGGCTCAAAGCGCTTTGTCGATTAGTACGGGTCTTATACTCCTTTATCTAAGAGTTTTAGGTACCACAGTGGACTGGTGTACTAAGCTGTCCCAGTGAGATCCCTGTTAATATTGACCTCTTTACCTAACCTAGCCTCGTTCCGTAAATACCCCTCAAGAGTTCATGGCTCTGATTAGAGTGCAATATTCATACGAAAACTCTTCAACCTGCCTTTAGATCTTAGTAACATTTGAGACGATCCCTGGTAGTGAACGAGGCCAAAACTAAATATCTCTCGTCATCAAACAAACAGCCTTCGCACTTACGACTGGGCTTCTTCATTACTATGTTACAGTCATAACTTCGAAGTCGTAGATCATTTCGTCTAACTTGGAACTAGTATTAACACCAACAACAATGTCAGCCTCGGAATCCAACGCAGAATAACTCTTGTCAATAGGGGCTACTCAGTATGCAAATGAGAAGTAAAGTCCACTCCCGCCGAACAAAGACTAAACTCTATAAGTCACTCATTATTCCCGTCCTACTATATAGTGCAGCGGCATGGACTATGACAACATCTGATGAGTCTGGCAACGTCTGCCTGCCAGCTGATAGCTCGATTCCTACAGGAAAAGCAAATTTGCTAATTATCGTATCCTTCAATATTGATTATAAGACTGAGCCGTTGTACAGCTATGAGGTCTATCTCAATTAAGTTTAATATATTCAAAATTTGTTTGATGAACTTCAATTTCATAAAGCTTCAAAAGCCATTAAATTATTCTCTCAGTTTCTTATTTGCCATTATATTAATTCTTCCATTACGCTAACGAAGTCTTTGCCGTGTCATTGCCTTTGGCGAAGACTGGGCCAAACTCAAGCGAATTACCGACTGCTTCTTTGATTCTAACGATTTATCATTTTTTTCTGCTTTTTTCTTCTCACACCAACATCTACACACACACACATATGTATGTATGTAGCTACCAAAAAGTCAATGTCATCGATTTCTCGTACCTCGTGAGCCACGATGGCCATTAGTGTGGCACGTACCGACTGCAAGAATTATGCTTAAGAATCAGGAATATCCAATGTGTGGCGCACTTAAACACGACCGCTTTTCGTCTAAGCCAACTAACCAGTTTCTTGGCGTGTCACAAAGCCCCACACGACCACAAAACCAAAGCTGCGCTTGAGGCCGAACGAACATGTTCGAATGCAAACACGAACGAACACAGTTGCGAGCGCAAAGGTGTGCGCGGAGCCACAGGTAAAGCCAGTCAGACAGCAGCCAACTCGTCACTACTCAGCGTATTATGGCGTGCAGGGGACCCGCGCGGGAAGTGCAAGGTAACAATGTTGCGGTGTGTTGGTGTTTGTGTATTGTCTTATGCTCGTCTTTCTTTGCAGCCAACAAACTGGCAACGCGCCTAGACTTGTTGAAGCCGGTCTTTTCGGGCGGCCCGTAGCGTCTGAAGCAAGGTAAGTCTCGTGTTAAGAAAGTGCGCCACATCGCGCCGGGAGAGTGTTTCAGCGTACGATCGATCTTACCAATGCAGTGCTCAGCGGTTTGAGCGTTTACTCGGAATTCAGTTACTTTTTAACGTTGAACTTAAGCGCAACTTGATTTTCGGAACACGTAGCCGCGTAGCCGCGAAGTTAATTTTGTATTTAGATCTAATAGAATGCGCGAGCGCGGGTACGAGAGTGCAATGCAGCACGAAGCAAACACATATATAGTGCATATAGTACATAAATCTTGAAAGCGACGTGTTTGAAGCTGAAAAATGCTTAAACAGATCCGTGTGCTAACGCTTAAGCATAAAAGTAATTATTTAAGAAGTGAGAAATTCCAATAAGAAAATAATTAATAAGTGAAGAATAGTGTTTCAAAGCTCAAAAGCAAAGATAAATCGTTTAAAAAATGTAAATAAAAACTAAAAAATGTGCAAAATATATCAATAAGTGTGAATATTATAATAATTATTTTGTATAACAACTAAACTAAGTTTGTGCTAAGCTTATTTTTTATATACACAACACTTCCATGTGTCAAATTAACAGTTATTGCCATTATTTCGTGTGCTAAATCGCTTGTGCAGTCTTCCTCAACTGGCTCAGCCACTAAATTTGGCCGTCTGTGCAGGCAATTGCGTCTCAAAACCGCTGGCTGGCATTCACGAATCTCTGCAAGAAATGAAAAAGGTGCTAATTACACGTTTCGAGGTGTGTGCAAACGCAAATTCGTCAGCAATGCTTTATATAAATAAGTGAAAGGCCTCAAATAATTTCAAATAATTTGCAGTTACAACAATAAAAATTTCTAAATAACAGTACTAATTTAACATTTTTCATTCATAATTTAAATTTTCAAAACTTCACATAATATTAAACAATAACAGTATTTCACTAACCGTCTCAACTAAACATAAGTAACTAAATTTCAACTTTAACTAAAACATCTGCTCTGTGCAAATCTCGAAAAAATCTCAAAAAAGCGAGTTCTAAACATCACATCAACTTCAGCAACAACACTCGGCATTGAAATAAAACTCTAACCCTTCATATTCCATCAAAAAACACTTCTATCATTTTGGAAGCATTTTTATGTGGATTTACGAAACGGATATCCCAATGAGATTTCATACTAGCGACTAACGGATATTTTTTACGTTATCTTCAAGCGATAATGTCAAATAAGTGAGTAGAAGTTGTGATTTATATACAATATTATTATTTATGTGCACAAGGTTTGTTTTTGAAAGTTACTTTACCGAAACGTATTTTCATAGAAATTTAAGCGGAAAAAATGATCGCCTTTTTGTAACAAAATAAGTTTTTATTATTATTAATAAATTTAATTTTTAAAATGCAAGAGTTGCCATTATAAGAAAAAGTCTAAGAATATTGCCGTTTAAATTAAATTTTTTTTTTTTTTATTAATTTTTTTCTTTTTTAATTATTTTATTTTTTGTTTTTGATAAATGTTATTTCAATATTTTTTTCGATTTTTAATCTTTTTTGATTTATTTTTTTAATTTAATTATTTATATATCATATCAAAGTAAAATTATATGAATTATTATATTCTTATATATGTATTTTTTAGATAAATAAATAATTGAGAAATGCACCGCGACCTTAGGTCTATATATTTTTTAACTATTATCACCCAAATATTGGGTAGTCGGAAAAGTCTTTTCGTATTTCTAATCAAACTTTAACTTATTTTTTTTTTTTATATTTATAATGAATTATAATGAACAAAGTACATATGTGCCATCTGGGTCGACCTCTTTTGCCATTTTTCCGCTCGAGACATTATTCTATCAGTGTAAAACTTTTCTTGTTTCTCGGGAAAAAGCTACGACAAGTAATTTTCACAGGCTTCTCTCGAAGCCAACTTTACTTCATTAAGGGAATGCTGCATTAACAGAAACAAAAGGTAGTCCGATGGTGCAAGGTTAGGGCTATATGAAGGATACATCAAAACTTCCCAGCCAAGTTCTTCCAGTCTTTGTCGAGTCATCAAAGATGTGTGTGGTCTAGCGTTGTTCTGATGAAAGACAAAGCCCTTTCTGTTGATCAGTTCTGGCCGTTTTTTTATTGCTTGCTTCAATCTCAGCTGCTGGAGCAGCTTATGGTGGATGATTCCTTTCCAATCCCACCAAACACTCAGCATAACCTTTCGAGAAGTCAATCCTGGCTTTGCGACCACTTGTTGAGCTTCACTAGGCTTGGATCACATATTATTGTCGTATTTGATTTACTTTTCGTCTCCTGTTACCATTCGCTTCAAAAATGGTTCGATTTCATTTCGTTTCAGCAAAGAATCGCAGATTTTAATTCGGTCCATTAAATTCTTCACAGACAATTCATGTGGTACCCAAACATCGAACTTCTTTTTACAGCCAGTCTTTTTTAAATGGCTCAAAACCATTTGATGATGAATGTTAAGTTCCTTAGCGATGTCATGGCTGCTTATGTGAGGGTCCTGGTCAATCTTTTCCATAATTTCATCGACTTTTTCAACGATAGGTCGACCGGCCGACCAGAGCGAGGTGTATCTTTCACTTCGAAAATTCCAGAACGGAAGCGAGCGAATCATTGTACTACACGAATTGATACAGCATCGTCTCCGTATACTTCATAAATTCCATTGGTGGCTTGCGTGGCATCTCTGCTACATTCTTATACAAAAAATATAGTGAATTTCTTAATTATTTTTACTAATTTTTGAAGAGCTGTAACTTTTTTCCAACTTCCCCGAATTTATTTATTTCTTTGATTAAGTGAAGCGTAAAATCTCACCTTTCCAACACTATATGGTATGGCACAATGTAATTGGTAGCACAGGTGATATACGACTGCAAATACATCTATTGACAAAATACGAAAATACTTTTTCGACTTACCAATATTTGTTTACTATCATCGCTCAAAATTATGTCTGTCTTAATTATGGGATTACAGGGGTTTCTTCGAGTAAAAAAACGGCAAATTTTAAATATATATATATTTTTTGTTTTTCAAATAAAAACTCTTATACATATATATTTTTTTTTAATTTTTAAACGAAAATATTTAAAAGTCTACCACGTCATTTCCGTCAGTCCCTCGAAATGAAGTGCTTCTATAGAAATCTTTTTCAATTGTTGAGATATATTCACAAAATTTGGTATAGATTATTATTTGAGGCAATATTTCAATATCCGAAGAAATCGTTTCGATCGGACCACTATAGCATGTAGCTGTCATACAAACTGAACGATCGGAATAGAGTGCCTGTATGGAAACTTTTTCCATTTGACGGGATATCTTCACGAAATTTTACATAGGTTATTGTCTAAGGCAGTCATTCGACTTCTGAAGAGGTTTTTCCTATCGGATCACTGTAGCATATAGTTGCCATATACATAAACTAAACGATCAAAATCAAGTTAAATGTTTGTGAAGGGTATTAAAGCTTCGATGCCGCCGAAGTTATCGTTCTTTCCTGTTTTATTCTTAACTTTTTATTTTATTAATTTTCTTCTTAAGTTTTGATTTTATTTTAGATATTTTTTAAGTTTTTTATATTTTCTACATATTTTGTTTTTCCAAGTTTTGATTAAAACTATTTTTTTTTTAAATTTCTAAATATTTTTTTTTTAATGTTTTTGAATAAAAATATCATTTTAATTTTCAATCTTAATGATTAATTTTTGTATTTTCATATATTTTTTTATTATTCTGCCAAAAAATAAATGTCCGTCTTAATTAAGTTGCCAAACAATGCCCCCAGCATATAGCCGAGCACAAAAGTATACACACACATACCTAAACATTTTCAGTGACTTTACAAAACTAGTTTTGCAGCTGATTAATGTTCCTTCAAAACCTACCAATGGACCTTAACAATTGTAGCTGAGCTATCTTTCGTTGTGACACAAGATGACTCAGTTTTCGAACCCATTAAATTTGCTAATTCACACAATGAGATTTTTTAAATTGCACAGAAAATTGAAAGTAATTTCATAGTTACCTTGTAGAAAATTGCCTTACAATTGCAGAAGCATGCATACACTCCTCTATAAATGTATGTATGTATATATTTCGGCTTATTATATTTTTGTACTAAGTACGCTGTGTTTGACAGTAATTTACAGGATTATTGCGTTAGGTGGCAGAAACTTTCGATTTTTATGTGGGTGTTGGCTTTTCGAAGTCACTTACCGCGGTTAAATTTTTTTTCTTACCAGGAAATGAGCTTATGGCTCCATCCGTGAGATAAGTTCGCCTATCTATGTATTTATAATGCTCGAAATTCGAAGAGCAAAATATTTATTTTCCAAAAAAAAAGTTTGAAATTTAATTTCTAAAAAAATTGTAGTTTCGTAAGTCGGACAACAGATTGTAACGCCAAGTGGGTTTCGAACCAAAATTCTTAAGTTTTATTAACATAGCGTTTCTTAAGAGTCAAAATTTTTATTATTTCCTTGATCATTACCTGTATTCATTCCTAAATAAATTATTTTGATTTAGGGATTTGATATAATTTTACACAGAAAAATCTTTCTCCTGCTAAAGGTTTAATAAAAAAAAAAGATTTTTCTAATTTGCTAGGGGATATAACCCATTAATGGGTTACCAGTTCCTGAAATTTCTTTCACTGGTATCTAGTCCTTTGATCACACTACAGCCGAGTTATGTATATTAGTTTTACTTCTGATAATATTTTCCGAAATAAATCCTATAAGAGATTCACTTTCTGAAAAACCTATTTCATGAGTCACTGAAAATTTTGCAAAAAAATTAAAAACGTTCCAATAAATTGTCAAGATTCGCTGACCACCGGCAAAAAACTTAAAAAAAGAAGCTTGAAGAGAGTTTGTATTAACTTAAGCTCCACTGTGAGGAACCCAGCTTGTGATAATAAATATTTTTATAACTGCTCACTCATTTCTATTTTTAAATTATATAGTATTCCATTTTACGACCATTTGGAAACATAGTGCTCAACTAATAAGCAACAACATGAAAAGTTACTTTTTATTGACATTTATTGATTTCCACTTTCCAGAAATGGGCATTTAAAGGGTCTCGTTCCACGCAAACGACTAATATTGCTATAAATAAATCTATAAATATTCAGAAAATTAGCTATAAATATGATTTTCTAAAATGCAATGCGACAGGAATCAAGCGCTAATGAATACACAACTAAAAAAAAAAAAAAAACCAAAAACAAATAAAAATATTACAAATTATTATTTTTTAATAAAAAAATGGCGAAAACCACTTTGTATACAAATGTTTATACATTTTCAAACAGTTACACACACACACACACACTAAAAGGTATGTCGCCCGATGTCACCGTTTGCGCTCTCTTTACACAGATGTTTTGTCTCGATTTGGTATAATTCATTTTGACCGCTTTTGGCACTTGGCATTTGCAACGCAATTAACGTAAAATGCCAAAAATATGTATTTCCTCACTTTTTTGTTGCTGTGTTACGTTTTTCTTTAGTTTTTTTTTCGTTTTTATGGAAAAGAAGCCGTTTGTTTATAATCAAATGGAAGATTTTGTGGGAGTGTTTTGCTTTAGATATCAGTATCACCTCTTTCCTCGACTTCACTTAAGTCGTGCTTGAATGTCAGCGTGTGGTGGGTGTATGTCAGTGTAAGTGTGTGTGTCTGTTGACAAAAATATTTAAATGTGGGAGCGCCTCTCTCGAATTTGAAGGAGCAGTCACACTTGAATTAATTTAAATGTGATTCTCAACAAATTTTTAATCATACACTAATTGCGATTAGTGTTAATTGAGTGATTTGCCGGAGTGAAAATATATGAAAACAATTTATAAATTATATGTATATAAGGCAGAAATAAAAATTGATAAAACCGATTAAGATACGAGTATAATACAATAAAAATCAACTACATTGTATGAAAAGAAATCAAATAAGATCAGATAAATAATATATTTAAAAAAAAACTGAAAATTCTATTAAAAAAAAATATTTTAACAAAAGATAATATTTATTTATTATTAAATTTATTAATTTCAAAATTCAATATGATAAAAAATGGTGGGGGAGGTAGAGAAAAATGTCTTCCTCATCATCGTCACTGCGTCGTCACAGCAATGGTGTGTGCTGTTCCACTAGCAAGTCACTAAAAACTTTTCTCTAGGGAACCGTTGCCCACCCAAGGACCGTTTTTGCATTGCTTAAGGTTAGCATTCCATATTTGTCGTCTTAAGACTTACATGGCTGTGTAATTTCACGTTCTTCCAGTTTTTCTCGCCTTGAAGCATGACAGTTATGATCTTGTCCAAATTCGGAAGGCCGACAAAAGTGTCATTTGAAAAATGTGTATTCAGCATCGTTTTCGATCGCAAGATGGCTCCACGGATTTTCCAATTTTATATACCCATTTTATATTTCCTACTCATTTATGTCTCTGATCCTCCTGGTCGTCCTTGCTCTCAATGAGCTTGCCATTGTTTCAAGTTATCGTTCTTTATTTCTCTTTTAGGGTGGTGACATTTGTTCCTTCTTCTTCAATATTCCCATTTTCTTTCGTTCACATGCCAATAACACGATAGACGTGCTTCCTCTTATTACATAAGCGGCTTCTTCTGAGACTGTGCGATATGCCGATACTACAGTTAGAGCAGCTTTGTGTCACACTTTTTCTAGGGCTTTGCGTCGGTTTTTTTTTTCTCAACGAATCTGTTCATAACTCTGCTCCGTAGCGCAAAACATTCAAGGTTCTAAAGGGTTCAAGGCTTCCGTTTTTCCTGTTTCGGACCCGATGTTGACCATTAACCTATCAAAGTTGTTTTAGTCGCTTTTGTTGGAGCTTGTTAGATTCGTTCTCAGCAGGTAAACCTAGAGTCAAATATTACATCCAGGTAGTTGACAACTTATGTTGCTATCCTCATGCCTATTATAGTTGAAATATGCTTCTTTGTTTGTTTTTCGTTTGTTCAGTGGCTGTTTTATACAACAAGATTTTGCCTTCCAAATAGCTCCTCCCCATTAAAATTAGATAATTTTTTCCTCTAATGCTTCAGCCATGTTTTTCCTGAAGTGCTGTTGAATGCTTTCTGTACGTCCAGGGTGGCGAATGTGAGTTTCCTTGTATTCTCTGTGCGCTTCTTCCTCATAACGTTTTCTACTGCCACCATTGTTGATTTATCAGGTCGTGTTGTTTAGGGGATAAGCCGTCTGTCCTCGTGATTGCTTCTTTTTAGTTTCAGCAACGTTTCGAAAAACTTACTTAAGAATTCAAAAAAAAAAAATTAAATTAAATTGAAATTCTACATAAATAAAAACAATATTAATTATATAAAATATCTAACAAAAAAAAAAAAAACAAAAATTAAAAAAAAAAAATTAAAAAATATGTCGAAAGTAAAAAAAAAATAATACTATTTATTAATGGGAATTTAAATTGTTTATTGCCTTAAATAATATTAAAAAAATTGTAGAATAAAAATATCAGAAAAATAACTCAACTTTTTTTCCGTAAAAATTGTATTTTTTGATTATTTTATAAATAAATTTGTTGGAGGTGAAAAAAAAAAATTTTAAATACAAAATAGTCAAAAAATAATATACAAATATAAGTAAATATTTAAATATTATAAATCAATAAACATTTTAAATTTATTAAATAAAATACAATATTCGCCAATATTTTCTGTACAAAGCCAAGTGCAGCCTTGAAATTCTACATATCCACGTTCCTCTTTACAATATTCTTACATGAATACATATACATACATATATGTATGTACACATGTGTCTATACACATTTGTGTGCGTGTTTGCATGTATGCGCGCAATGTAGCTTTTTACACGTTCAGTGTGGCATGCAAAAATTTCTAGGATGACTGCATTCTCGTTCTGTCGCTGCTGCAATCGTTGCCAATGCTATTCCGCGTAGTTATTATGTTGCACGCGAACAACAACAAACACGCGCATAGCTGTAAAAGCCATGAGCGTTTATGTTGCTAATAACAATTAGACAGGCGCCAATGGGTTGACGAAGCTGCCACATGCACGCATTTGTTTTTGCTACAAAATGTGTAACAGTGAAAAATATTTATTAATGCATTTCAAGAAAAATATTTATATTAAACCACAAAACTATTATATTTTTCTTTAAAAACATAATTTAGTAACGACATCTGGCAACGCCATGTCGGTATATACAACGTTAGCCGCTATATGCACCGCCTGCGTTGCATGTTGCATGCGTCTAGGCCACGTTGCACACAATTTGCAACCACATGCAATTTTTTTCTTCTTGTTGTTGTTGTCGCGGCCACATACAACAATTTGTGTTCTGCCGAGTGCAGTTAAGAATTTACTTCATGCGTAACACAGCCGGCCCGACCGCATAGTTGGCTAGTTAGCTGGCTTATGCCACATATGAAACCGGCAATTTAGAACGAGAGAGCGAGAGAGAACATGAAGCAGCGGCGGTTAGAGCGCGATGGTAGGTGGCAAGCCGCGTCAGCGCTCATGTGTTGTGCTGTAAGATGTGCGGCGGAGCTGTCATTAAGCAGTGTTCACGTGAGGATAATGACATTTCGGTGGCTGCGTGCAAAAAATAAGGGAAACATGTGAGTGGCAATGCAAAAATAATTAGCAAAACGGGTTGGACGCTGGTTGGTTGGCTGAGTTTGCGTGCCACAAGATCGTGGCGATCGGCAACCTGTTCCAGGAACCCGTTTTTGTGGCGACTCGACTTGTGCGCACATATTTGCAACGTGTGTGAGAATGTGACCGGGTTTATGCAGCAGTGTCCTCCAGGCCTATACATACATATTTGCGGTGCGTTCCGTTTTTTTTTGTTTTTTATTGCATTGTGCGTTTAGTACGCAACAAAAAAGTTGCAACAAATTTGATACTTCCTTTGTCTTTCGCAGTGCGTACATACATACATACAAACATATGTGTAAATATGTATCTTGTGTAACGTTGAAGCAATCCTCAACATGATGGATCCGACAGCTTGCTGGCGCCACCGAACGGAAATTGATTTTTTAATAAATCAATTTAGGTGGCTGGGAACTCAGACATTTTTTTAAATTACTCCCAGTGAACTGAATATTTTTTTTTCTTTTGTCTCAACTGTTGTCCAATCCACTTTTTATCTTCTAATAACTGTCATACTTCCCTTTAGCCTAGTAAACATATCTCAGAATTTGTTTTCTTTGTTGTCTTTACTTGTCTATTTCCAATTTCCAACTGTATTTTTACAGCTAAAAAAGATTTAAATCAAATTCGAATTTGCATACAAAAAGCGGGAAGAATTTATACGTCAATGGCTTTTGTGGTTTTTCATTCACTCGCCGCAGCTAAATGTGGTTTTTGAGTAGACAATTTTATTCCGAAGAAAAAAAAAACGATAAATAGTAGTTGTTGCTTTAACCTTGATTACTTAATACCATTAATTTGTTTAACACTGTGAAAAAACTTAGAGAGGTGCGGGCAAATATTCACAAGTTTTGGCTTGAAAAATTTTAGTGTTTTGATAACTTCGTCGAAAAGTACGGTCTGGACCTATATTATATTTTGACATCGTGTCGAAGGTAGCTCTCATAAGTGCACTTCAAGGGCTCACAAAAGTCATCCTTGGCCCCATCGTCCTTCTCTTCCGTTGAGACGTGAACGCAAATCATGAAAAACTTCGCTTTGATGCGGGTTGTGGCTAGATGTTCATCCACCGGGTTGAATGCCACACCGAATTTGCGTCTTTTTGTATTTACTCTGTAGTAAATGCCACAAGGACCTACGCGCCTCAGTCATTGTCCCATCTATCGTACTTCTTGAACGGATGAGCTGAGGACATAAACACGCTGGGCAGCGGCAACTTTCCAAATTAAGGGACTTGACTTTCCAGGTGCATGCTCTTAAATCGTGGCGGGTTCCAAACCCAGCGCATAAGCCTGGTATTCTTTAGCCACCCAGATGATACTTGGTCTAAATCCGAAAGTCGTGAGCTGCTTGGCTCTATTTGCCACTCCCAACTGAATGGTGATCAGAGAACTTTCCTCAATTGAGTGAATTTCTACACATGACTTCAGGCTCGAAAACATCGAATCTTCTTAGAAATGTTCAAGAGCCCATAGAGCGAAGCGATGTTGCTTGGGAAGGTGGAGCGTTTTGCACAAGCTGTATTTTGTACGTTTTCAATGCCTGTTATCTCGTTTCATCTTTGAGTTCAAACTATTTGATGCACTCAATGAAACTGCTTAGTATATCCAATATGACAACTTAAACCTTGAAGTCTGTATATACTCTTTCAGAACCTATTTAATAAGTCTTTAGTTCTCATCCTGTCATACTTAGGCTCCGTTATTTTGAATTTGGTTATTGATTTCCATCTGTTCTGAGCTATTTGCGGTCAGCTCTCTGAGCATGCTACTAACTTCGACTCGAATTCATCTAGAGAAGCTCCTTGGTCCACTCCTCTGCCTTTGCGCTGTGAAAAATGCTTCTATATCAGAATGCAAATGAGCTTAAACTCTTCCTGCAATTTTTGACTATACTTAAATTAATCTTTAGTGTCGACAAGGCCAGCTATTCCGCCCATATAGTTGTGTATTTAGTTACTTTCTGTATTTTCAGATAGTTATTCAGTACAGCTCCACAGGCCTCCCCTATCCAGTACTTCTACTAGCGTCCCAACTAGGCATTTTTGTTTCGTACAGATTGAAAAAAAAAGGAATTGCTTCATAGGCTTTCTCAATACCTAGCACTTCCACTAGCATCTTCTGAGATATCTCAATCTTCTTGGAGTATATAGCCATCTCAACTAGGCATTTTGGAACCGTCGGTATGAAATGAGATAAGAGGATCCCCTACTAAACCTGTTTTCCATTGACGTATAGAGAGTATATCACCTGGAAGTAACTATTGAAAGCAATCCGTTTGAGATCTCATGACTGGGCAAAATATGAAATATTTACTCAAATTGAGTTCATTGGAAGACGATTTTAAGTCGTTTGGTCAAAAGTGACTAGAAAGACTTACTTTAAATTATATTTTACTGGTTTACCCAAACTGGCGATATTCAAAGCTAACGTCAGGGATGTCTAAAAGCCAGCGCAGATCGTTAAGTGATGGTACTAATATCAAACTCGCTACTTTTGCATAATTTTAGTGTTAATTTGTGTCTTCTACGCTTCAAAGCTCGTCGTGAGCACAGCATAAAATACATACAAACATTTATGGATGTAAAAAAGCCAACTTTCAACCAGCTATCCGGTCTGAAATGTCAATGAAATGCAATATTTGCGCTCCAACTTTAAACACATAGTAATTCCTTCCGAATCTCTTTACGCTGCTCCATATAATTAAGCATATGTGAGTCTGTTATTTTGTCAGCAAATCTTTCGCTGCGGCTTCCGCGCTAATCGGCACTTCAATCAGCGCCGAAAGCGGTTGTAAAACCTCAGCGTCTTAATCAACACTGGAAATGTGAGAATATTCTCATGTGAGGTGGATTTCGACAGTTTCCTCCGTAAAAAGCGTCTCAGTCTATGTAAATAAAAGTTTTGTAGTCTGATTGTTGCTCAAGCAAGTGTTTGCATATGTGTATACCAGTGTGTGCCCGCACATCTTCCCTTGGCCCATGACTTGTTGACTGAAGCGAAGCGTGTTGAAAAGTCTATTGTTTTGCGCGAAGACTTGGAAAGAAGCGATAATTTCTGTAGTAATAAAGTGAAGATGTGGCGCAGAAAATAGTCAAGCGCTGAATAGGTGAGAAAAATAAGCTTAAGCGATGCAAACATACTCACACATGTGGTCATACATACATACTCACATGGACTCCCGTGTCTATATGTGCCCGTAGAGTGGCAAGTTGTGCTGGCTGCTGGCTCCTATGAATGAATGAATGGTTCAACAGGTCGCCATTTAAATCATTTAAAGTTGTCTATACAAAGTTGTATTGTTTTATTTGTATATATGTGTGTGTAATTTCGTTTTATGTTTCATTTATGTGAATTTGCCTGGCACAGTGACTGCGCAGCAGAGCGATTTTTATTATCTGATAAATATCATACACCATTTTATGCTGCATTGTAGGTACTTGCCATTTTTTCGGAATTTTTTTGTATGCTTCTTCTTCTTCTGAAAAAAAAGTATTTGCAATTTATTGCTGTTTATGCTTGTATATGACGTCTGGCATGCAGAAATTTACATTGTGTTCGTTCACACATATATACTTAAACATATTTGCTTGCAGTCTGCAGTTGCTGCTTTGTTGCTGTTTTTCTTTTGTTTGTTTGTAATATTTTGTTTGCGAAAGCAATTTTTGCTACAAAAATTTTTTATTTTTCGATTTTATTTTCCAGCAGCGGTCATTGCTCGCATCTATTAAACACAATATCAGCTTTACACACATATACATACATACATATATACACACATGCATACGTACATGAGTATGAAATTTTTAATACATATTTACAATTCGTTTTTTCCTCCTTCGATGAGTGAAATCAACAACTTTGTCTTCTTTTCGTTTCATTTCTTTTGTTTCGATTTTATTTATTGTGTGTTGTTGTCTTTTACACCTCATAATGAATTTAAACATCTCTCACGTTTGCTTTATTTATTATGTAATTTTTAAAAAATTTTCCCTTTTCAAATAGTTGCGAAACGAAATTTGCCAGCACTTTTTTTTTGTGCTGAGTCTTTTTAGCAGCGACGTGGTGGTTTTGCCTTGGAATACTGTGGGTACCTTGAATCTTTAAAACATTTTAAATTGATTTTGCTCAATTTTTTTTTTTTTATTTTTTTATTTTTTTATATTTTTGTATTTATTTTTATTTTGTTTTCAATATTTATTAACAGGTCCTCACGACATTGCAATTCTTGATTTCCTACATAAATATCACAGGAATATTTTCTTATTTTGTTTGCTTGTTCAAGGCATTTGAACCAATTATCGTATAATGAAAATACAAATGTTTGCTCCTAGGGAATGTAACCGCTCACATAAAGGTCTCGAATAATGTTTTGCTAAGTCGACTTAACCAAAAATTATACACTGTATTCTTGGTATGAATAGAGCCAACCTAACCTCCCTCCCCTAATTTAAACACCTTGAGGAAACTTATAAGTATTTCTTAAACACAAATCCTTAATTCCTATTTTTATAGTAGTAGCTGGAGTGCGGGACTTTAATCCGCTAAATCCTACCTATTCCATCTCCTGGCTCTCTCACGACACCACTGGACAAATTATTACTTCATGGGAGAGAAGAAGGCATTTAAGTCTCTTCTATTGTAAGGACTGACTGACGCCTAATCTCGCTTCGCTGACAGCTTGCCATAAGTAAGTGCAGTAAAATTTTCCACCGTGAGACTACCTACAAATGTGGATTTGAGCTTTTCCCTTATACTTAAAAATCGAGGGCAATGATAGAATACGTGTTCAGAGTCTTCTATACACTTTGTATTCGTTGGACAATAAGAACTAAAGTCATGACGATATTTAAATAGGTAGCTTCCAAAGCACCCCATGTTATTTATCTATCCACGAATGTACAGTATCTCTGGCATCAGTCTGTGGGTCCACCGTTCTTTGCATGAAGTTTGCCAGGGTGGCTGCCTCATTGCGATGCTGTTAATTCTCACCTCTCTTTTTGTTGCATATTCGCGCGAATTCGTCTTCCTGGATGTCCCCGGCTAATACCCTTGCAGCGCTATTTGATATGGTTGAAAAAGTACTTATCACGCGAATTGCAGAAAGCCTATGCACTGCGTTAATTGGTCTAGGTTTTATATTGCAGCAGAGAGCACAACTGATCTCATTACCTTAGCTATTATTTCCCATCATTCTAGATAAAGCAGTTTTTATTTGCTTTATCGATTAATGCGATATCTTTTCTTCAGTTTTTCTGGAGCTTATGAGCAAAACTTCTGTTGACTGTACAGCCAGCTCTAGACTCATGGTAGCAAACCATCGGCACATACCATTTATGCAGTCATTGCATTTGATCTAGATCTCCAGACGTTTAGCCACTACGAGGTCATCCGCATATACGATTATTTTCACATTTCAGTATCAACGACTTCTCTTAGTGGACCTCTTTTTTATAAATCCTTGTTGTCTTTCTGATAATCCGCTGCCTTATTGGATTGTTAACTCCAAGCGGTTTCTTAGTATGGTTTCGAAAACTTTTCCAATCGTGACGAGCATGCGCAGAGTAGATATGATGAAGCTTTGGTTTTGCCAGTAGAAGCAGATGCTGTATCTTTCTCAATCGGGGAACACTTCTACTGTTATTATACACACGTGGTACATTTTTACAAAGAAACAAAGGTGGTTTGGTATCTTCGTGAATCGACTACTTTTCTCATAACGCATACGCCATTAGGCTGGTAGGACTTATTTTTAAACTTTGACTTGCAAATTTTGTACGAACACAAAAGGTGACAGAGCTTTTCGAAACTGTTTCCTGAACCTTTTTGTCGGCGGGTAATATCTGACTTCAGTAGCTTCTTATGCCTTTTTACCGTTCCCTGAGCTCAATTTCGGTTGCTCCATTCTGGTTTCGACGTCTGGCTGAGTGACAGAGTTTTCTGAGCGTGGCTATTTCCTCGTTCAACCAATATAATGCTTTTAGCTTATTATGGTGTGTTGTTGTACACACAGTTGCGTCGAATGCTGCAACAAGTTTTTTCTGAATTGAGCGTACCATGTGGGCGGTGATTCACCTGGCCCCTTTGCCGCACTCCAGACTATCTCAAAAACGTTAGCATCGAACTCTTTTTGCCTGCAATTTCTTTTAAACACCTTATTGCGATTACTTAGTAGTACTACTGTGCCAAAAAATTAAATGACATTGTATTTATTTTGAAAATTATTTATTCTTCCAAATCAATTTCATCCCCTTCAAAGTAATCCCCTCCCGATGCAATGCACTTATGCCAACGGATTTTCCAATCTTCGAAACATTGGTTGTAGTCACTTTCCGGGATGGCCTTCAGTTCCGTCTGCGGCTTGAATCTCCTCTATCGTATGAAAACGGTGTCCCCGGAGCGGCCTTTTGAGCTTGGTGAATAGCCAGAAGTCGCACGGCACAAGATCAGGTGAATACGGTGGTTGCGGATTGATATGGTTTGAGTTTTTGACGAAATGATCACGAATTACGAGGACAGTATGGGATGGTGCATTATCGTGGTGTAAAAACCAAAAATTGTCTTTCCACAATTCCGGCCTTTTTAGGCGGATAGCGTTACGCAAACGACGCATAACGTTCAAATAATGTTCCTTGTTGACTGTTTGGCCGGTTGGAAGGAATTCATGATGCACAACACAACGATAATCGAAGAAAACAGTCAACATGACCTTGATTTTTGAGCGACTTTGGCGCGATTTTTTTGGTCTCGGCTCTCTTTTGGCACGATATTCGCTCGATTAATCGGTTGTTTCCTGGTCGTAAGCATAGATCCAAGTCTCATCGCCAGTTATAATGCATTTCATGACACCCTGGTAGTCGGAAAGTATCATTTCACACACTTCAACGCGACGCCTTTTTTTTCCAAAAAATTCAATGTTTTCGGTACCAGTCGAGATTTGACGCACCTGAGGCCTAAAATAGTATTGGCTGAGCCTTTCGATATACCAACTTCATCAGCACGGTCTCTAATCGTTAATCGACAGTTTTTCAACACCAAATCTTTGATTTGTTAAACGTCGGTTGAGGTTGATGGTCGCCCTGGACGCTCTTCGTCTTCGACACGTTCACGGCCGGCTCACTATACCACTAGTAAACATTTTTTTTAGACATAGCCTCATCACCAAAGGCTTTCTGCACCATCCTCAACGTATCCACAGCAGAAAATTGATTTCGTAAACAAAATTTAATGCAAATTCTTTGCTCAACAAATTTCAACATCGCAAAAAAACGAAAAACTCACTTTTAGCAGCTCACAAAACGACACGTATCTCAAACACTAATGAATATTTTGACATGAAATTTTACATAAATGTGACTGACAGTACTACTAACATAAAAAAAATAATTTTCCAAATCCTTCGACGCGAGCAGTTTAAATTCAAATGTCACCTTATTTTTTGGAGACAGTAGTATTTCTTAAACACAAATCTTTAAACATCTATTTAATGTAAATGTACGAATATCCATTGTCTGTTGAATCGCAGATCCAAAGCATATTATACAAACTTTATAAGTTTAAGATAGCATATTCGTATCTATACTATTAGCTGTTTTCGATTCACCATTTCTCTGGGAGCTTCTGCTTTCTTGTAAAAAAAGAGTTGCACTATAAGAGTTTGTTTGAGACATCTGGTATAGTTTGTTCGTTTCGCTGGAGAGTACCGCTTGGTAAATTGAATACAGCCTAAATATATGGTATTATGTATATTACGAGTACTTATTGTTTCGGAAATACCCCTGCCAAGTTAAGGTATTTGGTACGCAGTATGGTAACTGTGGTATTGTAAATGTGTAATTTGACATAAGGTGAGGTCAATGACTCTTTTGTTTATTTTAGCGAGGGCAACAACCTTTAACGACATCAATGATCTGTGGGGTTGTTGACATCGCTATTTTTCGAATAGTGACACCACAGTCAAATGGTACATATATTGTAAGAACTTCGTCTCTCCAGACTCTCTCGAGTCGAAGAGTTTTGCATCATATTATCCAGGCTTAAAATATTCTGCCATTAAATTTTCAACAGTGCTGTGCTGCAGAACTGTCGCAACCAAAAGTCAAATATAGTATTATGAAAAGTTTGACAATCTTAAAAGCTGTCTTAAATCCAAATGTCACATGATTCTGTATATTTAATAACGGAATTTTAAAAGCCATGTGCTAATCCCCACATATGCAAATACATTGTGTTTATGACCATAAAGTACTCGCTGGAAAACCGTTACAGCTAAAACCGACTTAAAAGCGCTGCTAAAACGGATAAAAGTCAAAGACGTAAGGTAAAGCTCTGTAAATGTAAAAGATATTACTTTGATGGCTTTGACATTTGCGGTGAGCACGTAAAAACCCTTCAGTATGTGGCTGTATGTGTGTAAGTGAACTGTCTCTTACAGCGATTTCATAATTTCACGCATATAAAAAGCGAACCATAAACAATAAGCGAGTCTTAAATGTAGCGTAAAATACGAATGTCTGCTGGCGAGCATGCGCGCTTGTGTATGTGTGACATTCGAACACATGTGGCATAGAAAAGTGCTTTGGCTGCGAGTGATAGGCACGTTATTGAGGTCAGCCACGGTGACTGTTCAAGTTCTAAGTGAATAAGCGTTTATTGAGTTGGCTGATGGATCTGTCGAAGATGTGAAATGGAGAGATGTGGGGAGAGGAGGCAACAAAATGTTTCATATGAGTAAAAGAAGCGAACTTACCGGCTTGAAAATATATAAGAACCTCCAAAAGCCGAAAGCCAGCTTCCCGATGATCAATCTGTCGAAGCTGTCAAATAGATTGAATGTGGAGAGAGAAGGAAAGAAAGTGAAGCATATAGAAAAAGCGCGCTTACCGGCTCGGGCTGGCCTGAAAATAAGAATCTCCAAAAGCTGAAAGCCAGCTCACCGCTGAGATCTGTGTGGCTACAATTGATGATGCTGTTAACTGTTTGTTGTTATTGTTGCTTGTTATTATTACAGTTGTTGTTACGGAATGCCGCTTTTATTAGCATGGCTTAAAGTTTTGTCTTTTGCCTTGTCTTTCACGCTGTCAATCGTTGGAAGAGCTGGAGAGCGCTCATAAAGTTTAGATAAAAGATATTCGGGGGAAAAAGAGAAGTGTAGAGAAAAACGCTGGCGGCTATACAATATACAACCGCAAGTGATTAGAAAGCAACGCGCAGCGCAACAAAGAATCACGGCACAAAAACACCACAAAATGCGAAGAAATCAAAGTTTTCTAATTGGAGTATATCGAATAGACACTGGCGCGTGAAGAAAGCAAAAACAGCAAAGTAAAATGACAACAATAACAAAACAAACAATTGCCAATTACAAAAAGCGTATCGGAATTCAAGTAGTTCAAGTGGTAGCTAGAAAAGAAAACAGGAGTTGAGCAGAAAAATCGCAAACTCTGCCGCCCCCCTTGCACCACTTAATCTCATCACATTTACATTGTGGACTGTCGCTGCGCAATGAAGCGAGAATTCCCTACTTCAGCGCCACGTTTGCCTTGGCTGTTGGCTTGTTTTGTAAACAAATCAATAGTAAGTAGGTGAAATGGTGCGAGCTGAGTGGCGCACGAAAGAAGCTGCGGCGCTGAGTAGCTATAGAAATTCAATCATTTGTTATGCGTCCGTCAAAGTCCGTGGCGTGCTGCATGCCGACTTGTCGCTTTTTATAGCGATTTTAATTGGCTCGGTGCGCTCCGTGAAGGAAGTTGTCAATTTGCTACGCTTCGCGTTCGAAAGTCTTGAAAGGAGACTTTTTCTACTTCTGTTATGATCATAATTAGAAATGAAGTGTGGATAATTTGAAATATGTTTGTAAGCACTTGTAGTGAGAAAGTTAGAAATGACTGAATGGCTCAGGGGTGTGATAAAAAGCTACAACAATATCCGCTTGATGAAGCTTTCGATTTATATAAGTTTCACGAAACCTGCAGCTTCTTAGTTGACTCTACAAGTGCAGGTTGATTTGAGTAGACGTTGAAAATGTTGGCGAATCTCCGTTTTCCAAGCAGATAAAAGCCTTTTCTTGGTTAGTTATAAAGTAGTCCTTCCTCGGTAGATCCTTCCATAATAGGCTAAGTTCAAATACGTTTCCATCAACCAACCGAGCATGGACCGAAAAAACAAGAAAATAATTCTTTTCACTTGATGTTATGGAATGAATTGATCTCCCACGAATAGACATCAATACGAACTCTTACGACTACTAAACTTTTTATCAATCAGGTAAAATCTCACATAAGAAAATTATACTAAAACCAACGGGGTCATTAAGTTAGGTTGGTCTGGTAGACTAATGAGCCACATATAGACAAGTTTTCGGCCTTTTCGTTACCAGATGGAGTTTAGTTACGAAGTCTATGAAGAGTAGTCATCCGTTACGGAATTTCAATAGAATCTGTGGTCTCACTATCAATACCACTTCCAATGTCTCATACCATGGGGCCCCAAAAGGCTTAAAGTGTAGCCTTTGCAGTGTAGGACAAGCGCACAACACCTTCACCGTTGCTTCCCTGATGCCCCACTCTGCCTCACTTTGCAGGCGTAAGCCGCCAACAGACAGTGGCCTGTGAGTATTGCGATAATGTTTTTGTATGTTTCCGATCTACCGTTTTATACATGACTCTTGCTGTGGGCATTCAAGCAGATCGTTCCGATGCGTTTTCCTTACCATGCTTCTGTCCAGGTCGTGATCACGTTTTCGGGTGTCAGCCGTTCACCACCCTTGAAAATCTCGTCCATTATATCATTACCCTCGATGCATTTGGGATCTGGCATTTAGTATAAGTAAAGTTGCTTGCTTCTGGTGACACCCTCCACGCTGTTACCCTGGTTTCTTCTGGCCGATAAGCGAATCGAGCTTAAAGCCTAGGTTTCAGCTTGGCTATCCACGTCGATCTTGTCCATTTGTATAACGTGACTTTATGCTAACCATCTTCTTGTTTACTTTACCTTCTTTCCCAATTAAAAAGTGTGATCGTGAAGTCGATGCCAGCCGAAACCCAATTACCATCCGAGCAATGCACGATGGTTCCACATGTAAATTCCTCTGCAGCCAGTCGTCGTCCCCCCGATGTTACCTCGCTGTTTTTGGCGAAGAGGTCTATAAGTGACAGGTTCAACACTAGTTCAAAAGCCGCCGTAGAAGTCGTTCTCAGAGCTCTACAGGACATTAACCAACAAAGGAACATTTCAACTTCTACTCGAGTGTCCTTTATATGAACGGATCATGTTTTATAAGCTACTTTAAGCGAAATCTCTGTTAATATTATTACAACCAATAAGAGTAATATTTAGTGGTAGATAGATAGATGATATATTGGGAAGATATGTACCGCGACCACAGGTCTAATGTGCGCTCTGATTCTTTCACATAATTTTATAATCCTAAAGCTCTTAGAAATTAGATAGATTCTCTCAACTTCACCACTATACCATTACCTGTCCCTTATTTTTTGTTCCCAAAGCTTAGTTCCTCTTTTATAGTCTGAGTGCCTGTTGGGAAGAAGGACGCTGGTCCGGTCGGTGGGCCCGAGGCCGCTTCTTTCGGAAGTTTCTCTAATATTTCGTTTGCTTCAATACCTGTATGTCACCCTACCCAAAATAGCCGAACTTCACCCCGTTCTACTGTATTAGTTTCATGACTATTTTCGATACCATGAGCGATTTGATTGTGCATGATGATATTGCCATCAGTCCAACTCAGCTGTCACTGTAAATTACTATGTAGTATGCTGATTAATAGTCGTTCTCCAAAGTATTACCACTGCGCATGAGGTGATGGTGTATACTTCTGCTGGGAAGGGTCTTCTTGGTATTTGCCTATAGAAATTGACAGACTTGTTCGTGTGCCTAAGTATAAGCCCGCCGATTCGTTCTGCTGTAATTTAGAGGTAACTTATATAAAGACCTCTGGGGATTTTTTATCATAAGAGCTCATCAAGGTCTGTCTGATAACATACTGTCTTTAAGTAATTGAGTTTTAATTTAGGTTCTCTAATCAAAATATATTTCATAGACAGTTTGGTAATATCTTGCAAAATTTATAATGGAAATAATCAGACTGCTAAAAGCCTCAATCAAATCTGATAGAAAACTCATCATTACTGATTCAAATTAAATAAAAAATCATTATTATTTAGCTCTCCACTGAGTATTGCTTATAATTGTGTTTAACACGTTTATTTTCTGTCTTTTCAGCGTAGCTTATGGTCCAAGGTCTTTTAGTGTTATTGATATCAAATCTTACTCACAACAATTCCAATTTTAAGGTCAAATATTTTCATTTCCGCTCTTGCTTGTCAGCATTTGAAATTTGATTGCATTTAAGCCGATTAAATATTTACGACTTAAATGACAAATACGAAATATATTTGGGAAAATTTTGAAATATTATACCGTTACAGCAATGCTGCTTAGCACATTGTGATGACATTTGATGACTTAAGTGTCAAAATTACATGAAAATGTGCGGTTATGCATTATTAATAGCATTGAATAATAATTTAATTGAGTTTCGATGGGTCAATTAAATGCAAATCGTAACTTAGTTAAGGAAAATGTTGTCAAAGTTATAATTTTTTACATAATTGATGTAGTAGCTACTGTCAAACCACTTCAGGTGGCCAAAGTGTAAACAATCCCAGCAAGTTTTCTTTTTTATTTGAATTTACCGCTAAAATACATATGTATATCGTAGAAAGCACAGATCAGCTGCTTTTCAAAACTCATTGAACCTGTTACGTAGCATATTAAAAAGTCTACCCTTCCCCAGAAGACACAATGAACTTTGGCGTGTTGAAGTGTGCCTAATTAGTCTCTAAATCTTAATTTCGCGTTTTTAAGTAATCCAAGAGCGCCAAGAGCTTCTCAAGCCCTGACTACAAACCGGTAAATATTTTTTTGTAATTATATATTAATTTCATGCTGTTCACATTAACTTTTATGCTCTAACTAATCCCTTTTCTTTTATTGCCCTCGCGGCTGTTATTATTATTACATGCAAGTAAAATATTTATGCGTTTCTTCTCCATATGGTGATTATTCAAATAGATCTGACGACTGTCTGCAGGCATTGTTTTAGCAGAAGCGTTAATGTAGTTCTCTGTCTTGGGTTTCCGTGTTAATCATCGACATAATAACATAGTACATATATATGTATGTATTTTTATAACAATAATACACTTTTGCATATATGCATGTATAAATTTATATATATGCATCACAATTAAATTATATTGCTCACGTGTTGTCCATATTTAGGCTCTGTTCATACGCTGTAAAATGTTATATAACATTAATGCCATACCATTTTACAGTGTTCTTTATATTTGAGGAATGAACTTGTCTTATGTTATTTTTAAAATTTCGCCACTTCCTATTCTGTGTACAGTTGAGTGGAATTTTCATATATTTCTTTACAAAGAATACACTTATTTGAATGTATTCTTTGATCTACTTACATGTTATCAAATACAACCAATCCAATCAAATTTTTAAAGATAGTTGAATATTGGACCGTAAAAATTGCATTAAAGAACTTTAATTTACCGAAATATATATCAACTTTTATTGTTGTTGTTGTTTTGTTGGAAGAAGTTTTGTCCTAAGAACCACTTCTTCGAACCAATAGCTTATGGCTCCCTTAGTTTTGCTGAGAGGACCGACACACTCCGCTTTTAGCAAAATCAGCGCTTGCCGATATGATTCCTCGGTTCTCTCGAGCCATATTACTATCCAGTCGTACGTGGGTAGTGACGGTTTGCAGTATTTGAAGATTTCCTCAATCTTTCAAGGTTCAGCTGGCAACCAGAGACGAGCCCTAGGGCAAAGTGAAAGGTCCGCTTTGTTCACACCCTCCAGCCTGGCTCCCTTCCATACCTCCCCCACCCGAGAGACTGCTGTCCTCTACTGAGCACATGATGCTATCCGGTACAGTCACACCGAGGGGATTTCCC
This sequence comes from Bactrocera correcta, assembly GCA_027475135.1. Lineage (NCBI taxonomy): Eukaryota > Metazoa > Arthropoda > Insecta > Diptera > Tephritidae > Bactrocera > Bactrocera correcta. The sequence goes on along the minus strand of CM050325.1, from coordinate 132,447,127 downwards.
CTGACCACTTTTAGGAAGACTGAAGGCCTGCGGTTAAACACGCCTAGCTCTATTCAGCCAGCGATTTCGCTAAAGTTTAGCGCAGCCCCCTTTCTCAGTCTTTCTAAATGAGATTTCTCCCTCATGCGACCTTTCTCACTTAACCGCCACGCTCTCGCTCAGCACCCTCTTGACCAACTGTATTATCATGCTACTCAGACACCTGACCCACATGCGTATCACCGTAGCGTACACGATTTGGCCTCCAAGCTTCCTAGCTATCGGTGTCTTCTGCTCCCTATAGAGCCCTTCATTAGTCGAGGCGGTTGCGACATTAGCCCGTCAGCCATTTTCGATGAGTGTTACCCCATCATACTCAGGTGTCAGAATATCGCAATCATTACCTATGGATCTACTAGAGTTTTTACTAATCCTACTCATAAACCAGTTTCACAGCCAGAGTCGTCAGAAGTTGAAAGGCCGTAAAGGTTTTTGGAGGCGACCTGCACTACATCCCTGCTAAAACTGCTTACTTCTGGGCGTTTATATATTTCAAACGAGCATTTATTGAAAATTGGCTAAACGTTCTTCGTAACAATCATTCCTAGCTTGGCCACCGTTTTCACCGGCTCACCGTTATTCGACCGATCGAATTGCCTAAACGGTATCAACGAAATCATATTTTGGATGTCTTTAACTTTAACTCGCGAGCTGAATCAATTCTGAGTCAAGTAATCATAAAACTGTCTGAGAATTTTCTTTACACTTGGCCGATAAGCGGGTACTTAGACTGTATTTCTTAGAATTGTTTTCAGCTGCTTACTGAAATTGCAGATAATGGCGGTATCTTTCGAAAATTTCTAAGAAGAAGGTTAATGCGTCCAACAGTGTAAGGTTATGTCGTTCACATATTCTTTCAGAAAGCAAATCAAAATAAGAAACCAATTTTTAGTACCGACTCTGACCCTGTGAGGTCATTAATGCTGCTTTAAATGTAGGTCATTTAAGTAAAAATCAAATGGGGGCCCAAAACTCCCCCTCTCTACGCTATGCAAAGCTAGCTGAACATATTTTAACGGAGTCTAGAAGCGTAAAATGAGCTCGCCATTATAGTCTAAACATAAGAAATACGCTATTAACACTGCGACTAAATTACTTCCTCCAACTCCACCTGCTAAGGCAACTCCATTCGTAATGCAAATTCAAATACATGGTTGGCATTCAGATGCATAGAGGTGCACATTAGAGACTAAGTGGTCCAGCACAAAAGAAAGGCATGGTCCGCTGCATGTGAAAAGTGAGTTATGCCATTACAAAGAGCTATCTGCTGAGACTAAGCTGAGACCACAATGGCGGGTTTGGATGGCTGGGGGTTGGCTTTTAAGCGCTAATATATGGTGGGTGCCACTGTTGTTGCAGGATTTGTGTGTGACTGCTGGGCCATATGTGACGTATATTCAAATGCTAATGAGCTTGTTGTTGCCTTTGTTGTTAGTTTTTGTGTAAAAACTCAAGCAGTTTTGCGAAATTCACTTGTTTGCCGACATCTGCTGAGAAAATCGCCATCACATGCAGCAACAACAGCAACAACAAATAATGAATGAAAAGTTACAAAGCTGAAAGGCGCTGCAGGAAGCTAGTGCGCCCAGCGAATAGCGGGGAAATCGTGAGAGCGAGCGATATGAAAATGCGATAGCGTTGTTGGTGGCAACAAAGGCATCGCGAGCATTTTTTCGCTGCGTTGGGTTATTCAACTTGTCTGATTGTTGTGCCAATGCAATTTTCAGCAATTGTTTTTTGTTGTTGTTTCTGTTTGTATTTTTCAGCAATTTTTCATTTTATTTCGTTGTGCCAATGTTGTTGACGTGGGTGTTGCTCACTAAGCGCATGCAGTTGTTTTTACTGTTGTTCTTGTTATTATTATTTGTTTAGCAAACACAGCTGTTGGCAACGCCAACCCGCTGCTGTCTGTCTGGCAGCGCATTGTTTGGCAATTGCGTTTGCCTTCGCGAATTTTCGCGTGCTCCATGAGTTATTGTTGTTGCCACCGAAGTGCCTGCAGAAAAGGCGAAATAGTCCGTTGCGTTTTTTACTATTTACGAAAGCAACCAAAAATAGCAACGCAATGTTGCTGCTGTGTCTCTATTGTTGCAACAACATTTCTTGCTGTTGTTGTTGGCCACATGATTGCGGTATTGTTTTGCCTAACCCGCGGCCAGTTGCTCATAACCAGCAATTTTGTTGCCAGTTTGGCTCGCGCCCACTGCTTAGCGGACCATTTGTTTGTTGCAACACACAGTACTTGCCACTTCTATGTGGGCACATGGACACAAGTTAACAAATTATATTTATACCCTGAATAGGGTATATTAAGTATGCTGTGAGGTTTGTCACACCCAAAGTATATGCATATATAATTGGTCAGCTTAAAGAGCAAAGTGGATTTAGCCATGTCCGTCTGCCTTTTGCATATACTGGAACTAGTCTCTCAGTTTTCGAGGTATAGTTCCCAAATTTTGAGTACGTTCCTTTCTCATCAAATAGCTGCTCATTTGGCGGAACCGATGAAATCGGACATCTATAGCGTATAGCTGTCATATAAACTGTACGATCGAAATCAAGTCCTTGTATGGAAAAGTCCTTTATTTGTCAAGGAATATTCACAAATTTTTACATAAACTATTATTAAAGACATCACTTGATTCTCCAAAAAAATTGTTCAGATCGGACCACTTTAGCATGTAGCTGCCATACAAACTGACAGATCAAACTCAAGTCCTCGTACGGAAAACTTTTACATTTGGCGAGATATCTTAACAAAATTCAGCATAAAGTATTACCCAAGGCACCGCTCCAATTTTCGAAAAAATTGTTCAGATCAGACTACTGTAGCATATAGCTACCATAAAAACCGAACGATCGAAATAAAGTCCTTGTATGGAAATCTTTTATATTTGACAAGATATCTTAGCGAAATTCAGCATGAATTATTATCAAAAGCAACCATATAATTTATGATGAAAATCTTCAAATCGGACAATTATAGCTTATAGCTGTCATACAAACTGACTCTTAAAGCTCAAGTCCTCGTATGGAAAACTTTTTTATTTGACGAGATATCTTAACGAAATTTAGCACGAATCATTATCCAAAACTAGTTTATAATTTCCGAAAAAACTGTTCAGATCGGACCACTGTAGCATATAGCTGCCATACAAACTGACCGATTAAACTCAAGTCCTTGTATGGAAATCTTTTATGTTTGACAAGATGTCTTAACGAAATTCAGCATGAATTATTATCAAAAGCAAATCGGACAATTATAGCTTATAGCTGTCATACAAACTGACTCTTAAAGCTCAAGTCCTCGTATGGAAAACTTTTTTATTTGACGAGATATCTTGACAAAATTTGGCAAAAATTATTACCCAAGACCCCGGACTAATCTCCAAAAAAATTGTTCAGATCGAATCGTTTTAGCATGTAGCTACCATACAAAGTAACCGATCAATTTAAAGTCCTTGTATGAAAAGCTTTTTGCAATGCTTACTATGAAAAATAAAAAATACCCATGTGAAGGGTATTATAGCTTCGGGGCAGCCGAAATTAACGTTTTTACTTGTTTTGTATAGTTTTTGGATTTGCGTTGCGCTAGAGTGTTGGGCCGGCTGCTTGCCCGCCTGTTGCTTTCATTTTCAGCTGCACAATATTTCAAAAACCGAATTTGTTTACCTCCGAGTGCCATAAATTTATTGTTTTTGTGCATTTTCTTTTTTGATTGTTTTTTTCGGTTATTATTTGTTGCAGCATTGTCTGCCCGCTTAGAGCCACTTGACCGATATATAATATTTCGTGTTACTTTTTTCCACTTTTGTGTGTTTCGGCAATCGATTTGTATTACAAATGCTGCCCCCACAGCTGTCTTCGATTTATGTTACGCCTTTCATTTCGTTACGTTAAGCTGCCTTTTTTGTTTGTTTATATTTTTCTACTCATTTTTTTATTTATTTAATTTTTTTTTTTCTGAACATCGGAAGTAGGTTAGTGTTTCAGCAACGGAAAAAACTGAAGCCAGTGTGGCGAGAAAAGAAATAAATCTGAAAAAAACACAAATATTATGTGAAAAAATGTTACCGTAGACCGTCTGTGACTCATTTGTATTTCGACGCTAACGGTATTGTTGAAATGTAGTATGTTTTGAAAGCTTCTTCAGCTTTCTGTTTTTCGCAAGTATTTCTTCTTAGCTCGCTTCTACAATTTAAATTTGTCGCATAAATTTTGCCTAATTTTATGGGTCACTTGATTTTCCCACCGTCAGCGTTTGCGCCATGGCTCACTTTCGCCTTTCCCACTTTGTTCCTATCGCTGCTTCGCTTTTATTCGCAAATGAGCCCAATTGAAGATTTCAACGTGTCTGCTGGTATCGCCTTTAAATCACTGCGTTGGCCGAAAAAGTCGATTTTTTTGGTGGAATTTTTATCCGCTTACCGTCATCGCTGACATACTTAATGTGGTTAGGTTTCTGTGGGTGTAAAATATGACTTTATGTAAATTCAATTACAACGCCAAAAGTCCTGAACGAATATTTTAGAGGAAAAAATTCGAAAATAATAAGTTGAAAATTCGATAAAAAAAACCAAATTCCTAATTATTCTTGATGCAATTAATTTTAAAATAATTTGTTTAATTTTTGTACTATTTTCGATTTATTTTCATTTCTCTATTAATTTGACTTCATTTTATTGCATTCTTAGTTGTGTATGACCTCATAACTCCTCCTGCTACACTAAAAAAAAAATAATGAATAATATCCAAGCCAACTACAATAACGGCAAAATGAAGTTAAAGCGAAATTCCAAAAGTTGCAAAAAACTGTCAGCGTGTTCGAAGGAAAATTTGCAAATTATTGGCGAGAAATATGTGTTCGGAATTTTTAATCAGCAATCTGTTGTGATTGGTGGGCGAATCCGCTATTTCGATTTTGCACGCGTTTTTATTTATTTTTTTATTCTCTTTTAATTGTATTATTAGTTTTTTTTTTTTTTTTTTACGCGTTTTTATGTACTATTGCTTTTTTTATTTTTTGTTTTTATTTTTTTTTTAATTTTTTCTTTTTTTTTTTTTGTAAGCACATGTGTTGGCGCTGCTGAAAATGGCTTGTCTTTATTATTATTTTTACATTTGGCTATAACCCCCTCGACATGGCTGCTATGTCTGGAATTTCAATTAAAGTGAAAGGCATTTATATGGTGAAATAGGATATTAAATTATTGGGCGTAGTGTTTAATTGTTGACAGTTGATAGCTTTATTACGGTTTTCTAAATTTATAAGTGATTAGTGTGGGAGACAGAGAGATGAAAAAAATAAAAACATAAAATTAAAAAAAAATTAAAAAATTATAATATAAAAATAATTGGATGATAGTAATGTTGAACAATTAGGGGATCCCTATTTTAATTAATACTCACGTTAAAGCACAATTTACACCAACAGAAAAAACTCGTTCCTAAAGACACATTTCATTTTATAAATAAAAAAAGTATTAATATATATTTATACAATTTAATATACTTTAACAATCAGTATTTATTTGGAAAAAATTTCGACACCGTTGAATCCATACCCGATCTCCAAGATAACTTCTGGAAACTTATATCTGACAGTGAGGCATATTTGTATGTTTAAAATTAACTCAATTACATGAAAAACAAAAAGTGATAGGAATTGAATAAGAAAATCCGAAGGACTAGTAAAAATTTTGATTTATGAAAAAATTATAGCTTGCCCAAAAAGTCTTTTTTTTTTTAAATTTACATTTCAGAGTGGCTTGAAAACCGATTTTGACACCCGAAATTGTAAATAAAATGCAAAGTTTTTAGTATTCATCTCAAAGTAATCCTCACCAGATGTAATACATTTACGATTTTTCCAGTCTTCAAAACAATTTTCTTAAGCAAGATGGCCTTCAGGTCCTTCAGCTAATCTTGTTTAATCTCTTCGTTCAATTAAAAACGGGTTCACCAGAGCGGCAAATTCAGTGTGGAATTAAAAATCTGATAAATACGGTGGTTGATCGATGATATTCATTGCGTTTTTGGCTTTAAGTTCAGTCACAATCGTGGCTCTATGAGATAGTGCATTATCATCGTGTAAAATCCATGAATATTTCTTCCATAATTCCGGCCATTTTCGACGGATGTTCTCACACAAACGCCTTAATACAGCTAAATAAATAGAACTCCTTATTGACCGTTTGTCCTTCCACAACAAATTTATGATGCACCAAACCACGAATATCGAAAAAAACAATGACCATCTCCTTGATTTTTGAGCGGTTCTTTTGGTTTCATCTCACTTTTCCCTCCATTACAATGATTGTTTGCTTGTTTTGCATATCAAACTGATAAGCCCATGTCTCATCGCTAATTATATTGCCTGACTCTAAAAAGACTAATTTATGCTACTCTTTTTTAATAAAATTTTGCATTTTCGGTGCGAGTCTTGCACGAACGCGTTCGAACGGAGTCATGAAAGATGTCGAGCTCTCTTGTTATATCCTCCTTTTTTCTAATATTTTCATCAGTTGAAAAGATCGAAGTTTATACAGAACAAATCATTTCCTGAAGGATTTCTCGGCGCCTTTACAGGCTTTGTGCCACTTGTAGGCTTCTGATTTCCGTAAGCCTTTTATAACATTTGCAACGATTCCGCACACGAAATTTGGTTAGAAATACAAAATTTCAGACAAAGTCTTTGTTTGATAGTTTTAACCATTTTAAAAATCGGAACACACTACTGAGATGTATCGACTTAAGCAGCTGTTGTGAAGAAATAGATAGATCGCGCTCATATTTGAGGTATTAATTAGGGACAGTCCTACTAACTTTGCAGAATACATTTTTTGAAGTATCATTTACCTTGGAAATTTAAGTATAAAATCCGGATGCCGTGACTCAGAACACAGTGTTTCTAGAAAAACGTGTTCAAAGTTTTAGGAGGCGATTAAATTAAGATCAAAAATTCCTTAAATACGCTCTTTTCTTTGAAGCTGGATCAATTTCTTAAAGGTACATACATATGTAAACTAAATATGTATATTCAAAAAATTATCGAATTTCTGAAATCCATAAGTCGACTTAATCCCTTAAATCTCTTTTTATTAAAAATCATCCTAAATGTACGCAATGTTTCATATTTTTGACAAAAATAGCAGTGCCTACAATTAAGCGCTTGGTGAAAAAAATCTTTGTTTCCCATTAATCTCAACAGTTACCGTTATATATAAATTATAAATTTTATTTTAAAACAATTTTTCATATATGTATTTTGAACTTTCTCAAACTGTTAAATGCTATTAAGCTTCGAAGAAAATTTCTTCCTTCTTATACGTACTTTTTATATTTAGTATCATAAATTTTATTGGGCGGACAATTATATGAAAATTTTCGAATAGATATGAGCTTATACCTTGGCAAGAGATCCAGTAATCTCTTTGCTCTCAGTAAAACTAGCTTCCTCCTAGTTGTGGGTCCTTTAACAGGCCATTGTCTTATTGGCGCCCATACACTAAGGCTGAGAAACCTACCAGGCACCATTTGCAGAAGCTGCATGGAAGAAGATGATGTGGAAACAATCCAAACATTTCCTTCCTGGCCATTTCACGTTCGGAATATCAAGACTTAAATATTTGGAAGCGAATACCTTCGGACATCCTACCGAACTGGCGGAAATAGAATTTAAACGCTTGTGAAAATTTGTTTTGGCTACTAAGCGTTTTGCTAATTTATAAGTTAGAACACAGGAGTTAGTCCTTTCTATGGTTTCACAAAGGACTACATATAGCTGTCCACGTGCGATCTTTGATCAGCCATCTAACCTAACCTATCCTTAAATTTTGAAAATTAATAAAAAAAACCCTATCTCGTAAAAACTTAGTAGTTTCATTGGTTTAACGATCAATCCAGTGGTTTACAAGGCATAAATGGATTGAAAAGATTAGGTCCAACCCTATTACTTGCAAAAATTTCTTATAAAACTTATTGTTATATTCAGCTGATAAATCATTGCCTAATAATTATGCTAAAATGCTCTCCAAGTGGTGCCTCCAAGCATTTGTTCTGAGATCCCAGGAATTTATAGTGAATTCGACATTAGGACTGCGGTCGCGGCAAGGGCGCTTGACTGTGATAGCTATGTATATTGCAAAATACAGTAACACGAAGATCTACGATCATCAAAAAGTAAATCCGTGTTTTCACCAAAACACTTTTTTCCAACTAAACCAAAACAAAGTAGTGCTTAATACATATACATACATATGTATGTACATATATAAAAACGGATCCCACTTTCCACTAAACAACTATAACAACAAAAGACCGTTACAAAGCAATTAATTGGAATGCGTTTCACCAAAGACACACACACATACATATATACCTATACGTTTAAAGCAACATTGTAGTAACAAGTTAATCATACAGTATTAAATAGTTTGTGACAGCAGATTAAGAGGAAGAAGCATACGAATAAAGCAACAACTTTTTTAAATTGGTAACGCCAGAGAGCTGCTATTGGCCTCCATCCGCAAGAAAAAATGCTGACTTGAATGCAAACCTATTGTTGGTAGGCACCAGTATACACATACATCCAAACATTCATATAGACACATACATTCATATTTACACATACACATACGCACATGGAGCTGTAGACTTCAGGCTGTGGGGCATGTTCGGTTGGTATGCCTGGCAGCAGTGGGTATCAGTGGAGTGCTGGTCAGCTAACAGCAGTCTTTAGCGAAATGTTGTGGTATGCTTTGACAACAACAACAAGAATAACAACTACAAAATATAATAAATTTAAAGACAGGAATTTAAGATTAATCGGCGACCCCACAAACTGCAGAGGAACTGTAAATAAGCGAATGGCTTTAGAAGCCTACAGTCAGAGAAGGCACAAACAAAAACAAAAATGCACTTAAGAACAGTTATTAAGTGGAAAAATCAGCGGGTAATTTTCAATGAACACGCAATGCGCACGAGTGTTGGTGTGTTTACATAAATGCATGTGTGGCATATGCGCATGTATGTGTGTATGTGTAAACATATCGCTTATATGAGTGATTCTACAAATCATTTGTATTGTCTGCATACACAAACAAACACATTCATACACATATACATATATATGTAAGCCTACAATGCAACCTGTGGTTGTTGTAATTAATTTGTTGCCATATGAGTGCAATTTGTTGAAAAGCTGCGCTTTTTCGCTGCTATTTTTTGTTCTTTTCTTGGCACATTTGTTGTTGTTGCCTTTTATTTTGCTCCACGCGCAGCCGCAACGCTGTTGAATTCAAGGCGCAGCCAGATAAGACAACAATAAGCAGGAAAAATAAATCTACATCATGTTGCGCAGTGCAAAAGCAATAAAAAACAACAACAATAAGTCAAAATAATAAAAATGCTTGATTAAAACGTGCACAATGTCTGTATGTAGCGGTTTATTTATGTGGTTTCATCATGCTGACAGCCAGTTTCAAGTCGCTTTCAACATTTCCTCCGACACCTACAACAACCACACGTCGCCACAGCTATGCAGCGCTTGCCCAAGCTTTAGCAATTCCGCAAGCATTAACCGCAAGCTAGCCAAATAGTCAGGCATTCCATTGCAATCTTCGAGCACTCACTTCAGTAGCCGCACAGTCTGTGCCGCACTCAGCCGCTCCCCCGCGCGCAGCCTTTGATGTGATAAATTGCTTGTTGGTGACCTTGTTCCCAGCGTCATTGAATTTATTACTTGCAATTCACGCGAAAAAAATGTGCACATTTTTGCCTGAAAACCGAAAAAATAAACAAAAAATTATAAAATAAATGTTGTTGAGATTGAAAACCATAATAAAAATGATTATTTGTACATACAAAATGGAAAGGAAGATTGTGCATTATTAACTATGAAAGCTAATTATTGCTACTTAATCTCCATACTTTTCGTTCACTCTGTTGGGCTTGCCAAATCAGAAATATTTTGGCCAAATTTAGTATAATATACTACTATGAGCAAAAAGAAGTAAGACTTTGTTCATAATTTTATAATTCTAAATTATTCTTCCAAATCTAAGTAGTCTTCCTTAGCCACAATACACTTGTGCCAAACAGTTGTTTAAGTCAATTTCCAGAATAGTCTTCAATGCGCGTAGCGATTCACGTTTAATGTCTTCAATTGACTCAAAACGGTTTCACAGGAGCGATCGTTTGAGTTTACTGAATAGCCAGAAGTCTCATGGAGCTATGTAAATCAGGCGAATAAAGTGGTTGCGGCAGATATTGGTTGGAAAACTCAAGAAGAATCAATGCAGTATGAGACAAAAACTAAGAGTTGTCGCCTATAACTCCGGTCTCTTTTTACGAATAGTTTCGCGTAAATGACGAATAATAATCAAATAGTATTCTTGTTGACAGTTTGGCCGGTCGGAAGGAATTCGGAATGTACCACACCTCGATAATCGAAGAAAACAGTCAACATGACCTTGATTTTTGAGCGACTTTGGCGCGATTTTTTTGGTCTCGGCTCTCTTTTGGCACGATATTCGCTCGATTGAACGGTTGTTTCGGGGTCGTAAGCATAGATCCAAGTCTCATAGCCAGTTATAATGCATTTCGTGACACCCCGGTAGTCGAAAAGCATGTTTTCACACACTTCAACGCGACGCCTTTTTTCCAAAAAATTCAATGTTTTCGGTACCAGTCGAGATTTGACACGCTTGAGGCCCAAAACACCCTTCAAAATGGTATTGGCTGAGCCTTTCGATATGCCAACTTCATCAGCTTGGTCTCTAATTGTTAATTGTCAACATCAAATCTTTGATTTGTTGAACGTGAGCTCCGTCGGTTGAGGTTGATGGTCGGCCTGGACGCTCTTCGTCTTCGTCACGTTCACGGCTGGCTGGGAACTCACTATACCACTTGTAAAAATTTCTTTTAGACATAGCCTCATCACCAAAGCCTTTCTGTACCATCCTCAACGTATCCACAGCAGAAAATTGATTCCGTAAACAAAATTTAATGCAAATTCTTTGCTCAACAAATTTTGACATCGCAAAAAACGAAAAACTCACTTTTCGCAGCTCACAAAACGACACGTATCTCAAACACTAATGAATATTTTGACATAAATGTGACTGACAGTACTACCAACCTAAAAAAAATAATTCTCCAAATCCTTCGAGGCGCGCAGTTTAAATTCCTTATTTTTTGGGCACAGTAGTACCACACCTCGATAATCGAAGAAAACTATAAACATTTTGATGTACAGCAGATTTTTGACCCACTTTGATGTGGTGTTTCGTCTTCGACCCGCTTTGCCACGATATACGGCCTATTGATCGTCTGTTTCCGGATCGTAAGCAAGTTTCATCCCCAACAATAATAGGTTTCATGACATCCTGGTAGTCGGAAAGCATTGTTTCACAGACGTTTTCGAAAAAATTGTGTGATTGTGAAACCAATCGTGCTTTCACTTTTCTTAAACCAAAATTATTATTCAAAATGTTTGCACTGATTCTTTCCATATTCCAATGATGCCAGTAAGATCTTTGACTGTTAATCATCGATTCTCAAGCACCAATTCCTTTATTTTTGTTGACGTGTTGATCATCAGTTGATACTGATGGCCGTCTTGGACGTGGTTCATTACTAACGCGTTCTCGACCCTCTTTGAATAATTTATTCCAATCAAAAACACTTGCTCGCGAAAAACAATGATCACCAAAGGACTTTTCTAATATTCCAAATATTTCGGCACCAGAAGTTCTCTTACAACTATCCAGTAGTAGAAGACACGAGAAGAGAGGAGCACCATCCTGTTCCCAATTTACTATTAGCATGACAAGGGTATCCTTTCTTGCCAGATCATCAGCTTTACGGTTGCTTGCGATTCTGCTGTGATAATGCGGTTAAGCATTCCTTAACCAACCTTTAACGCACTACTGTTAGTGAGCTCAAAGCTAGTATCGTCACCTGCTAACAGATTTGTTAATACTTTCGCTGAAGGTTGATGCACAAAGGAGCACTACATCTACCGCTACTTTAATGACAGCATCCTTGGCTGGAAAAAGGCTGCAATAGTGGGGAAGTCTAAAACTGAATTTGACAGAGAGTTCCTGACAATATATCCCTCCACTAACCTTCCAGCCAAGCTTTGACTCATCGGTAAGGAAGCTCACCGCCCCTTTCCTCCACCGTCTACTACTCACCCACAGCTCGCTCGAAGGTATGTGAACAGAAAAAAGGCGCCAAAAGCGTGTCAGGATATCCGAATACTCAGGATTCTCTAAATCTGACCTTTAGGCGTTATCTATACTTGTAGGTACCATATAATATGTAAAAAAGCATTAAGTCCCATGGCTGGATTCGACTTTAGTGCACCACATATGCTATTAAGCATGTGAACGCTTGAACGCTTTCGAGCTTCCTTGTGTGGTCTTTTCTAGGTTCCTCCACCATACAGAAATCCCATAGAAGATAACGGGTTTGACTATAGCGTCGTAGAGCCAGAGGTCTTCTTTGTAAAAAATCCCACCTTTTGCCAATAGCTCCTCGGCAGCAGTACAAGACAATCAATGCTTTCTTTACCCTCTCATCGATATTAGACTTTCATGAAAGCTTCCTATTCCTAGATATTCATCAATGATATTAAAGTAATATAAGTCAATATTCCTTAAGACTTAAACGCAGAAGCAATTTAGCTGTATCATATGTTTGGGCTATCAGCTGGAAATTGAATTGATTTGATGCGATTAAGAAGACTGACCTTCATTGTTTCAGAAATCCTTAACTTGCAATATAAGAAACTAATCTCACGGACACATTTATGGAGAAGAAATATTTTATAGCTCCGCGCGCCAGTGGTTCTTCCTTTTCGCTTTTTGGCGCTACTTCTCCCGGCAGAGGAGTCGTGAGCTGTTTAAGCCACATGTAAAAAATCGTTTCTGGCAACTCCCAGAGAACTTTCCTCACTGGTCTGAACTTGTTTGATAGTAATTATTATTTTCAAAATAATATTATAAATGCATATCTCACATTAGGCATCATTCACACAAATAAACTGCCGGGTAGTTTATTCATTGCTTTAAGCTTCAGCATTTTTTCCCATCGAACTTAGATTCTGAAATTTCAGTTAAGATCTGCTTCTTCTTTGTGAAAGTTACTTGAAAACAAAGCAATCAAGAAGATTCTCACAAATTTTTAACAAAATCATAAGATTCCCAAATTTAAGACAAAAGTCAATTAAGATAGTAATCATATCAAAATTGTAATTTAAATTTTAAGTGGTGAAAGGTGTGGTGCGGACTCTGGCTACTGTTCAAAATAGAGTAAGGCACCGCATAGCAATTTTGTATAGAACTGAAGCAAATGAACTTTGAACAAACATTTGGAGATTGAAAATACATTAATTTGTGTACATTACTTTTACCGCCGACTGTGCATATTGCGCCTAAATTGCTTTAAATATTTGTTTATTACGCAATATTTTGCAAAAAGACCGAATTAAGTGTTAAAATATAGATAGACAAAATGGCTTGCAAGTAAATGCGCGACAAATCGCAAAGGTAAAAGTGAAAGAAACTAAATGCGATTAGTTTTGGGTCACGTAAGCCATGTAAGTTACATAATTTCGGTTAGTTAATGGCGAGATTGCTGAGGAAAGCTGTAGTACTAAGATTTACAATTTTCCTAAAATTTCTTAAAATCCATATATATTAAATTTATATCTCTATTTAAGCATAACAATTTTTCTAAACAACTCAAATCCGTTTTCTAGTAATTTTCGCGTTTTTTTTCTTAAAAATCTTGTCCACCAGCATCTAATCTGCTTGCTTTGGCCGCCGCTGGCTCGCCGCATGCTTAATTACAATGTTTTCTTTGTACTCGTCTATGTTCGTTATTGTTTTCGGCTTTTGTGCTTTTCTTCAATTTGCTCTTTCATGAGTTTGCGCTATTTTCTGGTTCAATGCACTTTCGGCCACTTAATTAAATTGACGCGCACGCACAAATTAGTCAGCGAACGAAAAAGCATGTGATCACACACACACACACACACATATGTACATGGATACTTTTTGTAGACTGAAGAAAATATTCTGTTAATGTTTTTAATTCAAATCAAATATTTCGAAGTCAATTTAATTGCCTCAAACGAATTCATTTCAATTTAAACTTACTTGATTTAAGCTGAATTTATTCAATTAAATAATAATAAAATATTGAACCATAATCAACTAAAATACAATCCAAATTTAATTTTAACTTTAAATTCAATAAACAACTACTTTGCAGAGGTCGTCATTAAAGGGGGGTCTCATCCGAGGCTTTTACGTGGCGGGTCCCAAACCCACCGCACAACTCTCGGGAAGGTTGATCTGCCTTATCACTTTAGCTCGCGTTCAAACGGTTGCTTTTCGGCTATCCAAGGATACCTAGTCTAAGACCGGAAGTCGTAAGCTACTTGAGCCATATGTAAAAAAAATCGTTTCTAGCCACTCCCAAGTAAATGCCGCTCAGAGAACTTTCCTTACTTGCGTGAACTTCTAGGCATAGCACCATCCTCTGGTCGTTCTTTCTTTTCGCTGTTTGGCGCCAGTTGGATATTCCAAAGTGTGCCCAGCTCCTTCTCCGCCTGGTTTTCCAACGGAGTGGAGATCTTCCTCCTCTGTTCTCGGACGGGTATAGCGTCGAATACTTTCAGAGCTGGAGTGTTTTCGTTCATTCAAACGACAGCCAGCGAAACCGCTGTCACTTAATTCGTTGAACTATCTCGTTCCATCGAATTCGATATTCGCCGTGGCCAATGCGCAAGGACCATAAATCTTTTACAAAACCTTTCTCTCGAAGACTCGCAACGTCGACTCATTAGTTGTCGTCCAAGCCTCTGCACCATATAGCAGAGCGGGGATGATGACTGACTTATAGATTTTAGTTTTGTTTCTCGAGAGAGGATTTTACTTCTCAATTGCCTACACTGTCCTGTTGCCAAGAGTTCTTCTGTGTTGGATTTGGCGCTTGGTGAAAGTTTAGTCGATAGTAGGTTGACGGTGGGTTCTAGTCTTTCACACAATACGCTCGATAGAACCTTATATGCGATGTTGAAGAGGCTTATCCTACTTGGGTTTTCCCTTTTTGTAGATTGCGCAGATCACATATAAATTCCAATCGTCGGGCATGCGTTCGTCCCACTATATTCTACATAGAAGCTGATGCCGACGTGTTTGAATAGCTCCATCGGCCTCCGCCGCTTTGTTGTTCTTCAGACGGGCAATTCGAACTTCTTCATGGTCGGGCAGTGGAACGTTTGCTCCATCGTCAACGATTGGGAAATACAGTCCTTGCCTCGTCCATCGCTCTATACCATATACACAAAGGAACAGTCTGGACCGAATACCCGACAAACTTTTTACAATTACACAAAATTGTAACACCTAATGTACTGCAAGGAATAAACACAGACTATCAGATATTGATATGAAATTTTACACATGT